>JAFREQ010000041.1:1200000-2400000 GCA_025331565.1 Holacanthus passer | reverse complement strand
GGTTAAAATAATTAAAAAATATGCTACTTTGGCACTGCTGTTCCCATCAGACTCTGACACAGACAGCAGAGGACAGAAGCAGCATGCCTGTAAATGACACCAAAATGTAGTAGAGACTTTCAGCATAGTTTTTCATTACGTGACCTATTTTGATACAAACATTTACAGTAGCGGATAGCCTCCTTAAATTCACTCACCTGCATTTGGTGCTTTGACGGGTGTTAATTTTGAATCCTGGCTACTTACCTGTCCAACACATGGTATAATGTTGCAATTATACATGCATCTATATTTGTTTTGTTTGTCTAGTCAAGTCTAAAGCCCCCTCCATGTTATCCAAATGCTGCCCTGATGCTCACCTGAGTTGTGGAAAAACAAGTACATTCACAGTGCTCCATGGGATAGTCAAAGGGACCTAGAATATTATAACATTGAACACAAAAACAGGGCTGGCTCAACCTGTTTAGAAAGCTTAAAATCTCAGCAGCCATTGAAGTGACTAGAAAACTGATAGCAAGGCTCACCAGTCCTCGCTTGTAAATCATGATTATTTTGTGCAAAGAGACAAAGTAAAACGTTATAGTGACTGTACCCTCAGGAGCTTCCCTGTCCTAAGTAAACCAATGACAAGTGGGGGCCAAGTTATTTTGTTTGCAATAAACTGTGAAGTGGTTGTACTGTGTGCTGTGGGACAGTTGTTTGGTGTGTGTATGAGCTGGTTTGGTGACCCTGAAACCCAGGGTTGAACCTCATCGAACTAAACCTGTGCCTGCTTCCAGATGTCTGTTTCCATTTTCTCCTTCTTTACAAATGGTCTTGTGTTTGGACTTAAATGTCATAATCATTTAGTTTAGCCTCTTAATGCACTTTAAGCCATTTTCCAACACAGTACATTGACACACACATGCACATACACACACTCAGACACAACATGCACATGCTCTTTACAACAGATGTTGTACTGTGTACTTACAAACAGCATGCCTTTCATTAAGGCTGTATGACCAGTAACTGTCAATGGGACAGCCTTAAGGTGCAGGTGATGAGGAGTGACTGAACTCCTGATTCAGCTTGTTGAGGAATGGACAGAACACAATATGAGAAACTGACAATGAAAACCACTGAAAAGGAATTTCAAAAAATAAATTCTAAATTTTTACATGTAAATGCATATCACTACTGCGACTAGGCATTGTTTGTTCAACGTTTACGTCAGTCAAAGTGTCAATGTATGTCAAATATGTGCTGAAGAATTACCCAATGTGGAAGACTGTTGAAGTGATGTTGCTGATGACATCCAGTGTTTGCACGCAATACAACGCTACCGCTAATGTTTCCCGTGGTAAGGGAATGGCAGGGAATGAGTTATTGGATAGTAGGTTAAAGTAGTTGTATGTTGCTTGTTTACAGCTTATGAACAATGAAACACGCAAAGAACAATGCAACAAGCAAGCCATGGCGGATGGGGATGAGGCGATAGATTGGGTGGGCAATTGGTTCACTTCCTATGCTACACTAAAACTTCAGGCATGCCTTAACAAAGTAAAAACCTGGATGACCTACAATTTCCTACTGTTAAACTCAGACAAAACTGAAGTTATTGCACTTGACCCCAAGCATCTCCGATGCACATTTTCTAAAGATATCAGTACTTGCGATGGTATTGCATTGGCCTCCAGCACTACTGTAAGGAATCTAGGAGTTATCTTGGATGAGGATGTGTCCTTTAACGCACATATAAAGCAAATTTCTCGGACTGCCTTTTTTCACCTCCAGAAGATAGCAAAATCAGGCATATTCTGTCCCAAAAAGATGCAGAAAAACTAGTCCATGCATTTGTTACTTCTAGGCTTGACTACTGCAATTCTCTATTATCAGGCTGCACCAACAAGTCGTTAAAGACTCTCCAGTTGATCCAGAATGCTGCTGCACGTGTACTGACAAGAACAAGGAAAAGAGATCATATTTCACCCATTTTGGCTTCTTTGCACTGGCTCCCTGTCAAATCAAGAATTGAATTTAAAATTCTTCTACTAACCTATAAAGCTCTTAATGGTCAAGCACCATCATATCTTCAAGAGCTCATTGTACCCTATTTTCCCAATAGAGCACTACGCTCCCAGAATGCAGGGTTTCTTTTGGTTCCCAGAGTCTTCAAAAGTAGATTTGGAGCCAGAGCCTTCAGTTATCAAGCTCCTCTCCTGTGGAATCAGATCCCAGTCTGGGTTCGGGAGGTAGACATCCTTTCCATAAAACCTTCCTCTTTGACAAAGCTTATAGTTAGGGTTGGTCCTAACTGCTGCTAGGCTGCTGGGGGACTTCCCATGATGCACTGAACTTAACCCTCCTTCTCTCTTTCCTCCAACTGTATCCATTCATAACCCATCAATGCATCTCACAAATGCAACTTCTTCCCTCTCTCGTAGTTTTGTGCTCTTCTCTCCTGTCGCTCTCTGCAGGTACGTGTGTCACTGGAGCTGCAGAGTCTGGGCCCGTGTTTACAAGCCTCCGACTGCACACGTGTCTCTGTTTAATACTGATATTATCATTATCGTCACACCTGTGGATTGTAGTATTGCATGCCCCTCCCCTCACAATATCCACCACAATCAATCTGCCTCTCTTCAAAAAGGCATAGTAATAATAGTAATTGTTCTACCCTGAATATGTTTTATATGTTAAAGAGACACTGTTGAAATGGTTTTGTATACATCAGTATTTCTGAGTTTCAGTGAGAAATTAAATAAACTTGTTTACCAGACTCCATATACATTAAGTTTGATGTAAACATCCACGTTTATGGACATGAAGCTTCTGCTGAATGAGTAGATTTAATTCCAGAGGAGTTCTGTGAAATTTCTCTTGCTTACATCCTCTGTGAAAATACTTGTTACAAATTTAGGCTGCACCCAAATGCAAACATGGGCAAGCAGGTAAGGTTAAAAACAAGTCTGGAGTTTGGCAGGAGCCAAGGAAGAGGTGTCATGACAGTGACTGAGACCAACCAGAGGCTCTCAACAGGGCAAAATTGGCTCGGTGCCAGGTGATGTAGAACACATGGATGTCGGCTTGGACAGACAGAAACCAGGACGTCTTTTTTCTGAAATGGACAATATATCCATAGCCTCCTGCTTAAGTTTGGAGGCACAATCATATTGGCAGTGAGGAGGCAGAGGGAGGGCTTGCTGTTTACTGAAAACTGTTTGGAGGTCATGGTACTCAGGTGAAACCAGGTACATGTTGGGCATCTCAGGACTTGAAACTTGACGGGAGACAAACTGAGGCAAGGCAAAATGCAGTGGGTGGTAGTAGTAGACAGTATTATATCACATTATTAGTTTTTTTGTATGTTTTAAGGAGTGTAATGTAAGGAGTAATGTGAATACAGTTAATATTTGGATAATATAATAAATGCTTTGTATACCTATCATTACTTATGTCTTTTGCTACATAGCGTGATTGACTGGAAAATCATAGAATTGTCCGCCCAGCCCTGACAAGAACATAGGGTAAATTGAAAACAAGGAAATGTACTTCCTCTTGATGGATTGATCTTAGAGGTGACTCTGGCTAGGAGCTGTCTTTCCAGGGCATTGGCTTCTTATGACTGATCCAGATTCTTAGTAGAAAGACCTAGCTGCTCCTGTAGAGGGTGTGTGAACTGTCTCCATATTCTCTGCAGAAAGTCAAACACATTTTCAGTGGGCACTGAGCCCCACCACGGTTGTACATTTTCATCAATTCTGTTTGTAATCTTCATGGATAGGATCTCTAGCCACAGCTTGGGAAAAGGAGAGTGTCCAGTGTGGAGACCACAGAAATGCTTCACTGCTCTTTTACGTTTCAGTCATGAGCTTTGGGTAGTGACTGAAAGAATGAGGATGTGGATACAAGTGGATGAAATGAGTTTTCTTCTACCTACCAATCTATCTATCTATCTATCTATCTGAAGGGTGGCTGGGCTGACACATAGCGGTAAGGTAAGGAGCTCAGACATTCAGAGGGAGCTCGGAATAGAGCCACAGCTCCTTCATGTTGAAACATGCCAGTTGAGGTGGTTCAGGCATCTGATCAGGATGTCTTCAGGGCACTGTCTTTTGAAGTTTTGTTGGGTATGTCCAACTGCCAGCCCTGGATAAATGCCAGAAAATGGATGAACTACCAGATTTGCATTGTCTTCTCCTGATTTATAAATGTGCATAATATTTGGATGGGCACACATGTGTATCCTTAGGCTTAAGTATGATTAATAATTAGTGTTAGATGTAGTTAGCATGGTTGATGATGGTCACTTATGAGCAATGCTAAAATGGCAGGTTCATTGTTTTATGTGCACAACTGCACACATAGTAGTCATTGTATGGTCATTGTGTATTAAAATGGTACATGCAGTGACTATTGTGATTGTGTGTTTGTCAGACATGCAGAAATGCAACCTTTTAGTAGGTGAATGTGATAAGGAGCTTAGGCTGACAGCCAGGTAAACAGTCTCCATTCATTCTCCAGGCTACGATGGAGGGTACATACAAACTGATATGTAGGCACTCTTTCTTAAAGGCTCAGCCTACAGGCATCCACACATACTCACGTACTACATACACAATGATACTGACTCTCTGAAGGAACATGCCTGTACTGCACTGAAGACAGGGTGACAGGTCTGTCAGCCTGTCCTCATAATTGCTTCTGCACATGCTTCAGTAAAAATGTAATGTGTTTGTCTGATGATGGATATTCATCTTTAGTACCCGAACAGCAGTACTGTCCTGAATTTAACAGAACATGACTTACCTCTGCATAATTCTTGCACGCACCTGATTGGATCTACACTTTTCTACCTCAAAAATACATCACAGATTTATGCCAAAACAATCCCAACTTATTTCGGCCTTTGCTGCCAGTTGGTTCTGGCTTGAACATGACATCACAATTCAAAGAGCTAGTTGATGGGCCATTTTTAGAGAGCACTCTCACAAACACCCACACTATCTATGCATTTTGCCAAGTAAGCCAAGTTCCACCCCGGCTTTGTGGTGTGTGGTTATAAGTCAGTCAGTGACATCGTTTGATGTCTTAGAGCAGGAAACCAGCTTCAGTGCAACAGCTGCCACCCTCAATGTTCATTCACACACTAGCCATCATAGCATGCATGCACAGCACAGTTGTCACTATCGAGTCTCACTCATTAGAATCTCCTAATGCAAAAAGTGAAGCTAGGCCTTGAGCTGGCGAATTGCACTCAGGTCAGGTGTTGCAGTGGAGATTCAAAGTACATCACATAGGCGACTGCCAGTCATCTTGGACCTCAGTCTGCTGTTGTTCAGTCTTATAATGTTTGCTCACATATGCATGTATAGCTAAATAAGATGAGCATCTTTTAGGCACGGTGCCTTATTTAAATCTAGACTTTTACAAGCCCTTGTCGAACTCTGACAGTGGGAGCTATTGCTGGCAAATTCAGAGAGTCATCATTTCATTTCACAAGCTCCAACTGCACGTCCTCCTGTACGTCTTCCACTTCAACAGAGAAAGGATTTGAGAATATGTCCTACTCAAGGGCAGTGACATTTTAAAAGTGCTGGTTACACTTTGGAACCAGTGATCAGTCACATATTTCCCCATTTTCACAGAAATGTGAAACATGAAAAGCAGATATCAGTTAGACATCTACACATGTTATATAGATATATATTAGTAGAGTTGGGAAGTGTGCAGTATTGCTGTCACTTATTTGCTTCTAGTTCCTTGATGAAAGTTTGCGTCCCTCCTTGATCCTCTCCCTCTCTAACTCTGAGCCACACGTGGTCTTCAAGCTGCAGCTCAGCTCTGTGCACACATGTGGTTTGATTTAGTGCTGTGGAAAGATTAAATAGGGAGAACAGGAGAAGCAAAAAAGAGCTGTGTCCTTTCATATTATGAAATTTAACTGCATCCCTCAGAAGCTTTTATCAAAGCTATAGTACACTTTAGGACTGAGTGCCTCCTGAATCCTATCACTCTCCTTTATCTGGATCATGATGTGGTTTGTGTGCTGTTCAGAGGGCCTGGTCAGTATTAGCTGGACAGAGTTTTTGTCATTTTTGAGCACATGATGCAATAATTTAGAAATGTTACAATAGGTAAGTCAAAAATGCTCGTCATAAAGTTTAAAGATTGAATGCCAATATGGTTATATTTAGCAGAAGAGGAGAAGACGTTCTGCAGTGTGTTCCACGTATGTATCCAAGCACACAGTAAAAGTTCAGCAGTGAGTAATTTACATAATAGGCACATTTCACTGTAAACTGGAAGTTAGAGTAAGTAATGTAATGCTGACGTCACCAAACCTCAAATGTCCACCTTCAGGCTTGTTTAAAGATGAAAATGCACTATTGGCACAAACCAGCAATTCTTGAAATGGTTTTATTAGAGGTTGGAGTGTTTTTCCAACACTGAGAAACATGTAATTCATCAGCAGCGTGTGGCAGGTAACCAGCACAGCAGTCAGCAGTGGTGTATGGCAGCTGGCAGGGTTAGAATGCGGTCATTGCAAAACACTGGCTTGTGGAAACGTCAAACTTGATTGGAAATGGTTTAGATAATCTGAACTCAGAGTCCTACCAGCTTTAGTGAGAAATAAGCCAAATCACTACAAAACTGAGAATGTGTTGAAAGTTGAATCAGACTACACATTATACATTTTGGCATATAGAGTGACTTTGTAATACTAAGTCAATAGGCGGCTGTACTGTGTCTTTTCTGATCATAAATTCCTGGTCCATATTTTATGGAAAACTGGAACACTATATAAACTGAAAAAGACCAGAATAATTCTGAGTTATAGATTTTCTTTTATAATTCATGTGATGTCACAAAAGATGAAGCCACAGTTCTTTCAGTTTTTATTGCAGTGTTAATCAAAAGAAACTGACAAAAAAGATTTGAAGGTAACCTTTTTTCCACAATGAAAATGAGACTAAAGCAAAAGAAAAAAAGTTACTTTTTAAGTTAGTTAAACTTTTAGCAAATGTTAATGATTCTTGGAGAAAAGTAACTTTAGAGTTGAATATGAATATTGGCAAGAAACAGCAACACAACAGCTGGAACAACCAATGAAAACATGGAGGCCAACACGGCAACATTTGTATAAAGGAAAGCTAAAGCTAACAATACATTATCAAGGGCTGTGGATGTAGGGATAACCTTTCATGTTTATCAGAATGAGTGCAGAATTAATGTCAGTTGTCAACCATTCAAATCCCCCTGTAGATGTTCACTGAAGGAATACAGTATTTCAGTGTTTCAACCCCAGTAACCCAAATGTTGAACACAAGTCAAATTTCACTGTGAAAACAAATTTTGTGGAATGACACTTGACTATAACAAAATGACAAATGACCTCAAAGTGTTCCTGAAACATAGTATGTTTTTGTCAAAAGGCTAAACGTAAATCATAATGAGGTGTTAAAATGAACACTGCTTTATTGACTGGTGGTCCGTTCAAACCTCAGTGATGACAAAGAAAATGGCCTCCAACCAATCAATCAGTGATTAAAACAGAAAATATTTATTGGTTAAAATAGCTTTTCACAGATACAATTAATGTTTTTTTGTTTTTCTATCATGCACTTACACTGTACAACAGTGGATCCCCATGGATTAGCATTGTCTGAATAACTGCAACAAATGACTATTGCTCCTGTTGTGTCAAAGGAAGACATCTCACATCTCTCAGAACCAGTCAATGAAACCAGTGGTCAGATGTCTGACATTATGCACTGTAGTGATTTCTGTGTTATAAAATAAATTAGTAACATGTGTATCAGAAAACTTTTACCACTTATTGTGTGCTTCGTATTACATCTCTATTACCAAGATCTCAGTGCAAACGCCATTGTAGCTGAAAGATCCATGACACATGTAAGTACCAACAAAATTATGCACAAATGACAATTAAAAAAATTTAAATAAAAAGGAAAAAAGCCCAAATTGAGATTTATCTTAATGTTTGATAATAGTGGAGCTACATTGGCATATGTTTTAATATAACTGACTAAATATTAGTCCAGATCTATAAGCAGTCTTCTAAAAACTCACATTTTATTGTGACACAGTTAGCTTGATTTACAGTACTAAATATCTATTTCTCAAGCAGCAATGGTTACATTGAGTCTGAAAAACAAAACAATACCTACAGAACAAAAAAATCATTCACTCAAATATGTAAAACACAGATAATCATTCTACTGTATTTCTCTACCGCCCACAAAAGGTGAAAAAAGATAACAAACTTTTTGAATCAGTGACAACAATAAAGCCTTTCTTTATGGAACCCACATAAAACTAGATCAGTTTGCTGTGTCACAGCAGCCTGCCACTCTCACACACACTCCAAACAGAAAAATAAAACCAAAAAAAAAAAGAAAACATAACACCACATAAATTCAAAGTTTATCAGGAAACAACAGTCCACACTGACTGACAATGTTGTTTTTACTGTCAATAAATATACAGTTTGTGGGGAGTTAATGTAATATGTTTCCTGTAAGAGATACTGTTTAGTAGTCAATTTTTCCTCTTAGTGGTAGGTGTCCTACAGATGCCAAGCAATAAATATTCACTACAACTGATATTAAGCATTCTCCCCAAAACCCTTACTGTGAGTCACATGCAAAGGACAAACCAAGTGCTTAATACTTTACATGTGGTTGTTCTGTGTCTATGCGACGGCACTGGACAATAACTCCTGTCTTTGTTATGAGAGACAAAAATGTGATTTGAATTAGAACTGGGATAAGAATTTATGATGTAAGTGAAAACAATTAAAATGTATTAATAATGTTGATTCACACACAAATTCAGTTTTATTTACACAAGCAAACTGTAAGAGCAACTCAATTCAAGTGTGGCTATGAGTCCATCAAACTATCTTTCAATACAATGCTTTGCGTGTGTGTCTAAGTGACCTCACCTGTCTCAGTGAAGAAAAATTCTGCCTTCATACAACCTGGGTTTTATTTTCCTATTTCATACTTTTGGCCATATTCCAGTTGGTTATGATGGTGTGTCATTCACCACCTGCACTGAGAGCATAACCCTACATACCCCTTTATAGGTCCCCAAGTCCCCAAGAGATCACACAGTTTTATATTAAAGTGAGGGGGCATCCTCACCTGAAACCAAACACCATTGGTTGTTCAAACCACTAATATGACCTATGTTCATGTGTTCCCAACAAAAGATCTGTTCCAGTCCTACATAATGACTGTGTTGAATTAATAATAATTACCTGCAGTAATACCAAAGTAATAGTCAAAGAAAAAAGGTTTGCAGTTATTATTATTGTCTGCTGTCTGAATGGATCTGGATGTGTTCACCCTCAACTCATTCTTTCAATTCCAAATTGTATGGTTTGGCTAAACCAGATATTTGGAACATGTTGATATGGAGGTTAATTCCTCGCCCTACTTGACTGTGCTTTTATTTACTGATTTATTTGAAGGGGACAATGCTCACTGATCAACAGAAAAAAGGACTGTAAATGAACCAGAAATAGCCTAGAAAGCAATTTTAATCTAGTCAGATATTAAAGAGATACAACTAAGAGGGCAACCTATGGTGGCGCTATTACCATACCTTCAGATCTCAGCTATGGCAGTTGTAAGTCAAATACTGTTACCAATAGGAAAAGTAGCAGAAACTATAATGACAAGCAGAAAACAGAATTTTCCTTTAATTAGCTTGGCAAAATAAAACAAAATCGATCACTTTAACCAGTGTCAACCTCTGTTTTTGAACTGATCAGTGACTGGTTCTAAGGAGCATCTCTGTTAGACATTCCTGTGGTTGTTCTGTTTTCTTAAAGCTGGGTTAGCTCCACTAAAAGATTATGGTAAACATCATTGAAAAAATATTTGCAACTTGTACCTTTGACAGTGTTACATAACAAGTTTTAACGTCTCTTTGATTGACTAGGAGTCTCTATGCTGAAGACTGTGATCGAGGTTAGCCCAACCTCTTATATGAATCTATGTGATTGTTTCCTGATTCTCTGGGTACAGCCTCACACCCTGTCAGCCAGGCAGAGGTGGGAGGAGGAAACAAGGCTTACACGTCCAGGTCATCTGGCCTAGCTCTGCTGCTCATTCTGCTGCTGGCCCGGCTGCAGGGTCTGGCATCCATCAGTGCCAGCGGCTGCAGCTCGTGTCCTGCTGATGAGGACAGTTTCTTATGCTCGTGGGTATCATCGGGGAAATCAAAGGCTTGTGCATGGGAGTTTGAAATAGTGCTTCCTCCACCATTTTGGCCAAGCCGGTTCTGCTCTGTGGAGTAGTTGGCCCAGTTCTGCTCATTGGCCTGCTTATTATAATTACGGCACGAGCCAGTTCCCCGCTCCCCTGTGGCCAGCTTATAGCCTGGGGGGGACATGGGTGAGAGTGGGGCAGTTGGGGAGGAACAGCCATTATAGTAGGCGTACTTGGCGGTGGACAGTTCTTTAGGAGTGGGGCTCAAGGTGCCCCCACTGGGGTAGAGTGTGGGTTGCTGTTTGCCCTTCACACGATCTTTGATCCTCTTGAAAAAAACGTAGAACAGCTCGATGACATTGAGCAGCAGGGACACCAGTGAAACCACTAACATGAAGATGATGAAGACGGTCTTTTCTGTGGGACGGGACAGGAAACAGTCCACCCTGTGTGGGCACGGGGACCTTTCACAGGTGTAGACTGCAGACAGACTGAAACCGTACATGTACCACTGAATAACCAGGAACCCCACCTCAAACATAGACTTGAAAAAAATGCTCACTATATAGGTTCTGAGCAAGGCCCCCTTCATCTTCACTTTGCCGTGCTCCTCAATGCCATACTTAAGCTTTTTCATCTCAATTTTCTTCAGTGGGATGTCAACATCACCACCATCATTTTGCACGGCTTTAAGCTCCTCCTCCTTCCTGTTGAATTTCTGTTCCTTCCTGTTCAGATAGAAGACATGAGCCAGGTAGAGGAGTGTTGGCGTTGACACAAAGATGATCTGGAGGACCCAGAAGCGAACGTGGGAGATGGGGAAGGATTTGTCATAGCAGACATTCTCACAACCAGGCTGCTGGGTGTTACATTTGAAGGCAGACTGCTCATCTCCCCAGGCTGATTCTACTGCAGTACCCAGGACCAGGATCCTGAATATGAAGAGGACCGACAGCCAGACCTTCCCCCCAGCTGTAGAGTAGGCCTGGACCTTGTCCAACAGACGACCCAGAGCACTCCAGTCGCCCATTTTCAGGGAGCGTTAGCTGGAGAGAAAAAAAGGACAATGTTAAACTGGCAATAATATACAGACAGCATTAACTAATACAAATTATTTAAAAAGGTCAGGTTTACACAGATAATGTATAACAGCATACATTGAAAACAGAAGTTTTGATTTTTAGGTAAAAATTCTTCAGCATTTTTGATGTTGGGAATTCTGGCAGCATTATGTGTTATAACATCATTATTGAGGGAGACAAAACTCAATGTTTCATGACGTAAAACTCAAGCTAATCCAATTACTGAAAGCAAAGGCAGAAAAACACATTTTTATTTATGCAACACTGTTAATTAAAAAAATGTTTAACTTCAAGTATTCACCCAAAAATAAGAAAATGCCTTAGATTTAATTTATTCAGCAAGTTTTACAAATCCTGAATCCCAATAAAGTCTTCACATCAGCCAAATAATCAAATCATAAACCTAAATTCTTTGTAAACTCCTTAAGAAGGAGTTAATAAGAAACGATGAGGAAAATAGAGATGTGGAGGAAAGATTAATAATCAAATGCGGTTACTGAATATTTAAATCCCTTGTGCAACACTAAACATAACAAAATAACGTAAACTGCTTTCTTGGGGAAAAACGGGCTTCTCTTAGTTCCAAGCACAGTCATCAACCTGGTCGATGCTGCTAGAAAAAAACATATTTCAGTTACATGAAAGATTCTACTTACAGTTCTTTTCTGCTGCCCTTCTAAACTTCTTGATCAGGGCTTCAAACTAACTATATCAAGTAAGAACACCTGCTATTCTTTGTCCTGTACAGCTTTTGGGACAGTTTTAAAAACATGTGTCAAAGTTTATACTTGTTAACAACTCGCTTTAGACTTTAACTCTCTCATATTCTTATTGTGCATCACAACAATCTGCTTCGCCTTTCTTAGGTTTTATAAACTCAGTTGTGAGCCTCAGTCCTGGAATTCCTCAATAGTGTTTTTTGCTGGACCATCAGCAGACCGAGCTTGTGTGCTGAGCAGAAATGCAAAAAGGCTTCTGAGAACAGTAGAAAAGCTACTGAATGCTGTTGTCTCAGCCAAGCTGTTCAGAATGAGGTTGTTGGAAAAAAGCCACTATGCTGTTTGAATGTGCACTCAATCTGATAAGTGTGTGAGGCAGAATTGACACTGTAGTTAAATCTTCTCAGAAAGGCCTGTGGTGAGCTCCTCTCCTCAGACACACAGAACATTTCCTCTGGGAAAATTAGCCCATCACAAAAGTATGATATCAACACTGTTCCTGTTGACAGTTTACTCCTGACCATTGTCACACAGTTCAGCCCAAAGCTTTAATAGACTGGCTTTCCAGGGTGCCGCTCTCATTCCATGATGATTAAAGCAGAGTCACAGCTATGAGGATGCAAAACACTGACTAGCTTACTTTGCAGCACTGGGCTCATCTGGGCTCATCCCCTGAAAACTAGCGCCCCCCTGGGTCAGAGTTAACCATGACTGTGTGATGCGTAGGCAGTGCAGGAGGCTTGAAGCTGCAGAACAATGGAAAATTACTGCTTAGCTACTCTGGCCAGGTAGTCATTATTGTAAATGAAAAAAGCACACTGTACAATAAATCCTAAATGAAATAAATTGGTTATGTTTGGTACATAAATCAAAGAAGAGGTCCTCAAAGGGGTACTAGGAGTCTATGGGACTTTCTGGGGGGTCTTCAAGTGGTTATCAGTGGGTCCTCAGCCCAATTAGCAGAGCACAGTGTGATTTTTACCATAATCTAATGATAAACCATGGATTGTGAAACCATTTTTGATCCCAGTTTCACTCTCACCTTCACAATTCAATCGTTCTATGTGAAATTTATGCTCTCAGAAGGAATCTGATGAAGGTCTGCGGACTTGCAAAACTGCTTTCTCCACTCTGGCATGAAAATAAGTAGGAAGAGAGCTGTTAAATGATGACGATCCAACAGATAAAGACATTTGGCTACAGAGAGCAGGGAGAATCTTTACTGGCCTTCATAATAAAGTTAATGTGGATAAGTAGGAACCTCAAGTCTGATGGTGCCAAGCATGTGCTCTCACTTATCTTATAATAAACCACATACAGTATACCCTTCAACCTGGAAAACATTCTGCAAAAATCAGCTTCGCTATGTCAGCCTTCAGTGTCAGAGTGTCAAACGTGAAGAGTAAAAAATAGGACTTCATAAAGAATTGAGGACAATAAGAACTTTTTTTTGTTGTTATTAGACAGAGACATGTCCCGCCACTTTCTACATGAGTGAGTTTATGTGGTGACAATGAAAAAGACAGAACAGAACAATAGACTCCAACACAATGAGTATCTCAGCAGACCCCTCAGATCTGACAGGAAAGTCTGCTGAGAAAAAATGTCCCAATTACTGAGCAGTCCAGTTCTGAAGTTTCCTGCTGTCATGGGGCTCCTGAACTTTTTTTTTCAGCAAAGTAGTCACTAAATTAGGGGAGAAGCAAAAATCTTTAAATGTAAAACAGAACTTTCCTTAAGTTAAAAGTCCACAGGACAGATGAGTCACAAGAGCAACAGGAAGTTTCGGATGGAAAAAAAGAATTAACGTAACGGACTTAAACACGCCTCATTTGATTAAAAAAAAAAGTCAAAATGTATCGAATAAATGAATGAAAAACTGGTTTACTGTAACATTTGACATGCTACCCCGTGCAGATAGAGCCTCGGGTTTCTTTCTGACGCTGAATAAAGCTGACAAAGTTAAAGGAAAAGTCTGGAGCGCAACGGAGCTGTGACCGGGGAAAGTTTCCTCTCACACCTTCATTTCCACACTACACAGAAGTTCCGCTTACCTGGACAGTCAGGGACGAAGAAGAGGGCCCGCAGGGACTTTCTCCGCCACTTGTAGGAGTCACTCTCTGGCGAAGATGAAATCCAAGTTTGGGACCAGGAGGAAAACTAAGTGCAACTTGTCAAACCTCCTTTATAAGAGTCCCGTCAGAGAGGCTGCGGTCACCTGACCTCTACGTCACGACCGGAGCCCCTGTCTGCTGGAGGACAGAGAAAGAAGACTCCTGACAGATAAGGTGTTCACTTTATGATTTCATACAGAGCACATCATCCCTGATGAGAAGATAACATCAATCACCTCTGCCTCTCCAAAAATACAGATATAACAAATAAGAACTACTATTTAGCCCACTTTACATGAGATTCAGTAATATGTATTGTGATCAGGGAAGGTTTGTAACTAAGTACATTTACTCAAGTACTGCACTTAATTTGAGGTACTTTTACTTTAGTTGAGTATTTTTTTATGCTTTTTATGCTTATTGTACCTCAACTACATTTATCTAACACCTGGAGTTACTCATTACTGTGCAGATTCAATTTCACACACATATGTGATCAGCTCATAAAATAAGATATATTGTGACCAAAACTACCCAACAGTTCAAATGAGCTCCACCTCAAAGTGCTGAAACATTAAGGTGCAGCTTCCATTTGAAAAAAGTCAATATAATTATACACTAACACTCACGACATTGTGAAATAGGCCATTTTGTATCAAGTTTTTCAGTTCCTGGTGTACAGTGTGTGTGTATCATGATGTTTGCTTCAGTAAACTTTCAAATGCTTGTAATGGAGCATTTAAGGTATTTATACTTTGACTTAAATAAAAGATCTGGATACTCTGTCCACCAGTTGGCAGATATTTATTTAATCACATTGCTTTTGATGAATCCACTCAACCGGTTGAGGAAAGCATTTTCTTGAAATTATGCAAAGTACTGGCCAAGTTTTCACATCAAAGGATGCCAAGACTTTTGTGTCACCGTTTGATTGTAGTATGGTGACCAGTCTTGTTTTTTTTCTTTTTCTTCTTGGCCTGCAAATAAGAGAAAGTTATTTGTTAAGACAGAAGTTTCTTGCGGTGTTGAAGCATTACATGTACTGCAATTCACTGTTTATACTAACAGTGCACGTACAATATGATTAAAATGTGCTTTTACTGCTTCATTGTTGCATTTGCTTCGGCTCATGAGAAAAAGCATAGTGTTGTTAGGAAGTCCTTATCATATGTATAAAGTGAGTATTAGTATTATTCTGAATTTAAATATGTTCACCAAACACCACTCCAAAAGTCAAACCAAAACCTGTTGATATTGAATTGTTCTTGTGTATTTTCTAACTTTCTTGGGTCTCCCATAGTGCTCTTGGGCAGTGCACATCACCACCTAGTGATAAAAATAGTGCAATGCATGTGTATATATGGGAGCTACTATGTACATGTTGTACTATTACATGGTATTAAACAGGATGTACATATTTTAGGGTTTAACAGGGTCATTGGCTTAACAGTTTGATAACAGCCAAGAGATTCCATTCCTTAAGCCATTTAATTGCAAATAACACACTCCTTGTTCTAATTAAAAATGCATTTATATGTGAGGCTTCAGCAGTCTGGGGTAGACAAATACAATGGGTATCATCTAAAGTTACAATATTTTTAGGATGAAATTCTGACTTTGTGCTTCCAAAGTGTTCCCTTGTTGAGCCACAACAGAGGTAACAAAATGGGAATTTGGTACCAATATTATAATATGTATCTTTGGATGATGTCCACTTGGTGGTCAGGCTGCCTCATATTAACTTTCATTGGACTTTGGAATGAATTTTCACATGCTGTCACACTGTAATCACTTTAGGATGGGATTTGTTCACAGCCAGTATGGAGGACAGAGGACAGGAGGAACACCTATGTGAGAAAAAATGTTTGAATTTACACATAGGCATGTGACCATTGTTTTAAGACAGTCTTGCAAAAATTGTAAGCCTGTCTTTTAATATGTAGCTGGTTAGTGCCCAATCATGTACTATTCATGCACTGCAAACGCCATCTTGTGATCCTTTTTGGCAACAGCTTGGGATTTCTTAAATACTGTGGACTGCAATTTACTGTAATTTAGTTTATTTGTTCATTGTTATGGGTGCACAGCAATGTGTTTACTGTATTGTAAATGTATTTATACTGTGCTTTTCTAATTTACCAACCGCTCAAAGCGCTCTGCTACACATGCAAGCATTCATCCAATGACACACACATTCATGCACTGGTGGCAGAGGCCGCCATGCAAGGTGCCATCCTGCTCATGAGTAGAATTACCCATTCACACACACACACAGATGGCACAGCAAATTGGTTTTGTTGTAGACCACACGTGCTGATATTCAGTGAAGCTGGCAAAAAAACATTTACTGGACAGAATGAATATATGGGATTGGTTGTAATTCATGTGTGGCTGGGAGACTTTGACTGACTGACAAAGAGTGCAAGATTATGGCAGGTTTCATTTCATACTTATTACTAACTTGTTTTTCTTTTACAAAACCCCTTTTGGCCTTTAAAAAACTGTGTGAAATATTAATCCCAGTTTACCAGAGTTCAAAGAGATATTTTCATGTGTCTTGTTTTGTCTGACCAATCAATCAAAGATACTCAGTTTATAATGATATAAAACAGAGAGATGCAGTACAGAGTGCATACTCTTCCTACTACTACCCATTTTCATCTAACGTCTAAGAACTTACTTAAACACCTACTATGTCATACCCAACTTACATACCTGTCCACTTGTCAATCGACTGTAATTCAATTATTTACCTCATTTTACTGAAGAGGTCTCTGATTGGACACCTCAAACACAGCTGAGAATGGCTACTGCTATCTATTTACAAGATGGCTGAGCCTAAATTCATGACTCAAATTTGATGAAGAATGACTGAAATTTTTCAAAGCCAAGTCCATCATTGGAAGTGTAAAGCCACTGACAAGCATGTCTGGCACAGTGGAGCTGGTGATATTGACCAATCAGAGTGCAGTATTTAGAAGTTTTATTATTATTATCATTATTACTATTATTATTATTTCATGAAATTGAGCTTTTAAAGAAAAATACAGTAAAAAAAAAAAAGTAATTTAGTCAAGAACCTTTCACACAATCAATTTTAAACAAATGATTAAAGAGTAACGTAAGCAAAACAATAACAAGACCAAACATCCAAAACTGACATGTGTAATGTATGTATCAAGTGCTCTTCTCTTTACTAATGGAGTCAATGTGTTTATCATCGTTACAGTTGCCTGTCGGACCCTGAGCAGTCACAGGCAACATTAAGAAGCCACCATATTGGTTGTTTCTTGCACTCCAAGCTGGGTTGGCTGGGCATTGCTGGGAACTGAGCACATGCTGCTGTGCCAGAAGCTGTTTCCTGATGTGTCTCCTCCTGTTACAGAGCAGGTAGATCATCTCTACGATGCTAAGGACCACTGAAATGCCTGAAACTACAAGCATGAAGATGATGAAGATTGTCTTCTCTGTGGGACGAGAAATGTAGCACTGGGCACCTGTGAAACGGGCACAAGGTGGAGACATAACACAGTGGAAGTAGGGGACCATGAACACAGTGCCAAAGATGTAGAATTGGCCCACACAGAATCCCACTTCCAGGAAGATCTTGAAGACCAGCTGGGTCATGTAAGTGCAAAAGAGGATGCCTTTTATCTTAACCTTCCCTCTGTCATCTGTATACTTGGGCTTCTTCAGCAGATGTCCATTATTGCTGTTCTGTAGCTGCTCTATCATCCTTTTCTCTTTGTGGATGATGTGGACAGCATGGCCCAGGTAGACCAGGTTGGGCGTGGACACAAAGGTGATCTGCAGGACCCAGTAATGAATGTAGGATATTGGAAACATCCAGTTGTAGCAAGCATGTTCGCATCCTGGTTCCAAGGTGTCACAGTTGAACTCTGACACTTCGTCTCCCCAGACTTTGTCAGCAGCAGCACCAAGGACAAAGATCCTGAACAGGAAGAGGACGCTCATCCAGATCTTTCCCACCACAGTGGAGTGAGACTGGACCTTGTCTAGTAGTGAGGACAGGTAAGACCAGTCACCCATGGCTAGAAAACTAATGTCTAAAGTAGAGGAGAAACACACAGACATCAAACTTAAAATAAATAACAAAAATAAAGCATTATTCTACTCTATACATCTTTTATTTTTCAATGTGTCTGCAATTCCTAAAGGGATACAACAAACATAAGAATTAAAGCAACTAAAGTCTGTAAAAATATAGTTCTGTATGAAAGGGCAAAGCAGAAAACAGTGCAACAGGTATTAGAATTTCTAACATCTATAAATCTGAATTTAAGCCTTTAAACCTCCTTAGCTACCTATATGGATCCACACTTCTTAAGAGCACTAAGAATCCTGTAAAGAGCCACAAATTGAATGGCACTTTTAGAGTGCTTACTTTGACTACCATCAACTACTGACAAACTCTCTTAAATACAATACATTTAAATCCAAGTACGCAGAAATTAGATGAATATGTTTTATCCTTAAGATTATGAGCAGGATAAATACTGAAGGCGCGTTACTTTAATCTTCCCTTAAGCTCACTTCACTTCACTCCCTCACGTTTAACGGTTTGATAAATACAGGCCCAGATATCTCAAAGCTACGGCTTTATAAATACTGTATAATTTAAAGACCAACCACATGCTTTGTGTAGGAAAAAGTTACTAAAATAAGTTGAGGTGGTAAAAGTGATTTGTTTTTAAAAAAAACACTAAAATACTTCCTGTGCCACAATAACTTGTAAATTAAGCAAATGTTTTAATTCAAGGATGCAGAACTGCAAAATGTACTTGCCTGTCAGGCTTCAGATATCAGAAATTCTTTGCCATGAGCCCATCAGAGAAGAGCCAGATTGCGGGTAAAAAAGACGTGACAGACTGACCAGGACGATACTTAAATACTGTTGAGGCCTGTGGGTTTGGTCCTATTCATTTAGGCATGTACACTATCAGTTTGTGGCTCACAGCTTCTCGTTTCACTCAAATGACTCTGATGAGTCTGAAGGTTTCATCACTTTCAGTTCCTGTAAAGGAAGCCTTAATGACCCTTAACACAACATTTTTCTATCATTACTTCACACTGAAAATCAGATTTTTCCAGATATGTCATTGATGTTACACCCAGATTGTATGTGTGTATTCACTTCATAAAGACACCCTGTTCATGTGAAATGTTACTATGCAGAAATGTGTATTATTCTAATAGGAAATTGCAACATCATGGCAACCATTGCACTTTTAAAAGAAGGACAAATAACACACTGTTATGTGTTGTTATGTCCTGACTGATGCCTAGGGAACACCATGGCAAAGCAGCAGTGTCCAAAACAAGTTCACCTACAGAAACTGGGGAAGTCCTATGTGTGAGACAGGGGGAGAGCCACTGCAATGCAGTCCCAGAAATGCCCACCGGGTGAATTAGCCTGTGGACTAGAATGTGCTGGTCAACAACTGAACAATCTCCAGTATCTGCAGCCATTAAAACGACATTTGAGACCTTAAGAAGAGCCGTACATTTTACGTAAACCAGAGTGAAATTTATCAAACAAGGAAAAGGAGTGTAGAAAAAGGCCTGTAGTTCTCTGGCAGGGATGGGTTGGATTTCAATAGCCTGCTTAAAAAAGCTGGGGACACACCCTGGTAAAAGAGAGCGGTTGATTATATTGACTGTGCAGGGGCAGATGAAGTTAAAAACTTTTAAAAGCAGAGAGGCTGTACTGGAACAAAATTTTCATGAAATTACCATAAACTAGTTGATAAACACAATGAAAGTTTTCAGGGCCCCTGGATTTCTGCCCCTGAGCCTGACTGATGCCTTAGTGACAGTCATTTAAATTTCAGCACTTTGCAGACGTGCACCTGAGCATACATTTTTATGGGAGTATGGGTTATTCATCCATATCAGAACAGCTGGTCTGTTGCTAGTTACTGTCTACAGTGGATGACTAAGCTGTCATTTCTCAACAGCCGTCCATTTCAACACTACTGTGTGACAGACTGTCATGTGTGGGAGTGTGGGTGGGTCTGTCAGACCTGGGAAGAATCTGATGATTCTGCAATGTCCGCCTGAATTATAAGAGTTGGGCTTCTCGCGCTGTGTGCTCAGAACAAGGACCTACATGAACCCCAAAGGTCTGACTCAGGGTTTCTGGTTATTTCTGCAACCGTTCGTTGACAAATCCAGTCAGTCTCACCAAACTCTCACCGGAGGAGACTGGGAGGAATCCTCAATGTTCCTGTGACGTGGCTGTGACATCACCCAGGTGATAAAATCTGACCCGCTCTGCTCATCCATGCTTTTTCCCAGTGCACTGTTGTTGCTGTAGGAGCCTCTCCAGCCTTTTCCTGTGACTTTGGTTGTTAAACAGATCTTGCTCAAAAATTTAAACTTAATTTTAGACCTATGCCACAATTTTTTAACTTGCTGGTCGAGTAAACAGACTGTATTCACTGATATGTTTCCAGTTCCAAAGAAGACGGCTGCGTAGCATCGGCTGATTTCTCATACGAAGATTTCATCAAGGAGTCAACGAATTACATGTTTCTTCCACACGAGGCAACACTTCTATTTTCCTGCTGCCACAGAGGAAACCAGCTTGCCATGACCGCCTAACAAACGGCTTCGCCAGCGTTCGGCCAAGGAAGACACACACACTAAAGACACACCAAACGGGTCTGCAGCACACTTCAGTTGCCCTCTGAAGCAACTAAACGTAAGAGGCTTGTGGCCAGAAACTTTATTATAGACTTTATTAATAGTGTGTATTGTAAGCTGTACTGCTGCTGTTGTGAAGAAATGACACTCACTCACACACATACCCATGCACACACACATCACATGTACCACATGTCTACTGGTTTGCCTTTCTTTGGGAGTATTATCACTTGTGCTCACAGTAACTATGTGGTTGGTATAGTGGTGCTCCATAATTATTAACTCTTATTCATAATTTGCTAACAATCAAACCTGCTCCTACCAGTGCACAACAGAGAGAAGTGAAAGAATCCCAGTTACTACAGTATAGGAACAGACTGAAGAAGGCAGTGCTCATTATTGTGGTTGGAACAGTTTACACTGTAAAAAAGAGTTAACATTATACAAATATAATATCAATGAGGAATCAGTTAAAATGTGAAAACCATATATTGCATTTGTATTTCACAGCCCTCAGGAATAGAAGTTTGATTATTCAACAGTCTAGGATGGCAAAACATATTGTTATAAAATAACACACCTGACAAAAATGTGAGTGTTTAATAAGTGTTAAATGCCCAGAGATATTTAACACCTGATAGATTCCAGATATCTGGCAGCTACAATCCAGTTAATATATTGACGTTGACAATATTGACATCGAAGTCATCCAATCATTCAAAATCTAGAAGAAAACAATATAGTGGCAATATGCATTATTGGAAAAAATACATTTGTAAACAAATACACATGATGAATTGCATATAAAATCTTATATCTATAATTCTGATGGCTTTTTTTTTTCATTTACCACGAGGCTCCTGAGCAACACAGAGTGTGTTTGAGTGTCTTTTGCAGTCTGTTGTAACCAATCTGATTTGCAACAATCAGCATGCATTGATTTATGCCAGTACATAAAAATGTATTTATTTTGTATAAAAGTAGTCTCATTTAAAATAATTTGGCACATCTTTCCTGATGCAATAGCAATGTAGCACAATAGCAATCATGTGACCTTTGAAACTTACATTACCTAAATCTGCCTGTTCATACACGAGAGAGAGAAAGAGAGAGATGGTGAATGTAGACTGGTGACTGTATTGCTACTGTATATCATTTCCTTGAAATTCTGCTCATCTCATGTCTCGTCTCAGTGTCTTAATGTCCAATTGAAGTTGTTCTGTGTGTAATATGTGCTACTCAAGTATGGTTACCTCACACCGACTTGTCTCACATGAAATTTGCCTGTCCTGGGTCAACTGTGTATTCATCACTGCTTTCTTTGTCTTCTCTCTTGTAGGCTGTCAAAATGGGAGAGTGGTCCTTCCTGTCTGCTTTGTTGGACAAAGTGCAGTCACATTCCACTGTAGTGGGGAAGGTCTGGATGAGTGTTCTTTTCCTCTTCAGGATCTTCATCCTGGCTGCTGGTGTAGATAAAATATGGGGAGATGAACAAGCAAACATGAACTGTAACACAAAAAGCCCTGGCTGCAAGAATGCCTGCTACGATCGATCTTTTCCAATGTCTCACACACGCTTCTGGGTCCTCCAGATCCTCTTTGTCTCCACACCAACTCTTATCTACCTGGGCCACGTCCTGCTGGTGATTCGCAGAGAAAACAAGCTGAGAAGACGAGTGGAGAAGACAATTGGTAAGAACGGGGTGATTAAAACTCCGAAGTATTCAGATGAACATGGCAAAGTGCAGCTCAAGGGCATCCTACTGGTCAGCTACATGGTGCAGCTGCTGTTTAAGATCCTGCTTGAAGTTGCATTCATTGTGGGCCAGTACTACCTCTATGGTTTCATATTTATGCCGAATAAAATTTCATTTCCCAACTACCCCTGTCCGGCACCAGTAGACTGCTTCATAAGTCGTCCCACAGAGAAAACAATCTTTATTGTCTTCATGTTGGCGATGGCTGTCTTCTCTGTGATCCTCAACATCGTGGAGATGTTCCACCTGATGATCTCAAAGATGAAGAAAAGTAGGAGCAGTGGCTCAACTCCCCCAGAGATGTACTGTGTTAATACGCCAAACTACAATTCAACTGAGAAAGTTACAATGTGTTGAAGGAATGTGAACACATTCAG
Source organism: Holacanthus passer (assembly GCA_025331565.1). NCBI lineage: Eukaryota > Metazoa > Chordata > Actinopteri > Pomacanthidae > Holacanthus > Holacanthus passer. The sequence goes on along the minus strand of JAFREQ010000041.1, from coordinate 2,377,063 downwards.
ACCATTTCAGGAACAGTTGAAAAGGGGCTAAATCTGTTGCTTTTGAATATGAAATTTGAATGTAAACTGTGTCACAAAGTTATTTTACAAAAAGGAGTACAATGAATTTTATGCTGTTTCATTTTAAGAGTTTCAAGGGTGAAAACGCATTTTTTTATTCTGCTGATATACCGTGGTATATTTTTCCTCCAAGCCTTGAATTGATGGTTAATCATGGAATGAATTAATAAATGAGGGACTGTACAAATGAGGACTCATGTATTGTACAGTATGTACATGTATTGCTTTTAGGGATGGTCAAACTTTCCATGCCAGGGACCACATGGGGGGAAAGAAGTATAGTCCTAGGCCATGAGCCTTCTAAGAGACTTGAGTTTTACTTTGCACAGTACACTTCAATTCATTTCACTCAACAGAGTATATAACTCTTAATGGGAACAGGGATGACAGAAGAACTGTTGTCATGTCAGATGTAAGTCCTGTTTTGGAGGTTAGCAGTACATCAGAGAGGACTGTCTTTCATCTTGGAACATCTTAGAAAATCAATAGCAACTGCAGCAACGCAATAGCATTTTAAGAAAATCAGCAGGCCAAATATAATTTGAGATTTAAAATAACTCATGGGCCATTTAAAATATGGTGTTGGGCTGCACATGGTGTGTGGGCCATAGTTTGGGCATCCCTATTGAGTAACCACTGATTATAGTAATGTTTTCAGTTAATTTGAGGTTAAATAACCAAAATTAAATTTGGTATGATGCTGTGTTATTTGTATAGGGCCAGTCAGAAGTTTGTATTCAACAAAAGTGTAATGATGGATTTTATTTTCCTTTGTCAAATCAATTATTTGTTTTTATTATTCTACTTTGTAATTTTATTGAGATATTTTAGGGTGGATGTGTACTGATGCAAAAGCCTTTTAACAGCTTTTTTGCTACATATTAGACTGACGGTAGATTTGAATGCTGACTATTAGCATGCGTGCCTCCTCCAGCTGCTCCTTCTCACTGTAAATATCATGAGATTAAACTGTAAATGAAATTGTGAAAACCACTCACTCCTTTGTGCCACAGAACCTGGCCATACTTTTGCATCTTGTGATATACTCCTTTGGACATTGGCAAGTGTAGTTTCCTGCATAAATTCATTCAGAGTCACAGTCATACTGTACAGTATAATGATAATATGGATGTGGAGGTAGAGTACCAAGGAACATGTTGTATGGGCTGCTAAGTCACATGGTAGATGGAGTGGCAGGCCACAAAGACCCTGGCAAATGTAGAAGTGCTCTGAGAAAAATCTTCAACTCAAGTATTATTCAGCAGGAGCAGGACATAATGCATGCAGTGTATAAAGAACTTATGGAAACAGGTGACAGGACACCTACAGTATTGAGAACATCCCACTGCAGAGATCAGGCATCTAGTTTAGGTGTATATAGAAAGAGAAATGATGTCTGTTCTAAAATCAAATTGCTAAACTAATCTAATGTCAAGCAAATCACCAGCACTCTGTGTTAATCCAGAGGGAACCATTTTAGAAAATCACACAACTGATATTGGAGAGAAACCACATGTGACAGCTGACATTTTCATTTGTTTATTTAGGTTTCATGTTTTGCAACTAAAATAGCCAAAACTCATCGAGAGATGAGGAAGTAGCTTGTCATGTCACAACCATGTAAGCTAATATTTTTTGTCTGAGCTCTAGCTGCTGTAGCTTTTTTTTCTGCAGAAAAAAAACGAAATTCTCCAATGATGTGACATTTATTCTCAGGCTACTGGAGGCAACTAAAAATCATACATACAATCAGGAAAAGAATTCAGTAGATGTGCCAATAGAAAAATACAATGTGTCACATACTGACAGCTTCTGATTTCAGATTTTGGCTTTCTTTGAAACCTCTTGGTCCCAGTCAGTGTCAAGAACATCATTACTTAAGTCAACAGAGCCAAATAGAGACAGTCCTGAGAACAGACCCTCAGAAGCACCAACACTGCTTGGTGGAGGGCCCAGCTGAAAACTCTCCCTTCTTCTCTTCTTCAGACCGACTGTGTTTTGACAGTGAACAGTACAATCAGTCCCTGTTTTAACACGGTTACCATGGTTTGCAGAAGCTGTAGGTTCTACCTGCTTTTCTTTACTCTTAGACATTGTTGTGGGTGGGGACTCTGTCCCTTGTTCATGTTTCTGTCCCGGCAGGATTTTGATCATGGGACTGCATTCAGGGTAATTTAGATTTTTCTTGTTTTCAGAATTCCCTCTCAGGCATTCAGTACGCTCTCTTTTATGTGGACTTTTTTTTACCCCAGAAGGAAGATTTTTTTCCGTTTGAGCAATGGTTGTGGGTTCAGTTGTGCAGGTGAACGTGAATCTTGAGAGTTTAGCCAGGGTCGAGGAGGCCACAGTGGACTTGGCGTGGCCTGATTTAGATGGTGCTGGATCACTGATGTAAGTGCTTGGTTTTGAACTTGGGATGGAAGTAAAACTATCGAGTTTAATCTCATCACCAGTGCTGACTCTAGTTCTTTGTTGTTGACACAGATTTTCTGTATCGTTTCTCCCCTTTATTCTATCTACAGTTTTTCCTTGTGCCAATTCATCCTTTCCAAAGGAAAAAACATCCTTATCCTGCTCTTTTGATGTCAAACAAATACTGACTTCAGACCTACTGTCTCCCACCTCCTTGACATGGGTTGCCTGTTTTCTCCTGCTTCCACTTTCAGAAAGAATTTGGTACTGCTTCTGTCTTTTCTGTCTCTTCCTCTCTGTGTCTGTCAGTGGGCTGCCTGAGTTATCATGACTAGTTGGCTTCTGTGTAATTATTCTACTTTCTGTGTAGGTGTGAAAATCACTGCTGCCTGGGTTACATTCAGTTTGGAACTCTGTGCTGACATCTGAGCTGGCATTAAGGTCATGATTGTGAATTGAAGGTCTCATTTTCCTTGCTTTGAATACAAAGCCTGACAACTTCACATGTAAGTCTTTACATGTTTCAGCTTCAGCTGCTATCTTGTCCCTTGACACAGCACTAATGTCCTTTGTCCCGGTCTGGTCCTTCTTGTCTTTCTTTGCAAATCTACTTTCTTTGCCAGAAAGGTTATCCTCAGCTAGGTTATTTGAGGGGCAGTTCTTACCTGATGACAGTACGCTGCTCACGTGGGATTTGAAACCATATCTAAAACGTCAGTCACATTGTTAATTGCACTACTGCCGGACACCACCCGCTCTACACGTCCTCCTCCTCCCACTTTGTCACACTGCTGATGATTCAGCTCAACCTCCCTGAGTCTTCTGTCTCTCAGATTCTTGGAGACTTTCTGAAGCACACACCCAAATGACTCTGGATGTTTTTTATCTTTCAGTCTCTCAGATTGCTCCATCTCTTGGGTTACAGAGGTTTTTTCTTTAATGTTTTCATTGTTCTCACATTTTCGGTTTTCTACTCCTGAATCAGAGACCATGTTTCCAAAAGAATGTGAAACAACATCATGGTTTAAGGATGAGCCAGTGTTACTTGGATTGTCCATCTCAGTTTGACAGTTTGGCTGTTTGGTTCCTGTAGACATTTCTGACCAAGTGGAGTTTGGTTGAGTTGGAGTTGATGAAATCATGGGTGAGGCAATATTATCTGGCAGCAGTGATGGAGTGATAGAGCGGAACCAATCCAAGCCATCACCCTCGCAGTTACTGGGGATGTCTTGGCAGTGTGATTTGCTGAAGGAGTTTGTGTCTCTAAGTTGATGGTGGTTATTATCAGTTGTTGGGGAGGCCTCTGAGGAGTTGCTCTTTAGCCTAGCGAACAAAGAAAATGCAGATGAAGTCCTATGGTGTTAAAGTTATTGGAACCCTGATCTAAAGTACGGAAGTTCTGTGCCAGAGAACTCTCCATGCTCATCCAAAAACTAAAACACATTAAACATGGAACTCAATAAATGGACAAAGCAGTCAGTTACTCACCTGGCCAGTCTGTCCATCTCCTTCTGAAGGAGCAGTGGCAGGTTCAGTCCTTCCAGCAGTACCTGACACTGAGTTTCATACTGCTGATCAGGGTTAGCAGGGAATGAGGTGAGTAACGCATTTACATTTCCCAGCAGAGCACCACCCTAAAAGAGGAGTGTTGCAGGATCACAGGCTGTTATAGTGGAAAACAGGTACATAGGCCAGGAGCAAGATAGATAAATGCAATCTAAAATTTATCATGATAATTAGTCGAATACAGATCAATTCAATATTTCTGCTGAGCTTCAAGAGTAACTCTACACTACACTAAAGGTGTGATCTGTTGTAATTGTGACCACAATGCTATTCTCTTTCCAGCCACCAGGAGTCCCAAAAGTGCTACCTCCCTATAATAGCTTTCATATTTTATTGCAAATTTCTTCTAAAACACCAGGTCAAACTCATTAAGCTAATTCTGATTCACATAGCTATTATCTGGATACAGTGAGAAGTCCCCGCTGGATGATAAACTGTTACACATAGGGTTGTGCAAAGATTCACTTATACTCTAATTTCACAACATGTTGATTCATAATGTCAAAAATGGGCTGCTAACACACAAATACATTTAAATATATAAGTAAAAATAAGTCCTGCAGTGTAAAATGCTTACAGCCAGAAAGCTACTATTGTGTTGAATTGAATCTCTAAATTCCAGCCTGTCTCAGCACCATGTGATTAGCAATAAGAAATAGCAGCTCATATGAAGTCTTGCTGTATATTCATTTTTTTTGTTGGTACAATGCTGAAAAAAGCAGATTGGGTTTGCAGATGGGTTTTTTCTGTGTCTGCATGGCTATTGAGAGTATTAATGCTTGTACCTGGGGGCAGGTTGACTTAATGGTCCATGACACAATAAGCACATACACCCAGGCTTTATTCTTGCTGTGGTGCTTTTCATCTTTGTTGACACAGATTTTCAGCAGTCTTTACCATATAAATCACTACACATCTGTTACATGTTGAAATTTAAGTAGCACCAAATGCCATCTTGTTACCTTGTTTATCCACTACTGTTCCTAAAGTTTAAGGGCGTTGAACTGCTGCTTTCTGTGCAAAAACACTGAAGGAACCCTCAACCCCTTTGTCTCAACCAATTTTTGAAACCAAAACAATAGCAAGTGGTGTTTAGCTATACTGACAAACACCACTGTTCCTTTTTTAGAAAGCAGCTGAAAAATGAAAATTGTTCCGCAATGGACAAAACACATCAGTTACATTATCAGGTGTAAAACAGTTCTAAACAAACAAAAATGGTACAATGATATTAGTGATCATTATTCATGTAGCAAAGTAGGTTTGTTTTCTCCTTACCTGCATGGAGCACTCCATGACAGAGACGGCCATGACTGCATCCTCTATGGTCACAGTCTCTCTGTACATGAGCCTGGCATGAGCTGGAAAGTTAAAAACAATTTGTTTGAGTTGTACTGCTCTGTTCTTACTTGTTTTGCCCAAGATAATGTTTGCTATTACATTTAATGAAATACACGCGCTTGATTTGATCAGTCTACATGAAAACCTGCCACTTGGAAGAAAACAGTTTTTCTAACAAGATAATAAGCCTGAGCATAAAGCCAGAGCTAGACAGGAATGACTTCAAAACAACAACGTTAATATCCTGGAGTGGTCAAATTAGCTTTGTAAAGAATGAGGAAAAACTGCACTAAAGCTTACAGAGACCTATCCACACAGACTCAAGGCCATTACTGCTTCAAAAGGTCCATCTACTAATTACTGACTTTGAGGGGGCGAATATTTATACAAACAACACACACACTTTGCAACCATGTTAATAACATCTAATGAAGGATCTCATTGAAAATAAAGCAAATCCCATCTTTCTAGCACAAACTCAGCCTGAGAAGAACTGAAATATCATTGCATAATGCCATCTACTGTTCTTGTATAGTTAGTCCTTCTCAAATTATAACTATAGATGTTTATTCACAGTAGCATTTTATGAGTACTGACAGAAGCTTTATGTAATCTCCAATAATTTAGCAGTAGGGTTAGAAAAGATTTATTGATTCCTGATTAGGCAATCATTTGCATTATATTGAAAGTTTGAATTATGTACTGTTAGAAAAAACATTTCTGTATTGCTTCTTTTTTAAGAGTTTCTTGGTTGAAACAAAAAAAGGAGAAGGAAAAGCACTGATTTGTCACCACCACAAAACACTTGATCCCTTGAGTATAAAAACAGCTTACTGGCTGTTGGCTCTCTTTTACCTCCTTTGGCCTTTTTGCTGTCTTTCAGTTTCCCTTTTTGCCACGTGTTACCAAATAGTTCTTCTTTTTGAAGATAACTGATCACAGCTTTGTACACGGGGTTAAGGATGTGGGGACATCATCCTCCTACATAGCTAAGTAAATACCTTTTTTGGCTGCATGATTAATGATTACATCTCTCAGTGGATATCTGCACATCACCTGAAACCCAACCGTTTACAAGACTGAGCTGCTTTTCCTTCCAGGAAAGACATTTCACATCTATGGCCTCGCCATTACCATTACTCTGTGATGTCCCTCAGGCGGACTGCATAATGCATGGGTGTGAAACTGGATGACCAGCTGTCCTTCACTGCCAACATCACTGTGACAATTCCACTACTTCATGCTCCACAGCATCAGAATGATGTGTCCATTCCAGGAGGCAGCACAGGTTCTGGTCCAGGCTCTTGGCATCTCGCACCTATACTAGTGCAATTCACTCCTGGCTGGTGTACCTGCATGTGCCATCCACCCACTGAAGCTCTTCCAAAATGCAGCACCATGGCTGGTCTTCAGCCTACCCAAGCTCTCCCACACTACACCACTCCTCTGCACCCTGCACTCACTACTGGTGGCTGTTCAAATTTGTTTACAGTACCTGGGATTTCCCAACCATACTCCATTCAGGACATGGTCAAACCATTAGCCGCAGCCTGTCCACTGTGCTCTGCTACTGCCAATCGACTTGATACTCCCTCAGTATGAGGGGCCCAGACACCACTCAACGAAATCACAACCATGTGCTGTCCTGGCTCCACAATGGTGGAACTAACTACCTACTGACATCAGGACAACAGAAATTTTACGCATCTTCCATCTGTCAACAGAGGTGAGATCTCTCTCAAGCGTAAACCACAATCAAGGGCCTTGGTGTAACACAAACAGGACAGCTAGGCATCTTCATTAAAGGACTTGAGAGACCCTGTTGTTGGGAATGTAAGGTACAAATCTAACTGCACAGATGGTGATAAAGTGACACACAGAGCAAGTAACTATGAAAGTAAAAGAAAAGAAAGTTGCACTTAACATGATTGATTGTATGAATGGATGATTCACAAATGTAATTTTGAATATAATTAAGATAAGATAAGATTAACCTTTATTTGTCCCAGTGGGGAAATTCACAATTGATAATCTGTGTTTAACCACATGAACATAGTGAAGAATTCACTGATTGTTGAGACAATGAAAAAGGTACAAAAATGGTAATACTTTAAAATGTTAAAGACCCTAAAAGGGGAAGTAAATCACGACTTGTGCAGCAAATGAGATCATATGGAAAGCCTGGAGGAGAAAAAGGAGAAGTCAAGTACTTGTGTAGACGCACACACATTTACACACAAACCGGCCAAAAATGACTGTAACGCACACACACATTAATACACAGAAAGTTTTAGAACCAGCTACATAAATTGTGTCAACGATGTATAGTATAAAAAGATAAGTGTTAGAACTATTATCGTTTTTTCTCCGAGTAAGATCTTCCAGCAAGTTTGGATTGTCCTTCTGAACAGACCACTTCAGAGGACAAAGACTGCCAGACTCTGCTCACCAAAAGAGATGAAGGCAAGAGCATCAGGAAAGAACTTTTGACAAAATCCACAGCTGTAAAATAAGAAGATTGGAGAAGGAGGAGAATATTTGAAGAAGATTTGCCCACCAGCTGAAGGTTACAACATTGGACTGGCAGAGATCTTTGGCTCTCACTGCCAACATGGACTGAAAGACTTGGTGGGCTCAGGTTTTTAGATATTTTCAGAATTACAATATTTTCACATTACTAGCAAAACTTACAATTTTTAAATCATTATTATCCAATCACTGAAATCACAATTATCATTGAGTTGTATGATTTGCCATGCTTAATTTTGCAATAAAAATACTAACTATAATTAAAGTCTAAATTGTGGACATTGGCCTTATCAATTCTTAAGGACTGTGGTCTCAAAGGTACAGTGTGTTTAACATCTTTTATGGTTTCTATAGGTTACTCTAGCCAATACAATTAACAGACCCTTGGGATTTACTGTCAAAATCACTAAAATCTATCCCAGCACCACACCAAATGCACAGATAAGTTAGAGGAGGGCTGCCGTTAACGGGCGTGGCCGGTAGTAGTATTTGGCTCTCCGCCACCCTCCACTCAGTCTTCACACACCTACACCAGAATGTTGTTTGTTGATTTGAGCTTGATTTGACCCCAGACAGTTCAGATTGAAGGTCCTTCAGTCCAGGGTTGGACACTGGAGCCATTAGCAAACATAAGCAAAACAAAGGAGCTGATCCTTGATTTTAGGAAAAAAGTGAAGACACACTCCTTTGTTTGTATAATTTAGTTTTTGCAAATCAGAATTACAGAGAATCTGTCTTATTATACTTATACTCAATGAATAAGAGAATATTCATTCTCTCTTTTAAATGTTCTGTTTTTGGGTACTATATATATATATAAAGTTTAACTATCATTATTATTATTAAGGGGGTGTGTCCACATAGCATTTTTCCCTGGCAGAAAAGCACTGGCGGGATGCTGGGGAGTGCTGGGATGAAGCACTACTGCAGTGAGAGGGAGCCTTATAGGTACCGTTTCAAAATCAAAGAATACATTTATTAATCACAGCACTTAGATAAGAACATAGCACTAGCAGTGCACAAAATATTTTTTACATTTATGAATGATTCTCAGTCAAAATCGGCAGGGGAAGGCACATAAAAATAGCTGTATGTAGCTCTCTCTCACAGCCCTGTCCATGGTTCTGAAACAACAGCTGAGCTAAAAGTCTTGGGGATGAGGGCTCTGGGAGGGGACATCGGAATTATGTCATGTGACTTCAAAGATAATGCAAACCAGTTCACTAAAATATTGGAAGGGACATGCCAACATTCTCGTAATAATGTTTAATGTTACTTTATCAACTTTATTCGACCAGGGACAGACTTTGTGTTTGTAGGGCTGGCACCACTTTGCTTTCCTCCTTAACACAATGTCATAGATTACCCCTAAAACATTTGTATGCCAGAAGACACTGCCAATGACGCAGCCAATAGTAGACAATCTGTAAGAATGTTAGTGGTAAGTTTTCCTATTTACATTTTAGACTTATGTTGAAAATTTCCAATCATTTATAGTTGAGAAAGATGTTGTAATAAAATTGGCATTATTAAAAGTGAAAGCTGGATACTAGGAATTCACTATTAGGCAAGAATAAGAAATAACTACATTCAATAAATGCACTTCAAAGGCTGAAGTCAATTCAAGGTCAACTAAGTCACAGTTAAGATTTCAAAATGACTGAATTAAGATTACGTAAAACCTCACCTTCAGCCAGTCTACTGAGGCTCTCCAACATGCGAATGGTGGTGCGAGCAGTGTTGCGGCCGTCACTCTGTCTCTGCAGCTGGTAGTAACGCGTCAAGATGCTGTTGGCCTCCACAGACACCTGCGGCTGCAAGTGTTTAATCACACTGAAATAAGCCTTCATTTTCTCCATGGACCAGAGGCTGGAAGACTCAGGAGACGGTCCTGAAAGGCAAACCAAGAGCACTGACATCTCACCTTTTTCATTATGAAGGTCTTCAAGTAAGGGTTGAATGATGGGACAAAAAGAACACAGCAATAATTATCACTAGCATTTTATCATTATTGATAATAATTAATAATTTATATCCTACCTTAACAGTGTTAATAATTAATCAACATCATACCAGGTCTACTTTGAGTGTACACCTTCTACCTTGAATGATGTATAATATACTAAATATGATTGACATAAATAATGTTAACAATAATGTGGTGAATGTCCAAAAATGATTATTAAAACATTAACATTATTCAAGATTAAATTTTGGTTGTTGGTTGCTGGTTGCTTTTGGCATTTCATTTCCAAATTTAAAAGCACATTCTCTACCTCTGTCCTCAAGAATAAAAGAGGAGATAATGCTGTCCCATTCTGCATTTCTGGTGTCCATCAGAACTAGAACAAGGTCAAAACGACTCAGCAAAGGGCTTGCCAGAGCTACATTTACAGACAGTGGCTCGTTGGGATCATACTGTCCTTTAGGGTTGGTGGCTGCCAGGATAGTGGTTCGAGTGTTCAGCTTACACACCATACTGTAGAGAGGAGAAAGAATGTAGAGTAAGAGAATTAAAAAAAGTGAATTTTGGTGTTAATGTCCATCTTAACCTTACTTACCAACAAGAATATTGTGTGTGCATTAAGTTTATTAAGTTTTAAGTTTCATTAAGTTTATTAACAGCTTATTCCTTGGATATTATTGTAGGGACTGGATGAAGAATCTAACCACTAAATGCTGAACATAACTAGTCACCACTTTTTTCCCCCACAGATCCAGTAGCCACATTATATAATCAATTCCAGGTTGAGTAATCACATATGCAATCCTTTAGGACAACACTGTCTTGGCTGGGTAACTGTAAAGAGAATGTATGCATACGTGTGATAGATTGCAGATAGATAGATAGATAGATAGATACTTTATTGATCCTTTACAGGAAATTACCTTGCTGTATTGCTCAGTCTATAGCCATTTGACTAGGAGCAGGGGTGCCACTTAGAGATAAGTTCTGACAAAGATAATATTTTAGTAATGTACCAGTCACTCTACAAAGTACTCATGTCTTCCAGTACAGGACCCCTTAACGATTACTAATAACCAGATTTTTCAAAAGGTAAAAACAAACACAACGCACATAAGAATTTCAGGTTTGCCATGTGTATTATATAGTTAATGTTACATACAAACCCGACAGTTCATCCCCAATAAATGCTTCTTTGTAACTTTCTTTTGTGCAACTCCTGATGAAAAGTATGTATAAAGCTCCATATTTACTGCTTATATTATTGTTATGTTCACTCTTTATATTTTATATGACCATAAAATGTTGAAGTGTGATCTGTGTCTCATCTCCTCCTGTTTGTGCAGGCCAACTCACAGGTCAGTTTGATCTGCGGTGTATCCTCCTTCCTGTGAGAAGCCTTGATCTTTTTGCTCTCACACACACAAATTAGCAAGCTATATCCTTGGAGGAAGGGAAGAGAAGAGAAGACTCCAAGTGTAACTTTGTTAGAGAGAATGTGAGACAGAACTATTATTAAGTTTGAGTGTATTTTTATTCTGTGGTCTTTTGTCTCATGCAGGCATGAGGCCCGTATGCATACGGACAATTCACAATAAAAATGACAAATGCTCTGTATTCTGATTAATTCCACCGCTGGAAAATTGAGGTCCACATTTTGGGCATCTGTGATAAACTTCATTGAAACCTGCACGGTGCAATGCAATGTGAAGATATCCGCCCTTGCATGCAGTGGCAGCTGTGTAGTTTTGGGACGTGCTCTGCTGGTGCTGTGGCTATCACTTGCGCTTGTTTTTTCCCAGGTCACTTGTCTTGGCCCAGGTCACTTCTTCATATTCACGGCGTTTGTGTTTTTTAAATGATGAAACACGTTGCTTGTGTTTCCTCCTCTTGCTATCACAACACAGCACAGACCTTGCATATTGTTGAAGTTTGCTCTGGGTCGGATGTTTTTAAATCGAACCAGCTCCAAATAACGGAGGTGCCGCCTCTGTTTTTCTCGGTCTCCCTGTCTGCTTCCAACCATAGACTGTATAAAACAGGTTCCAACACTCGACGAGTATCTTTTCAGTCAATACAAGCTACAGCTCCGACCTTTCCTCACCATATGTTTTGCTAGTTGCCTCTTTATTAATAGCTTAGCTTAGCCTAGCATAACCACAGGCTACTTTATAGGCCACCCCCTTTTACTGCAAAGGCAGTTATAGTGAATATGTTTTCCAATATTATTTACAACAAGATATATAATGTGTAAGGTAAGGTAATAAGTATTCAGACCACAACTGAACTTTTGAAAAAAAAAAATGCCTTATGTTTTTAGGCCATTATTAGGCTATTATTGATTTATCGTACCATCACCGTCATCACCGTGGTGCATGATCACCACTGCCCAGCCCTAGTTCACGCCTTTCCATTCCCAACAGCAATATTAAACTCAATGACTTAACTATTACATTCTCAGAAAACAATGAAAAAAGAATAGCAAATGTTCCACAAGGATCTGGTTATTGGGCATGGTGGTGTTCTTCATCTAGACAAAAATTCTATGAGTGTGTGTGTGTGTGTGTGTGTGTGTGGACATGTATACATGAGTGTCCTACCCCGCTTTGGCGACACTAATAGATTGTTGCTCCATGGCTTCATGAATGCAGATGCGGTCATGTTCCTTGATGCTATTGAATTCATCAATGCAGCACAAACCACCATCTGACAGGACCAGGGCTCCTGCCTCCAGGTGCCAATCACCTCCATCTTTCACCGCTGCTACTGTCAGTCCTTCAACAAATTATAATACGTGTTAAAAATTTCACTTAATCCAGTAATACACAAAACTGACTGTGCATATTTATATGTAGCATTTATCTATATCATTCTTTATCTGAGAACGTCAAGCTCTTGGTTTACAAATTACTGATAAATGGCTAGTATGAGGCACTAAAACAAACTCCTTTAATCTGAGAACTGACAATGAACAGGGCCTACCTGCACTTGTTGATCCAATTCCAGCTGTGAGTACAGAGCGAGGCATGATCTTAGCTGCATACTTGAGGAACTGAGATTTCCCTGTGCCAGGGTCACCAACCAGTAACATATGACACTCACCTAGAGAGGACAAGATCAACTCCACAGTGAGAAAGCATTACACAGAAGCCAGTTTTTACAATGACAAAAATCAACATACAGTAAACATTTGTCAGAGCCACATTGTCATGGTCACAGGTTGTCACTTGTTTTAAATAAGCTGCCAAAATCAAGAGGGCAGGTCTTGCCCTATATGAGCCTGTCAGAAGGGAGACGACAAAGAGTAGAGGATGAACAATAACCCTCATCCCCAGCATTCAGGTTAAGTTTCCGTCTGCGTCTACTTGTTCACCTAAATGAACAGAAACTGAAAGCCCAGTGCACAGTTGTTAACACGAGATGGGACAGGAGCAGGGCTGGTCCATCTGCACAATCAAGAGGATGACATCGCAGGGACAGAATGGCATGATGGTGGAACAAATGGACCTAAAACAGATAATCTTACCAGTACTACCTGTGTCATGACAATATACCGCATAATATTAATAATATCATAAATAATAAATAATAGATGTAAACTCTAGCATGAAAGTCATAAGAAAATGCAGTTTTATTTTAAAAAGTAAATATTGCCATTGTTACTTAAAGAGGGCAAAAACATTGAGACATATACTGTAAGTGTCCTTCTTTTCGGATGCTTAATTTATATACATAGGAAACAAAAGAGATACCCCTGATCTTGGTCCCAGAGGAATCTATTCTTTGCACTCCGCCAGCCAATACCATGGCCACTGCCAGTTTAATCAAATACATGCCAAATACCTGTGGGCACAGGCTCAACAAGATCTGGTTCCTACCTAAAGAGAGAGGGGAGAGAAGAACATTAAAAGAAAAAGAAAACAAGAAATACAAATATAGTAATTTGGAATTGTAAAGTTTTTAAATACCAGCTATGGGATCATGTTTGTGGCTATTCCAGAAGTCTTCAAATTCTTTCAGAACGTCCTTCATGACCAGAGCACCAGCAGCCTGCTGGTTGTTTACTTCTATGTTGTTAGCTTTGAGGACCAGCTCCACATCACAGCGAGTGCCATCATAAAAGGGCTTCCAGCGCTGGCACATCACTCCATAGACAGTCACATCATCTCCTAGGGGCACCCCATACAGTCCAAAATATCAAAAGCTACAGCATGAGCATGACATTGTACACTGCAAACCATTGTGCTGCTTTGTGCAGCAAGAACGTATTGTCTCATAAGGTATTTTGTATTTTATACTGCTATTTTGTCACAGAAATGTTAAAAAAGGTAGCTGCTTATGTGACTGTGGATATCCACAGCATCATCATAGGCAGTAAATTAAAAAACACAGCCTTCTGTTTGCTTGACCACACTTTCAGTTGCATCCACAATACTGTCTATTTGGAGGAGCTGGTACTATGTGTTAACAACAAGCGTCAACCTCTGGGGCTGAAAAAGGAAACCATTGTGGAAGTGCCAAAAACTGTAGTTCCTCAAATGGCCACTTGAGGCTGGCTCCAAAAGTAAGTCAATCCCAATCAAATTGTTGACCCCCATGTTAAAATGCCCAACTTTACAGCAAAAATACAGTGGTACAAAAGGTTTTGGTCTCTATAGCTTATTTCCCCCTTCATGACAATTGTATCGATGTAATTCAATTGTTTTAAGAACTCACTTGTTTAAATAATATCAAGGCTTAAAATTAAATATAATTAACAGCATGGTTGCTTTGAGTGAGCAAGTCACTGAACTTGATTTCTTGTTGTTTTTGCCTTTTGGATAATTTTCTTCATGCAAATACAAGACAAATAACATGGCTTGCTGTGCAGTCAATTGTAATAACAGACCATCTAAAAAGTCTAGCAAACTAATCAATTAGACATTGTTGGCCAATAGATTAGATCAATCTCTACTGTCTCCCCCATTTAAGGAACTGTAGTTTTTGGCACTTCTGTGTTGGCTTAATTTTTCAGCCCCATTGGTTGCCGCTTGGCAACATCACGCACTGCCATGCCACTTGCTGCGCCACCCACAATGGGTTTCACAAACACTCTTCGGAAACTTATGGGTGACATCACAGAGACTATGTCCATGTTTTACGTGGTTAACAAGTAAGTGTATTTTGTCTAAATTTGGTATTTACAGTTCTTACCAGATTTACAACTGTCAACCAGGTCATCCTCCAGAACTACCACCACAGAACGAGGAATACTGCCTACTGACAGCCTCTGTACCTGTGGTAGGGGGGCAATACACAATACACAAAAGTACAATCCATATTTTAGACGGGTCACAAGTTACCTTTTTAATCTGAAGGAAGCAATAACAATGCCATAAGAGAGATCAATTTGTTTAGTAATTTAAAAAATTAAGATCACATCCACAATTGCCCTACTTGCTCTTGTATCTTGATTTCCTGGTAGTCCCTGCAAGCAACAGGCTCAGATCCTTCAGATAGACAGCTGAATTTGGTTGAGTTACAGCCATCAGGATTAGAACAGACCACCAGCTGGGCAAAGGTATAGAACTGGTCAAAATCAGCCTGCACCGTGAACACATGGCGACACTTTGTGCAGATGTAATCCCGTTCATATTCCAGAACCTATGAGAGGGGAGAAGGTACCGATTTGTTCATTGAAGCCATGGTAACACTCACATATAACTAGACATCTCTGACCTCATTGTTCAGTCACAGGGCTAAAGCAGACATCGATCATAATTTTCCATTTAAAGTGAACCACTTGAATTATTGAACGATTGTTCCCACTCCTCCTAAATCCCCCCAAAAAAGTTATCTCAATTTTGTTGAAGTGTATGATTTTAATGTATTTTCTTCTTTCTAAAAAGCCAAGAGTTCAAGACATGGTTCAATCAAGTATGTTTTATTAAGGCCCGTATCAGCGTGTACTATCAGTCTACACAATGCACAAAAACTGCTGTGCAAGACAAACAAAACCAACTTAAACTTGAATTATTTGTACTTGTAAACAACAATAAAAGTGAGCACCAGCAAAGACTGGACATTCTGTCACCAAAAATCAATTCTGGTATTAAGAGGGTTGACTGGGTTGTTGTGTGTCAAAGAGTTGATTGATGTTCTATTCCAGCATGTTACAGTATTGTAGTAAAATTACACCTGGTCACCTGCACTTTTATTATATGGCTGTCTATTCTTCTCTTGTTAAACCCTGTTAACCCTAATACATAATTGAGGATGAGTTCTTACATTAAAGTGCTTGCATGGAATTCCTATGAATTCTCCAGTGAAAATATTAAAAGAATCCTTTTTGTGGGTACACACAATTTGCATTTCCCATTTTTCCCTATTAATGTGTAACCTTTGATCTTAAATTAAACACCATTCTCTTAATCTGTTGATTTCGCATGTGACTGTCTTGTAATAAAAGAACCCCACCTCTCTGATGTGGAAGGAAAAAACAGAGTTAATTGACTAGATCATTTAGATGATTTTAGATTTAGATTATTTTAGTTACTAGTTAGTTAGTTAGTTATATTAATTAGTCAGTTTGCTCCCAATAGACTATACATTACGTCTTTACATCTGTGCAACACTCTTTTTTATGTCAGCTCCATTCACTGTGCAATACCTCATTCTATCCAATGTGCAATATTTTGAATTTAGTATTTCATATTTCACTTCATTGTAGTCAGTGTGCAATATTTTGTGTTTAGTATTTCATATTTCACTTCATTCTATTCAAGGTGCAATATTTTGCATTTAGGATGTAATATTTCATATTTCACCTCATTCTAGTCAAGGTGCAATATTTTGTGTTTTAGTATTTAATATTTCACATCTCATATTTAATCCAACACTGCAAGTCTCGTGTGAATTTCTAATGTAAATTTGCTAATGTCGTCTTTTTAGCCTGTTTAAATTGCTCTTTTTACTATTTAACTGCTTCTATCCCCTTTGCTGCTGTAATTTGTGAATTTCCCCACTGTGGCACGAATAAAGGTTTATTTTATCTTATCTCTTATCTTACTTATCTTGTCCCACTTTCATTTATTATCTGTTAGACTCTGTCCATTGTTTTTATGCCATCGGCCAGACTGTTGACCTGTCTATCCGTATGTCTGATTGTCTGTCTGTCCAGCCCTCTGTCTATCCATCCATCCATCTATCGTCTGACATTCTGTCTATTAACGTGCTGCCACCATATTTGTATATATCATAACTCACTAATGGTTTGGAGGGTGGGAAGGTGTGACAGAGAGGACGGTAAAGGAACAAGGAGAGATGTAGGCTATGAGTAGCGACTTCATCTCTGTCTATTACTTTAATATTCATATCAAATCTCTAATATCACTTAAAAAAAATCATGTATTCACTTATGATTTTACTTTGTTGTATTTACACCTTGTGTCATACCCAACATTATCTTAATTATCATATCATATAATAACATACATTCTTTTGAAGTTACTCAACAGTGAGTTTATGTCTGCAGCCAAAACTAAACAGTCAGCAGGATATACATAGAACACCCACATTAGGACACCCAACCTGGTGTAACTGGCCTTTACTTCTAGTTTACCATCAATAAACAAGAGGCCATGCAAAACAATAATTCACATAGTAGACTGCCAAATGACATCAACATCACTTCAGTAACAAGGAAAGTCCGAAAGTCCACAAGTATGAATTTATCAATAAACAAGATTATACTTTGTAAATCATAGTTGCCATCCTCAGTGTCAACAATTTGACTACAGTATGAATAAAATCAGCAGCATTGCTGACTTAACCCTTTACACTACACTAGATTTATACTGTTTTATGTTGATACTGTTTTCAAACACAGAGAAACACACACATATCTAGCTCCATGTGTATCAAAGATGATTCAAGTCCAAGATAAAACAACAACAAAATACAAATTAAAGTCCACTTTTATTTTGACTTTGATTTTTAAAAAAAATATGATTGGCTCATCTTTAACTGATGGATATTAAATAACTTATGTCAAGTGTTACCAATTTGTTTTGTGTGTGTCATTGAGGGCCCAAGTATAAACGTGTTTGTGTGTGTATGTGTGTGTGTGTGTGTGTTTCCACCCTCTGGCAAATGTACTACTAATGTAACAATAGCAGTATGGTGTGACAAGCAGTATTCAATTCAACTTCAGTAGATTGTTGAAAACTGAACATGTGTCATGCTGTTACCTTGGTAACGCTGGTGCGTATGACAGTACCAGTGACAGACAAAAAGTGTCCTACATCTCTGGACCTGGGAATGGTGTCTCTCGTCAGTTCTGGACACACTGGCAGACCTGGGCACACATATGAGAGGCGATAAACAACAGGGTACATCAACGTCTGAGTGGATAACATTCTAACAGAGACGGTACTAACAACAAACTGTGAGTCACTTAAGACATCAAAGTGCCCTTGAATGAGAATAAGACGGCCTTGAGAGACAGAAACAGGGAGGAGGACAGCTACAGGAGGAAGCTATAGTGTAGGAAACCACTACAGAGATGATCACATATTTCACGCCAGCCTTCACAGCAGAGTAGGTGAGAAGGGAAGGATGCAGGTCTCGAAGCTGTCAGCCGAAGGGTACTCAAAGCGCATGCTGCCCCGTTGTGTGGAGAACCTCAGCACATCTTTAACCTGAGCCTGCATTTGAAGAGGGTCCTTTTGCCGTTGAAGACATTCTGCCTAGTTCCTGTTCCAAATGAGGCATGCGCTAGCACCTTCAACAACTACAGACCAGTGGAGCTGACTTACCACCTGTTGCAGTCCCTGGAGAGACTGATCCTGTCACACCTACAGCCCTTAGTTAAAACATTACTGAACGCACTTCAGTTTGCCTACCAGACAAAGGTTGGAGTGACAAACTCCGTCATCTTTCTGCTTCACCATGTCTATGCTGACCTAGACTGGCCAGGTAGCACTGTGAAAGTCATGTTCTTCGATTTCTCCAGCGCATTCAACACCATCTGGCCTGCACTGCTGGGGAGCTAGCTGACAGTAATGCAGGTAGAGACTCCCAGTATGTTAGATTGAAGGGCTGCATGTCTAACACTGTCTTGAGCAGCACGGGGGCCCACAGGGGATGGTCCTGTTACCCTCTACATCTCGAACTTCAGATACATCTCTAAGTGACAGACAACTCCACTTTGTGCGGAAGTTCATTCAAGGTCTACAGTACCATGCTGAGGATGTTCTACCAGTCTGTGGTTGAGAGTGCGATCTTCTTTGCTGTCACATGCTGGGGCAGCAGTGTAAGAGCGGTCAACACCAACAGAATCAACCAGCACAGGAGCTTCAGTGGTAGACAGTTACCACCATGATGCACCACAGGATGTCCAGAAAATCTGTTCTTCCTGTCGCAATCAAATGTTACAACTCATCTAACTCATGCAGAGAGATGGACAGCAGAGGCATGGGGTGCTGAGGGGGCACCAGCTTCAATTTCAGCTCTGTTCTGTTCGTTTAATCGTTCTTTCTCTCTGAATAACTGTTTCTCTGTGGATTACAATTATTAGAGCTTTCTGATTTATGGAACATTATAGGTTATAATGTGCAATTATGGGACATTACATACAATATCATGGACATAATTATGAACATTCTGAATTAACCAAATATACTTACCTATACTTCAGATTTTCTATAACTATAGACTACAGATAACTATATTCAATACTCATACTTAGAGGATCTATGATCCTTCCTGTTAACCTATTTATATTTCCTGCATTGTGTATATTTTGCATTTACAATTTACTGATATTTTTATATTTTACATTTGTACCTATATATTTGCACTCTTCCTACTTAGTACTGCAACTGCTGCACAAAATAATGTGATTCCTGCAATCTGAAAATATTGTTTCATCGCGACAATAGCTATGGCTGAAACACTACTGCCAAATAGCAGTTGTGTGCTTTTGTGTTGTGCTATTGTGTAAATACTAGACTTCATAGCAGTAGAGTACAGTATATTAACCAAATGTTGCTCTGAGCAACACTCAAACATCTGACTATAATCCCCATTTGGATGTCTCACCTGTAATACGAGCATGAGGAGTGTGTCTCATTCTGTGATCTTTTGTTCCTTGTCCTCCATAGTGCTTGGGAGAGGCAATCTCTGATAACTTCATGGCAGTTTTGAGTAACACTTTATCAAATATAGCCAGGACATCAGTGGGATAGGCGTTGAAATAGTCCCCAACCTGTCACAGATAGTAGAGATACCATGTAATTAGTGCAAACACAGATTTAAACAAAGAAAATGATGAATGATGAAAAATGATGAAGATTATTTTTCATAACCTTGGGTCAGGTGTATTGAAGAAAAATAGTAATAATGTTGAGTATTTATAAAAGTGGGAAAAATATGTGGACATAATTTGCCCCAGGGGTAGCATGCACATGTCCCTGGTGGATCCCACAGAGGGAAGAGGAGGCATCTACAAGTCTTACAAAGAAGGACCTGTTTGACAGATAGGAGCTTAACCAATTCCCAGCCACATCACTGATGTGGACATAGTTCTTCTGACAGCTAATTAAAACATGTCCACTGTCCACTGTGTCAAAATATGAGCTGAGGTCAAGGAGAATGAAAATGGAGCACAGGCAAGTGGGCGCCTGGGGGGGACCAGCATGTAGACGAGGAGAAACTTGCAGGTGTATAGCACTTTTTGATGGCAGGTCGCACATGGTCAGCTCTAGGCTTGAGACATGCTAGCTGGGAAAACGGCTACATCTGTTGGTGGAGGAGAGCCTGGATGTGCTGCTCAGTGGATCTCAGTTCACTTTTCAGTTCAGTAATCTCCACTGACAAAAAGGGAAAAGAGGGAAGACCACAGCCAACGAACAACTAAAACAGACAGCTAACAGCTGCACGGAACTGTCGGCAGCAGTAAAGGATATTGGAGCAGCAGGAAGAAAACTTGCTTACACAGGCTCCTAGTGGTGAAACGGTAGATTTCCAACCCAGAATAAGATAAGATAATATAAGATAAGATAAACTTTTATTCGTCCCACAGTGGAATACAGGAGAAAGTTCCTTACTGCAAGCGCTGAGGGCCCAGGACCAGGCCCACTGCGGACGAATCGGCTTTGGTAAGTTTTAGCTCGACATGGTTCTTCTGGAGATAAAATCCATGTAATTCTTGTTGTGCAATCAAAGGTTCAAAAATCCATTAAAGGGTCCATTGACTGCAGGATTTAGGTTTGGTTATCCTCGCTTGAGTTGAGATTTTATTCAAATGTCCTATAACTAAAATCTTTGACCCATATAAAAACATTTAGTAAAACAAGGAACTAAAAAGTAAAGTTTCAATTCATGACAGTGCTTCTTTCAGACACAGACCACGCTGACGCATCACATACAGAATTTTAACAAAATAAGATATTCTTATTATTAGTCCCACAATAGGGAAATTTCCAAATCACCCAACTTTAGTTAAACATATCCAAATCTCAAGTATACTAATTTACTTCTTTTAATTTTTAATACAGTAAACATTACCTCCATATTGGCTTCAAACAATGTCATGGCATTAACAACAACAGGGTGATGGGTCTCTTCATTAGAATCTGCAAAAACCTGGAGAAGGTCCTCATGATGATGCTCTGTCAGATAGGTTTCGAACACTCGGCCAATCAGAGCTTCCTGTTCTGGGCTTATCAACATAGTGAATTGATGTGATTGGAACTCCTGGAAGAACAGAAAAGAATAATACAATGGTCAGGGTGTGACATTTATATAGTCTGAGATCATATGAATATCTTGTACATTTGAGTTAAAGAATAAAAAACAAAAACAAATGCCAAGCGAAAATACAGGCCTCTTTACCAGTAAGGGTAAAGAATGATGATGGGGTTTCAATTGTGTAAAGTAACAAAATACAGTTACTGCCAGTTCTTCTATGCAATGCTATCCAGAAATAATGATAGAACACTAAAAATAACCATTAGAGTATGACTGAGATGATTAGAGTATGGCATCAAATTGAAAATGAGCATATATTTTCCATAAAACAATAACATTTTTCAGTATCAACACTTGATATGTTGTCTTTACACCATTTCCAATTAAATATAGGGTTCAAATGATTTGCAAACCATCAAATTCTGTTTTTATTAACAATTTACACAGCGTCCCAACTTTTTTGGAGTTGGGATTGTACTTTTAATGTGTTTCCTGATAATACTTTTACTTCATATTTCAAATACAGATTATATTATATTATCTATAAAAATAGATTATATTATAGGTACTCAATACTACATATATTCCTTCCACTACAGAGATGGTCAGAGAGGATCAGTGATTTTATAGTCAGCAGCATGTGACTTCAGGATCAGTCATTGCACAATAGTGAAAGGTTTGATTTCTTAAAAGTTGTGCTGAGCTTTATCAGAGTGACTCATTTGTATTATTGATACAAATATCACATTGATATTATTTTTATGGAGATTGAAACATATAAAAACTTCTTCAGCTTCAACTTTCAACAGCATTTTAGGTATCACAATTAGGAAACCCGGTGATAAATAAGTTCACATTAAAGAATGGAGGTACTTAACTGTCTTGGGCCATACAGACTACTTTACTTATCCAGCTAACTACAACATTGTTCTAAAACAAACAGAAGGGTTTTACATACCGTATCTTACAAAGAGGGAAACATTTTTGTAGGGCTCCTCAATTTCTTTCACCGATGTAAACAAGCGACTTGAGTTGCGCGGGCTTAACTGGTGGGTTTGCCCTGGATTCATTCTATGTAGCACTTCCTGATGTCTTCTAAAACCGGAAGTGTTTTTTCCACCAAACTTTATTTAACTCACTGAACTTGTAAACGACAGGCATATACAGTCTGTGGGCAGGCACACATCGTCTCGTGTCGTTCATACTGTGCCGTGATTGGCCAGAAAGCCTGACTGCATGAAAGCCATTGGTCTTTGGATCGTCCGTCAACGGTGCCGCCATATTGGACCGGGTTTTATACTATCAATGGGCAATAGTCGCCTGTATACAAGTACTAGTAAACGGAGACGGGGTGTTTTGCCCGGATTAAAAGCACGATAGCTTGACCGACTTCAATGAGTCGTTTTGTATTCAGGGGCTTATGGTCTACGGCTCAGTACATTACTGCTTATGGTTCATAAAACACTGGTCTGATTGTTGATATGGTGGGATTCAATCAATTAACATTATTATTAAGAAGTCGAACTCTCATTCTAACACATATTTACTATGAGATTTTTTTTCAGTACAGTACAGTTTAAGTTAAATTGTGTATCCGTAGTTCAACAGATAAGAGCTAATATTTCATATCTAATTCTTCTATGCAAGATCTAATTTTACTGGTCATATTTCTTTACTGGTCATATTTCTCATACCCATATTCTCATGTATATCTGTATATAATCTCGTGTATATTTGTTAAATTTGTAAATACTTTTTAGCTTGTTATATTTTGCTTTTTTTTTTTGCTAATTAACTGTCCTATTGTCTTTGCTGCTATGCATTGCAAATTTCCCTGTTGAGGGACGAATAAAGGTTTATCTTATCTTAAATAGCGTTTGTTATTATTAGCTTCCTGATCTGGCTAGTCATCCCTGTGATCCAGATATGAAAACATGTTATATGTTACAGTGTTGCTCATAAGCCTCTATCTGACCAACCAACCTTCTGATCAGTGGATGACCCATTCTGCCCCCTGAGCCACAACCTCATACCTCATTTACATAGTACCATAATCCTTCAAGAGACATTTTTTAAAAACCATGAATTATGAGTGACCACAAAGTGAAGTGGAAAAGCTGGACCTCTGTATCTAATCAAATCTCTAGAACTGACTATATAGACGATCAACAGATCTGGTGTGATAACAGTGGATGTGAGACTTACAAAGATACTGTAAAAGGAAATGGGAAGTGAATTGTTAAGAAACTGAAATACAAAAGTACTTGGCTGAAGTTTAATGATGTTGAATATTCTTCTTCATGTACTATGGTCACAATATCTTATTGCACTGTTTCTTTTATGCCACTGTATGGTTTTTGTTTCCCTTACTGCTCTATGTGCCTTTGCATTGCCCCCCAGGGACACATACAGTTTTTTGAATTGAATTGAATTAAAGTGAACCTGCCTTCCTGATGATTTCCAGGAGTTCCCCAAGGAGACCGCCAACAGGGCAGTTGAGGACAAGAAGGGACCCCAGTGTTCCCTGGGCAAGCATCCAGTAAGCTGCAGCTGAGCTCTGAAGGGGAGCTATGGGGCATCCATGATGATCCATAGTTGGAGGCAGCAGAGGTGCCTGACTGTGCCCCTTGAAATGGGTCCAAAATGTCCAGGGCTTCATCAGCCGAATTTGAGTCCTGTACCAGCCACATATCCTCAGCTGCAGCAGTGAAAGCGTCCGCTCTCTGCTGGTTCTTGACCAGAGGAATATGAGCTAGTAAACAGTAACCATAACAATCAAGGCATTATAGATAATAACCACAACAGCACCCCCCGGGTATGTTCTGATTAGGTGTTGGGAAACGTTTTATTTTGTGAGCCAGAGGATTTGTGAGATCAGAAGATCACACAAAATCATATGAGCCAAGACTCCATCTTGCAACACTTAAAGTTATGCGCTTGTGGCCAGACCATAGTGGCTTGGACCACTCAGTGTCCTATGAGGAACTATTGGAAGCTACTGGCATGGTTTAGATGTAACAGCTGTGATAGAAAGGATAGCTTGTATGAAAACAGCAATTGATGCTCCTAAAGAATATTTTGGTATTTGTTATTGGTGGTTGACAATGTTCCAAAGAGCTTCTTTTGATGTCACAGAATGCTTGGCTTTCTCAATCTTCAAGTGTCCCCATGAATGTTGAATGGGTTGAGGTCAGATGAGTTCAGATGAGGAAAATCCATGACAGTCAGGCTTCTTTGGTCTTTGTGGTGTGTCTGGGGTCATTATTTTGCTGCAGTGTGAATCCTTCTCCACAAAGATTCAAACCAGAGAGAATAGCACATCTCTGAACAATGGAATGGTACTTCTCCTTAGTCAGGGTGGGAGGGTCAATTTGGTGCAAGTGTCAAACTCCAGAGTCAGCAATTGAGTTTCTGACGGTGTGGTCACTTTTGGTCTGCCTGATCATGCTTTGGATACAACTAAACAATCATCAAGACATCAAGTTACTTGAATGAGCCCCTGACAAGTAGCTCAAATTCACCTGAATGTAATTTGAAAGCATACTGTTAATTCATATCTTAATTCATAACTGTTAACTGGTAATTTCTGACAAGACGCTTAAAATCAGACGTCCCAGGCGTATCTGTGGCTTTTATTTCTCTTGCAAGAGGACACACCAACCAAGCAACAAAACATGCCGCAGATGGATGTGTGTCGAGTTCTTCTTCAAGGCGTCTTTTATACATACATCCGCAACACGTGGTGCACAATACATCAAGTTGTCTGACATGAAGTCCATTTTCTGATTGGCTTGCAGAAATAGTCTTTTCTGGTGTCTCCTTTTGAGGTTACACCTTGACTTTCAACTGACCAAAGGAATATGTAGAGCCATAAACTAAACACAAAAAAACATCAAACAGTGTCTACTTAACCCTGCTCTCTACTTTTAGTGAACTAAATTGAAATACAGCAAAATGAAGTGCAAGGATTCTGAAATTTCCATCACAATACTTAAATAGAAGGGATACAACTTAAGGAAATCTGACCTTTTTTTTTACAAAGGAGTGAAAAGCCTGAACGATTTTTGCCCTGTTGCACTCACACCCATCATCATGAAGTGCTTCGAAAGGGTGATAAAGGACTTCATCATCTCCATACTCCCCCCATCATTTGACCCGTTCCAGTTTGCCTACCAGCCTAACCACTCCACTGAGGACGCCATCTCCTCTGCTCTTCACCTGAGCCTGGAGCACCTGGAGGAGAAGAACACCCACGTGCAAATGCTGTTCCTGGATTTCAGCTCAGCATTCAATACGATCATCCCTCAGCACCTGGTAGACAAACTGGGACCCCTGGGCTTCAACACCCCCCTGTGTAACTGGCTACTGGACTTCCTCTCCAACAGAACACAGTCTGTACGGGTGGGCAACAACACCTCCAGTGTCATCTCCCTGAACACTGGCTCCCCCCAAGGCTGCGTCCTGAGCCCCCTGCTGTTCACCCTGATGACCCACGACTGTCGTCCCAGATTCTGCACCAATCACATCCTGAAGTATGCGGATGACACGACAGTAGTGGGCCTCATTCAAGATGACGACGAGCGGGCCTACAGGGAGGAGGTGGGTCATCTGGTGCACTGGTGTAGGGATAAGAACCTTTTCCTGAATGTCGACAAGACAAAGGAGATTATCATTGACTTCAGGAGAACCAGACCCAGTCACACACCACTACTCATCAATGACACAGCGGTGGAGGTTGTCACTAGCACCAAATTCCTGGGGGTGCATATTATATTACAGACAACCTCAGCTGGTCACTGCATACCTCTTCCCTGGTAAAGAAAGCACAGCAGCGCCTGCACTTCCTGCGCCGGATGAGAAGAGCCTCCCTCCCACCTCCCATCCTCTCCACCTTCTACAGAGGGACCATCGAGACCCTGCTGACCAGCTGCATCTCTGTCTGGTCTGGGAGCTGCAAGGCCACAGACTGGAAACATCTGCAGAGAGTGGTGAGGACAGCGGAGAAGATCATTGGGACCCCACTCCCCCCCATCCAGGACATCGCACATAGGCGCTACTTAGCCAAAGCCCACCAGATCCTCTCTGACCACCCCCACCCCCACAATGGACTGTTCTCCCTGCTGGCGTCTGGCAGAAGGTTCCGCAGCATCCGCTGCAGAACTGCTAGACTGAGGAACACTTTCTTCCCCCTGGCTATCAGACTGCTGCATGCCACATAACCCCCCCCCCAATCGGACAGCACCCCACTTAAACTTACAACCTGCACACGACCAACACACATGCACATAGACTGTTGAGATAATATTTATATAATATCCCATGTAAATACTCAAAGTATAGATCCAGTCTTCATACTGAGCACTACTGCCCATCTGCATCTGTATATACATAGCTCTCTGCACTGTATTTATACTATATATTTATATCTATATACCCACTGCTACCTCACTGTATTTATATTATATATTTATATCTATATACCCACTGCTACCTCACTGTATGATACTGCTGACACAACTTGGAAGCCATTGCATCGTAATTTTGTTACCCAAATGCACTGCTGTGTAATTTGAGAAAATGACAATAAAGGAAGTCTTAGTCTAAGTCTAAGTCTAAGTTTTTGACCCACTTGGTCAATGCCATACATTTGATTAAATTTGATTTCCAAACTAGAAATAGTGCTGAATCTTAGATATTTTGTCTTCATTTTGCATGCCTTAACTTAGTTTTAGCTTAATGATTATTTCCAGGTTTATGTGACAATTTTAGAATGTCATTGTGGTCTCAGACTTTTGGACCCCACTGTATACAGCTTAAATTTCTTATTTTGATAAATTTCTTATCAGTTGTGACTGAAGTTACAAATGGAACAGTATCTGTTTATTGTACCATAGACCACCTTGTCCTATTCTTCCAAGTGTAGTGTATATCCCTAATTTAATACTGCAGCATTTGATGATCAGTGGAGTTGTGCGTTAAACATTCATTAAGTAATACTGATTTTTCTGATATGTATTTACCAATTTTCGGCAGAATGATCAAACTAAGCCTTCCTAACCATATTGTGATGGTTATGTGATAAAATCACCTAGAAATGCAGAAAATGTATTCAGAGCCTTTTTTATTGTCCCCACTTTTCAAACCAATGCTACATTAGACTCCTGCAGTTTGAGGCCTTTTTGGAGAAACTTCTTTAGCGCTGAGTCTGTTGTGTTGCCAGGTGGTTTTGGGTTGCATTGTGTGGGATAAAATGGACAGGATTTGAGCTTGTTTTTTAGTACATAAAAAATGACATGTAAATATTCATGTATGCCTTCGTTATGCCAAAACATCCATTTACTCAGCACCTTGATATCATATTCTGTTGATAGGAGATATAAGTGTTCATCATATCTGTCTTTCTCTGTCCGTCTTGTCATATTGAGGCGCTTTTCAATTTGAGCAATTATTGTGCTTGAAAACATCAAACCATCTGACAACAATTTTTGGAAGCTGCCAGAGGATCTCAAAGAGCCGTGGGAATGGGAAGCAACTCCCATTGCTACAGCGAGATACACGCTCGGTTCGTGGGTTCATCGTGCGCGTGCGTGGTGCCGCGGCGTGCCAGCAGCGGGCCTGCTGAGCTGCGGAGGAGGAGGAGGAGTCAGCTGTGATCACTTCCACCCGGAGGACGTTCAGCCCAGAACGGACAGGCTTCACGGGAAGGATCCGTTATCAACCACAGGATGTTTTTGACACCAAACACGTCCCACGTACGGTCTTCTGTTTTCGCTGTTATAGTGTCACGAGCTTGTAACATGAAACCGTGTGTTCAGACTCTGGCCTTGTTTCTGGTTTCTTTTGTCCTCTGATCGGGCGGCCGTCTTTCCTGCTCTTATATAAAGACCGCAGTCATACAGAATGTGGTACAGAAGTGACTGTGAAGATGGATACGAGTCTAATAAAACAGGTGAGACACCCATAAGATAACGATACAGGATGAGAAGATGATGCGTAAGATGGGAGTTAGCTACATATAGTATTTCCTTTTAAAAGGCAAGGAGCAGCTTCAGTACAGCAGCTAGCACGGAGGAGCAACTTTGGCATCATGGTTCTCTCATACTGTGCAGCTTTAACATTAACGTCCTGTCAACTAACTGGGAACACAAGGACAAGAAGTCTTATTTTATGCAGCCAGTTTGTCAGAGTAGATCAGACAGCAACAGGATCTGGATTACTGAAGGTAAGAGATCAGCCAGAGCTGTGATGTGGTTGAAATCAATACAAAATAAGATAAGATAAGACTTTATTGATCCCCCTCAGGGGAAATTCACTTGTTACGGCAATTTGCAAAAACAGGTAAATGGAAATAAAGTACTCAGAAATAAAGGGGCATAGTATTTAAAGGGGCAAAGTATTTGCAGTATGTATATGTTTTTTCTTGTTGAAGGCTAAGTATGAGAAGAAAAATTATTTGACATTAACAGTGAGAAAAAATTGCTTGACTTGCTGTAATATTGCACAGGCAATAGGAAAAATTCCTACATATTGCAGAGTGAGAAAATTGTTACAATATTGCACAATGAACGACAATAATGCACAGTCATCAGTTATTACACTATAATGAGGTGTTATAGATTCTAACTGCAGTGGGTATGAAAGACCTGTGGTAGTGCTCCTTCTTACAGGGTGAAAGTCTTAGTCTGTTGCTAAAGGAGCTGCTTAAAGCTCCCACAGTCTCATGCAGGGGGTGAGAGGGGTTGTCCATGATAGATGTCAGCTTGGCTAACATCCTCCTCTCACCCACCTCCTCAATGGAGTCCAGAGAACAGTCCAGGACAGAACCAGCCCTCCTGACCAGTTTGTTCAGTCTCTTCCTGTCCCTCTCTGTGCTCCCTCCTCCCCAGCAGACCACTGCATAAAAGACTGCAGACGCCACCACAATGTCATAAAATGTCCTTAACAGAGTCCTGCATACTCCAATGACCTCAAACAGTGGACAAGAGAATGCTAGGACATGCTATTTGGCGCCAACAAGACTGCTAAGAAAAAGGAAGCCCATTGCCCTGAGATTTGCAATGGCCTGCACTAACATTCAGGCAGACTGCATCATCAGCCCCTGTGCTTAGTAAAACACAGCTTTGAACAGTAGCAAAAGCAAGAGTTAGCAAAAATCCTCCCCAACAACAAAGTAGTGCAACTTGAAAACAGATTTGCACTGTTGCTGCAGGACGCTGGATCTCCATCAGTTGAGCTGGACAATTTCTCATCCTCTCACTGAGAGTAATTCTGGGAGCAAAAAGTGCTGCATAGGAAGCTAACAACTGGGTTACACACCTGATTGTGGGTGATTTTGCTGTTAAAGATATAGAATGCATGAACATTAAGAACACCAACATATACTGCTTAACCCAAGGATGTGGTCTCTAACATGACAGAAAGAATGGAACAGGGACTAGAGAAGGCTGTGGCCTAGCCAGAACGGGGACAGGGGATGGCTGCAGGCTAGCAGGCCGATGGGTAGCCAACTCAGGTGGTGGTGGAGGCAAAAGGCTAGCAGGCTGATGGCTAGCCAACCCACTAGAGTCTACTACTGAATAGTCAGCCACAGAGGAGGTAGTGGAGGAGCTAGCTGCAGGGGATGATGTCAAAGAGTTGTGATGATTGAGCCGAGAGTTCAGATTCGCACCAGCAGAGCAGAGTCCTTGTAGGTTGATCAATATTTCTTGGATCATCTGGCCATGTTTTTTCAGCTGGGCTGCCCGAATGGAGACCACATAGCGAATGGAGTCTGTGTCTGCTGGGTCGATGGTGGGCCAGATCGTTCTGTCACGTTTTAGGTTATTTCTCAATAGGACCCGGGAGTGAGACACAGGTGAGGGTGAAGGGAGAAAAGGGATTTACTAAATACAGAAAATCCAGGATTTACAAGAATACAAAAGGTGACTAACACTGGAATTGCTGGTAGAGCAGAGTAGCTTCAGTGGTTGGAGGCTGGGCGGTGGGTGGTAGATGCCGCAGCTCGAAGGTAGGTGGCAAACAGGTGAAGCAGGTTGAGCAGTGCACAGGAGAGACAAAGCCAATGAAACACAGGAGACACGGGAAACACTCGAAACACTGGTAGACAGGAAAAGGGAAAGGGCACACAAAGCTCTAGGGACATAGAAAGGGATGATCTTGCAGGTGAAATGACAAGTGTTTTAAAGCTGGCAGTGATGAGAGCAGATGGGATGCAGCTGTGGCAATAAAGAGCCCCAGCACCTGAAGACCACACCCCCATCCATCAGGAATTAAAACACAAAATCTACTAATGATAAACTAGTAAAAACACAAGAGACTGAAACCATGACACTGGTGACTGTCAGAATATAAGTTTCTTTCTTGCTATCTGGGTATAACTCAATCAAACATTAGGGAGTAGCCCACCTGATAATCCCAATTTTGTAACTGAATAACTTGTGTAATATATAACCTTTAAA
Source organism: Holacanthus passer (assembly GCA_025331565.1). Taxonomy (NCBI): domain Eukaryota; kingdom Metazoa; phylum Chordata; class Actinopteri; family Pomacanthidae; genus Holacanthus; species Holacanthus passer. Next base: position 2,346,001 of record JAFREQ010000041.1, on the reverse strand, counting down.
AATTGTTGTTTTAGGTTCCAATAGTGGTGGCTCTCCAGGATGGGTCCCTGGCCATGAATCAGCTTGGCACAGCAACCCCCCTGGCCCTGGGAGCAGTATCTGTGGTGGGCGCCGACACAGCACGGTGTCTGACAGTGGTGATACTGGCATCGGCACTTACTACTCTGACAGCGTGGAAGGTAGGATGTCCTATTTATTCTGCCGTCAGAATCCGAATTAGAAATATTGGTGTTGTGTACGTGTTTTGGTGCATAACAATGCACCATAACAAATTAAAAAAAAGAAATATAGAGAAAGATAAAAAAAAAAAAAAAACAGTAGTCAGAAGCATAAATAGAAAGTAGAAACTGACAATAAAATAAGATGTTATTTAAATGATGGAGCTGTGCAATTTGTGCGCAGACATCATGCAGGAATGTGCAAGACTACTGTGTTGTTGCAAAAGGGCTCAATTATATTTGGCACTATGACAAATTGAAGCCATTTGGTATCTGTATCAATGGCTGCATTGACAGGTTTCACAGAAAAACATCTGACAGGCTACTGTGTGGAATCAGTCGAGAGATTAGGTGGTTGCACAAAGATTGCTAAGAAGCCTTTCAAAGACTTTCAGCGTTTTCTGTCACAATATACACAATAACTCTGCTTGACAGCTACATTGAAGGAGCAAGTACGGCAGTCAGAAAATAGAAAGTTGCTTGGATTTCCTCAGGAAGGAATCAGTGGATTTCTACATCTCTCTGTTGGTCTGAAGGATTGTGGTTTGGTTGACAGTGCATATTTAGACAGTGTAATTCAGTTCTACTTCATCAGTATCATCCGGGTAAGCTACAAAAGTAGTATCATATTTTGTTTTTTTTAAACTTACTTCTATCTTAGATTGTGGCCCACACAACACTCAGTGTTTAGAGTCTCCAATTAGCAGATATTGCATGGCTGTTTTTATGGATTATGAATATGGCTGAATGCACTTATAATAATTACTGGTCAAAAGATTGCAACTTATCTGTTTGGCAGAAGTTGATGTTGCTTATCCATGCTTTCTCAAGGAACCTACAGTTAATAGTTGTGCGATGGCCTATTATATTATTATTATAGGTCGACCTAAAGTAAATTCTGTAGGCTATTTAAAATCCACTGCTGTGAAATAAACTCAGAGTCCTTTGCTTTATTCAGTATTATGTAACAGAACAAGTTATTGATAACCAGTCAATACTGCAAATTTGAACCAACAGTGCCACAGACATCTACAAAATCTGCAACATTGTAATAGTGGAGTCACAATTGCATCTTCTGGCTGATTCTTATCAAGCGTTGAATTTGTACCTGCATTTGAGGAATAAGATCAGATCATCTCTAATTTGAGATTAAACTACATGTGTTTCCATCCAAACAAAATACATCACACAATTCTTCAGTTCACTGTGCTTTTTTTCAGCTACCTTGCCTTAATCAGAGTGGTGTTTGAGTTTATCAGTCATATGTTGTATGCAAAACAACATTACCATTACTTTTCTGAATACCTCAGTCATGGACAGGCAACAAATGACAAATGAGAGCATATGAATGAGTAATTCAACATTTTTATTGAACAGTATTCTGCTCTTGACAGTTATTTGCGGTATGTTTCCAATTTAAGTCTCCAAAAATAGCCATGGGAAGCCATTGGAAATGGTATGTGCATCAAACAGGCATTATTTTGTCGACTGCTGACATGTACTTCTTTCTGACAAGAACTGCCTAAAATATGCACATAAACAAACGAAAATGGTACATGCATGTTTGCACATGAGAGCACACCTTTCAGATTTATCTGAATAATTAAAAAAAATCTGTCTTTTGGACTTGGACTTTTGGACTCAAACTCAGTATGCAAAAAAATATTACAGCAAAAACATCTTCAATAAACATTAAAATGCCAAAGCTGTTCCTTGTTTCAGTTTTTGTAAGTCTAATGATGCAATCTGGTCATATAATTTATATGATCCCAACTCTACTGCCTGGAGTACAATGTATTCTTAGTTGTAATACGTGATTTGATCACTTGCAAATTAATGACTTATGACTTTATAATCATCTACTGTTATTGTACAGTAAGAGCTTCTGTGTAAAGAAATTAGCAAAGCAAAGAAATCACCAAAAAATCTTTTTAGCACTGTGTGTTCATCATTCATCATAACAAGAAAGTTTCTCTTCAACAGCATATTTTGTCACACCTAGTGGTGTTTTCCCATGCAGATAATTTCAAATTCATTTGCTCAAGTTTTGTGATTTCATTTGTAGGATTAATCCCTTCACCCAATTACAATTGATATGACTGGAATGTGTCTGTGGTGCTTACAGTCTATAAAAATTAGGGACAGAAGCAGAAGGCCCAAAACTATTTACATGGCCAAGTACTACTAGATTTAAATGAGAACACATGTTTTCTTGTAATGTGAGTGACCTGATACTTCAGCATATACTATCTTTTTGAGAATGCAACTGACCAAGTACCACTTTATCCATTAAAGCATAAGCACATTTAGTGAATTTAGCTGCTCAATGCAAATCTGTAAAGATGAGTTTGAGTCAGGAAAATGCAATAAGATTGAAAATGTCAGTAGGAGAGGGAAATGGGTAAGATCGCTGACCTTTAAGTGAAATCTACAGCACACAGCAATTGGGCTTCAACATAAGTTTAAACCTCTGCTTCTGAGGACTCAGCAATGGGTTTTACAGTTTTTCTCCATTGGTTTGGCTCATTTCTTGAAACAGAAATTACATTCTCAAAATAACATGGACAAACCTCCAAACCACTTGGCAATTGTTCACAACACAATTGAATTTCTCATTCATTTCATCAAATTGCAAATGTCTTAGTCTCATGTCTCAATATCTCAGTACATCTTTGCAAATGATTAAGTACAGGTAGCCTACAGTTAGCACAGTTTCCAAATGAATAGATCTTGTTGATCTAAACTGATTGTTGATTCTCAGTCTAATGGTCGTTCCCTCCAAAAAATGTCAGCATCATTTCATTGTATAAGTCATCACATGCACAACGGTCTGTTCAATTATCAAAATTAGTCAAGAACATAATGAATAGGGAGGGTGAGGACAGCGACCAGTGAAGAAGTGTTAGTTGTGAAACTCCAGCTTTATTTACAGCTGTAGGCTACATATCATTTTCCTTGTGTTTTGTTTCTGTGTTATATTACACTATATTATGCTGTATACTTTTTCTTTTTACTCTGATGTGTGGAAGTTACTTTATGTGTGTGAATAATAATGGTTACACTTTCCTGTGAGTATGAGTGCAGTGTGTGATGTCAAACCTTGGAGGCTACTCTGACCATAACATCCTTTTTTTTTTCCAGTTTTATACACAATTGTTTTCTGTTAGCTAGACAAAAGAAACTAGTACAGTAACCATTGTCAATGAAGGACTGGGCTAAGACTGATATTTCAATGATCATAGTGACAAAACATCTCAACATTTTGACTTGCAGTGCTACACAAAGCCAAAGGGACAATGCATTTTGGTGGCACTGACTATTTATATGGGAAAGGAATTTAGTTTTGACACATGAGTGAACTGTTTTGGGGGAGATATGAGCCTTTGCAGGTGAACCATGGTGTTGTGCTGAACCATCCAGGTTATTTTGGCAAGAGCACCAAGAGTGTTGAGAACGTCCGGTCTGTTTCAAGAAATGAGCCAAAGCAATTGAGAAGGATCTTTGCATTTTGGGGACACTGACTATTTATATGGTAAAGGAATTTAGTTTTGAAGCACGAGTGAACAATTTTGGGAGAGATATGAGCTTTTGCAAGTGAGCTATGGTGTTGTGCTGAACTGTAAGAGTGTTTTGCCAAATGATCTTAGAGTTTTGAGAATGTAATTTCTGTTTCAAGAAATGAGCCAAACCAATGGAGAAAAACTTTAAAATCACTTAACGTACATTTAGGCAGATGTATTCTTACCATATTTTTAGTTCTTGAATATACTGAGTTTCTGCATTTTGAGAAAAATGCAAATCCTTCATACTTTGTCTATGTTAGTGTTATGGGGACAAACTAATATTATTATATTAAACACAGTAATGTTCACTAATATGCTTGTGTTGATATTGTGTTGATGATGTCTGACATGACTCTATAAAATTCACGTTCTTCTAATGGTCTCTTTTGCCTGTATGTCTTCCTATAGATGACTCCAGTTCCAGTACCACACCTTTGTCTTTCCATCCCTTGACCCAGCATCACTTGGGCCAGGATGACGATGGCATCCCCATAGTCCATGTCATGCCATCCCCATCTTCTTCATCCTACTCCAGTTTTAGAATGCCGGCCTCACCCAGTAGCTCAAGTCGGTGGAGAAGCTCGTGCCATCTACCTACACCTGCTGTGTCTCCCCTGGGTGCACCAAGGGGTCTGGACATGAAGGATAGTCAGCCCATCCGGAGGTGGTCCTCTCTAACCAAGCTGTCCTCTGGGGCTGATAAGAGCTCCACAAGGACAACAGGCAATCAATACAAGCCAGATTCACAAGGCTCCCTTGACAGAGGTCTGAAATACGGCTACAGAAAGGAACCCCTTGGCTCAAACGTAGACCTTTATCTACCTTTGTCTTCCTCCTTGCTCAGCCATAGTTTGCTGCAGCGCTCACCGGGTGCTGGCCCCTGCTACCGCTACAACCACAGAAGTTGGTCCACTGGTTTGGAGACAGACCTGTCCCTTTCTTCAGCTCTGTCCTCACCAGTAAAACACAGTTTGGATATGAACTACAGTGCTTTACCAGAAGCTAAATTGGCTCAGGGAGGTGGACAGGTTTATAGCCTCAGCTTACCCAAACAAGCAGACACACCACTGGGTCATCAGACTGATAGAGGCTCCCCAATTCAGACTGCAGTTCGCACCCAGATGTGGCTCACTGAGCAGATGGAGTACAGGCCCAAAGTAGAGCGTGAAGGTAAACTTCAGATCAACCCTGGTACTGGAACAGAGGGCTGTGGTACAGATGGACTGTCATCATGGCAACAGGAACATGTTCAGGAACCAGGACTTAACCAGGTGAGAGGAGCTTTATAATAAGGAGAAAAGAACAGAAATGAGGAAGTAGATGAGAGAAGAAGGAGAAGATAGAGAGGAAAGAGGTCAAAGGAAAAAGGAACGAGATCAAAAGGTTGGATGGGAAAAAGGAAAGGGTAGAAAGGTGCAGCATGTGCAGCTGTGATGTAGAGTTACACTGTTTAACATCACCACTGCATGCAATGCCAAGTATAACTCACAACTGACCAGACAAATGCAATGTGTCTGTTTGTATGATTCAAATACAAAATTCGAGCAGAAAGACTGATTTTGCATTTTATGCAATACTGATGAATAATTATTGACCACTAATATGACTACTATGAATTCAGAAAATGATTCTGAAGCCATTACATGATGTCATTACGTACTTGTGCACTGTATGTGTTCAATTACCTGTGCTTGTGTGTTTCCAGATGCTGATGGGGACCTCCTTTCCTGTCAACACTCTGGTGAAGGTGAAAGAGGGTCTGCTTAGACAGAGAGAACTGGAGATAGATAGGTACTGCAGGACACACTCACAAACACTTCGAGCTGCATTTGTAGCAGCTTTTATCAGTAGGCATATTTTGAACCAAATAAAGAATAATGGACTGTGCATTTGCCAGATTCGACACTTCTATTAATGTAGCAGTGAAAGAAAACTCTCCTCTGAAATTAAAAGCCAACAACTGCCTGCCATCAACTTTTCTAACATTTCTAGGCACGTTTGTAGAGTCCTCACTATGTGCTGTTGTGGGCTTAAGTACCCTTAACTTTGATTATTCATCTGGCCTCAGGATTAGGATAATCTTGACAATATTTTGCTGCTAATTCATGTTGAAGTAGGGAGATTATCCTGCATACAAGACTACTGTTGCCTTGCACTTGTTTCATGCAGGCAATTTTGTGCTCATTTAGCATCTGGACACAGTCAACGTATGACTGAACTGTCAATGTTGTAGCTGTTGTTAATAATGTGGAAGAGTTAGGGTTAATATTAACCCAAAGTAATTTTTTTTTGTATTTTGCAGGCCCTAATGTTTGCCCTACCTGCACATCCTGGCTTAATATATAGCTGTTGTATAATGCTCTGAAGAGGTCCAGAAAGAAAGAGCCATTTTACATTTTAACTATGTTGACAATGTTTCTGAGCAGGAGGTTTTCTGTGTTTCAGACAAAAACAGCAGATTCTGCAGCTTCATGCCCGGATTAGAGAGAATGAGCTCAGAGCACAGCAGGTCTTGCAGAGCCAGAGAGGATGGTTTGATGATCCCCACATTCTTAACACTAAGGTGGCAGTTTTATGTGATGAATGAGCATTCAAATTCATAATTTGATAATCAGATCAAATATTTTCATAGTAAAAGTCACAGCACAAGTTTTGGTTGTCCAATAGGAATCAGCGATGAGAACGCCAAGCAAACAGACATCTGATGAAGAACTTGGTAGGAAGCTAGCAGTGGCTGAACTGGAAGTACTCCATTTAAATGAATTCTGCAAGCAAGTCACACAAAAATACACAGAAGACATCAGAAAACTGGAGGAAAAGGTACATCTTAACAGGACAGAATGCACAATCATTCATAAAGCAAAGAAAGTGGAAGAAAAATGGTGAACAGATTAACTATTACATCTGATCCTACAAATGACCACCAGGAGCAAAATTATGGGCCTCAACATTGTAATATAAAATCAGTATATTAGTTATATGAGGTGTTTTTGTCAACAGATAAAGACAAGGGATCGCTACATCACTAGTCTGAAGAAGAAGTGTCAAAGAGAGAACGAACAGAACCGAGAAAAACAGCAGCGCATAGAGACACTGGAGAAGTATCTGTCTGACCTACCAACGCTGGATGAGGTGCAGGCCCAGTCCCAGCAGGTACCCACACATGCAAACATACATACACATTTCAATTCAATTCAGTTCAATTTTATTTGTGTGGCGCCAAATCACAACATAAGTCATCTCAAGGTACTTCACATACAGAGCAGGTCTAGACCATACTCTTTATGATATTATTTATAGTGACCCAACAGTTCCCATTATGAGCAAGCACTTGGTGACAGCAGTGAGGAAAAACTTCCTTTCAACAGGCAGAAACCTCGGAACAGAACCAGGCTCAAGATGGGCAGCCATCTGTCTTGACCGGTTGGGTTGAGAGAAAGAGAGAGAGAGGGATCGGGCAATCCACAAATGTGATGATAATAACAATATCAGTGTTAAACAGAGACACGTGTGCAGTGGGAGGCTTGTAAACACGGGTCCAGACTATGCAGCTTCGGTGACACATGTACCTGCAGAAAATGACAGGAGAGAAGTGAGAGACCACAACACACAGTTTTTGCAAGACAACTTGCTTAGTCACAGCGTGAGTGAAGTTTGCTGTAACTGGATGAAGCTGTTTCATGAAGTCAATTTTTATTAAATTTCTTTCATTTCAAGGCACCTGAACATTTCATCATGCAATTTAAGGTACACCATCATGACCCTTTAAGCTTAAAGTTAACGCAAATCCCTTCAAGTGTCAGAGGTCTTTGGAGACTTACTCTCATGTTTTGGAAGGGTCTATTAGTTCAAAGACATTTGTGAAAGGTTAGCAAATGTATATACAATTTTCAGGTTTTAATTGTGACAGTCTCTGGCAGGACAGTGGTACCTGTGTTTGACTCTCATTCCATCTAATGAAAACAATAGACGGCATGAAGTCCAGTATCCTGACTCAGAGTTTCTGGATGTTTCTGCCACTGTTATTTGAAACAGAGCCAAATCTGGCCAACCTCACCTATGTGTTGAAGTTTGGCTTGAATTCAAACTCAGGTGTCTCATTGGACTAACCAGAATTGAGTCTCTGTGCTGCATTCAGAATGTTGTTTGCTTTGATTTGCATGCTTTTCCCTCTCTCTCTTTTTTTCCCAACCCACACCTACTCACATTCACAAATTTACAAACACCCTAGTTGCACAGATGGAGTGGTAGCGTAATCTAGTTTGCCCCAACATCATCTTCTTGCCAGAGACAAGTGAGATCACATCACATATCCACACACACACACACACACACACACACACACACAGACTGTCGGGTGATTCCCTTTCCCTCCTGTCTGTTTCCTCTAGCTTGTTGCTAGTCGCACATATACCTAAACACCTCATCAAGATTATGGTCAAATCCAAAACTCTGTATTAGTAACTCTTATATTGTTATTAAGATGGTGGGAGCTGTATAGGATTAAGAATCTTTGTCAGGAATATAATTTGTTAATCATATCTGGAAGTACATTCAAATTTAGTCTAATAAGTTGATACATTTAGGGTGATGTGCTTAAAGACTGGCCACTTAAGAGAAACAATGATGCAAGTATGCACATCCCTTACTCAAGTAAAAGAAGCAATACCACACTGTCCTCATAACAAGTAAGAATCCTGCACTGAAGATGTGACTCAAGTAAAGGTATTATTAGCAAAATGCAGTGTTATACTATTTTGTATCATTATAATATTAAAATAAGATAATAGATACATATATGTGTGTATATATATGTGTGTATACACACACATAATATAACTAGTCTTGCACATTAAAACATACATGATGAACATGATGTCCATCACACATTGTCAATTAACATTTTGAATTAAACACTAGTCAATTCTGATGACCACAGTGTGTACAATTGTGTGTGCTCAGCAGGAGGAGGTACAGCAGAAAGCCAAGGATTTGGAGAAAACAATGTGTTGGTTACAGAAAAGTCTCAAAGAAGGATGCGCTCTGATGAAGGAGAAAAACATCAAGATTGAGATGCAGGACAAGAGAGAGAAGGAGTTGATTGCATCTGTACACAGGTACATAATCAACTAATGTCTGCCATGATGAACAGCTTCTGTTAGTTTGTTTTAACATGTATTCAGATTGATTACGAAGCAAATCTTCACAGTGTGTTATTCACAATTAATTTGACTGCTGGATTGCTGCTCAAGCAGAGTAATGTCCACACCAAACTATGCTTGTTGATTGTTGTCTTTTCATTTTCATCTTATCTCTGTACATTTATGTACATTTATTAAGAAGTGAAGTGAAATAAAAATACATTTTGTTGCTCAAGTTGAAACATTTTCAACTCATGAGGTTGCAACTTCACCTTCATTTGTGCCACTAGAAGGAGTATGTGTCCACTGGTGTCTTTGCATCAACTATGAAGTATACGCAGTCTAAAATTCCTCAGTGCAGTCAGTCTGAACCAGCACCTTTTACATTAGATGACAAAACTGCTGCTGACATGGTCAAGAACATGTCTGTCTGTGTGCGTGTTCCTCGCAATCTCTCTTTGTGACTATATGTCTTATCTCGGTAAAGCCTGCAGAAGAAGGTGCAGCAGTGTTTGGATGATGGGGTGAGGTTGCCAATGCAGGACCTGAAGCAACTTGAGATGGAAAACACTCAACTTCTGGAGCAGCAAGACCACAGCAGCAGGGTAGCATCCTAAGCATACACATGCGCAATTGCATGCACACATACACAAAGTCAAAAATCCACTAACATGTTATGTCTATTCCCCATCAGCTGATTGAGCGTCAAAAAGAACAGATTGAGAGACTGACCTCACAACTAACGGTAGGATAATAAGCATATCCACACACACAGAAGTTTTTGTTCTTGAAAACAAAATAAAAAAGTGTGTCTTATTCAAATTTACTTGACATCCATCTTGCATGTGATCCAACAGGTTACTGACACCACACCACTGGTCAATTACCTGTTCAGAAGTAGGTAGAGTAGGTAAACAAAAACTATACTCAAGTTAACTTAGATTATATATTTGAAGTAACTTTGTCACTGTTCTTTGTTGTTGATAAGTACTCAAATAGAAGTCATCAACAAAATCACTACTTGAATGACAGTGGGAAACATAACAAGTAAAGGAAACAAAAAAAATACGGCCACACTACTGTTTCTTTACTTCTTTCTTTTTTGTGGATGTGACTGACATTGTTTTAACAATAGATGGAATTTCTCAGGTAAAGATAAATAAATGAACATATACCTGTATTTATAGTCAGTGAAATATCATATCATCATGTCTTGATTAGATTACATAATATTTTTATTTTTTTTGTGAAACTTCACTGTTTTGGTTTACACACTCATCAGCCTCATTTTTAGGGAGCTAATTTCATTGAGCTCTAAAAAGCAGTACAATGTGCACTACCTACTACTGCACCAAACAACTGACAGACAAACTTCTTTCATCTTGAGTGACAAATTTTCTTTTAATTCATCATTTATCCAAACTCATCCACAATTCTACATCATTGTCATTTATCTGGCCACTCCCTCTGTGCCTGGCCCCATTTAACAATATGACACTTATTACTCAGTAGAATGCCTCTCAACCTGAACTTTCCTTTTTTTATGGAACAAAATAAGGATTTCTGATCTCATACACATGCTGTATATTCTTCCTCCAAAATTAATAAATAAGGCTTACCTGTTGCATTTTGTGTTTTGTTAGGCTGCCAGTACAAAACTGCAAAAGAAAAGAGACCTTCCTCATCGACAACCATCTTATCCACTAGAAAAGGAGGAAAACCTGGCCACCCCATCCAGAGCTTTCCTACAGGTATCAGTGTTGGAAGTGTTGACTTAGTGTCTTTCACTGTCTTTCCTTCTGTCTCATCTGCAGAATACATTATGAGCTGGGGTTGATGTGGTTACTGGATCACAACATGAATATAATAAGACTATTCCAAATTGTTGTTGGCAAAACTGTGGGGAGGGCAATGCACACAATTCACATGCTTGCATTCTTGAATCAAGTTCGATCAAGATAATGGAATCCATATACCAGAGAAATTAAAGCCCCCTTGTTGAGGTGAAATGGGAGAGAGTCAAACAAATAGGAGTTTTTGTCCCTGTTGCCAAAGCTCTTGGCCCTGTTGCCGGCGTTGTTATACCAGTTAGGAGTTCAAAAGTGGAGCTACTTTTTTCACATTTTTAAAAAATGATTGAGTATTGTGAGAGTAATAAATAATCACAATTAGAGTTTTTGAATAATTGAAGAATAGACGTTCCATGCCTATAACCTGAAATTTGTTGAGTAAATGTGTGATAATCCTCAAATTGTGCTATTAAAAATTACTTACAATATTAGGTCATTATTCCACAATTTCTATTAGGGTAAAACCTTAAAATAAATCTCATTTGGAATGTGGAAGCTCACAAATATCACATGAGTGCACAAGGACTGATCTAAAACTAATTTCCACCAAAGTTGTCTTGGGGCACAGGAATAATGTGTGAATTCATAATATGTGAGGCATCCATGAAGGAAATTTGGACATCTGTATATGTACTTACCTCTGTATTGGCCTCTAGTGGCCCTGCAAATGAGGCCAGGGTACTTGTCTTTAGTGGGGCCAAGTAGACACTGGAAAGTGTGAGGGGTGGTCTTTTAAGCTCTAGGCGTGCTCCATTGGGAATTTTTAGGAGTTTATGATTTAAAACCAGTGCTTCTGTGTTTAGATACCTGCTGAATGCTCAGCATCAACATGTAGCCTACTTTATTAACTTATTGTAATTGTATGGGAAATTGAACAATTGAAAGAACTCAACAGAGTAATCCCCCCTGTGGTAAATACAGCGATATGTGGAGTTATAAAATGCAGTATGAGATGCAACTGACACACATTAATTTCTGTTATGGGTAAGTATCAATATTTCTGCCAGTACTAGACAAGCAGTACTAGTTTTGCTGTAGCCTGATATGTAATTAAAACTTTAAAATATAATTTCAATATTTTTTAATTATTTATTATTTAAAATATTTTCATGTGAACACAGTGTTAGTTATTGTTAGCTTACTGCTGCTCATCTCTGATGATCGGCCTACTTCTTACAGCCATCTTGGTTGTTTCATTTCCCATATTGGATATAAAATTGGAATTGGCCTGAATGGGAGGGGTACCAGATGTAGTATCTGCCATAGCAAATGAAACATGAGCTCGCAGATTCATCTGGTTCCCAGGCTAGGATAGAAACTCAATTAGAATAAAAATCCAAAATAATGAGTAATTTATTTAAAACTGCAGGTTTCCAACATGGTTTCAAAGCACAAAGCTAAAACAGGGTGGCTCACCACATGGACATCCTTCCCCAGACTCAAAAACCAAATTTAAAATAGAGGCTCTGTCCTAATTACCAAATTGCATCCACTTGGGTTATTTTTTATTATTTATTATCACAAATGAAATAAAAAAGACATTGTTCACGTGCAGGGCTGCTAGAAGATCCCTGGTTTGCATCCCGGTTCGGACGCTTGGGATCTTTCTGTGCAGAGTTTGCATGTTCTCCCTTTGCAGCGTGGGTTTTCACCAGGTACTCCGGCTTCCTCCCACAGTCCAAAAACATGCTGAGGTTAATTGAATATTCTAAATTGTCCGTAGGTGTGAATGTGAGTGTGTGTGTTTGTTGTTTGTCCTGTGTGTGCCCTGCGATGGACTGGCGACCTGTCCAGGGTGTCCCCTGCCTTCGCCCTAAGTCGGCTGGGATAGGCTCCAGCCCCCCTGTGACCCTGCAGAGGATTAAGCGGCGTGCATCGTACAGATGTACAGATAATGGATGGATGGATGGATGTTCACGTACATCATATCATATAACACAACTAACTTAGTAGGCAACAGGACAACAACAGAATGTGTTTCTGGAGAAAAAAAGTTGGAAGACTGGTATGTCCCTGAGGGTCAGGTTTTCTGCTGCATGAGGACAATGGTGTGCTGTGGAGAGCCAAGTTACTGGCAACTAAAATATGTGCCTTTGTTTCCCACTGAGAAGCAGCGGCAGGTGGAAGAAGGACTGTTGGTGCATCCTCTATCCTATGTGGAGATACCAGAAGTGGGCTGGCTGCTCAAAGAGATGTCCCTGTGTCTACTCGACCTCCAGGCTCTCTGCAACATCCTGGCTCAGAGAGCACAGGGAAAAGAGCCCAACCTATCTCTGCTTCTGGGCATGAAATGTATGTGGATAACACACAAACACACACACAAACAAACACGCACAGTCTTTATGCAAGACTTTGGATGTAGGCAAATTTACACCATTTCACATGAAATAAAAAATACCACAGTTGACCAAACAAGAAAACAAAGTCTGTCCGTGTCATGGATGCAATAGATGGAGCATAAAAGTTCATGAGAATACCAAAAATTCTTTGAATTAATAATACGTGATTTTTTTCACACTGCTCCACTCATCTATCTGTACAAACATGATGAATACTAGGATCATCTTCTGTGTCTAACAAAGACGGATTTACAAGACAAAAGACATTTATAGTATGGTTAGTATGCTTAGTTATATACACATTGTTGTTTGGATAGATTTTGATCTCTGTTGGCGCCTCAGGAGAGGCAGCCTCTATGGAAATTTCCCCATTGTGGGACTAATAATGGGATTTAAAAAAAAATCTATGTAGTCTGTCATTACTGTTGCTAATTCATCCAAAAAGCAGTGGTGAAACTCCTCCTACACTGTACAATCAAAGCATGCTTCTTAAATCTGCTACTGGCTGATCTTCTTTTGCTCGATGTTGTCACAGCAATAGTGAGAGAGTTGTGTGACCTATGGAGCAATGTTTATTTGTCAGAGAACTTTTGCCACTGCTCAGAGAATTGGATGGTGCAGACAGTAACTGCTTAATAATAAGAAAACTAAATGGTGCAGATAGTCACTGCTTAATAATAAGTGTATATGTGTGTGTGTAGAAAAGGACATTGTCATCTATTTTGTCCATTTTGCTCATTTGTCTACTAACTCTCTACTGTCTTCTGTCAGTAACTAGTCCCACTTTGTGGCAAAAATATTGTACTGCTTGGTTACTGCAGGCAAACATTTGGGTTAAGCACAAAGATGCAGTATTTTCTCAGTATCTCAGTGTTAATTGAGGTCTACTAACTAAATCTCAGCTGTTACCTGTTTTACCTGTCTTCACGTAAGGGACTTGAGTCACCATTCCTGCATGTATGTAGCAATAGTCAGGCTCACTGTATATTATCCCTTACCTAATGCTAACTTTTTCTACTGTGTTGTCTCTGTCCAGCGTTGAGCGTTTCAGCGGAGGAAAGTGACTGCAGGGCAGTGGTGGAAGAAGAGCTGAGGTTCAAGCTGCTAGAGGTCAGCCAGCTGAGGAGAGACATCGATGAGCTGAGGAAAAGCATCTCAGACCGTTATGCTCAGTTAATGGATGACAGCTGCTTCTCCCAGTGACAACCCTCTAGCCCTGATATCACTACTCTAGCCCAGTGTGTGTTTTAACTCTTTCACTTCTCAATACTTCATAGATAACCACATAAGAAATGATATTAGTGCTAACCACAATTACAAGGTGCTACACAATGCAGGCTTTCCCCAGAGAAGTGTTTTGTGTCACTTTCATGGTGTGGTTTGTACATGATGGTGAGTGTTGTTAATGTGTCATATAGACCAATCATGTTGTTCAGCCGAACCCCATATGTTGTGGTTGGTCTTCACATTTGATGAGGACTCAATTGAACTGCACCAGAGATTGCCCAACACGTGCATATCAGACTTCAAATGTTAGATAACTGTTAGAAATGAATGAAAATATCTTAAGAAGCAATACCAACTGTGCCATTGTGCTGTTAGCCACCCTATTTAAATGTACAGTATGTACCATTTTTGCATTACAATGTCTAAAAATGTCGAGACTTATGTTATATATTTTTTTGAGTTCTGTACTTACATTATCCAAAATGTTTCCAACAATGGTCAAACCCAGATAAATCTGTCATTCCAAGGCTACAGTTTCACTGTACTTTATTGTTTCATTTGGTTGCCTGTCAATGGAGACAAAGGAACATCAGATGATACGTCAGAGAGTGAGGAAGGAAGTCAGTGAACGTGGCTAAACGTAACGAAAGTAAGACTTTAACACATCACCTCGTCTATGAACATTTCTGCCTGAGTGACATCAGATAGATTTTCATCTGTAATGGTGGTTGTTTAACAATGAAGACAACAACTCCCATGAGCCCACGCTACTTCACGACATTGTCAAACTACCCTACATCTTTTGTTTTGATTGAGAGACCCATAGTGACAGAAATTACGATACTAAATACGACTCTTTGGTTAGTGGGCAAATAAATAATTCAATGACCCTTCAGGCTGCTCTATGAGGGCTATTTGTACAGTCAAAACATTTATGTGCCATCATGGTACCTGTTTGTCCTTTTCCACTTTTTAAATGCTTATTCTGTCCCAATTACCAATGGGTAATATGAATCCTGCCGCCAAAGCGACTGAAAGAACAAACTGAAACACATGCACTTTTTGGTATATTTCATCTCCTGTGCAACCAAGCAGGTTAGACACTATATTAATTCCACTATCAAGCTTGATCTACCAGACAAGAAATCTATCAAACATTTTTTTGTCTGCATGATTGAACAGGTTTGTTACATTTACATGCTCTGACGAACCATGACAACCAAAACCAAGTCTCTGTTTTGGTTGTTGAAGTTGATGTGTTCAGTCTACATGTGGATGATTTAACAACCCACTGGATGGCTTGTTCCCCTGTATAAGAAATTATGCTTTGTTTGATATTCTTTTAGTTACAAAATCTATGAATGCCAAAGGTATGTTTATATACAATGATGTTCCTAAATAATATGTTTTTTTGTAATATGAAGGTTTGATCTTATTATAGCAAATAAAAATATTTTTCTAAAGAATTTGTATGATTTCTTACAAACTGGTGTCAGAATACATATATGTAGTATGTTGTGTGCACAGTGCAAAATAATGTCAGTCAACAACAAAGCTCGCTACAGAACATTCAATGTGCTTAATTGCATGCTCACAGGCAAATATTACATGTAGCACATGCACAATGGGCAATACTTGACATTCACTGAGGATAATTAAACATACTGAGAAATTGTTTGGATTAATTAGGCATTTTCCCTAAATGTAAATCAGAAGCAAACCACTGAAACCAATGTACAGAAGCTACTTTATGAACAAAAGAAAAGGAGTTCCAGCTTTTTAACCAGAAATGAGGAAAGGATGGCAGTCTGCATGGAGAAGTTCGAAGCAAAGAAAAAAGACATGAAAGTCAAAGCAGATGATATATCTGTTGTATCACAACTGGCTAAAATAAGTAAATAGAGTATAGTAAAGATGTATTTATGATGATGAAGAAGAAGATTGAATCAAAGGTATGAAATGTAAGGGATATTATTTGAAAAGATTAAATCATGCAGTAACTGTCTGTTTTCTATAGGGTCATTTTTGATTGTAAGGATTGTCAAATTTTCTTGACGTTTCTGTTCATGTTTGAGATTACATGGTGAAATTTGCTTATTGTGTTTTTTCAAAATTATCTTTCAAAATATGACTATTTTGTAGGGCCAGGTTGTCTTTTTTTGTTGTTTAACTTGCTTCATCAGAACTCATTTTGATCAATGGACTCAATTTCTCTTAGTTTCTTATTATCCATTTGTATTCTCTCAGTGTTTCAGTGTGATTTTGCCTCAAGTCTGTGTTTTAGGTAGGACTGCTGTCTTAATTTTATTCTGGCATTTTTGCAGTCCTTATCGTACCCCCTTCCTTCTCTGTTTAGATGCAGAGCTTAGTAAGACCTTTGCTTTACTGGCTGATATATAATAAATATAATTTATTTTTGATGTTGATGTGACATGTCAGTGTCAATGGTGGCCAATAGAAATATTTTGGAGTTTTTTCATTTTTATGAATATGCACTATTTGGTTTTACTGATTATTCTCTTTGTAAAGTCAATGAATACTCATCAGTAATTTGCAAATCCTTCAATGTGTGGATCTGCCACATTTTTTGAATGTTTAATATCTTTGAACAATTGATCAGAATTAAATACTTCCTATCAATGCGCAGATTTCATGGACACATGCAGTATGTTTTCTAGTATTGTTATATGGAGTCAGCTGAAAATATGACGTTTAATTCTGAATGAAGAACTCATCTCGCCATTTAGGTATCCGATGCTGCCATCTGGTGGTCTCATAATGGTATTTCATGCCACCCACCTTCAGAGAGTACAATATGTCCAAGGAATTCTTCCAAAAACACCAGAGGTGTTTCTTTCTGTGTTAGGAAAGTTTATTTTTCCTCTCTCTCTGTCTGTCTTAATTTGTTAGTCTACTGTCCACTCCTACAGCAGATTAGAAAAGAGACAGCCAGTCAGAAGGACATGAATTCAATGTAATTTGAAGCCTTTGATATCTGATCTTTCAAAACCAAAGTTATACTATCAGATGACTCATGCAGACTAATTAGTAGATAATGTGACGATTCATCACAACGATAATCAAGCAATATTTCCATCTTAGCAAAATGTGTTTGCTTTTCCTCTCTGGCTGTTAACAACTCTCTCTCTTCAGTGATTGCTTTGTTGACACCTTTCTCTCTGTTAAGCTAAATGGTAGGGCTGTCACATTCATTAAACTTTATGTGATGATGTGCACGCCCACAAACCGAGTAGAAAGTGGAGTCAACTTCTCTCTGACACAGGCCTCACCAATGTGCTGTTTGTAGGCCTACCTAATGCAGTAAATGGCACCTGGCCCCAGAATGGCACATGACTGTAAAAGTTTGATCCAGTTTTCCTCCAGCAGTAACTTGTTTCATCATCCCTTTGAGCATGTTGTCTGAAGGTGTTTAACCACGACCTCCTCAAATGATGTACAGGACCTTGTTCCAGCAGAGTGTATAACTGCCGTTGTCCCTGGCCTAGGCAGTTGGACAAAGCTGAACATCATGCATAGCTTACCTGACTCACTGGGTCAGTGCCTGTTTCTACTTTTCTACTGCAGTCCTTGTGCCCCATGCACAGTCTAAGGGAGCATAGCGTCAGTGACAATCCAGTGTGAGAGTCCAAGTGCATAGTATCAAAAGATTCTCTGGAACTCCTCCGGGTTTCCTCCTCTGGAAAACATCCTTCCTGATTATAAATTTGCTAATCAGTAGTTGCATGACTTTATTCTTTGTTAAAGTAACAGAACTTAACAGGCACATCCAGTGTGAGTTAGAAATTTAGAATATAAACTTTGGGGGAAATCCAGTGATGGGGGCATTGGAACACGTTCGAAATGACCTCATCAATATATTTCCTCTTAATTTCACATCCACCATGTGTTTATGATTCAGCTGGTTACATCCATGCAAATCAGAGTGGGTGGTTCTGTGTCAATTTTAAACTATTTAATATTAAGAATTCATCCTGGTTTACAAACACTTACAAACAATTTGCAACAAATTCAAGTGCACATGCAGTATTTACTCTAGCATCATCATGTCAATTTTGGTCAAAATGCAATCTCATATTAAAAAAATCTATCTAAAATATGATAATTCACTTGTGGCCTGATATGCTGCCCTTTACTATCTGTGGACTTTTTTGAGGGGTTTGAGTGCCAGGCATGGAACTCCAGACTTATATGCTCAATTGAACTCTGCCATTGCAGGTTAATACACAGAGTTAATTTTATTGGTACAATTTGCATTAAGAGGAGCAATGGGATTACTTTATGTGCATTTAAGTGGTCATGGTGCGTTACTGGATAAAACAGTAGATACTGAAACACTGGATCATTCGCATCCTATAATTTGACCTTTTTACTTATTTAGATCTAGTATGTTCACGTACATTTTATAGGACTGTATTTGTGCCAGTTTTTTTTTTATTTTTCTGCCACAGCAGTTCAAATTGCTGTGAGATGGAATGATCTAGAGATATGAAACTTGGCCCAATTGAAGGATTTTGAGGCTGACCCATAGGGGATGCCACAACTACCAAAAATGTGTACATCAAAACCCAAGAGACAGAATTTCATCAACTTAGGTGTGCATACAGTACACATGACGAAGGGGGGACAAAAGGCGAAACTTGGAGAGCGTAATTATTAAATTGTTGTAGGCTTTGTCCTGATGAAACAAGTGTGCCATTGGTTTCACTCTAAACACAATTAAACAAGCTGCAGTGACTTTGCTCACCTTTGTGAAGTCTGAAGCCTGGTGGTTGTTGCTTGTTGCTTAAATTTGGGCTGACTGAGTCGCTTCCTTCTGTTGAGCACAAAAAGGTCTGAATCTACAAATTGCTGCTTGTGGCTATATTTTAATACAAACTTTCTGGATTACTGTCAGAAGGCATTGGATTCTGCCCATTAGTATGAACGTTTGTTAAACTGTCAGTTAAAGCCCTCTTCAGTGATGCTGACAGTTCACTTTGGGTCAATTAGCCTACAAAACCAAAGTGCATTGGGACAATATTCCAAGTCTAGTTCATTTTTATCTAATAAACTAAGAGGTGAGTTTTAAGGGACTGAAGACATTTAAAAAAGGCTAAAAGTAATCCAAATGTATTGCAGCTAAACCAAATTTAAACCAAACTTTATTTAAAGGCTAAATAAACTGCTAAACTTGAATACATTACCTATAAAGATGCACATAATATTGTATGTAAAGAACGTAAAGACACAAACCAAGTGCCAAGGAAACAGAAAAACAAAAAGCATGTAAAGAAACTGACATGTGAAGGCTGTAGGGTCACAGAGTCATAGCTAAGGGTACTAAGGGATCCTCTTACTCGTATGTCTTTGGGCCAGAACACTGACTGATCCTGTGGCAGTGGTGACAACAGATACAAGAGCTGGGCACAATAGTATATTCAGCTGAATATTCTTGCGTCAAACAGCACATTGGCGACGCCCGTGTCAGAGAGAAGTTGATTCCACTTTCTACCCGGTTTGTGGTTTGTTGTGTTTTACTGCATTATACATTGAGGTGTTCCAGACAAAATACATGATATAATCGAATGTAATGTCTCTCACACACACACACACACACACACAAAACAATAACAAAATACAGTATACAGCAAGAGACAGTTCAGAAAGACCCCATTATTATGAATGATTGTATTCAATGACATTATATCATACAGTGTTATTGTGCCCACCCTTGCATATTCAACATAGAGTGACATGCCAAAATATGTTAGTGATGGAACAAGGTTAAATATCTATGGCAGGATAACGGGTCAATGAAGCATGTACCCTACAGTTACCACCTCATAAATAGGATATGACACCAGGACAAGATTTTGAGGTCATACGTACATTAGTATGACAAGGACAGTCACTGAAAGCCACTTACATTATCCTCAAGGACCTAGAGAATATTTGCAATGTCAGGCAGTCGATGTTATAACATGCTTTTCTTAGTATTTATGCTTTAAAATATCTGCAGAACTTATTCCCTTCAGCCTAAAATGGACATATGGCATAGTCGTCATTGTTTGTTGCTTTTTCCATTTAATATTCATTTCACAGGATGTTTCAATTTGATATCTTATTGAACATCTCATATGAAAGAGTATGAATGGCCTTGCTCTTGCTGGCTACAGTGGTCATTAACATCTGAGGAGGTTGTTAACCAACGTATTATTTTTGTAAAACAATCATTAAAATATTAGTTTATCTTCCTGCCTTCTCCCGAGGTCCCTGCAGAACAATATAGTCTTATAATAGTGTTGTCAAGTCCAGATGAATAACTATACAAACAGAAGCAAAACTGTGTGTCTCTCTAAAAGCGGCCCCAGAAAGACATTTTCAACAAGTAACCAACAAGTAATAAGTAACCCCTTTCTCCCTGATGTCACTTCGCCTCCAGGACAGCTTGGTGACATATATTACTTTTTGCTGTTTTCTCACATACAGCTGTCCTGTCAATTAGTTCATTAATAACACATCCCAAAACAGTCACACATTGTTCAGCATCACTCGCTCTTCTACATATCTTACACCTCTGGCTCCTTCAAACATGTACTTTTAGCCCAAATCATTGCCGCGTGCCCAGGCTAAACCCCAAATCCCACGACCCCAGAACACCAAGAGGAAAAAGGAAAAACAGACTGTTTCTGTTCATTTTCCCTTGTCCCCAGGCTTGTCATAGAATTCTTTGATTCAGTTCTTTGAGAGGGATTTTCCCACCAATGTTCTTGTTATCTCTCCAAATACCAATGGCTTGGCTGAGCCTCTAGGAGGAGCAGTCAGTCTCAGGAGGCTTTGAAAGGGTTTCATCTGAAGGTGTCTCACTGGAGATCCCAGTGTCTCCTCCGTTCTCTGGTCCATTGCTCAGCGACATCTTCTCCAGAGCTGCAGGGATGATGCAGATTAAGATGAACATTAATCAGTATGTTCTGTATCAACCACAAAGCATAATGACAGGAGAGTTATCTGGTGTCTAGGGCAAGGGGGCGTGGATCCATGTGCCCACGTTACTGTATAAATTGTTGCTGGTACTGTATCTTTTAGGATTTTCACCATGTGTAATTATTGAAAATTGTCTCTGCTGTAGTCACAGGTATTTATAACTATTATTCTGGCATGATGTTAAGACACGTTTTGAAACAGTGAAATTGTTCAGTCACAGTTGAGTTTGAAAGAGAAATATGTTTTACTTCAGGTAAAATACATAAAAAAGTAAACACCATTTCATTGTCAATGGCCTCCATGCTGCTTTCTACTGTTCCCTGGTTTCCAGAAATAAACTTGTATAGAGGCAAAGACTTCTCAATTGAACTTGTGTTTCCTCATTGTGAACTGAGCTTCTAAAGGTTCTTTCACACCTAACCTGTTGGAAAAGGAGGGTCTTTGGCCCTGTTTAAACCTGACATTAACATGAATCTTGGGTGATCCAATCACAAGTGAGCAGCTCCAAGGTGTGAATGCAACAAGCAGTAACCTCTGGGGCCAAAAAATGAAAATGTCCTTCGTACTCTTGTATTTTAAAATGCCCAGCTTTACAGCAGCAATAAACATGTTTACAGCCTAGTACAAAAAACGGTTTTGTTCTCTATACATAGGTCATGACTGTACAGGGGGTGATTTTTTTATATGACTCACTCATTTAAACTATGATGAGGCTTAAAGTTTGGAGTTTGGCCACTTCAGGCGACAGCCAGGCTAGTCGTCATCTCAGCTAATTCAAGTCACTGAACTTGATCTCTCCACTGTCTTTGTTGGTTTTCATGCAAATATCAGACAATTAATATGGCTTGTTGTGTGATTAATTGAACTAGCAAACTGCCCAAAAAGTTTTTCGTTAACTAGCTAATTAGCCAGCCAATGAATTAGTCTTGGGTTATCAAACCAAACCAACCAACAAACCAAACTAGTAGTTTTCACAAGTAGTGAATTGCTGCCTCCTGCTAGTTAAAAACCACAACGCATTTGGCAAACGGAAATGATGTACATGTTTATTTGCATATATAGCAGGGAAGTGAGATCCAATCTCAAATGGTCACTCGAGACACCATGCCAGTTGCCTTTGGTGTCTCTCTCCCTTTCAGTTACATGTCTTCCACATCAATAGTAGTTCAATATTTACTGGAGGTAGGTGAATCTAACCTTCCTTTGCAGCACAAGTACAAACTGTAGCAGGTGTACATCTAATTTTGACTACTAGAGTAGAGTAGGACATGTTCTATCACCACAATTACCATATGGAACTTGCATGGAAGCAAGTCTTAAACAAGGGAAATCAGAGCAACAAAAAGGAAGGAAAGCAGTAAGAAATAGAAAACAGCTGAGCTAAACATTCAATGAGAATTCAACGAGAATTTTTCAACCTGGGTCCTTTTCTCACGTGCTGTCATTCTGACTACAGGTCATACTAACTTTACACTCACCACCTCTGTTGTAAGGATTTGGCAAATAAAAACTCAAAAATATAACAAACAAAAAAAATTGTATTTCATACATTTAAGCATTCTGATAGGGCATTTTAGGTCAGTGAGCATCTTGTTAGCTGTCAAAACAAGTTTTGAAAACTTACCCTGCAGTGATGCCGAGCTGTTGCTGGGTGGCGCTGTGCTGCTATCGTCCAGTTCATCCAGGTACAGTCGGTAGTGATGGCCACTGTCGTCTTCATACTCTACATTTTCATCATCGCTGTCCACCTCTGGAGCCACATACACCACCTCAAACTCTATCTGTCCTCGCTGACACAGACACCCAGAATGAGTACTTTTTAAAAAACGGTGAAGCAGTGTGGTTTAGTGTTGTGTGTGTGCAAGCCTGTGTTACCTGCTGGGACAAAATGGTGACAGCCTCCTTGTGTTTTGCATCTCGCAAATTGATGCTGTTGACGGCAAGGATGGCATCTCCGACATGCAGACCTCCACATCTGTCTGCAGGCTGACTTGGATGGATCTCTGAAATTAGAATGGGAACACCATGCTCCTTCCCACCCTAATGAGAACAGACATACAAATGTTAACTCAACTCATTTTGGCCAAGTACTCCTCTTTTAAGGTTATTTTATGGTGATATAAGGATTATTTTAGTCGTGTGAGAGATGTATTGACCAGCCAATAGGACAATGGACTTCTGTTTATGTTTGCAGAAGGCGAGCAGAATTTTTTGAGGCTGGAGTTCTAATGTCAGGAGTAAAGCTTTGGTTTGCAGGTCAAACAGGAGAATAGCTCATTTCAAAAAAAGAGCATAAAGCTTTCATAGTGGATCATCAAGAATTTGTAAACCTTCGTCATCTTGTTTTGTCATCTCTTCTGTCATCTCATTTCTCTTCTTCCTTCCTTTTTTCTCTATCTTACAAATCAAACACTTTTGGGTTGGAGGATGAGGGCCTTGTTTCTCCAGCTTATATTAGTTGTGTGTGGTTGAATGGTGAGGGCCTGTGTACATTCTGAAACATACACATGTGCTTTCTGGCATGTACCCGACATGTGCACACTTGAGCACACATATTCACATAAAGGCTCTCGCTCTCTCTCTCTCTCACATACACACACTTTCATTCTGTTCTTTACATTGAGTTAGGTACATTTAGTTAGATTACATATTAATTGTTTTACCTTGTTAATATTTTAAATAAATGCTTTTGGATATACATGCTGGTCTATTTAATGTTACACAAGGGTGAAATCTACCAACCTCTACAATTCAGAACTCCAAAACCCTTCAACCATCACTAGCTACTGATATGGTAACTTTGGTTGTGGTTATTAATTTAATTACTTATCAGAGTTCCAAATTGATAATTTAGTATATTTAATGAGACACATTTGAAGGTTGGTGCCCAGAGGTGAAAGTTAAATGCAGGTTAACGTTATAGAAACTTCAGCAGTGCGTGCATTCGCTTTTTTTTCAGCTGGGGGTGCCATAATCTGCTTCTCTTATTACGATCATGGGTCTGACTGCAATAATTAATATTATGAATAGTATGAAAGGTCATGTTTAACCATCTGCGACACATGAACAATATAACTTTTGGCAGTTTGTCAGTTTAAAATGCTGCATTCACATGAATTGAGGCAGACAGTAGAGGGATGATGATGATATGTCGCTATGGTGATGTATTGTTTTCAAAAAATGCTTAATTATTAGATGTTTTATTAGATGAATTATTAATTATTATCTTCTCGTCATCCAGACCGCCCATGCTTTCTGCTTGTGTGAGGGAGTATGTATCATCTGGTTGTAAAATCTGCCATCTGTCATCTACGACTATCGTTGCAGGTATTCTCTGCCGGCCTCACCTATTTTACCATGCTGCTCTCATCCTATAAATTGATATCCGGTTTGTCGTCTATGGTCTGCCTGAATAAATGTGAATGCAGCATTATCTTTGAAAAGGAGTTCAAAGAATGGTCCTCACTCGAGGAACCAGCCAGCAGGAGTGAGGAGGGGAAATGAGAGGATAAAATCAAGGTCAAGAGTGTTGCTGTTGATTTGCAGATCCTAGCTACTCCTGAAATTCATACCTCCTGAAATTACATGACGCATTTGTCAATCATACATGTTTGCAATTACTTTTTTCCTGGGTAGGTGAGAGCAAAGGAAAACGTAGTGGAGTGCCATGATTGGTCAAACGCTTCTTATTATTATTACAGCAAGAGGCAGCAGCAATACGTCTGCTGAGCCTCTTGCTGTAATAATAATAATAGACTTAGTGCTGCACTACTAGTGGTCAAACTGCTGCTATCCACCTACTGTTATCTCATCATGCAGCTAAATCTGAAAGCATCTTTAATTCTTTGTCCTGTGGAAATTGTTAGTAAGTATTTTGTACCATTTCCCTGAATTGTAAGAGTTCTCTTAATTCCTAGATTTTTAAGCACATCTTGATGATTAGGAAGTTGAGGTTAGAAAAGTCAGTAAGGTGCACAAATGTGATTTCTACCGAACAGTTATTAGAAGGACACCTTCCCTCTGATCTTTACATGAAAGAAGCAGCACAATATTAAAATAATTCTTCCCTGCTACCAACTTTGCACTTGAAGTAAGCAGGTTTTCATCCAAATCATGGATTTGCTGGCTGTTTTAACTAAATCTTGGATGCAATTTCATGAGGCTGTCAAGACCACAGAAACAAAAATACCCCCAAAACAAATAAAAACAGCTGTGACTTACTGTAATGGAGATTCCTAGCCCCTCATGATCATCTTTGACTAACACCACCTTTCTGATAGGGCCAACTCCCTGGGTTTTCTTCAACAAATCTGGGTCCTGTAATTACATTAACACATCAAATTTGGTAAGCAGAAAGAAAGGTATTCATCTGCTTCAACTGATTTGTGGTTTGACACTCACATGTCCCACAGGAGAGGGGAGAGGTTTCTTAGAATCATTACGACCTCTACATGCTCGGATGACAGTCTTATGGCGGTGAAGGTGAATCTCTGCCTCCAGTTGGTTCCACAGCTTATCGTGTGCTGGCCCTTTCATGTCACGGCCCAGTAACTGGATCTGCTGCACCCTGGAAGACAAAATACAGAACTCTATTGTCATTTGTCAGACCTTTTCATTCTTAGAATCTAGGCCCCTCGACCTACCAGGAAGGTTAAGATGTATTCCCACTCATTCATTGAGGTGCACTGTGTTCTATGGTGTACCTGCGTCAGAATTTTTTTGAGTTGAATGTGATTTGCCACTTTGGGTGAATGCTTCAGATACTGGGTTGGGGGGATGGGGAGGCGGGGGTGGTCCGTTGACATTTATTTTATGTAGTTATGTGCTAGGGGCTGCTACTTTTTACTTATACATAATTTCTCATTTAAAAAAAAAAATCAACATTAGTGATTTTTCATCAATACACCTTCCATAGTATTGTGGATATAGTGTTTATGGTGTACACCTAATTACAATGCAGTCCAGTGAACGTGCAGAATAGGCCCCAAAGACTATAATAGTCTACATATTTTAAGCAGGTATCAAGGCTCGTTTGTGTTGGAGGGACAAAGACAGAGAGATAATACCTCAATCAAAACACAGTTGTAACCTGCAAACACACGTTTTCAATTGGCCCTACCAGTGTGTGTACGGCCAGGTTGTGAAGAGGTTAATTTACGTATGATATCCTGTTCAACAAACTGTCATTAAATGGAAGCTCTCTATTATTGAGCTTCAATTATTATGTTTGACATTATGAAAGCTAGTATACATGCACTTGTGGTTATTATATTATTCATTAATAATATCATCCATTGTAACATTCTAACATAATGTCTTTTTAGCAAACCCTCAACTTTATCCTAAAAGATGGTGTGAGCTCCATCTCCTTACCTGCCAGCCAGTTCCTTGTCCAAGTATTTGGCAGCCAGTCTGGCTCCGTACACTTCGGCCTGCAGTACTGCCATGTGCCTACGAAGGGCCTCATTTTCTTTCTTATATAGTCTCACTTCTGCCTCCAGCCTTGCCTCTGCTAATTTCTCCTTCTTGCTGGCCTCGAGCTCCTGCTCCTAGAATAAGCATATTACATGTGAACACCACGCACAACACAAGAAATACAAGTAAGATGAGGGAAAATCCTGTTAATCTCTGGCAGCCAAATACACTACAATTTCGTAGAGGTCACACTAATCATAATTAATTTCATCAATACATAGTACATGCAAATGCAGCTAAAAAGATGATCCAGTTGTATTACTGTATAAATTGAATTTTCAAGGTCAGTATTTGGCTGTAGGTGTATAGTGTAGGTTTGAAACTGATTTAGTCAGATTATGTCATTTAATAAGATTTTCCGACAAAATCACTGAGGAAAAGCAGCAGTTGCATCAAGATTAAGAAGTGCACAGTTATAAAATGGTAGCAATCAGGACAAAGCTTCCACTGTCCCAGATGGCTTTCCAAGAGCTTGACAGGAGAGCAGTGAGCATGTGGCTGAGGGATGTGAGAAACGTAATGAAGGAATGTCTTTGACCAGAGCAGTTATTCAGTTGAACATATTGGAAATTGCCAAAAAGCTAGAGCAAGAGAATTATGTGGGAGAATGGACTGCCCCTTCAATGCAGAACAAGTCTGGTACAACATTTGCCCTCAGATTTAAATGAAAAGTTAGTGCATTTCAGCATTCTGTGATAATCTTAAGAAAAACCTTTATACACATTTATTTCCAATAATAGTACCAGTAGGGCCCTGTCAGAGGACCAGTAGCATTCAGGCTAATAGGGAGATAATCACAGACATAGGCAGGAGCCAGACCATTCAAGGGTTGAAAAACAAGTAGCAAGATCATGGAAATCAACTCTAAAACTCACACGTTACTAATGAAGGGCAGCAAGGACTGGTGTTACGTGGTCACCTCTCTCAGTACTTGTTAAAAGCGTGGCAGCAGTGTTTTGAATCGACTTCAGTCTTTGAATGTTACGCTGGCTGATACAAGATAAAAGTACACTGCAATAGTCAAGTCAGGAAGAAGTATGGATGACCCTGCATCGGCAGAGGAAAGAAATGATCTGATCTTGCTCAGCTGTCTTAGTTGAGCGAAGCAGCAGGGCTGCACCACTTTAGTCACCTGAGAATCAAGGCAAAGTTCTAAATCAAAAATAACACCTAGGTTGCAGGCCTCTTTACTCTTTGCTTTATTAGATTATGCACCCAGACTAGAGGAGAGATTATTAATGCTGCAAGTACTGGGGCCACAGGGGGTAATTATGATTATATCTGATTTCAAATGCAGGAAATCTTTGAACATCTAATTTTTTATTTCCGTATCAGAACATACAATTGGGTATCATCTGCATAGCAATGGAAATCAGTGTCACGTCTGTGCATGATTTGCCCCAGGTGTAGAATGTCCATGGTTAACAAGAGGGGGCCCAAAACAGACCCATGGCACAAAATGGAAGAGAGCAGAAGGAGGAGGAGATTGGTAGAAGTCAATATTCAGAATGTTTAGAAAAGTGGGTGGTCCTCACTTATTGAATTGTACATAGATAAGTGGACAATCTGTTAGAGAAGCAAGGGAGGCACTGTGCTTGACCTTTTTCCATTTCCACTCTGCCTCTTTAAACTCCTTAATTATTCATTAAACCATGGCAAACGCTTGCCTTTCTTTACTTTCGGCTTTTTAAACCTGACTGGAGCTTTAGAATCTAAAATTTTGTTTGTGCAGTAGTTGTCAAGTTCCAATTTTGTTCAATTCAAGTTCAATTTGTATAAGAAAATGTGTTTGTGGCAGGAGCGAATCAGTGTGGGGGGTTGGGATCAGGAGAGAGGAGAGGAACCAGGAAGGGCACTGCCATGTGATCAGAGACTGCCATTCCAACCAACTTCACATCATGCACACAAAACCCATGGAAGAGGACAGGGTCAAGTGTGTGCCCTTGGCTGCGCTGCTTCACATATTGTGTCAAATTAAAAGAAACTAAACGTTTGATAAAATCAGAAGTAAACGGAAACTCAGTTAGCAACTTCTGTGTTACAAAGGAAAAGGTCTGTGTTGCAACCGTGCCCCTTATGGCATGTGTAATTATTCAAGTGTCAGATCGCAGGACTCATTAACAGATCAGGGCAGGTCAGGATTTGACTTGGAGATAATCGCAGCAGGTATCGGGTCAGATTCAGTACTGAGCTTTGCAGGTTTGCAAAACTGAACCCATTCAGGATTCTGCAAGACACTAGACTGAGGCAAGATCTGGTGTGTGACATGAATGATCCTCTGGTATGATGACTGGGTCAGTCATCATACCAGAGGGCATGGCATCCCAGCTACAGGTGCTTGATATGGTTGTCAACAAACCATTTTTAGAGACGCATGAGAGTTACACCAAGGTGCAGATCCAGTTAATATAGTTAGTCTCTACTGCATCTGGAACCTTTAGGCATGAAATGCAGTGCGCCCACACAGCATCATTAATGGATTTTAAAAATGTTGGCTATTAAATGCACTGAATGATAGAAGATGATGTTCTGTGGGAGGAGCATGTGCAACAAGCTGTGCACAGTAAACACAGCAAGACGCAGATACAGGTAATAAGCTATATATATATATATATATATACATAATCAATACCTGAGGAGCGCAAGCTGGTGATTTTTGGCCATTTGCCAAAATTAAGGCCAAAAAAACCCTTCACTTCAGTCTAGTGTTTTAATTTCTAGTTGTGATTTGAAAGGGCTGCTGCATCACATTTGTTGTTAAATGCATCTTTAGTGCATTTGGTCTGTGATCATGGTATTCTGAAATGAAATCCTATAAAAATGAATGAATCCTTCCAATACAACTGAGCAATGGACACACTAAGAGGGAATTTAATACTAAAATACTGCACTGAATGTATGTTTGTTTTTTGTTCTGCTGTCATTTCATGGTAATTGCAATTCTGTATGATTGTTCCTACCCATTTGTAGGTTATGCAAAAACAAAATAAACCAACAAAACATCTGAGCTCGACTTCAACGTGTATTGTAAATTTCCCCACTGTGGGACGAATAAAGGTGTATCTTATCTTATTCATGTGAGTGATGGGATGGCCTCATTAACCAAGCGTCTCAGTGTGCTCTGAGAAATAGCCACATGCTTAAAGCAAACATCAAACAAGTAGACACTTGAGCACTGGCAAGTATCACAAGTGTGACCAAGTGCAACTACAATTCATGTCCCAGTCCTTTCTTGTCCTGCCTTTAATTGCAGCTGCGTCCATCAAAAGAAAATTAATCACCAACTATTTCGATAATTGACGAACCGTTTCAGTCATTTTTTTCAAACTTCACACAAACTTCAAACACTTGCTGGTTCTAGCTTCTTAAAGGTAAGGATTTGCTGCCTTTCATTTATATGATAGTAAATTTAGGTTTTTGGTTTAAGGTTTCCTACTGCTGGTAGAACAAAAGAGGCACTTTGAAGACGTCACTGTGGGCTTGTGATGAGCATTTTTCAAACGATTAAAAGCGAATACAATTGGCAGATTAACTGATAATGAGCATAGCCTACCTTTAAGCATCACTGAATCACAAATAGAGTCAAGTGTACCGACACAATCTACTGTACATTCAAACTAAAAGACGTACGTTCACAATCAGATTTTTTAACAACACACACCCATACACAAACTTACCATCTCTTCCAATGTTGTTGCAGGCTTTAGGGGAAAAGGGACAGAGGAAGAACAGAAAGAAGTCAATTAGAGAAATTATTTTTCAGGCAAAAGAGATCATGAGTAAAGTTAACCAGTCAATACAAGTGGCGGATTTAATGCAAAGCATTTTGAACATCAGTATTCAAGAGGGTAAATGAAAGCAGTGGGAGCAATAGGAAAGCCGAAGTAGTGAGCACCAAAGCGACAGCAGCACACACAGTCCCCCTAATGGCCACTTTGCATGTAACCGTACACTGAAATGTAGTTTTAGTTAAGTCTGTTTTCTTCTGACTGAAGTACATAATTGAATTGACTGTATTTTCGGCAATGAGCACTGTGAAAAATGCTTCGACTGTACAGCAGTACTGTTGCTAACCACATCCCGGAAACTAAAGCTGCTACTGCTGATGTTCTACTTTCATTACCCAGTCAGCGTAGTCTCAGTGTCTCAGTGCCAGGTTTGTCTAAATGTTGTCGGCTGTCTTGAGGAATGAATGCCAGACACAATTTCAATTTACAATTTCATTTAGCAGACGCTTTTATCCAAAGCGACGTACATTCACATGCCGATAGAACAGTCATCATGTATTATGTAGTATTAATATATGTCTGATTTTAACAAGCAAAGATAAATTATTTAGATTATTTTCAATAATCTTCCATGGACACCCTGCAATACCTCACTGGCATGTAAATGCCAATACTAGGTCCATGGCTTTATCTGTCATATTTTTAAAAGTTAGCTGTTAGCAGACAAGATGTGCCAACACATCAGATCAGTGCTCATTAAATATACAACAAATTTTTGATTTCTTTTTTCCATTACCTTGACAGCGTACTGTAGGTGATTGTTCACCAGGTCAATAGATCCAGATGTCACTAAAGTTGAGCTGAGGTTTCATGCAGATACATACCACACAGCACAGGACACACAGTAAGAAACTAAACTGAAAGAGGTGAGGGAGGTTTAAAGGAGGTTTAACTTGCATTTAAATTAAATGCCCAGAACACACACACACACACACGCACGAACATCCACAGTCTAACAAAATACTGTGAGAAACACTTTTCAGTGTAGAGATGATTAAATGCCTTGGGTTTTTTTTTTTTTTTTTTAAGACAACAGCGTAAAATAAGCCAGAAATCACTCCTACTGTTTATGAACAGAACGGTACACTCAGCTAGGACTAGGCTCTGTGTAGTTGGCCCAGACTAGACCTCCAATAAAATATCCTGAAATTACAGACCTTTCAGACACTTTTCCTCAGCTTCCCACCAACCATCACACTGAAGCCATGATGCATGGCTCACAGAGTCCAGTATGTTGCCAAAAACATCACCATCGAGAAGTATAACCAAGCCCACGAGATGAATATAAGTGTATGATTTATCATCCTTTTAACTAACCACAACAAACAACAATCAACTTGTTCAAATGTTAGACAGAGTGAAATATATTGTGCTTATAATTTGTTTAATTTAGTTTTGCCCTTGGCATCCAGTAGCCAAGGTCAAGACACATATCATACAGCTACATCCCCTAAGTTTGACTGTTGAGCTTTGTTATACCCCCCATATCTATACTGTCTTTATGGAATAAAGGCAAAATTCTAAAAATATCTTTACACAGTTTTCACTGTTTTCAAAATTTTTAAATTATTCAGACTGAACGTTGTGAACAGCTTCTCCTCCTTCCACTTACCAGTCTGTCTTTGATGGAGTCAGAGTCCTCAGCTTGGCCTTGCTTGCAATGAAGTTGCAGCTGGAGCGCATGAAGCTGCAGGAGCTGGTCATGGACCTCCCTTTCTACCACTGCCCGCTCAGCCTTCGCCTCAGTCAGCTCAGAACGCAGGTCCACGAGCTGAGCCTGGAGTGGAGGGGTTGATGAATGGAGGCAAAGACGTGTGGGGGAAAAACACACCAAAGACAGATCTGACTCAATACTGTGCTGGCTTCAAAGAATACAGAACAGTCCCAGCATGATGGGTGTGCAAAGTCAATGTCAACCATAGTTGTGCCACAGATTCTAAGGAGTCGTTCTCAGATGGAAAATCAATTTGCTGGGGGGGGCATTTCTAAGAAATATTGCAGCTCCTAAAGGAACAGCATATGTGGCTAACTCTTGGAGTGTTTATTGACCCACAGATGATACTTAGGAGGTGAGAAACTGTGTTGATGTGGCCATGAGATCAGCATTTTTGGATGGTAGTTGGGCAATTTAGTTTTTCAATTTCTGCAAATTAAAACAAAAATAAGTTCCCCCAATAGTGAGAAAACAAAAATGGACTAATACATGAACATTTCTCTATTCTTAAACCTCTTTTCATTTTTTTCCCTCAAACTCTCAAAAAAGCCACAGATTCATGAGGATGTGTATGTTTGTGAGATTGAATCATTTGCACAATCTCCATACCTAAAATTGCCATACAAGGCTACCTGGTCTGCTCGTTTTGTTTATCATTTAAATTTTTGCCAAAGAGTAAAAATGATTTAAAATTTCACTCGGCAGAGCGTCATGCCCTCTTATTGGAAATCAACAAAAAAAATTGTCAGTGACGTGTCACAGCAGAGCTGTACAGTGACAGAATTAAAAAGGGAGTGATTTAGCATGATGCTTAAACACATATGCCTATAGCAGACAGTCCATAACTGTTAGGAGAGGTATTAAGAGGTAGGTGGAGGAGGTGATATTACACTGTTGGATGCAAGAGATGATGATACTAAGCAACCTGCATAAATGGTAAATGGATTGCATTTATATAGCACTCTTCTAGTCTTAGTAGACCACTCAAAGCACTTTCACGCTGATTAGAAAACTGCAACCACCATTAACCATGCACACACACATTCACACTCACAGGAGCAATTAGGGGTTCAGTATCTTGCCCAGGGATCGAAACAATAACCTTCCAATTGGTTGAGGACTGCTCTACCTCCTGAGTCACAACTGCCGTATAAAGACAGGCAACTGTCAGAGTGAGAGAATTTTCCTGACAGCTAGAATTAGCAAGTAGCAACCTAGAAACTGCTTCACCAACACATGGCACAAGGGCAACATTTGCTCCTAAATTAAAAAGAAATATTAGGAGCACATAAAGAAATTTAGAAACACAGTAAAAATGTTGTAGTAGGTTTAGTAAGAGTTTATTAACAAACAGTTTTACTACATACCTATAGTGTGTATGTGTCTGTGTGTATGTGTAATTATGATGTGAAAACCAATGGAGGACACTGGAAGTGGATGACCCTATCTAGACACTAGGCATGGGTCTTAAAATACTAACAAAGATGCTCAAATTTCAGCTCTGTACACCACCACAATGGATTTGAAATGAAACAAACAAGATGTGCTTTAAGTGCAGACTTTCAGCTTTAATTTGAGGGTATTTACATCCAAAACAGGTGAATGGTGTAGGAATTACAACATATTTTATATGTGCCCTCCACCTGTGTCTCGAACCCATAGACATCACCAGACGCTGGGTTTGGTCCCTGGTGATGCTCTGCCAGGCCTCTACTGCAGCTGTCTTCAGTTCCTGCTTGTTCTTGGGGCATTTTCCCTTCAGTTTGTCTTCAGCAAGTGAAATGCATGCTCAGTTGGATTCAGGTCAGGTGATTGACTTGCAGAACATTCCACTTCTTTGCCTTAAAAAAAATAAATACCCTCAAATTAAAGCTAAAGTCTGCACTTAAAGCACACCTTGATTGTTTCATTCAAATCCATTGTGGTGGTGTACAGAGACAAAATGCTGAAAATTGTGTCAATGTTCAAATATTTATGGCCCTGACTGTATGCAGCTACAGTATACTGTATCAGGGCATCTGCCAGTGTGACACTGCATCGAGACTGTTCCACCCTCCTGTCAGCTCAACCAATCAGATCCCTCTCCCCCGCTTTAGTGAGAAAAGCAGCTGTTGACAGATCCAGAAAACAAAAGAAAGGAAGGATAAACGCAATCAAATAACCAGCGAGGAGAAGGAAGAGGAGTTGGGAAGCAAAGGGGAGGTTCTTGTTTTCATCCAGGGCCAAAGTCGATTCTTACTTTGGGGCTAACCACTTTCAATTTTCCAGCTGCTGGGAAACAACAGATGAAACTTTTCCCGGTCTTGCATACATGCATGGTCTTACATACTGTAACATATACTGTACATTTATTGCCAAACTGACAACTGCTTTTCCTCTGCTCAGATTGCATTCACACATGCACTTCAAACATTAACTTATAGCCGATCGTACAGATACGTCTTCTTTTTTCAGTGTTGTTCACCTTTCTCCCATTCTCTCACTTAACATTAGATCACAGAAAACTGCGCTGTGATTGGCGCATTGTGACTTGTGGAATATGGGGAATGATTAGTCATGTCCACTTAATTTTTCTATACAGATTTCTGACAAGTTAGAGCTACAAAAGAAAATTGGCAACTTGAGAGAAGCTGCCTTCTTTAAACCATGGCAAGGTTGAGCATGACATAATCTACTAGTTCTACACTGCAGATGAGTCTTATAATTGAATTCCAACTGAAATATAGACACCTCGTGTTAAACAAGAATCCCATCAGCAGACGGAGTCTATATAACTGAAAATGGCCTTTAAACTGAGGTAGAGCAAACAGGGCCGGACGATAAAATTATCTTGATATTGAATCGTGATAAAACTTATGTCAATAATGATGATAAACTGTGAACATCGATATGGATAGATCCAGAGCGGAAATAAAAGTGACAACAACCAGTCAGTCTGCAGTTTTTGACTCAAAGTTGAGCCTATTTCCTTTGGCAAAGCAGTGTTGCTACTGCTCAAGAAAGTGGATGTGAAAGTGGATGTCCTCTGCAAAAGAGGAAATAATTAAAGGAAACGAGGGGCACAAAGGCAACTTTTGCCTCTCTGCCTCTGCTCTCGGTGTCGCTGCCTGTTTGCACAAGGGTGAGGCTGAGTTCCACCTCACAGAGTGGACAGAGCAGAGCCCACAGACGGAATGAAGCAGGATACAGGATATATTTTACTGAAGTCAGTCAGTCATGCATTATCCATGACTACAACAAAAGGTAGAAAGTATGATCAATTTATAAAACATCTGCTGGACAAGAACACAAAATTAAATTAATAGCACACTCTTCAAACGGCAGCATTATCAAATATGCATATTGTGATAAGTATCAATATTGATCAATATGGAAAAAAATATTATTATCATAT
Organism: Holacanthus passer; assembly: GCA_025331565.1. Classification (NCBI taxonomy): domain Eukaryota; kingdom Metazoa; phylum Chordata; class Actinopteri; family Pomacanthidae; genus Holacanthus; species Holacanthus passer. The sequence continues at coordinate 2,310,308 of JAFREQ010000041.1, read as the reverse complement.
CATTTTGCCATATTGCCCAGCTCTGAGAGCAACTCAATGTTACTGTCTGCAATGAGGGGAGGGATGTGTGTGTGTGTGTGTGTGCCGTGGCGAGGATATTTTCCAATGACCTACAGCACCAGGCAGTGAGTTTAAATTATGACTTTAAGTATTTTTCTATTAATCTTAGGTGTACAAGTAAAAATGTTTTTTATATATCACTGAGAAGTACAACAATATATATAGTTACTTTAATCCATAGACTTGACATACTTTGCATCAAGGAGGTAGGATACGGTCCGGCTGCAAATATTCTACATGCAGGTAATTACAAACAAGTGAATAAATAAATATATACATTATTCTTGTAATCAACATGTTGGAGGTTTTAGAAATTTACTCATTTTCGAGGTTTTGGAGCTGTTGAATTGTTGGTTCTTGTATTTTGTCTAGTCTATAATGTAATACAATTCAACATGACAATTTGCAGTCTCCAAAATCTACACCACTTACAAAACAAATGTAAAACTGAATATTTTAACTATCATAAAATTTGTAATTGTTGCAGGTCTGTTGCATTATACTGCTTTGATTAGTGAGTGGCAGGTAATCCTTTGCTAACTAAGCCCTGCATTGGAATCCTAATTTTGTTCTTGAGCATTGAGGCAGTCAGAAAGAACGTACTCTTGGCTGCAATCATATTTGTGTTTCTACCCCTACAGCTTGATGCTGCCCTTGTCTCTGCTGTTTTGTCATTTGTCTGTTTCCAGTTCAGTAGAATTGTCACTATAGACCTGCTGGAGTCATTCCTGTATGGACTAGATGTCTTTGTGCCAAATCAGATGATCTGTAAAAAGCATGGAGCAGGAGGCTAACCCTACCATGTACTGTATAGTAAAAAAAACTTTTTCTGTACGAAAATTAGGATGTGGCTTAGGCCTAAGCAGAACAGCTGCCCAACTTGCTCTTCCATGCTATTTTTCTAAAGGTTACACTTCAGTGTTACATGTAAGTGAGGGTAGTTATTCAGACTCCTCTCGACTGAGATCAAAAGTGATTGGTAATAATGTTGCGCTGGTGTTGCTGTTTAACCGATACTTGAATGAAGGGACTGCGTGAGGCAGATGTGTGGTGGGCGTGGCTTTTCAGGAGCCCTGGTGGAATAACCAGGAAACAAACATTTCGATTACTTCGTTTCTCTGTCACGTCAGTTTGTCTGTCTTTTGAGACATTACAACAGAATTAGTTTGCTGAAACACTGATGTTGGTTCCGACAAAAGTGTGATCTGATTTTATCGTAATGTCTCAAAAGACTCCAACAAATCAATTTGATAGAAAAGGGAAGTAAATGTAATGTTTATTTCCTGGTTAGTCTACAGGAGCTCTTCAAAAGACAGCTGCCTTCCGACAGGGATATCGACAGTTAATTCAAGCACGAGTTATACTGAAACACCGGTGTAATATTACCACCTATTACTTATCGATCTCGGCAGTCTGAATGATAATTACCCTCACATGCATGTAACGTTTACCGTGCACCATACGACAGCTACTGACCTCTAGTTTATGGTTGAGTTGGAAAACCGTCTGGGTTTTGTGACAGAGCTGAGCAAAACAGGAGCTCAGGCTGGTCATCTTCTGCCGACCCTCGTATGTAATATCGACCTGATCTGGGTCTATTTCTCCGAGCAGTAGATCCACGTCCACGAAGGCCTTGTCAAACTCTTTCTCCAGGACTTCCAGCCAGCGAAACATAGACATTCCCGGGCCAAGGCCCGAGCTTTGGCCTGCCGGGGAGCATCCAGCCGAGGCAGACATGGCTAGAGTAAAGCAGAGTCCTGACGTTAACGTTAGCTTACTAGCTAACTGTGATGCCGAGTAACGTTGACGAATCCCCTCTCTGCGAAACAACACAATCGAAATAACGTTAAACCTCAATGATCAGATTGCGTATTGGCTGAGCGAAGAGAGGTCTGACAATTTTAGTTTTCCGATTGTTGTGAAAAATCTCACCAGGAAGTCCTACATCAGACTCACGACTCTATCTGTGAGGACTACAGTTTGCCTGACTGCAGTGAAAAGCAGAGTGTGGAATGCTTCCGCCTCCTTCTTCTTCTTTGAATTTAGTTGCGGTTGGCAAAACAGTTTCTTTGCGCTTTAGCGCCACTTCACGGACGGGAATGTTGAGCGGTAGCTTTGTAGTTAAATAAATAAATGAATAAAAAAAATGAATGAATGAATACATACATACATACATACATACTCTCTTCACTTGTAATTACTAGAGTGATTTCATAATGCTATCCCAAACCTTATGTGATGCTTACATGACCTTGATCCATAGTACCTCTCTGGCACTGTATTGTCCAGTACAAACTAATCACATTTTAGGTCATCCTTCAGCTCACATATTGACAGCAATATTTTTGAACGTTTTCAATCTGTTTTCAAACCTGTCACTCTACTGAAACTGCACATACTAAAGCACATACTAAAGTGGTAAATGATCCTCTTACCATGATTTGGACTCCACTTCAGTCCCTCTAATACTGAATCTCAGTGATGATAGATCACTGTACCTGTATACTCCTAGGTCAAATGGGAAATAAATTTTGGGTCTCTGGCCTGGCTCACACATGCTTAAAGTCTTACCTATCATAAAGAACACAGTGCGATCCTATTGCATCAAAAACCTTCTGGTGTGAAATATGGAGTACTTCAGGGTTCTGTTCCTGGCCCTCTGCTCTTCTACTCAGCTGTATAAGCCCAGAAAGGCAGATGATCATTCCCAAATTATTCCTGCAGGTCCTCTGCTAAAAATTGGACGTCACATAATTTCCTGCTCCTAAATTCTGATAAAAGTGAGATGCTAGGCATTGGCCCTGCCTGCCACATTGTGTGATTTCTCAACCAGACATCATATCCCTGAGGTAGATTAGAGTTGCCTACAACGGACGTGGACAAACACTTCGCTCCGGGACATAAGGTACACATCACATGTACGTTCTTGCCTTTTACCTCAAGGAGAATAAAGTAGTGTCTGTACTTCCACTTTGAAAACGCCAACTTTCCCTCCAGACTCGCCATTGCTGTAGCTTACCTCTGCTAGTTTGGGTGTGTGGGGCTGCTGTGTGTGTGTGTGGTTTGTCATCATCATCACTTATGCGGTTGTCTTGCCCCTCCCTCCTCCCTCACCAAAGAAAAAAATAAACAGCTTTGCAGCTCCTGTGCCTGAGAGCCAAGTCGGATGACAAGAGTTTCAATGAGTAGCTTTAGTTTATAAAGCGCCCCATTTAATTGTCGGCGTTGTAACAATGGAAATAGTAATTAGTTAGATTACCTGTTGCTGAAGAAAATAATGCCGTTAGTAACGCCGTTTATTTTAGCGCCGTTATTCCCATCACTGATTATGTGTGATGATTCAGCAACTGGATTGCTTATGTCTCACCTTAAATTTGTTTGGAAACAGATTTTGGTAGACTACTTAGGTGAAAAAAGTGAAAGTTTACATAGTCTACTTCATACAACTGAACCCTACTCGGCATAAATATGCAAGATGGCGCCCACCGTGGCTGACGTGTTTTCTAGCTCTGCTATTGAAATTGAAATTGTTTTTATCTTCTTGTATTTTGTCTTGCTGAACCTGAACAAGTACCAAGGACTGCTAATCTATGACCGGCAGGCACTGTTGGATATCGCCAGGCTGCAACACGACTCGATATTCACTGGCTTTATACCTACGGACCTAGACCACATTGTCCACTCCACACGAAACCACTGCCAGAGAAGGTCTTCCAGCACTGTGCTCAGGTGAGGAGGACGACCCGAGGAGACCCCTGCGGAGACGCAAGCGAGGCAAAAGAGCACCACACTTGGCTAAAAGCTTGTGCCAGCCGTCCACCTCTACTGAGCCTCCTGCTAGCCAATGTGCAGTCGCTGGAAAACAAGCTGGACGAGCTGAGAGCCAGGTTAACAACACACCGGGAAATCAGGGACTGCTGTGCCTTAATTTTCACGGAGACATAGCTTTCAGCCAAAGTACCAGAATCAGCTGTGCAGCTACAGACTCACTCCATCCACTGAGGAGACCGCACGGCTGCCTCTGGTAAGGCTAAAGGAGGAGGTGTGTGTGTGTTTGTAAACAACTCGTGGTGTGGAGATGTACAGACTGTCCATAAGCACTGTTCGCCAGATGTGGCGCTGCTGCTGTTGAAGTGCCGACCCTACTATCTACCCAGGGAATTCAGTGCTGTCTTTTTGGCCGCTGTTTCTGTGGACTCTCAGACCACATCTCCCTCTTCCTGTATCCCATCTACATACAAAGACTCAAGCCAACCAACCCTTCTGGTCCCCAGAAACTGAGAGTATCATGCAGGACTGCTTTTCACAGACAGACTGGGATGTGTTAAAGGCTGCAGCCACACTGGAGGATTCTTCAATTGACATACAGGAGTATGCTGAATGTGTGTCTGGGTACATTAGCGCCTGTATTGACAACATAGTTCCCACCATACAAGTTAGGAAGTTTCCAAACCAAAAGCCTTGGATGAACAGCCAGGTACGTCACATGCTGCGTGCTCAATCTCTTGCATTAAGGTCAGGCAACGAGATGGAGTACAAAACAGCCAAGTACAGGCTGAGGAAAACCATCAAGGAGGCCAAACAGCAGTACAGAGAGAAGCTGGATGGCTACTACTCTACTGCTGACACCAGGCGGATGTGGCAAGGCCTACAACAGATCACAGACCGTAAGGGCTTCACCAAAAGTCAGTTTAAAAGCCCACTGATGACTAAAGACAGGGAAGCAATACACATGTTGAAAGAGGACATGGCACTTGTAGATGTTTGGAGACTTACTAATCGTCAAGAGAGAGAGTATACGTTTTTTTTCTCATAGTCATAGATCATATTCTAGAATTGATTTCTTCTTAATTGCAAGCCCCTTAATAAACAGTGTAGTTAGCCGTAGTATACAACCTATTGCCATTACAGATCATGCAGCAGTGGAATTGTATATGACTACAGGATCGGATATGGTTAAGAGTACTAGATGGAGAATGAATACGTCTTTACCACAGGACCAAGGCTTTAGGACATTGTTAGGCAAAGATTTGAAATCTTTCTTTGAACTAAACACAGGCAGTACGGAGGATATTGCAACAGTCTGGGAAACCTCAAAAGCCTGTATAAGAGGGAAACTGATAGCACACTCTGCTTTGAAGAAAAAGGAAAGCCTAAATGGAATTTAAAAAATTGGAAGGGGAAATTAAATTAAAGGAAAACGATTTGGTGCAAAAATTTTCAGAATCTAAATATCAGGAACTTTGTAAGCTTAAGTTTCAGCTGCATGAAATCTACAATAAAAAGGTGGAGTATTCCTTATATAGACTGAAAACAAATTTCTATGAGGGTGGGGAAAAAACGGGGAAGATTTTAGCTAGACAAGTGAAAAGACTCCTCAAGCATAATCTCAGCGATTAAACAAGGGGATAAATTGGTAACCTCTACAACAGATATAAACAAGACATTTCAACAGTATTATGAGAAACTATATACATCGACAGTATCTTGTAGTGATGACCAAAGGGAGCAAGAACTGTTCTTCTCTAATATTGATATGCCTAAACTTGACACAGAGCAAGCAAGGAAGTTAGAGTCTCCTATAAGGGGAATAAAGAAAGCTGTATCACTGATAAAGACTGGGAAATCACCAGGTAATGATGGATTTCCTGCAGAGTATTATAAAGAATACATAGACATTCTGGCCCAAGTATTGATGAAGGTGTACCAGGAGGCTTTTGAGAAAGGCCACATACCACCAACATTTAATGAAGCCTTAATATCTCTGATTCCGAAGAAAGATAGAGACATAACAGACCCAGCTAATTTTAGACCAATCAGCCTGCTTAATGTGGATTGTAAAATATTGACCAAAGTGTTGGCTTTGTGTCTTCAACAAGTTTTACCCATTATTATACATGGAAACCAAGCAGGCTTTATGAAGAATAGATCTTCCACAGACAACATGAGGAAATGAATACATCTAATGTGGCTTGCTCAATCTAAAAATGTTCCCATAGCGGCCGTCTCCCTAGACGCCGAGAAGGCCTTTGATAAGGTAGAATGGGGCTTTCTCTTTTCTGCTTTGTCACATTTTGGGTTAGGTCCCTGTTTCTCTCAGTGGGTATATATATTATATAAAGAACCAAAAGCAGCAGTAATAACCAATGGAGTAGTATCACCCTTTTTTGGCCTTTCTAGAGGGATCCATCAGGGGTGCTCTTTGAGCCCTTTACTGTTCATAATTTTTTTAGAAACCCTGGCTATCAGTATTAGGAAGAATACAGGAATCAAGGGAGTGGACTAGATCTTTGCGCTTTCTAGATTTGGACGATGATCAATCAACAACATTATTAAATGCATATATACATATATATACACTGGTTTTCTGCTGATAAAATGGTTTGGAGGTTTATCTACTCAGTCTTTAAAGTATGTCAAATAAAATGTTTTCAAAGTGCAGATTCTACAGAAGATGCTAGTCAGCATTCACATCAAGAGTGAAGAGAACAATAATCATAGTGCTAAACATCTGGTTGCTCTAATGATTAAAATGTTAGGACAACTCAGTTCATACCAAGTTCTTTTTGATGATGAGGAGATGAGACTGGGCGAGGAGATGAGCAATGATGAGGAGATGAGACTGGGCGAGGAGATGAGCAATGATGAGGAGATGAGACTGGGCAAGGAGATTAGCAATGATGAGGAGATAAGACTGGGCATGACGATAAGCGATGATGAGGAGATGAGACTGGGCGAGGAGATGAGCAATGATGAGGAGATGAGACTGGGTGAGACGATGAGCAATGATGATGAGACTGGGCAAGACAATGACCGATGATGAGGAGATGACACTGGGCATGACGATGGTCGATGATGAGGAGAAGTCTGTCTGGAATCGGTCCATCAAAGTGTTGTTTTTTTAAAGAGCTTGATGCCCCACCAGAAGCCCCATGAGTAGTTGCACCAGAAGCCCCAAAAGAAGTTTGTTCTGACAGTCTTCGAAAAATCTGAGCAAAAGGGTGATCTGGTTTTCTTACAAGTCTCTTTATCTTTTGGAGGTGGTTTTCATAGGGAAATGCAGAAATATGATCCAGACAACCAAACTGCTGTACATCAATTGGAAGATGAACTAAACCATGCACATTATACACAATAGCATCTTTGCCATATATCTCACCAAAATGTGATATAAAAATTTTAAGTAGTGTCTGAGAATATTGATAGTAGGACAATGAGAGGTCTGCATTGATTAAAATAGCAATGGTAGTGGACAGCAACATGAAGTTGTTGTACATATTACTTGGCAAAAATGACGACAGAAGGACAGGGCCAATATACAATAGAAATAGTCTAAATTCAATGGCCTTCTTTTGGTCTATTTCTCTAAATGATTGTGGTTTCTGTGCAAATTCCACAGGAATATAAGGTCGCAGCTCTTTCATACAATCAGACATTTGATTAACAACATTTGCAGATAACCTAACATTAGCAACAATTTTCTGACCACACCCAAATAAACCAAATGCATGTAGTCCATTGGAAATTGTGACACCATGCCAACATTTGAACCATGAAAAGGATTTGGCCCATTTTGATGATCCTCATAAACCTGCTGAGCAAACGATTCATTAGTCCTTAATGTGCTATCAGTTAATGGAAAAGTCACCCGTCTGTTCAGATATAGTCCTTGTTGCACACACTTGTCACATCCGTAATACCCATTATGTGGCTTTATGTTCTTTAAAAATGCTTTTGCAGGTGCATCACATATTACCGAGTCAACATTCAGAAAAAGCTGTTTTCCATTAAAGTCAAAGCCCATTTCCAGTTCCTGTAACTCAACAACAAAATCCTTTAAAAATTCATCAGCAGATCGTGATTTGTTGGGCCCATAAGATGAAGCAATAATGACAGGCTCTTTCATTGGAACACTGACCAACAGTCCTAAAATAGGCCAAAGTTGAATGCTTGAGCTCTTAAAAAGGGGTAACCCATCAATATTTATCTGCAACTTCAAGGTGAAACAATCAGCAAGTGAGTCAGTGATCTGAGACAATGTCCTTTTGATGGAGGACAATATGCCAAAATAGTGATACTGCTCTCCAACCTTGTTCTGAATAGTGTACTGAGTGTCAGTCTTTAGGATAGTTTGTGCGCCTTTTGGTGAGTCAGGGTGGTAAAATCTCAATATACTTAAAAGTGCTGTAAGAGCAACAAGCGAAATTCCAAAGGTTAGGGCCCAACTACAGATGCGGTCTTTGAGACTACATGGCTCAACACCTTCATCATCAGATCAGACAAGTCTGAGCTGCTACACTGAGAAAGGTCATAAATGTCTGCATCCACACGGTCAAAAGAGTTCGCATCCACATCATGGTCAGAAATGTTGGTGCCCGTGTCGATATCTGTTGCATTGTCCTCCCGCACTACTGCATTTTCACCACAAATGTCCCCCATCACTTTTTCTCCAGTCTGATCATCAGCATTGACAGGCAAATTACTGCTGTCATCACTAATTTGCTGTAGTGTTCTCTTAAGGTCTCTTTGTGCGTGCCTTCTCAGAGTGGGCTTAGAAACAACCTTTTCTTCCATCTTTTACTTCCGTCTTCAGCAGTCAGCTGTTGACCTACCGGGAGAATAGGAGAGGTGTTTACAGTGTTTTATAACAAAGTGCTGCTACTGTTGACATATTTGGCTAAATATGAATTTCACACCACATTTATAAATCATCATTATAATTTAAAACATATATTAGTACTAAAGCATTATGTGGATAATATAGTTTGAGTTTAGTTAACGTCCAGAGTTTTTGTGCCCCCTTTTTGGGCTCCTGCTGGAGCTCTGGCGGTCGGTTCCTCCGACCATCAGGCTCGCCTCCAGGCCCAGCGGGATAGACCTCCAGCTCATCCTGCCATGGCCGCCACCTAGGTGGCGTGACTGATCAGACCCAGCAATCCTCCAAAGGAACCCGCCGCTGTTGTCATTCAAGATAACTTTAATGAGAGCCCAAATGCTACTTACGTTACTTAGAATGAAAGAAAAAACATGCGATACTTTTTATAGCACGAGTATTATGTTAAATAAAGCACTTACTTTTAATATTTGTCACTTCTCGATATTGTTTGATGCCTGCTGTTGAGTACCTGCTCCCGGTTGCAGGGGTCCGTCCGACTAGTTTCACGCTGTTCGCTGCTGTGATGTCACGTGTTGACTGTTAAATTTCAAATTTTGGTCTGCATAGGCTGGCCTGGAAAAAGCCCCTAACCAATCACTTCAACTCTCAGTTTGATGGTCCGGGCCACATCTAGTACAAAGGGGCGCAACGGCCGTGATTGCTGTGAGAATCTGGTGACTTGTAGGCGGATCCGCCACAGAGTCAGTTGCTATCTGGGTACCCTCATTCTAGGTCAGAATGTGACAGGGGTTAACCATCCATAAGAAATCGGATGGTTATCTTTGATGAAGTGCTCAAGAGAATCTCACTCAAGAGAGTCTCACTGAATCAGGTCCTGACTGCCTCGGACCATATGGTACTCATGTAAGGACTCCATTGCTTTAACAGTGGACATATAACAGATGTTCCATTGTTTTGTTGTCAGGCCAGAAGACAGAAACTTTCTAAGATTCTTTGGTATGGAGACAACAGTCTGGAAAATGACATCACAGAGTATCGTATGAAAGTGCATGTAATTTGATATATATTGGGTATTGGATATAGTCGATGGTCAGCAGTCACCATTCACTGTCTCCAATGAGCCACTGAAGAAGGGGAGAGGGATTTTAGTAAGGATACAAGTCAGTTCCATGAAAGAGACTTTTATGTTGATGATGGACTGTCCACAACAGGCCGCTATCAACTGGTTCAAAAGAACGCAGAACTTGCTGGCTTGCTCCCACTTCAGGTCATGTAAATAACCTCAAACAGCAGAGACGTCATGGAGGCATTCCCCACAGAGGATCATGTCAATGACCTTAAAGATCTATCTTGGTGTCCATTCCAGACCCATACAGCTTTGGGCTCTACTGAGACTCGAAGGCAGACACTTTCCTACTCCAGGTGACAGGTTACCTGTTGGGGTTCATAGCACATGTCACTATATGAAGCAAGACCTTACTTTGAGAACTCTAAATGGAGACAAGTGCTTGGTATGCTCCATTACCCTGAAGGTCCCAAGGCTTTATAAAAGTGTACCTCCAACAAAAGCACAACATAAGATACTCAGCATCTTTTCAGACATGAAGATGTGATAAAACTGGTGAGGTGCATCTCCCAAGTCTGCTTGGATGTTGTCTATGCAGATCATCCATGAGGGAGATGAAGAAGAGGTTGTGGAAAAAGGGACACCACAATGTAACCACCATTAGGTCATCAGGTCACCGAGGTCCAGGCCTCTGTGTTTTTCAGAGGTGTATATAAAAAAAATGAAATAGTTGCCTAAAAATAACTTTACTTTGGTGAAGCAACGATATCAAGATTACTGACTCGCTCACTGTCATTGCTTGTGGGTGGGTGGGTAGTGAAATGTACACTGAACGTAACACTTTTGTTTTTGCTCCTATTTTTAATGAGCTGAACTCAAAGATCTAAGACTTTTCTATGTACACAAAAGGCCTATTTCTCTCAAATATTGTCCACAAATCTGTCTAAATCTGTGTTAGTGAGCACTTCTCCTTTGCCGAGATAATCCATCCACCTCACAGGTGTGGCATATCAAGATGCTGATTAGACAGCATGATTATTGCACAGGCGTGCCTTAGGCTGGCCACAATAAAAGGCCACTCTGAAATGTGCAGTTTTATCACATAGCACAATGCCACAAAAGTTTGCTGTATTTAGCCTTAAAACTTTACAAGACACAAACTGTACCCAAAATGCAGGAAAGTGCAGTCACTTTAAACTGATTTCACAGAGGAATCAAACCTGGACACTGCAAACCCTGTATCAACAGCAGTGGATTCAAACAAATAAGGCAAACCTTAAAGTGCAAAGTTTACAGTTCTCACTTTTTTCTCAGTGGATTCACAACACAAATAGTGTAAAAACTGCATTATGTGCAATGTCTTCACATATCTTGTAAACTTACATGAATTGATCTTAAAGTTTTAAGTCAAATCAAATAATGTAAATACTGCATAAAGTGCAATGGATTCATGTACAATGCAACCTTGTATGAACGGTCTTCGCAATCTATCAACAGGAGTATACATACTTCAAACCACATCTCCAGAGTACATTCGGAACAGCAAACATTTATAAACTCTATATCTGTCATCACAGCACATTTTTGAAAAGTGCAAATACAAAATATTGTGACCTGTTATCAAAAATGGCTTTCCCAAGATACAAAACAAGATCACTATTTCACATACGTAAACCAAACAAGGTTAAAAGTGAGTAAAGCAAATTAGAGCTAATGCTTTGTTCTGTTTACTTCAACCCTGCAGACACAATTGTTCAGTACTGAAAACTGTTTTTTTTTTTTGAAAAAAATATGAAAAACAACAAAAAGTACTATATTGCCATCAATCAAGGCAGCTAACACAAAATGGTTACAAATTCTCTTTAACTGTTTACATAATGGATTCGCAAGAGAAAACAAAGTCAATTTACAACACAGGGTTCAAAAGAGTAAATGAAAATTCAGTCCAGATGGTATAGCAATACCAAAGATGTCCTTGAGGACAGTTTCAATGTCTTGTGGTTTGTTGCTGCAGTTTTTCTGACCCTTTCAGTGAAAGAGCCTGTTTTTTAGAGCGAGTGCTTTGTTAGAAAGTTTATCTCCTTCAAGTTCCATAAAAATATTTTGGACAACCTCAAAGGTGTAGCGGAGGTCAGCAGGGTAGCTGGGGTTCAAGGCATACATCAGTCCGAACAACATAGCAACAACTAATGCTACATTATCCAGATCTTTTAGCACCTTGATGCCTTCAAGGACAACTCCAATGTCCTCTGGTACATCACTTGAGGCATGCTCTTTAAGAACATAGATCCCAACAGTGGTGCCTTCAATGGCCTCGTTGATGGCATCTTCATCCACGCCCTGTACAAAACCGACCAATGCAGGTTTTAAAGGTAGATAAATAACACCTATTAACCAAGCCCTATTGAGAAAACAATAAATAAATATGAGGCATATGGGCAGTATACATCTAGGCAAGGTAATGTGAAAGTTAGAATGAAGGTAAATCTAGAGACAATGACAAATAACTGCAGTTGAACATTAATTAAACATTTAGGTTTTAGCGCTGCCTTTCTTTTATAAATAAATAAATAAAACGCCAAATCAACTAAATGTTTGTTTTTTTAAATACAGAAAAAAACCATGTAATACTGGTGACACTGACTGACACAGCAAGTCTAAAACAGAAAAAAATAAGCACTGAGTCATGAACATATCACATATTCCTGCACAAGGTTTTCTGGGTCTTCACCCATGTAGATACAAACTCCCTTCATGACACACTCTCGTCCAGCATCTACATCATCACACTGAAAGACATTTTTCATTATTAGTGTCTTGATTCAGCTTTATTTTACTGGTGTAAACTGTCATATGCGTACATAGACAAATACATGACAATGAATATGTAAATAGAGGAAAGGATAAACCTGAGACAAAAGAATGCACAAATAGTGAAAGGACAAAGATGAAATACAAATACATTTATCACCTCCCTGGCTTTTTTGTACAATTTATATGCCCTTCTTGCCAATAAAGTATGTTTTACAATTATAAAATAAAATTTTCCATTACCTTTCCAGTGTCAAAAGTCTTATGTTTCTAGGTTTTAAATGAAAGTGGACTCCTGTATCACTTACATTAGCCATTTGTGCAATGGCTGTTTTGAGCCGTTCCCCTAGCTGTCCACCTCTCTTTATGAACAGCTTCATCAGGTTGTCAGAGTAGAGGTCCAGCTGAGACAGGAACTTAGATTGAAGTGGAACGGTGGTGATTCTCTTGAATTCAGCGGTAATCTGAAAACAGGTTAAAAATACAAGGGAATAAGGTTAAAAACAGTAAAAATCAGGAAGAAAGCTAATATCACACATACAACAGACTAGGACAGAGGGAGACAAAGCACGGAAGCATATACAATCAGGCATATTAGCAGTTTGCCAGTGTACCCAAGACTTTAAAAACCCAGCATATAATCTGCCTTACCTCACTAACTTCAAACAGAGCAGGCCACCTTGCCATGAAATCCTCCACCATTGGTACATCACGAACAACTTCATGTCTTCTGTGTGCAAAAGTCTTTTCCATCTTGAGTTTCACAATCTCTCTGTTGTTCCTCTTCCTTACATCCAAGAGTAGAGCTTTCTGTATGGCCTCCAGACTCTCCTCGGTTTCTGTTGATGGGTATGTGTGGCAAAGATTCACCTCTGCTCTCCTTGCCTTTTTGACACCAAAGGCTGCACTGCACTTTCCTGCAGGTTTGTTTTTTAAAGAGTTAAGTTTCACTTCTGGGCAGCCCAGTTTTCTCAGCTATGTGTGGTAGTTAGATAGTTTATATTTCAAACTGGTCTTCCATCCACCGCATCCAGTGCAGGACCCCTTCTCAGTTAAACATGGATGAGACTTGATAAGACTCTGGGCTACCTGTTCTGTCTCCTTATCACTGACATAGACTTTATACTGCACAATTTCCTGCACTAAACCCTCAAGGATGAATGTCTTCAACTTGGGATCTGGAATAAGTACAGTGCCATTCTGATTGTACACTAAACTTGCCTGCTGAAGTTTTAATTCAGCATCATAGGAGAACTTGGGCACATGAAAAACAGCAGGCCAAGACGAATGGGAGCTCGGAGAGTCACTTGATGACAGTACATCTGTATCCACAGATCCACTTGACAGGGACGAAGAGTCATTTACAGAGGAAGGACTGAATGGAGCACTGAGTGTTTGGGGATTGAGAACAGGCCTTGACATATCAATGACTTTAAGAGTACCTCTGTCTTGTACGTCTGACATTGAGGTAAGGTTAAGGAACTCATTTCCAAACAAGAAGTCCATGAATTGAAGCATAAAATTGTCCTGAAGTCCACACTGTTTCTTCACTTCAACCATAAAATCTGAAATCATTTATCATACAGACCGAATTTTACGTAGCTCTACAACCCTGATACGTAGATTTATGGACGGCGTTTTCACTGTGCTTCAGTGTCCACTGCATAAAACAGGAAAAAAAGCGCGTGCACGCGTATAACTGACACAAGCTGTCTCTCTCACCGACACTGGAGACATTAACTTACTTACCGACCTTGCGCCCCGCAAAGTTTGGGGAACTCACCAAAAGAAGCCACCGGCTGGCGGCTGAGACTACACTGAAGCAGTCAGGGTCAATAATTGGGGCTAAACTAGTACATATTTATGCACAAACGAGTGGACAGACTGCTGTAATTGTTACACGGGCCTTCAGTACAAACGCAATAATCTGGTAGAACTGTCGCCTATTTAAACACAAACATAAATCAATTTGATGAACTTACTTTTGAAGTAATTTGGTCTCTGTTGGAGGGGATATTTGGCTGCAATGTCCTCCACAATATGCACGGTCAACGACACTTCTTCTACTTCCTCTCTTTGTCTGGTTTACTGCGGTTGGCCTCCAGCTTATTGGTGCATTGCCATCACCTGCTTCTCCAGAGTGTCCAATGACAGTTCCTGGCGCCCTTTAAAAATAATTCCTCTTCCGGCGGTGACCAAACTTGATTTCATTAATTATAGTTTTTCAATTCAGTCAAGTTCAATCAATGTGAGAGAAACTAGCAAATTCATCATTCTGCATAAACAACTGAAATCTACATGATTAAATCATGTAAACAAGAGAAATATAAATGAATTGTGTTGCATATATGTGCTTCATTTTTGTAAATTCAAAGACCCCCTATTTCCCATTTTTTCAGTGTACAACGGCCGTCTCTGCAGCTCAAAGAGAGAGAGAGAGAGATGAGGGTCGAGCAAGCTGCATAATAAGTGAGAGAGCGCCGGCTACGCCAATAAAGCAGTTGATGGGATGAACAAAATGTTGTTTTCTGATTGTGTCACAGCAGTTATTGTTTGAAGCACTCAAACAATCTGCTGGATTTGGTGTGAGTTAAACTGAGGTTTACACCTGCCTTTCTGCTGCGTGTCCATGACATAGACCAAGACACAGACCTGTGATATTTCCTTTTAAGCAAAAGATGGAAAAACAAACACCCTATTTACTGTTCGATTTGTATAGTAATACATAAAACGAAATTTTCTTTTTGGCTTTCAGGCTGAATTGACAGAATGCATGATACGCAGACCTGATTACCACTGCTGTCTGAGATTTAGGTAAGCAGCAACTAAAATCTTTAAAACCCTACTGATGCAGTTGCTAAAATAAATGAAGAATGAATAAATGAAATAGGTTTCATTTTGCGAAGGCAAAATATTGTGGTCATGTATTTAAATGCCCTTTTTAATTTTATTTCATTCTGAACTTAAACTTTTTTGTGTCTGTTTGTGTCACAAGCGGGAAATAAATTACCACCAATTAGTGAGAATAATAAAGTCATTTAAAATGTTAGTCTGTTTTAATTATGATGATGATGGTGATTATTATTTTTATTATTATAGATAATAAGAGATACTGGTGACCTCGACCCACTTGCTTTAAGCATGGTTCCAAAGGCTCTGTAGAAAGTGGTGAGTATTATCCAAATTATTTTGTTGATTTACTTGATGGCTTTTACTTGGTGTGAAATGTTGCATTTATTTATGAAAAAAATCATCTAAATATTTTGCAAGCAGTGTGCTAAAATTGTAATAATGTATATATCTTTTAATTTACTGGATACATATGCCTAACTAAGCTAATACAGTGTAATGCAACAATCCTGCAACCAATCATGTCATCATGAAGCCGTTAGTGTTCAGTGTTTGTAGAAACTGTTTGAAAGAGGTAAAAGAACCCAGCTGTTCTAGATGGGTGTGCTTAAAATAAGAAATTCTACTCACCTAACAATTTAACTGCACCACAAACTACAGCCTCCAAAATAAAAGTTTCAACAAACACTGAATATTATAGCCTTCATTAAGGTAGGACTGTTGCATTTGACTGCATTAGAGTTAGCTTGGTGCACGTAATAAACTCGCAAGTGAGTTTATGCATGTAATTGACATAAAAGAATAACTATGATGTAGTGTTGATCTGTTCTTTGAGGAAAGCTCTTTTTGATGTGTTTTAGTTTGTCTGCCTGTAATTCGTCTGTCTGTCTCTCTCTCCCCACAGTGAATGTGGCAGTGTAAGGGGTGTTCAGTTGTCGTTTCAAGTAGGTTAGAACTACTTAACCATTACAAACTCAAACATCTACATTTTTTGGATGCACCACCCACTATCCATGTACATATTCAAAATGTCCATGCACTTTTAAGACATGGAATGCTTTAATCGTACATCAAAGTAGAGTGCATTCCACTCAGGTTTGTCAGATTCAAAAGGAGTTGACTACTTTCAGTTGTCACTTATGTACATGCAAAAATTTAGCTAATGAAAGGGAGTACTTTGTTCATATCAACAGACATCTGAGGAGAAATGAAAATGTGTGTTGCATGTTTGTTGGCTGTAGTTTTCAAACCAATATTTAATTTTATTTACATTCACACCCTAACTGATTTTATACCAGGTATTGTGAAAACAACTTCATTAGCATCACCATCATTGCATGATTCATTTTCTGATTGCCAGGACAAGGAGTACGTGGAAGAGAAGAGGAAGTTTCTGATACATCACTAGATTGGAAAGGTCAAGATGAGGCACTCCCAGGTGTAATTCAGCAGCAGTCTTGTTAAAGTTTGAATATTTAGTGCACGTGCCAGGTACAGCAGTAGATGAATTCTTATAAGAACTTCACTACTTGATAAACTCTGCATCAGTTCCATTCTGTAGAAAGTTGATTAGTGATCTTGAGCATCACAACCTCCAGCTTGATGACTCTGTAGTTACAGAAATAACTGCAGCAATTTGCTCAGCTAACCCAATTCAAAGAGCAATAGAAAAAGGTGGCCCTCTTAGCACTTCATATCAACGTAAACAATATTACAAGGAAAAATTCAGTGTTGTGGAACCTGTTGCCTACATTCTTGATCATAAAAAGAAACACAATTTTCAGTGTATACCACTGTTGAAATCCTTGCAGCAAATATTAAATTGCAAAGTAATTCTTGACAAGATTATTGAAAATCAGAAAGGACACCAGGACATTGAACTTGACCCTTCTTATGAATTAAGGTCCCCTGAAGATGGTTTGCATTTTAAAGAAAACAGCTTTTTGAATGCTGAGGAATTACAAATATCACTGCGTCTGTAAGTGGATGATTTTGAGATCTGCAATCCCTTGGGCACCTCTTGTAAAAAACACAAGCTTTGTGGTGTTTACTGAGTACTAGGTAACCTTCCACCTGGCTCTCACTCATCTTTATCCTCCATTTATCTTGCAGTACTTTGCAAAAGTGTTGATGTAAAAATATATGGTTATGAAAAAGTGTTGGAACCTCTTCTCCAAGATCTTAAAACCCTCGAGGACCATGGTGTGTATGTTCCTTTATTAGGTTCTTCTCTGAAAGGCACAGTGCATAGTGTTCTTGCTGATAACTTGGGCACACATGGTATCGCAGGCTTCGCTGAAAGTTTTTCAGGTGATTTCTTCTTTCTTCTTTCAGAGGATGAGCCAGCTTGTCTTGTCTTAATGGATTTAAAATATGTTGTTGAGTTGGTTGTTGCTCCTGTGCATACTGATGAATCAATCTCATATCTTGAAAGCAAAATAGTTGAGCACAGACAGAGGTAGCATAAGCTATTTCCTGGTAAAAGACTCCCAAGCACCACTATCTTGAGCACTATCCTCAGATGATACAGTGTTCTGGCCCTCTCGTCGCACTTTGGACTATGCGATTTGAAGCCAAGCATAGCTTTTTAAAGCAGATTATGAGGCACACACGTTGCTTTAAGAATGTACCCCTGACTTTGGCTTCAAAACATCAGATGGTGATTCCATTTCACATAAACTCACCATCATATGGCAGATCTAGCCTCCATTTACCCAATGTGTCCTCAGTTCCAATTAATGTATTGAAAGAGGAAGTGGCTCTGGCTATTAAGTCGAAATATTCAAACACAACAGAAGTGCATCTTGCTAAGAGTGCATCAAGTAGTGGCGTAGCCTACAGCAAAGGCATGATAGTCACCCATGGATCAGTAAGTGGATTAACAGAGTTTGCTGAAATCATTCAGATGTGTGTTATAAATGAGGAGTTGTTCCTCATTGTGGAAGTGCTATGTGGGTGGTACAGTGAACACTTCAGAGCCTTTGAACTAAGCTCGTCACCGTCCAGAGAAACAAAGCTTGTGAACTCAATGACGTCTGTCCACTGGCCTGCTATTTGGTTGGAGCAAGACGTATGGTGACCTTAAAAAGGCATATTTACATAAAAGGTTGTTTAACCATTGGAGTAATGATTAACAGTTAAAGGCACACTATTAGGGATTTGTCAGTTGTTACTGTAAATGCGTAATTCAAAGTTGCTGTCACAGTTCTGCCTGCTAGGTCTCTGTTTAGTTTTTGTTTAGACTTAGATTTTCTCCTGCCTTAGTTCTGTCTTAGTTTACCTGCCTTAGTTTTCATGTCATAGTTTTCGGTCAGTGTCCTGTCATAGTTCCATCTTAGTTCTGTTCAGCCTTAGTCTCTGTTATAGTTCTGTCGTTCTTTTCATAGTCATGTCGTAGTTCATTGTCTTGGTCTTAGTTCCAATTTGCATGACATCATATGATGATCTAAAATCTAAATCTGGTTCGTTGGCCAATTTTCTTACTGAAACTCAACTCCTGTTCTGCTCTGTATGAGATTTATCCTAATGCTGTAGCATGCCACGTGTGGGGAAATTCCTGGAGTCGCAAACACATTGCCTCCAGTGTAACAATGAAACAGCCGTAGGCATCATTATTAAAGGTTGCGCTTCCTGTTCCAAAATCATGCCATTCATGACATGCATAACATTTCATAATTACAGCCCGTCATGTGCCAGGCCATGTCAACGTCATTGCTGATTCTCTATCCCGTTTTAAGGATGTTTTGTTTAGATTGAGACAGCACAATTGGATGTCTTATTTGTGTTCCTCTTCCCAAAGCTAAAAAACTAAAAAAAAAAAAAAAGTCGAATCTAATAATCGAATCTAACTTCTAACTTTCTAACTTTTGTGACATCACAATTGGAAATGTTCAGTCTATTGTGACATCACAATTGAAATATTCACGTCAATGGTAATGACACCCAGTCACATCAATCAGAGGTCGCTAAAGTTAATGTTGAGCCAGTGTGTAATTTTGCAAAGACAATGTCGGACTCCATAGTTTTCTCTGGACCCCTGCCAAATCTGACCAGTGACGACATGTTTGGCCGCATGACGTTATTCAACCACTGGGTGTCAAGGTGGCGTGGACCTGGTCTGATTAGGAGAGACAGCATCCATTCCACTTTGGATGGTGCAGCTCTTATATCAATAAATCTAGAGTTTATTAGTGGACCAAAACTGTGACAACTCAGAGTTGAGACCAGGAGGCAGAGCTGCAGTCCTATATGCCTCTTTGCACTTCCATTAGAACGGTCGCTAACCCAAAACCCCATAGAGACTGTGTCTGCCCATAGACTCTATAAAACATGGATGTAGTCTCCGTGACTAGAGAACGATTTTGAAGCCAATTGTAGGGCCCTGCCATCTTTGCAGTGGTAGTGTCACCTCCAATCCAAATATGGACAAAGAGGTGGAGTGAGGATGGAGCTGAATGAAGCCTGTTTCATGAAACATGGGTTTAGTCGGCTAACCGCTGAGCTAACCCGGTGGTCCTGGCCCGCTTCTGCACCGATTACAGTACACATTTCCTCCTAATATGCCGGCTTAATGTTATATGTCAACATTTCAGCCTCCAGCCGATCACAATCAGTCTGTTTCTGGAGTGTAATAAACTTAAAATTTCTGTTTAAGATATTTTATGTTACTGTTTAGCATCAATAACCAACTCCAGCTTAACCAATAACAACATCTGGGTTAACGTTATTTCTGGAAACATGCAGATATGAGATGTTAATATTTCGAGGTTACAAACACTTTATTGTATTTGCACACAGTTCAGTTTAACATTATATAACGTTAGTTAACTAACATGAAGGGCCTTTATTTTACAACCTCACACAGAAACATTTTATTCAACAGTATTAATGCCATAAAAAACAATATTTTGACTTGGGTGCAGCAGGTTTAATAACTGAAGCTACCAGACGCTCCTGTTAGCACTGTTAGCTTAGCTCAACCTCCACGGTCCTCCCCCCTCCGGAGAAACTCGTCCCGGACATCTGAAAACACAGTCAACGCAGCAGCACAGTCAAACTCCAGCCAACAAGCAGCTCCACAATCTGAACAAACACACAGAGAAAACAGCACAGACGTCCCGGACGAGGACATCACACAGCAGGCGGCAGCCATGTTTTACTCAAGCCTCTTAAATAAACCTAAACCTAAACTCAGTTATAACTCTTTTGAAAACCATGTTCTTAGTCTTTCACACCCAGCCTGGACAACACGGCAGCCAATCTTGTTTGTTATAGTGTATCGTGCTCCTGGTCAAGTCTCTGAATTTTTATCTGAATTCTCAGCGTTTTTACCAAGTTCAGACCTTAAAACAAAATAAGTAATTAATGTAGGTCATTTTAATACTCATGCTGACACTGATAATGCCTTATTACTGCATGTATGTCATTATTACATACAATTGGCTTCTATCAGAGTGTTCATAAAGCCACTCACTGTTTTAACCACACCCTTGACCTTGTTCTGGCCTATGGCACTAAAATTGAAGACTTAATAGTCTTTCCTCAGAATCCTCTTTTATCAGATCATTATTCAATAACTTTTGAATTTCTACTGCAGCATTTGTATACCAGACGTTTATCTGATAGTGCTGTCACTAAATTTAGGGAAGTGATTCGGCTTTTAATTCAATACCATGTCTCAATTTAACCTACGCCAAATTGAGTCTCTCCCAAATTAATCAGCTTGTTGATGCAGGCTCAATGACTCTCAACACTATTGCCCCTTAAAAAAGAAGATAACAACAACAGAGGTTTGCTCCATGTTGTAGCCTGCAAACCCAGAAATTAAAGCAAACATTGCAAAAACTTGAAAGGAAATGGCATTCTACCAATCTGGAAGAATCTCGTTTAGTCTGGCAAGATAGCCTTAAACCATACAGGATGGCCCTTGCAATGCCAGAGCAGCCTATTACTTGAAATTAAAGGAGGAAAAAGAACAACCCCAGGTTTCTTTTCGGCACTGTAGCTGAAGAGGGGCCGACAGAGAGCCATAGCTCTATTGAGTCATGCATTCCTCAGTAGTAATGACTTCCTGAACTTCTTTAATGATAAGATTCTAGATATCAGAAACAAAATTCATCCCCTCCTGTCATCCGATACCAATTTGTCTTCAAATATGGGATCCATACAAACAGCTACAAAGGCTGATATATGTTTAGACTGCTTCTCTCCAACTGACCACCGGATAACTTCAATGATTTCTTCGTCAAAGCCATCTGTCTCCCATCCCAACCAGGCTGCTTAAAGAAGTTTTACATGTTATTAGTACTTTACTTCACACTTATTAACAGGCTGTGTATCACAGTCTTTTAAAGTAGCTGTAATAAAATCTCTCCTTAAAAATCCCACTCTTGATCCAGAGGTGTTGGCAAACAATAGACCTATATTTAACCTTCCCTTTCTCTCAAAGATCGAAGAATTGTGCTAAGATGGTTCAGCTCCTATTTATCAGACCAATCTGAGTTTGTACATGTCAATGATGAATCCTCTATAGATGATAAAGCTAATTATGGTGTTCCCCAAAGTTTTGTGCTTGGACCAATTCTGTTCACCTTATATATGCTTACCTTAGGGAATATTATCAGGAAACACTTCATAAACTTTCATTGCTGATATCCAATTATAGCTGTCAATTAAGGCAGATAAAACCAACCAATTAGCTAAAAAACTAGATCGAGATCTAAAAAACTAGATAAGATATTCCTTTATTGTTCCTTTATCTTAGTTGTACCCTGTGAGGGCAAGCGAATGACCAATGAAGCATGCTATGAAAATCTGTATGAAATGTAGTATGTGGATGTTTCAGATGTGCTTTCACTCACTTGGATGTAACATATGAGAAGAAAAGCTGCGTTAATGCAAATATTATTACCCACACGTTGTTTTCCATTACAATATTTTTTTCTTTACTATGATATTTTGTCTTTCTTATAACGTTTTAATGTTCTGTGCATAAAGTATAAACAGAGGGGAAATGTTGGAGAAATTATTATTATCCTTTATGCTCATGATCTTGTGAGTCATCCTATATGTTCATGACCGAGTAACGACCTTGTGTTACTTGTGTAAGAGGTCATCTCTAGTGTTCTAGTCTTTTGGCGACAGAAGCAGTGGATGATGAAGAAGGACAGGGCATCTTGTTCTTCTCTCTCTCTCTCTAGTCGCCTCCTTCTCTTTATGATAAGCAATAGATTCTCTCTCTCTGTCTACCATGACATGAGGTGTTTGTTAGTGAGAATGCAAGCTTCCACTAACTAATACTTCCAGTATTATAAAAGCCTCCTGTGAACTCTGTATCCATGAACAATACTTGCACTGCAGAATCTGTGTGTAACTTGTTCCCTTGCTGCAAGAATAAACGACCTACTCTTGTGATCTTCAGGTGGTGTTCCTGAGTTTGTTCTTTAATTTTCCTAACATCATCCCTCAGTGGGGAAATTCACAAATTCACAAATATAGTTAAATGGCCATGATATGGTGTACAAATTTTATAGAATAAAACTGAATGTTGTATGAATGTTGTTTTATCAATGAAATTATGGGGTTTATTAAGTGTTGATTTGACGTTTGACGTTTTTTTCTTTGAAAAAGTTAACCCACCCTTTTTGTAACAGGTTACTATGATGATTTAAAAAAATACAAAATAGACAACACATTTTGAATGGTCAGAAAAGTAAAGTAAATAAATAAATGAAATATCCTGGCATTGCATGTAGGTACAGGCACAGGTATTGGGCTACTAAAATTCTTTATGAATTTGATGTATGTTATCAAGTGACCTTTCGCTTCATCATTATAATTAACAACAAAATATTATTTTTAACCCAACCAATTGCCATAAAAAATATTGTATTTGTAAATAGCGAGCCAAAACTGAAGCCAGAGATAACTGTAAGACTTCTCTATAATATTTGTATTATATTCATACATTTGGAATAACTTTAAAGTAGTTGCATGGAATAAATGGTATAATTTATTCTTATTGGTATGAAAAGTTTGATCTGGTTCACTGTGAAATGTAGGTTCAGTTGAATCGAAATCAGGCATATTAAGCCTCCTTGATTATAAGAAAACCTCTCTCCTTTACAAAGTTGAAGAATCCATTTGTTTCATAGATGGCTATGTATCCAAACTTTGATTGATAAATCTCACACGAGCCACATATGAAACTTATGTGTAATTTTCAGAATTAGGGGAGAAGGAATTGACTGCTCTCTCTCTCTCTGATTGATTTCTACAAATAGTAAAGCTTAAATGTGTTACTTAATCTTTAACTAGAATACCTTCACTTTCTGTTGTACGGATTCCAAGTGTTTAATCTGTGAGTCACTAACACTGTCTGTGGGAAAACGTATGGGATATTTAAATGTGGGACCACAGGCACATGAAAGAGCTCCTTTCAAATTCAAACATTGCTTTTCACTCCAACAATCAATGAACAATGGCTCTATCTGGTGGAGAAAATCTGAAATAAAAGTTTGTCCTGAAACAAATTTGGACCCGAGCCTCCTGATTCTGACTCCTGTAAAGAAATTGGATTTTTTCTTTAATTAAGCAGCACAAACACAATGAATTGTGATGTCTCAATATTTAAATATTAAAGTGAGTTTGTTTTTACATTTGTTCATGTAAAATATGACAAAACATTGGATATAAATGACTAGCCTATAGGCTATGAGATGATGCTATATTATTATCAGAGATATATGAACAACAATTTAAATTGTAGCCACCCCTCTTTATTTGATTAATGCTTTCATTATTTTATATTGCATAGCCAACACACCACTATCAGTATTGAAAACAGATCAGCATTTAGGCTTCATTATTTATTTACTTTATTTACTTTTCTCTGTTTCCCCCATTTGATTAAATGTTGTTTTAGATGCCTATCAATTGTCTTATAGCCTTAAGTGACCCAAACCCCTATGCATGAACCCTGTACATACGTCTGTAGTTACGTATTTAGATATGAAATTGTGGTATATTTAGGCATAGAATTACAAGATGAAGCTTAATATTATTTGCAATTACAATAGACTATTTAGAGTGATAAAATAAGTTGAGGATGAATACCTCATGACTTTTGTTTCATAAAACCCCATTAGAATTAAATTAATTAGTAACTCATTAGCATCAGAAGGTTAGCATCAGATGAAAATTTTTACACTAATAAATGCAAATGCAATAAACTACATTGATGCCATTTCATAAATAGTGGAAAAATGAAATAACTAAATTTAACAAATACATTCACTAATGCCAACTACATACATTAAACACACTGGATTGTGGTCACTTACATTTAGCTTAATGATTAACTTGATACTGTAGTAAAACTATTTTCAGGTTGTGGTCAAATGAAAGCAGGGGACAGTTTCTTCAGTGGAACCTGCCTATTTTAATGTCCATTGCAAAAATGGGACAAAGGAACACCGACAAAATGTGATACAACACGATGCCAATTTAAACAATGAGGTTACAAGTTATGCACAGTACTCTTTAGTTCCCAATCAACACAAAGATAAGACATATACAAAATGACCTAAATTTTAACTCATCTCATCTTACAAGAGCACTGCATAAAAACATGTCCATGTCTGATGGTAACCAGGTGATGTACGTAAGGAGATCACGGGTTTAAGATGAGAGACAGGCAGCAAGATGGCGGCATGGAGAGGGCTTGGACTGAATTGTTTCTTCAATAGGTTTAGCTCACAGTCCTCAGCTGTCTCCTCCACCCAGCACCCAAGCCTCCACACACCCCAACTGCCCCCAGTGCTTTTCACCCCCTCCCCACCTTCAATGAGCACCCTCCCCTGCCTGACTGTGACGACTGGCCAGGTTAAGAGGCAGCTGCAGAGATTCCACCACAGAAAGGCTGCAGGCCCTGATAGTATCAGCCCCAGGGTTCTGAGTACGTGCACAGATCAGCTGTCTTCTATCCTGTGTCACCTGTACAAGATGAGCCTGATTCAGGAGAAGGTTCCAGAGCTGTGGAAGACATCCTGATTGGTTCCTGTCCCCAAGACATCGACTCCATCTGGACTTAACAACTACCGACCAGTTGCCCCGACATCACATGTGACGAAGTTGCTGGAGAGGCTGATCCTGGCCCACATGAGACTGCAGGTGAAATCATCAATGGACCCTCTGCAGTTTGCTTACCAACCTCATGTGGGAGTATATGATGCTGTCATCTACCTGCTGCAGAGAGCTCACTCTCATCTGGATGGAAGCGGATTCACTGTGACGATCACATTCTTTGATTTTCCTGGTGCTTCTCAGTGAGAAGTTGTATGCTATGAGGGTGGACACGCCCACCAGCTCCTGGACTACTGATACTGACAAACTGTGGCCTGACAGACAGACCACAGTTTGTCTGATTAGGCAGCACTTTGTCTGATATGCTGGTGAGTAGCACAGGGGCTCCACAGGGGACTGTTCTGTCTCCATTTCTGTTCATCCTGTACAACTCTGACTTCCAGTACAACACTGAGTTGTGCCACTTGCAGTTCTTGGTTGTTTTCAGATGTTTCTGCAGTGGTTGGGTGTATTAAGGACGGGCAGGAGGGGGAGTAAAGATCACTGGTGGATGATTTTGTAGAGTGGTCCAGGAGAAATCACCTGCACCTGAACATGGCCAAGACCAAGGACATGGCGATTGATTTCAGGAGGAAGAGGACGCCGACACAGCCCCTGTGTATCCTGGGAGAGGAGGTGGACATGGTGGAGAACTACAAGTACCCTTGCGTCCACAGCGACAACAAGCTGGACTGGAAGACCATCACCAAGCTGTATATAAAAAAGGGATGACTCAGACTCTTCTGACAAAGAACACTCTGGACTCACAATGCTGTAGTTTATTGATAGTTTCTGATCTGCTTGCACTGAATCTGGTCACTTCATGTTCTTGCACAACAGTTTGCTTTACTCTATACCAGCGAACCCCAATTAGCGGCCCTCGGGCCACATCTGGCCCGAATCTGCAATGCCCAAATGTCTGGCCCGTACCAACCCAACCGCACTAACACACCTGTCCTAACGTGGAAACTAGATGCGCTGCACTATTTCATTTTGATCTCATCCCACACCATACACTTGACCTCCGACCCTTCGCTGTAGAACGCGCATGGACGTAAGATCACCTGCGTGCTCTTTTCAGTCCTGCATTGAATCCGCCTACTTAGAACACTTATAGTGGCAGTACCAGGCACGTCTGTCCGAACCGAAGAGCATGACCTATGACCTAACATCATACAAGCACTCTGTATCATCCATCCATCCATCCATTATCTGGACAAACAACAAACTGCAGGGTCGCTCACATTCCCAGCCGACTTGGGGCGAAGGCAGAGGACACCCTGAACAGGTCGCCAATTAACCTCAGCATGTTTTTGGACTGTGGGAGGAAGCCGGAGTACCCGGTGAAGACCCACGCTGCACAGGGAGAACATGCAAACTCCACACGGGGGGATCCCAGGTGTCTTAGCCGGGACGCGAACCAGGGATCTTCTAGCTGTGGGGGGCCACTGCACCACCGTGCAGCCTCCACTCTGTATCAACGATCTCTAAATCAACCTTGGCACAAGAGAGCGCCACTGCTGCATCATTGCAAGTATCCTGGAACCTGGCTAAAGCTAAGAAGTCATTTGCTGATGCTGAGCTAATGAAATCCTGTGCAATTGCTATGGTTAGCGAAGTTTTACGTCCTGATGAAAAACAATACTGTTGTGGAACTACTAAAGCGGGTGCCACTCTCAGCTAACACAGCTACAAGAAGAGTGGATGTTTTAGCCCCGGACTGTTTTTCCAACCTGCTCACCGATTTGAAGAAAGCAGAAGCTATTTCACTAGCTGTAGACTTGTCCTGACCGCACTGATATGGAACAGCTTTCTGTTTTTGCAAGATTTTATGATGGAAAGTCGTTTCGGGAAGAGTTGCTGTGTCTGCTTTCTCTGACTGGGCGCACAACTGGGGAAATCATCTTTACCGAACTGACTCAGTTCTTTGCAAAGAATGGCTTTGATGTTTGCAAGATCGTCTCCATTGTCACCGACGGGGCTCTGTCGATGGTGGGACAACACAAGGGCTTGGTAAGCAGGCTTGCAGCCGTTAACCCGGCACCCTGGCATTTCACTGTATCATTCACAAATCAGTGCTGTGCGCTAAACTGTGTGGGAAGATGAAAGAGACGATGGATACTGTTACAAAAATCTTTCTTTTTGTGTAAATAATGAAATTAGTTGCCTTTGTTGTTCTGTTTGCTGGTTCCGGTGTCATCCAGTCTAACTTAGTACTTCATGAGATTAATGTGTTGTAGAAATGTGATAGCTGTGTCTGTGGAAAGCTGTTTGGACATTTTGAAGATTTGTTAAACAATGTAATTACAATGCAATAGTATTCAATATGTCAGACCTTGAAAATCTGTTGAAAATCTGACAGTAATCTCTGCATCAGGATGCTCTTTTTTTGCAGTCATGTTCGTGCTGTTTTGGGCTTTGTATGAGCATGGAAGGTATAGTTGTAAATGCATTTGGTATGAGATCTTTAAAATATATATATATCAGTGTGTTGATGGGAATGTGAGTGTTTTAAATGGGCACTTAGGTAATTAAATGGCCGGTTTTGGACTTATTTTGTTTACAGTGCAATTTCTTTTCTCGTGTGAGTCTCTAGGTTTGAGAGTTTCATGCCTAAATTATTACTACTGCTTTTACTACTACTAATAATAATAGCAATAACATTATATGCACACGAATCAACTTGAAAAAACAAAAAAACAGCATATGTTTTGGCCCTTAGGGAAAACTCATTGGGGGACCCTGTCATACAGGTTGTGGAGGGTTAGGTAACTGCAGTTATTTGTAGACAACCTTTTCAAGGATTTTATGATTAAGAAAAAGGTCTTTAGTTGCTAATTAAAAGCATGCTTGAAAGAAGTTGGGAAAGCGCCACACTGTAGGCAGTAAAATATGCAAAAGATCATCTGATGGACAGTGAAAGAGACATTTAAACAGTTTTGTGGAAATAGGTTTAAGAAGACAGGAACTAGATCATCCTTATTTTTTCCCCAATTCTCCAAGGAGCTTTGGGTTTTCTTGAGTTCGGATGGGAGCAATGCTGTCCACGATCTGACTTACGAAAGAGTTGAAGTCATCCATCATCTCATCTGATGACATGATGGGCAGTGTATTCTGGGTATGCCTGGGTACACAGGTCACAATAAAAAAGATGCAAATGTGAAATTGCTACATCCAGAATGGAAGTTAGTTTTATATTGTTGATCTTGAGGGTGTGTGCTTGTTTGTGTGTGGGCCCCGTAACATGCTGAGAAAATTCTAATGTTTGTTGTACATTAAGGAAGAGTTTTGTGTCAGAGTTAGTGGGATTGTCCTTGTGAATATTGAAGTTGCAAGAGATGAGATCATTTTGAGCTTATCTCAGCAGGTGCTGTTTCAGTGAACTCTTTGCAACCTGTCTTGTCAGGCTAGGTCTCAGTGCAGAGCAGAATACAGTAAAGTTTATTTGCATATGATGTCATTAACAAGGAAGGATTTGTTAACCAAAAATTTCACATTGCAGTGTCATTTTTAAGGTCCATATAGAGGTGTTGGTGACAGACTTTTAATAAGAATAAGATTTTCTACATATGTGCCATCATGGTTGACAGATTGTATAGATTTTACAATCTGCCTGCTGCTGATCCTGACTGTGCTCAAACCAGGCTGTGGTCAATCTGACTGACTGGCAGAGGCAAAATAATATGATTTATGAAGCTGGCCAGATTATGATGATAGGTTTAGAGCAATGTATTGTGTCAATATGAATTAACTGGCTTTGAAAATATTGCTGGGATTTATCAATGATCAGTTCAGTAGGGTTTTGCTAGTTGTGGAGATTGGTGGCTGGCCTCTCTAGCTTCCGAGCCACAGTCACCCACATGCTCTCACAACTTGGGTCAGGCATTGCTGATACATCCAGTGCAGATTAGCGTATCCAGCTAGCCTAGCAGCCAGGCTAAAAATAAACATGACTAGTCCAGCAGCAGCCACAGATCAGACGCCAACCAGCTCGTCAAAACTCACAATTTCCAGGAAACAAGAAAAGTGGCAAGATCAGATATGATTTAAAATGCAGTCAAAATTTAAGAGCAAAAGCTGTCTAGATGAGAGCAGCCCACCAGCTGTTTTCACAGCATCACCCAGCCAGCCAGTGAGAGTGTGTGTTTGTCAGGTGAGTGGAGATTACATAATACTTCCATCTATTAATCTATCAATACTAAGAAAATAATACTGTGAATGTTATTCGACGTTTTTAGTGGAGGAGGACAAACTATGACCCTGTGTGTGTGTGTATGTCAGCAGCCAATTTATTTACTCAAACTAACCCAGTCTAATTCAGTGTTTGAGCTGCAGTCTTCAGTGATGTGGAGAAACTGAGCCATCACCACTGAGGCTTTCCAATGTGTAACCCTATTCTACATTAAGAGCATGGTAAAATAGTCTGAGAGTCATAAAAACACAGAATATGACATAGAATAATTGACAATGACCATGCTGCCGGAAATGACCATTAATACTAAAATAAACATACTAGAAAAACTCACAGTTGTATTAGGCAACATCAACACTGAGTGAACCATATAGAAAGCCTATTAAAGAAGAAAAATATCTTAATATAAGTAACTGGTCAGGTCACCAAGACATGAAATCCATCCATCCATCCATCCATCCATTATCTGTAAAATATTAGCAAACCAGTTTTGAATTTGCAGGGCACCCTTTAATTTCCAATTTAATTTAAAATTTAGCAAACCAGTTTTTGACAAATTTAATTTAATTTAATTGAAATTTTTTGATTATAGTGAAATCTTTTTTTATAGTGTAAACAGTTTTGCAATTGAACAAGAAATACAGATAGATCGATCTAAAAAAACCCACCCTATCAGTAATAGTGTAAAGTAGTAGAGGTAGAGGTGATGTGCAAGATAATGCAAACTGTTGTGCAAAGAACATAAAGCGACTAGATCTCCAAACAGATCACAAACTATCAATAAACTGCAACATTGTGAGTCCAGTATGTAGGTCTGCCCACCAGTGTGCCAACTCATCCTGTGGCCCATCTAGACATTGTGATTCAAAGACCTGAAATTTAATAAATGCACTTGCTTTTCAAAACAAGACGTTGTTTTCATTGTAATCTAGTCTCAAAATTCTTCAGTTGCATATTAAAATCACTAAAGATATCCTCCGAGGGACAAGTTTCAAATCGTGTCAGCTTTTTCACTGCTGAAGAGTTGACAGGTCTGTGTGGGTGTGCATGCTTTATTTTAGTTTGCAAACTACGTAATGTGTTAATGTTAATGTTAATGTGTAAGCTCTGTGGCCACAGCAGTGATACAGCACTGCTGTTGGTGTTCCTTCAGACCATGGTTTATTCTCAAGGACAGTGTTGAAATCTTTCCTATCTTTTCCATTGTCAGAATTTGGCCCAAAAACATGGACATGGATTTAGAATGCTTCTAGTATACAAGCTTTTTATGTGTTGGCAAAAGTAATAAATAAAAGGGTAAAACTGTAACCAACAAGTGTAAAACGAGGGAAGAAAAAGGTCACAGAGGTCATGGTGAATTTAGTTTGCACTTAACAAAGTTCATGATTCAATAAAATGTATGAAGCAAAGTGTTTTGTTTAAGTTTGTTAATTATCATTGCATTGCAAGACAGATCTGCATATATTCATTGAAATATCATCCCTGTGTCTGCTGCCTCTTGCTCTATGTCTGGGATAGGCTGCAGTGACACTCTACTCTTTTTTTATTTTGCTCCTAGGAATTTTGAATGTAAATTTTTGTTTGCCTTTAAGCCTAGTTATAGTTAGCCTCTGTTTGACTGCCTGAGTTACGAGCTCTGACTATGACTTATGAATGTGTATGCGTCATCATGTGGTTTCCCCAGACACCGACCAGTTCGGGGGAGGGGGGCGGGGCGCAGACCCGAACTGTGGATGGAACTTTTGTCAGACAGCAGCAGTTTAGAAGACTCCCACAGAGGCTCACTGGCTTTGATCGCGTACTTACAATGTCTATGGCAAATAATTCTTCAAATCACTTCACATGCTACAACATTGTGGATTTCGTGGAGTCCGGAGAGCCCGTCACCTCCGCGGCAATGTTCTCCGCCAGTGTCCTGGGCAACGCGGCGGCGCTGGTCGTGCTGGAGGTCCGGCGCAGGATGACCAGTCCGTCCCTGTACCAGGTCCTGG
The DNA here is from genome assembly GCA_025331565.1 of Holacanthus passer. Lineage (NCBI taxonomy): Eukaryota > Metazoa > Chordata > Actinopteri > Pomacanthidae > Holacanthus > Holacanthus passer. Next base: position 2,278,599 of record JAFREQ010000041.1, on the reverse strand, counting down.
TGACTGCGCTTCTCGCCACGGACCTGTTCGGCTCCGTCTCTGTCAGTCCCGTGATAATCTCTTCTCATGTCCGGGGGAAGACTCTGGTGGGGATGGGTGCAGGCGGGGCGGTGTGCTCTTACTTCGGCTTCAGCATGACCGTCATGAGCCTGTGCACGCTGGTCATCCTGTGGGTGCTGGCGATCGAGCGCTACCTCTCCATAGGTCACCCTTACTTTTACCAGAGGCACCTGAGCAAACGCTGCGGTTACGTCACTATCGCTCTCACCTACCTGGGCAGCGTCTTGTTTAGCGTCGCCCCCTTCATGGGTTTTGGTGGGTACGTGCAGTACTGTCCAGGGACTTGGTGCTTCCTGGAGATGAGCCACAGGGAAGGAATGCATAAAGTTCACATCGGACTTTACGCGTCTTTCATCCTCGTCCTGATCTCCAGCACTGTAGTCTGTAACATATGTGTCATTTACCACCTGGTGGTGATGCACAGGAGGCACCAGGTGTCGGCGCCCTCCGGGGACCGGAGATGTCTGTCCATGTCGGAGGAGGTGGAGAATCTCCTGCCGCTGGCTGTCATCACTGTGGTCTTCATCTGGTGCACCTTCCCCTTAGTGGTAAGAGCCCCGCCTCAGTACTCCAAATGTGACTGCCTTTCATTTGCAGACATGTATTTGTCTGTATTCAGTTGAGATTCAATGAAAAAAATACATTGTATAATTACTTAATTACACATCAAATTTAAAGTTTGTCTGGACTCAAACACCCAGCACCTCCTCTTTGTGCAAGAGATTGTGTTCCCCCAAAGACTTTTTCTCACTGGATTACCACAGAACACTATTACATTTCCACAAGTAAACATGATTTTTTTTTAACCCTCCTCATCAGGGACATTTTTTTACTGCTAGTATTTAAACAAATCTCCTTAATCTCCTCTTCTAAATAGTCTAGTCATACTTTGAAGTAACACATCAACTAGTTAAACCTACACAGTCATGAAAATCAAAAAAACACTAGACTGTACATAATTTTCTCACCAAAGGAGCAGGAGGTTTCTACCAAAAATAACATCAAAGTATATGTAAATAATTTATTTACAACCAGGGCCATATTAACTGGCTGGGGGGCACTGGGCCAAAAGTTGCTGTTGGGCCTCTGTGAATAGTAACTTCGCATTTATATAAGAATATTCACCAAATGAGCGCTGTATAAGCTAACATTATAAAGGCATTATTTCTACATTCATGAAATAATTCATACATGTGTGCTACAACATGAATAATAGTGCAGGTCTTACACTGCTAGTGTAAATATCATGCCATATACTTGTCATTCATTTGTACGATCAGTGTTTCCACTGTAAAATGATCATTTCTAAGTTATTGTCCACTTTTGTGTTAAAAATAAACAAAACCTTTCAAAGGCGAATGCTCACACCACCATGGCATGTACACTTTGTAAATCACCTGTGAGTACTTTTTAGAACTTTTACAAAAGTTAGGCTGTACACAACATAAGGATCACATGCACTGAGGCCCACTCTATACCACTGACAGGCCTGTACGTATTTTGACTGGTAACTGGCCCTTTGGAAACAAATCACTTCACTCAGTAATGTGACAAAAATTTTATGATGTTTTACGACAACATTTTCCAAAAAAATGTATGAGGTGCACTTCTGCACTTCCACACTGTGCTGTTCCCTGTGCTTTACTTTCTGATATTGGAACCTCAGAGAGCACTGTCAAAAGATACACGAAGGCTGTGTTTCAATAATTGTTGTTGTTTTCAGTTTGATTTATCATTGTAGAGAGTACAACTATCAATTACATATTGTACATCAGTGAATAACATACAGTGGTATGTAATGTATGTACTCATGTGCTTTACTTGAGTCCAGTTTTGAGGTACTTCTGTTTTATACAATGTCATACTTCTAACCCTAACCCTACATTTCAAAAGGAAATATTGTACTTTTTATTCTAATACATTTATTCGACAGTTATAGTTACTGGTTACTTTGTCAAGGATTTTACATACAAAATATAAAATCAACAAAAGATTGAAGTTTAAACTACCCAACAGTATATAAAGTACAGCAGTTATAGCTCCACCTTGACAAGCTACAACATGAAAATGCATCAGCAATCATAATTCAATAATATAAGTATATATATATATATAAAGTATATATAATAATGTAACCCCCTGGGCCATTCTGCATAATGCACACCTTTTCATTGATACTTTAGAGCAGATATAGCGTATATTTTCATATGAACAAAGGCTCTGTGTGGAGTGAAAGCTCATTATAACAAGCCCACAGAGAAGTATAACCCAAGTCTGCAGTTCCCCTTGACTCTACATAGTTTATACAGTCATTAAGCTCAGAGTATTCGTTTTGTGGCCAGCAGCATTTTGCTTCAGTGTCCCTGCTCTAATTAGGCTTGTTTCAGCAGACTGTTTTTAGTGCACAGAGCTCTGATAAACCCTCTGTACACCACCTGCTCAGCAACAAACAGCAGTCATTCACAATGAGAGACTAACTGGTGAACATGCATAACATACATATCTAGCAGCGAAAGAGCCAGATATCTTTACGTGGTCACAGACACAACCCCAGATGAATGTTGCTGTGTGTCTGTCTGACTGGGTTGAAAGTGGCTGCTCTGTAGAGCTGAGGGAAACTGCTAAGGAGAACTGCATTTTTCTTACAGTACTTCTATACTTTTACTTCAGAAATATTTTAAATGCAGACCTTTTACTTTGTGATACTCTCTGGACTTTCATTCGAGTAAATGAAAGAAGTAGTATTAGTAATTATATTATAATAATAGTAGTATTTCCACCACTGGTAACATAGTGTGTCACAGTATACTGTACTTACTATGTGTATTTGATGATGACAATGATGATGATAAGGATGATGCTTTTTATTCTCTTTTAATACTCCCCCAACCCCCAGCTCAGAGTGTACATAAACATCACAGGCAGCCATGAGGAGTCTCATGAAGCTGACTTCGGTGCTCTTCGTTTCCTGTCATTCCACTCCATCATCAACCCCTGGGTCTTCATCATCCTCCGCCCCTCTATTCTGAAAATCATCTGGAGGAAGTTGGAGAAATCGCAGATGTCCACATTCATCTGGGGGAAGACTCTGACTACTCGCTGTCCAGCTCCAGAAGCAGGAAATTGAAGGTGACAGTGGACATGGATTTGGATAAGTGGCGTCGTCTCTGTCTGAGTGGGGACTGAAGAAAGACTAAAAACTAAGTAGAGCTGATCTGGTTGCATCTGAGACAGCGCAGTTTAATAACAGGAAGTGCACTAGACTTGATTGTGGAGGGTCATGTGACACTGTCATTTTATGATCACACATATTTATTAACTATTAGTAGTAGTAGTTAAAGAATTATTACACTGACATTCCATTTAATAGCTTCCTTCTGAGTCTTTCAGTTGAATCTTTTGACCTTCTTCACTGGATAGAATTTGCTTAGTTGCTCTGTACTAATAAATATTCAATTAAAATATTGTTATCAATAACTATAATTTATGTAATAAATATAACAAATGAATATTTGCTGTGGAAGGATTGCATTTATTTCAAACGTACACTTGTTAAGGGCACCAACTCTAAAGAGAACCACAGCAGTGGATTTTGCAGCCTGGACTTCCTCACACAGGACTCCAGGGTGTTCCTTCTTGAGACAGCGTGTTGTTGCCTGGCAACGGTTTTACCAATGTCTCTCTCAGCTGTTTGGTGAAGGTGAGTCTGCCAGCAGACTTCCTTTGATGGATGCAGCTCAATAGAGTTCGTGTAGGCAATCGTGGGCAGACGTCCTGTCTGCGTGAGTCTCTCGTGGGTTGATACCAAGTTGCAAATTTCCCCACTGAGGCACGAATAAAGGTTTATCTTATCTCTTATCTTATAGTGAAGTAACTCACTACTTAACGTCTGCAAGATAACTAACATATAAGGTTATAAAAGGTTATAACCATTAATAAAACACCTTGGTTCTGACTATGCCCAGCGACCACACGCCTGACTGAGTTTTCCCTGATGCAGAGAGTTCTCTGACATTTGACCTCCATTGATGGAGGGAAGTAGTTGAGTTCATAAATGTTTTTCAGGCTGATTGTTTTCAGTTTTTTTTTTTTGTGTGGTTTAAATATGAGTCACAATGTAACACCCCTGAAGCAGTTTATTGGATTTATCTATAACACAGCACAGATGGTGTGTACCACAGGCATAACCCTAGTTTTCTGTCTGCCTCTTCGCTACTGAATGTCTAATGGTGAAAATGCCAGAAACACAATGTGTCCCAGCTTGACAGGTCCAGTATGCAGGATTTAAGGGGTTCTATTGGCAGAAATGGAATATACTGTTCATAAGTACATTTTCATTAGTGTAAAATCCTCTGAAAACAAGAGTTGTTTTGTTAGAAACAGGAGGGAGCCCTTCATATCTGCAGAGGGAGAGGTTCCTTTTTCATCCCTGTCCACCATGTCCAGAGAGTGCCACCATATGTTCTTCTACACACATGGAAGGGGAGGGTGAAGAGTTGGATATTCAGTTGGTTGTAATTTGCACACTTTCCTTTAAGTCCTTTAAGTTTAAATTTATATAACAGAACTGGATGACAAAATGAGAGTGAAGATCATTAAAAAATAATGTTCTCTAAATGGGGCAGTCACTCCTCAAACTGTCAACAGAAACAGTTCTATAGAGGAAAATAGTAAAGCAAATCAGCAAACCTAGTAGCCCTCTTAAAGTTAAAGACTTCTTGTGTTGTTTGCAAGAGTTGGATGATGGAACAACAACATTAGCTATCAACGACTGGCTAAAAATCTACAGCTGATGCCTCATGATAAACATCACAATAAGTGTTTTATCTGTTACCATATCTGTATTCAAGGAGGCAAAGATGAGACATAGTTAATCACAAAAGCACAATTTGTATAGCATCAGTAGTTGCAATTGGGTTTATCAGAGGTTTTTATATTGAATTATATTCTAGGTAACAATACTCTCCTTTACCAAAATTCTTTTTTCCAGCAACACATTATTGACATTGCGTCCTCTGTTACATACACACATTGAGCTGGAGCTACTCGACACCACCACACTTCGACTGCTGCTCACCTTGCTCCATTAATGAGGTCAGCATCACAAATGGAGCAACAAATAGTGTTGTTATTTACATTTTGTCTTTCGGTTTCCTTTAACACAAGCTGCGTGCAGTCCCTTTGTCTGTAATGTTATGAAAAAAAAAGTAAAATGATTGAATGTTTCCTAACAGATAAACAAGGAACAAGAGATTAACCATCATGAACACAGCGATGTCTTGTCCATTGCTCATGAGAGCAGTAAAAGTTCCCATGCTCAATAACAGGATGTAATGAAAGCAAGGCCTGAGATAACCACATCTCAGATCATCTAAAATTGGACATGTAAACCACTGTTTACAGGTCACATTAACTCATAGCTTTTGGCTGGCTCGAGTTTACACAGTACTTGAAGCAAGAAGAGCAGATTGCCGTTCACTCTAAGTGGAGGCGTCGTGGGTGGGAATGTAAACTTCTGCAGCTACTTCTTCTTTATTTTAGGCCATGAGTTATCTATTGTGAAACAAGGTTAGAAAAGTCCATCTTCCAGATTCACTGACCTCCCTTGTGAGTGATGTATACAGCACCAGCAGCATCTTCTCAGTTTGAGAAGGCTGGCTGAGTTTTCTGTCAGAAGCTCTTTGATGTTACAAGAGGTCAGTCCTTCCCACCACAATAGCCATACCCATAGATAGCAGTAAATGTCTCTGTCTCCAGCTGGATTAGCGCTTATCATCTATGTAGTGTAGTGTATATATATATATAAATATCTAAACCCCACACTTCATTGTGTTTGTGCTGCTTGTTTCAGGGTAAACTTTTATTTCAGATTTTGTCCACTAGATGGTGCCATTGTTCATTGATTATTGGACTTATAAGCAACGTTTGAATTTGAAAGGACTATCTCGTTTATATCCCATATGTTTTCCCATAGACCATGTTAGTGATTCACAGGTTAAGCAGTTGGAATCCACAGAACAGAAAGTGAAGATATTCTAGTTAAAGATTAAATAACACATTTAAGCATTAATCTTAGTAGGAAGCAGTCAGAGAGAGAGAGAGCAATCAATTCCTTCTCCCCTAATGAAAATTACAAATAAGTTTCATATGTGGCTTGTGTGGGATCTGTCACTCAAAGTTTGGATACTTTTATCCAGAACTGAAGGTTTATCAGGTTTAATTTATCTTACAACAATATTAGAACAAAGCCATCTATGAAACAAATGGATTCTTTAACTTTGTAAAGGAGAGAGATTTTCTTAGGATCAAGGAGGCTTAATATGAAAATGGAATGAAATGAAAATTTCTATTCATCTGAACATACATTTCAGAGTGAACCAGATCAAACCTTTCTTCTTATTATTATTATTATCATTCTTATCATAATTTTTTATTATTCTTATTATTATAACTATTTGAAATGTGTTGTCTGTATCGTATTTCTTTAAATCATCATAGTAACCATTACAACCATTACATAGAAGGCTCTGAGGAGTGACCTGTTTTGTAGTTTAGGTATGACGACTGATTGGTTCCAGTGGACTAACATATTTATACATTAACCCATAAATATAAAACACACGTACAAACTGAGATTAAGCAGTCACTAGATTAAATAGATCAGCTATAGTCATCAATCCATAGGATTCACCTGAAAGAAAGAGTTTGGACTTGTGGGGTTGTATGAGGTACTTCTACATAGCCAGTGTATTAACTACAGTAGATGACGGTCAGCACACCTCCATTTTGGAAATGCAGACAGATATCGGAATCCCAAACAGCTGATCTGTGGTCTATAATGGTAAAATGGCAAAACATGGCATTTGTGTACTCCTTTTCTAGTTTGTGTACTCAGCATTGCTCATTTTTATGACTGCCTTAGCTTATACAAGTGGTAGTCGACATTGTCAAGCATTCTATGTTTCTTCCATAAACAAACTACATTTGTTTTACACTTTTTGGACTGAGTCACTCAAGCATATATATATATATATATATATATACACACAAGCATATATAAGCATATAGGAGTCCGTTGAAACACGCTGCGACTTGTTTCACTCTAAAGAACCAGATCATCCTTTTTTTTCAATGTAATCTACAGAATGAAATGTACAGCCGTCTATTCAAGCTAATACAGCTGTGGTATTACAGAGCTACTTGACTGTCAAGAGTAGAAAATACAGCCTTGACTCTGGTAGCCAGTTGAGGTTACACTTAAGCTGCAGTCTGGGTCTGAACGTTATGCCAAAATATCAAAATCACCACCAATCTCATATGGACAAACAAGCAAAAGTAAACATATGAATGAAAAAACCCCACAGATATAAAGAACTATAGAGCAGGGAAATATATAAAAATGTATTCATTTCTTTAAATTCTGAATCAGTTTACTCATTCCTTTGTTGATTTTGTCAATATACTTTAACCAATTTATGCAACAATTATTTCAACTTACTTATTTTTACTTTTAGTTTTGTTATTTCTCCAAATATATTACAGATGACAATTTCCAAAAAGATACCGTTGTTTTTTTTCTGAATAGGCCTTTACCACCTTCCAAGCAGCCTTGTGAGTCTGTTTATCAGACTCAAAGCTTGTGCATACAAAGCTGCTCAGCAGCTCACTCACATGTCCGTGAGGTTCACTCTGCACCCACCAGCTAATAGGGCCACACTCTCCTCATTCTCCCCTCTGACTGACTCCAAACTATTACTGGACTCTTGTCCCACTACTTGTCCACTGGACCTGATACCATCCAACCTCTTATAAGCCATTTCCCCAGTAACACACATCATCAACTCCTCACTTGCTACGGGTGTGTTTCCCACTGCAGTTAAGCAAGCTCGAGTCACACCACTACTCAAAAACCTACACTCGACCCAGCCCAGGTCGAAAACTACAGACCAGTTTCGCTCCTACCCTTCCTGTCTAAAATACTTGAGCGAACTGTCTTCAACCAAGTCTCTGCTTTCCTCTCTGACAACAACCTGTATGACCTGAATCAGTCTGGTTTTAAACAGGGTAACTCTACTGAGACTGCACTCCTATCTGTAACAGAATCACTGCGTTCTGCTAGAGCTGCTGGTCAGTCTTCAGCTGTACTGCTGTTAGATCTGTCAGCTGCCTTTGACACGGTTAACCACCAAATCTTCCTCTCCACACTCTCCACAGCTTGGCATCTCAGGATCTGCCCTCCGCTGGTTCATGTCCTACCTCTCAGGGAGATATTTCGATATCTTGGAGGGGAGAAGTGTCCAAACCACACAGCCTATCCACAGGGGTTCCTCAAGGGTCAGTATACACAACCTCACTTGGCGCAGTAATCCATTCCCATGGTTTCTCATACTATTGCTATGCTGATGATACCCAGCTCTTCCTGTCGTTCCATGTCACCCCACTGATCGCTCCAGTGGCTTCCAGTTGCTGCCCACATCAAATACAAAACTCTGACACTTGCCTCCCACCTGAACTCCCTCATTCTCGTCTACACTCCCTCCCGCTCACTTCACTCAGCCAATGAAAGGTGCCTGATACAACCACCAGAACAGGGCCCGAGGTCGATAGCTAGACTCTTCTCCTTTTGTGGTTTTTGGTGGTGGAACGAGTTACCAAACCTTGTTCGATCTTCAGAGTCCCTCTCAGTAAGAAAAGACTAAAGATCCAGCTCTTTACCTTTGCACTTGACAGACTGCAAAAAAGCAAAAAGAAAAAATTCCTATTCCCTCCTCACTATAGGCACCAAGGTCCTATCACGCTTGAACTTTGTTTTATGGCTCTTATCCAGGTTCTTTTCTCCTGATTAGATCCTTGCTTGTGTTGCATCTACTTTCAGATGTACGTTGCTTTGGATAAAAGCATCTGCTAAATGAAATTGTAGAATTGTAGGTCAGAGCTTCCCACCAGTGCATTACTCTGTCACACCAGTATTCAAAGCAATCTCTGCTTTCAGCACAATATTCATGTTCACTGAGGGATTTGGCCACCTATCTCGTTAATATGGAACTAATGGCTGGCTGAGAAAAAAAAGGAAAATTGCGAAAACTGCTGGCAAAGTATGTGAAAAATGTACATATAATTTGCAGTAAATTTGCTGAAACATGCAACACGTTCCTTATTGATCTCATATTTGACTTCTGTGTTGTGTTTTTGTCCTGTTCTCTTCTTGTGCCAAAGATGATGAACCAGTTGAACCGATGTAAGTATTTAGATAGTCTTTTTGCTCATATTATTTCATACAGAAATACTGGGTGCTTTCATTTGAATTGCAATTACCTTTTAGGTCATGAAATCATAACTACTCCTTTTCTAGGAAAACAAATTAATCAACCACAAGGACAAAAACATTCCCCAGAGGAATGCAAAATGACCAGTTTACTCAAGTTGTAGGGGATGCGGGCTAAATAAAGAAGTCACTGTGAGGATTATTAATAGTCACGCCTTCTCTTGATTTTCTCTTCACAGATGAGATGGCTAAACTACTTTTTTTGACTACATGAAGCTGTCAGTAATCAACGATCAATGATAAGTTGTCTGATCAATAATGACTAAAACTAACGCAAAGGCTTACATATATTAATGTGCTGTTGGTGTCTCCTTCATTCAATTGTTCATATCCTTCAATGAGGTGAGCCCTTTATGTATTACATATCATGTACAATGCATGCAGGATAATTATGCAATAAGATAATGAGAATAGACATTTTCTGTTCATATCCCTTGTGTTGATTTTTTTTCATCTAAAATGACCTATGTTTTTTATGGAGTCATCCTTATACATATACGTATACAGTTTTATTCTTGAAAATTTCACGGTCATTTATCTATCCTTGATTTTGTGGCAAGAAGTCTACTTTTAACATAACTTGTGAAGCAAGGGCTTCAATGTATGGCAGTATTTCAATTCAACTGAGAGTTATTACAAAAATGACCACTGTGTGTTTAACTATCTAAATAAAAATATGTGCATTATTTAGATTTTCTGTCCAGAGTAACTTAGGTGTATTGTATATGTTGAAGTATGAGTTTTCAAATGATAGGAAATCTGCTAAAAAATAAATAAAATATTTTTTATATTTTCCAATTTCATGTATTGATTTTTACTTTTAATTTTTCTCTCTCTTTAACTGCATAGCTTAGTTATAATCCTATGCAATATGTATTCTTAGACAGAAATATGGAGGGCAGTTTGTTTTACCCAGTGCTGCTTTAATATTGTAGGATTACTTGGAAGCTGGCATAGCAAAGTTCACTGCTGTAGCTGCATGACTCCTCTTTGAATCCAATGTATCCATGTGTGTTGTGGTGGAAATGGACCCACATTAAGATGGGAACAGAAGGACCAGAGTGTATAGCCACCATCAAACAAATGAGACCAGTGTTTTTCTCTTCCTCTTACCACCCAAATTCAATACAATTCCATTCAAATCATCCTCTTTGGGCCATATACCATAACAACTATTGTATAACAACATTGGCAGCACAGCAAGAAAACACTCCACCACCAAGCAAAGTCTGCACAAACTGTAGAAGAAAAAAACACATTACACTGGTTTGGCCTTTTTGCCTTCAACTCTTGACATTCTTCACTCTTCAAGCTGTTTCCTCAGCTCCCCCTCCACCTTCTCCACAAATGTACATACATTAGAACATTACATTTGGGAATATTCAATTCTAGAACAGAATTCTGTTTTCGAACAAAATAGGCATTCTCATTTAGAACATTCAATTTCGGATCACTCTATTCTAGATCTTTGGAATTCAAGGAATCTAATAATAATAATAATAATAGTAACTTTTTTTGTATGGCTTGATTTGATATGATTTCAGCGAGGCAGGACAAAATACAGGAAGCATCTGTGGTGCCAGGCTTCATCTGAAAATACAATTAGGTGCCATCCACATAAAGCTGGAAAACACTATCAAGTCTGGATAAGATTTGCCCCAGGGATAGCATGTACATGGTAAACAGGGGAGGGCCCAAAATAGACCCCCAAGTGACCCCGCAAAATAGAAGAGCACAAGAGGAGGAGGCATCTCCAAGACTTACGGAGAAGGACCTGTTAGATAGATCGTTTCAATTCAATTTTATTTGTCTGGCGCCCAATCACAACAAAAGTCATCTCAAGGCACTTTACATACCAAGTATAGGTCTGGACCATACTCTTTATAATATTTCTTATAGAGACCCAACAGTTCCCATCATGAGCAAGCACTTGGCGACAGTGAAAACAAAAAACTTCCTTTTAACAGGCAGAAATCTCAGGACAGAACCAGGGGCTCAGGAGGTAGAGAAGGCTGTCCACCAATCAGAAGGTTAGTGGTTCGATCCCTGGCCCCTGCCAGGTGCCTAGAGGTGGCGGCCAGAAGAGTCCAATCAGCCACCATGTATGAATATGTGTGAATGGGTGAATGCTGGCTCGCTTTGTGAAGACTAGAAAGCGCTATATAAGTGCAGTCCATTTACCATATAGCAGCATAATTAAGGGATGGCTCAGGGCTCACCTGGACCAACTCTAACCAAAAGCTTTGTCAAAGAGGAAGGTTTTAAGCCTACTCTTTAATGTAGAGCCCAGACTGGGATCTGATTCCATAGGAGAGGAGCTTGATAACTGAAGGCTCTGGCTCCAAATCTACTTTTGGAGACTCTGGGAACCAAAAGAAACCCTGCATTCTGGGAGCGTAGTGCTCTATTGGGAAGACAGAGTACAATGAACTCTTGGAGGTATGATGGTGCTTGGCCATTAAGAGCTTTATAGGTTAGCATTCCAAGGTCAATTCTTGATTTGACAGGGACCCAGTGCAAAGAAGCCAAATATTAGATCAAGGCAGACAAGAATGTTTAAATTCTTAAAATCCAGCTGTAGTCTAAAATGTTCGTGCAGGTGCTGAACAAACTGAAAAACACTGACATGTTCCTCTACAGAGAGGCCAGCTTGTTCACTTGTATTAAGTGCATGAGAGAGAGGAGCTCAGGACAGAGGAGAAGAACCTGGAAGAGCGCTGCTCTGTGATCAGAGACCAAGTTCACATCATCCACACAGAAACCATGAGAGAGCACAATGTCAAGTGTGTGCCCTGTCATGGCTGAGCTGCTTCACATATTGGGTCAGATTAAAAGTATCTAAAAATTTGATAAAATCAGAAGTAAATGTGGAGGAAGAGGGACAACAAGCATGGATATCATAATTACCATGAATAAGAAGTCTGCCATAATGTAACATAATGACTGATTAAAGGTCAGAAAATTCCTGAATAAAACCAGAGGTAAGTGAAGGAGGTCAGTAAATTAAAACACATAAGATAAGAAGAGATAAGATAAACCTTTATTCGTCCCACAGTGGGGAAATTTACAAATAAAACGGGCAACTTATTTTTTAGACTCTGAAAGGTGGAGAAGCCACCAAGCGAGACAAGGGAACAGCTAAAAATATTTCTGTGATTTACAGCAAGGCCACCCCCCTTACCCTGTCATCCTTGGCTGGTGGAAGAATAAATATTCTGGGGGAACAATGCAATGAGACAGGCACATTTATCAGGGCTAATCCAACATTCACATTTAGAACATTCGATTTCAGAACAGTCTATTCCAGAGTTCTGGAAATCTAGGATAGAATATTCTATTTTGGAGTAGAATGTATCGTTCTCATGGAATGTTTTAAATTAGAATGATTCTTATGCTCCAATACAGGATTCATTCTGGAACTAAAATGGAGCGTTCTGTTTTAGATTTCGATCATGTTAAATTTCTTTAATAAAATGTTCTGGAATAGAATGTTCTAATAGAATGCTTCAAATGAGAACGGCTGTTTCTGATATATATTGTTCTACATTTTAGCAATGGAATAGAATGTACAAACTGTACAATGGAATGTTTTACATGTGAAGTACTGTTGTTTAGAGAGTATTAAATTCTATAATAGAATGTTCAGGAATGCAGTCTTCTATATTGGGACTGTTGTGTTCTAATACAGGATTTTTTTTCTAGAACCTACAAATGGATTGCTACATTCATTTCCAAAATGAAATGTTCTAATGTTCTATTTCAGAATGGTATGTTCTAAAGAGAATGGCCCACTTCTCCAAACAAGATATTGGACCATTTTCAGCTCATTTCCTTCTAACATGGGACTGTTTTCACATATGTGTAACCTGAAGTTTGACACTTTGTGTTAATATTAATTGAACCATTGTTGGTTTGTTTTTTTTTAATTGCTGCAAATTCTTCATTGTAAATAGTTTCGGCCAATGGAACTACTCCTTTTCATCAATGTAAATGAGTAAAGGGACAGTCTAGATTGACTTCAGTGTAGAACAACTTCAGAACCAACCAGGACAGTGATCATTCCTGCAGATGAATAATTGTTGATGGAGGAAAAAGCCAATAGGCAGGTTGTTGATATATAAGCTGAAATTTGAATATAACAAGGAAGTATTAATACTTATTTTATACATGTAGTTGTTGGATTTGTCACATGACCAGTATGTTCTATTGCAAGATGATGAATTTATTTATCACTGAATAAAACACACAGAGTTAGTTAGTTCCAATTCAGTGTTGTTATTTATTTTTATAGAAGCCAAATTCAAATTAAATATACGAGGTCGAACACATCAGTTTACCTGGCATGTACGTGCTGTGGGAGGAAACCGGAGCACAGGCAAACATGGAGAGAACAGAAGTTTAACCGCTGTATGCTGCCCTACGAGTGAAGGGAAATCAACCTCAAAACATCAGGGACATATCCAATAGATTTCTGTTAATGAATTGGTAGTTTCTCATATTTTGTCTACCTACATTTACATAAATGGAGATGGACAAAATATTGGAAAAAACCTTTAACTCCCACTTGCAACACCGGCTTCTGTGTTGCGCTGTAGTGCTCCGGACTTTCTCTCTTCGCTGGCTGACTGCCATTGTCTCCGTCACGCCGTCGTGCTGCTCCCTCTGTTCTCTTTGCCTTCTGTGTGTTCCGTGTGTTCTGTCCTGTGTTGCTTCCTCACTCCTGCCAAGCGTCTTCCTCTGCAGTGAGTCTCTCTGCTCAGCCCCTGTTATCAGCAGCTGGTAGAAAATTCATCTCTTCCCATTGGGGAATCAAACTCCGGTCTTCTGTGTGACGGGCAGAGATACTGTCCACTATACCATTAAGGATTGCTACTAGCACACATGGCTGCAGTCAGTATGCAGTTTTAATTGATCATTATAGTCTTTGTTGGGAGCGTGCATCATTTTTACCAGAGATGGCACTTGCCCCAGTTCACAGAGCATGTCCATGATGTCTTTACCATCATACACAAATGACACCGAGGTTCCCCTTCTTGCTCACTAGCTCCACCCAGCAGCCTGTATTTTTTAGAACTTCTTGTTTTCTGCACCAGCCAGGTCGGTTATGCCAAACACAACAGGTGCATACATCCAAGTCTTCCTCAGCCTCTCAGGTTTAAAATTTTGACCCCACTGCTTCTTTAAAGTCAGAGTCTACTCTATGCCCTATCCTTAATCCTTTCGATTGTAAGAATAGGGGTGCGTTCCACTTAAGTATCAGGAGCATTATGAGGCATGAAAAATTGGATCAGATTAAAATCTTGGTGACAGAAATGGATTGTGACATTGTGGTATGACCTGAAAATTGGTTAAGATACACTGTGAGTGATTCTGAGGTGGCCTTGGATGACTACAACTTTTTTTAGAATGAATTATGAAGAGAAAAATAACCATGTAGTACATGAAGAAAAAACATGGTTTCTTCTAGTGGAATAAAATATCTTTTCCTCTGCATTGTAGAAAGACATTTATTTGCTTTTAGTGTTGTATTATGATGACATTTTTTACATGCATGCTTCAGATGCAGATGTTTATTACTCTGCAAGATTTATTACTGGTGACATTTATAATCCTCATCATTGTGAGCTGTATGCTAAGGTTGGGTGGCCCTCTCTCTCTCTGTAAGGCATGATAGACACTGGGTTATTATTTATTTATTAGGCTCTTACTTTTTTTACCCCCTACATGACTTCTTTGCTGTCCTTTAATGTGGGCTCTTATTGAACAAGCCCAAATGATTGGAATATTGCAGGTGTCGACTGCTTTTACTGAGCTTGGAAAATCCTGTTTTTCTCATTGTGCCCTGCAACCTGTTTTAACATGCAGAGCAATCTAAAGTTTACCTTACGTTTGTATCCTAAGTGTGTGTTCCTTTGTTAGTTGGTCATTTCATTTCATTTTAAAATCTCTTTATTTATTACTATTTTTTATTATTTGTTACTTTTTATCACCATTTTTAACTAAGCTTCCTATTTTTTTCTCTCGGTATCTTGAGTGCTTTTTGTTTTATTTTTTGGCTATAATGTAAATGAGGTTTTTACTTTAATGTAGTTCTAAACAATAATAAAAGTTGAAGATGATAAATCTGCACTACATACAAATGTACT
This sequence comes from Holacanthus passer, assembly GCA_025331565.1. Taxonomy (NCBI): domain Eukaryota; kingdom Metazoa; phylum Chordata; class Actinopteri; family Pomacanthidae; genus Holacanthus; species Holacanthus passer. The sequence continues at coordinate 2,263,068 of JAFREQ010000041.1, read as the reverse complement.
GCACAAAGGCAAATCAAAGTGAAAGAAAAAAGAAATAATAAATGCTTTTTCATTTCATTTTTGGAGAGGTGTGAGTGCCTCAGACAACCAGACATGAACCTTATGCTTTTAGGTGGTCCCAGCAGACAGAAATACAAACAGACATACTAATCAAGGAGGACACTTTTGTTTCCACACCATCACAGTGTTATTTTGTCTTTCTTCCACACTCCCCACAACAATGATTTATTCATAAAAAAAATCAGCAAAATCAAAAATCAGCAAAAACATGAATAAATTCTGAAGTAATGGATAAATAAATGTCTTTATTTAAAAAAATAAAAACTGAACAAATAAATAAGAGCTGGGATTCATATGTAGAATATATGGATGAAATAAATGGTTCTGAAAAAGTGGAATCTGGACTGAATACATCCAATTGTGATGTCACAGGGGTCACCGCACAACTACTTGTGATGTCACAACTGTCTCACCCTGAGCAGTTGGCCCTCCTGTGCTGAGCCATGTGTTTGTTTAATGGCTCTTTGGTTTTACAAATATACCAGTCTGTGCATTCCTCACTGCACTGGACTACATACACCAGATTGCTTTTTTGTGCAGTCTTTTAGGTGGACTGGTTTCTATATTAGTGTGTTGCTAAAAGCTAACTTTAGACCCTTCCAAATTATTCATCTTGTTGATAGTGGTGCAGGCTCACTACGAATGACACACAACTCTATTGGCCCATTTAAAAACGAAGATAATAAACAGAGGATGGTAGCTCTATGGTATAACCCCCAAGTCCTCAAATTAAAGCAAACATTGTACTGACATCAAGCAGCAACCTCCGGCGCTGAAAAATGAAGGCAACACAGAAGTGCCAAAAGCTGCTGTTCCTCGAATGAACACTAGGGGCAGGCTCCAAAAGGGAGTCAATTACATTTGACCCCCATGTTAAAAGTCCGACTTTACAGCAGAGGAAAATATATTTACTGCCTGGTACAAAAAATGGTTTTGGTCTCTTTAGTTGATATTCCACTTCATGACAACTATACGGGGGTGAAATTTTTTTATAAACACTCGTTTAAAATCTGAAATTGTACATAATGAAGAGTGCGTCACTTTGATTCAGTCACTGAACTTTGGCTGTGTTTGTGCTGTTTTTGCCTTTCGGATATTTTTTCATGTAAATACTGGATAAATAACTTGGCTTGCTCAGTGGTTAATTGTACTAACAGACTGTCCAAAAGTCTGTGCTCTCGTTTTTTCGTTTACTAGTAATTAGCCAGTTAATGAATTAGCATTGGGCTCCAGCTAGCTGCTGCCAGCTGTGTGGTGTCTTTGTCCGGGATGTCTGTGCTGTTTTCTCGATGAGTTTGTTCTGGTGTTTGTGGAGCTGCCGTGTTGACTGTGTTTCTCTTGGGTGTCCAGGATGAGTTTGTCTGGGGGGAGACGGTGGAGGTTGAGCTAAGCTAACGATGCTAACGGGAGCATCTGGTAGCCTCAGTTATTAAACCTGCTGAAGTCAAAACGTAATAACAAGTGTTATAATTTATGGTGTTAATACTTTTGAATAAAAGGTATCTCTGTGAGGCTGGAAAATAAAGATCCTCCACATTTGTTAACTAACGTTATGCAGTTGTGGCGCGACTACAACAGTATAATACACATTAGATGAAGGTGCCGGACAACGCCACCCTGGGAGTTGCACCCAGAGAATTCTCTTTCTCCAACACTGGAGGCACACAGGTACGTATACTCAGGAGGCTTGAGACGTGGATCCACAGTTCAATAAAACAGTTTATTTTGTTTACAAGAATAAAAATGTACTCTCTTAAAAACAATTAAATACCATTCACACCGGGGCAAAAAATGAAACCAAAGGGCCTAATCAGTTGCTGAGTTTAGCAGGTGGAGAAGGGAGTCCCCCAAAATAATGCAAAAACACCCAGGCTTAAGTGACACACACTCGTGACGTGAACCAATTTCCCAGGGGAGCACAGCACACACAAAGGAGGGGGACACCACCACCACCAGGATCACCCGCACCACCACCGGCCTTCAGCAACTGAAAAGGAAAAACAAACAAATTACTGGGAGAAAACAATCACTTGATACAACAGAATATATTACAAAACAGAATATACAAAGAGGGCGGGTTTGGATTAACTATATAAATCATACAAAACGCTAAATGTCCCAAAACAGAACAAAATACACCAGAGGAAAATAACAATAAACCATACCAATAAACAAAAATAATCCAATCAAAATATAAATAAATATCCAGCCCCACTCACTGATTGACCAGCTGCACAGCATTAAGAGACATAATATATATGCTGCTACATAGTCTTAAACTGAACTGTGTGCAAAAATAATAACGTTTTTGTAACTTCAAAATAATAACGTCTCATTTCTGAATGTTTCCAGAAATAATGTTAACCCAGATATTGTTATTGGTTAAGCTGGAGTTGGTTATTGAAGCTAAACAGTAACATAAAATTTGACGATCCACAAACTCAAATGTTATTATTTAGATTTATATTATTGCTAAAACGGAAATTTTAAGTTTTTTATACTCCAGAAACTGACTGACTGTGATCGACTGGAGGCTGAAATGTTGACATATAACGTTATGCTGGCTTATTAAAGTACCGTAACCGGTGCGGAAGCTGGTCGGTACCACTGGGTTAGCCAGCTAGCTCGGTGGGCATGTTTCATTAAACAGGCTTCATTCAGCTCCACCCTCGCTCGGCAAGATAATCTTAAAACATAAAGGAAGGCCCTCCGTAATGTCAGAGCAGCCTATTATGCATCAGTAAAGGAGGAAAATAAGAACAACTCCAGGTTTCTTTTAAGCACTGTAGGCTGATAGAGCCATAATTCTGCTGACCCGTGTATTTCTATAGATCTCAGTAGTAACAACTTCATGAACTTCTTGAATGAATTGAATGATTGAATTAATAAAATTTAGAAAATTATTTGAAAATTTGTGTTAAATTGTTGGGACCACTTGAAGTCCACAGATTAATTTGTTCATTGTGTGACTTAAAAGACATTCCAGTTCAGGGAGTGTCTCATGCTGAGAACAAAGGGACATGCTGGTGACAAAGAGCCCAGCCCCCACAGTCTTCCTGTTAACACCTAGGTGTTAACTCCAGCCCGGACCCATCTTCAAGCCCTCTCTTCAACTCACCCTCTTCTCTTCAGCCCTGCTAAGAGGCAGGAGCTCAGCGAAGCTTCTCTTCAGTCTGCCGAGGAGGCAGCAGCTTCTCCACTCAGCTCCAACAAGGGAACAGAAACTCGCTTTCAGTGTGGCCTGCTCACAGCCATCACACCTAACCAAGAACCAAGAAAAGAAACTCCAACCAAGGTTCTCCCACCAGCAGCTGTAACACAAGCCTGCTTGCGGATTTCACCAAAGGAGCAACACAGCCAGTTAGCACAGAGCTGCTAACTGATAACCAAGAAGCAACCAGCTTCCTCTGACCTGGACAACCAATGACTACAACCTTCTCAGCTTGGATCTTCCACAACCACAGGATCTCAAGCTAACAAGCTTCCTCTTCCTAGAAGGACTGGTAACTATACTGGGCATAGATACTTAAACAAGCTAAGCTAAACATGGCTGAGCACAGGATTGTTTGACTTTTTTGAACATGTATTGATTCAGCTTGTGATTGAGCCTCATAGCTTCATTGTTGTGATGATGCTAGGATTAGTTAGCCAAAGTGTAAATTGATGTTAGCTGTGCTTCTCACCAACACAGGGTCTGCATGCTTAACTTCTCTTTACTAACCTGGCACCCTCTATTCTACACACATCACACCTAGACACATTGGTGTAAACAAAGAACACACGCTCCCTCCCCCGGCAGCCATCCTTGGGGTCGGCCATCTTCTGTGTAGCCTCCGTTTTGTTTAGGCCATGCGGTTTGACACCTTTTGGAAGAGCCATCCTTTCACTCTAACACTCACGCATGTGTATAAAGTACATGTTGTTAGACTAGACTAGACTAGATATGTTTTGTTTTTATTATCTGTTAATAAATGCTTGTAAATATATATGCTGTGTCTTTAATGTGGTACAAGAAACAAACAATAAACAAACAATCTCTATACCCCCCCCCCATACACACACACACAGCACATTCTATTAATCTTGAAATTAACTTGAGAGTCTCTTTCCAGAAAATCTGAAGTTTCTCACAGTCCCACATACAATGAAACAATGCATCTGCTTCTCTGTTACACTTAATGCAAACATCAGGAATGTTAGACTTAAATTTGCGTAGTTTAACAGTTATCAAAGAACACAGGACGAGCTGTACAGACATCCTTTGTGTGTGAGCACATACCAAGAAGGCATATCTGTACTTGGCAGTATAGAATTGACCCAGGGGGGCTCCTTCAGAGATGTTGATTTATAGGATGCATCTTCAGTACTATACCTCAGGATCATTGGGTGTTTCAGCCATTTACAACTAGATACCCTCTCCTGAGGAAGGCCCTATGGGGTGATCAAATCCCGTAGTGTTCCAAAAATCAACCATTCACTGGGGCCCAGCAGGCATCTTGTCTTTTATCCACAGCTGCTTCTGACTCTGACACAGCTTTGATGGTTTGGAGTAGGCTCTGGCCTCTGACTCCCAGGTCTCTTAGCAGTCTGGTGGTAGATGCTACCACGAACCCTCTGCACCCCACTTCCACCGGATGGACTTCAGTGTTCCAGCCGCACTGTTGTGCCCAGTATAGTTTTTTGCAATGAGTCTTCCCAGGGTACAGTGGGTTCAATGATGAAAACCTTTTTCCAGGAGAGGGACCAGAGTACAATGTCAGGTTTGAGGGTAGTGACTGCAATCTCCAGAGGAAATATGAGCTGCCGGCCAACATCCACTAGCATCTTCCAGTCGCAAGCTACTTGAAGCTGGTCACGCTCCAGTGGTGATGGGTTGCTCCTGGTTACTTTTGCCCTCTCGCGCACAAAAGTGGTTTGGGGGGCGTTGAGTGCTATTGGTCGCAGGGAATTGGGGGCAGTTTATTTATTTTCCTGAGTGGAAGCAAGGCTCTTAAGGACTTGGTTATGAGGCCAGGTGTAGCGTCCTTGGGTGAGGCTGACTTTACATCCTGTCAGTATGTGTTTGAGGGAAGCTGGACTGGAGCATAGCGCACATCCTGGATCTTCACCCAGCCACTGATGAAGATTGGTTGGCGTTGGAAGGACGTTGTATGTAGCCCTGATGATAAAGCTGAGCCGGTTCGCTTCCATGCTCCTCAACTCCTTCCAGCTGATCTTTCTCCTCTCCACATTGTCCCATCACGTCCACTGACCCTGTTTACCAAGGGAGACTGCCTTGGCCCTCCTTGCCGCTTCCTCCTGGTAGTGTATTTCCTCCACCACCATTTTCCTCCATTCTGGTGCTGTGGCCGTGTTCCAAGCTGGCCCTCTGGTTGTTAGTCCAAGGCCTCTTCTTCCTTGCTGAACATGTCCCACTATGTCTGCATGTCTGAGAGCTGTTATTGCCTCCTCTGCTACACTGGCTGGTCTCCACCTGTGGCCTGCCACCAAGATTGTTGCGTTGTTACTCACTACCATGTCTTGAGACTCATTCAGTGTCATCTGTAGTCTCGCTTTAGCACACTAGAACTCCTCCGTGAGACTGGTGAGGGGCAGTTTGAGGACACAATCACCATAGAGACCTATGTTTGTAAGGCCTCGTGGAACTCCATTTCTTAATATGGCCTGCGATTCCTCTTTCCAGTTTTTCCAACGTTGAGATTGGGACCTCAAAGGCTGTAAGGGGCTACAGCACCCGGGGAAGAAGACCAAACTGCAGACACCAGGCCTTCAGTCTTCCAGGCAGCTGAGTGTTGTCAATGACCCGTATTCCGCCCCTGACGTCCTCCTGTAGTTGTTGTACCTAGTCTTTGTCTTTCAGGCTGGCATCATCCCACCTTCCAAGTCTTTTCACTGGCTGCTCAGATACTGTTGGTATGGGATCCCCTCTGATGAAGAACTGAAGGTCAACGAGCACTCCCTTGACAATAGAAATGCTGCACGACTTGGATGGTTTAAACTTCATGCAGGCCCAGCTGATATTCTCCAGTTTTCCGAGCAGCCTCCTGGTGCATGGGGCAGTGGTGGTTAGAGTAGTGATGTCATCCATGTAGGCTCTGAGAGGAGGGAGACTCTGATCCGAGTTAAGCCACTGTCTGCCCACCACCCATTTTGAGGCTTGGATGATGATCTCCATTGCCATTGTAAAAGCCAGGGGTGAGATGGGGCATCCAGTCATGATGCCAACTTCCAGGGATTGCCAAGCAGTGGTAAACTCAGTGGTTGTAAAGCAGAACTCCAGATCTTGAAAATAGGACTTAACCAGGGTCGTGATGGTGTCTGGTATATGAAAGAAACTGAAGGGACCCCACAGGAGTTTGTGGGGCACTGACCCAAAGGCATTAGTGAGGTCCAAGAAGACCACATGGAGGTCCTTTTTCTGCACCTTTGCCATCTGGATCCGGTGCCAGATCATGCTGACATGTTCTAAGCACCCAGAGAACCCTGATATTCCTGCCTTCTGTACAGAATATAATGTATATTCTAAACAACCATTTGTACTGTAACAGTCTGAACCTGGTGTTAATAGTTTGGGTTTGGACTAGAAGATATGTCTCCTCTCAGTCCTCTACAGATATTTCTGTTTGGAGGTCACTTCTCCATGCAGACAAATGAGAAAGAGAGTTATCTTTAGAACATGCCAACAGCACATCATAAAACTTTGATAGTTAAAAGTTGATAGTTCATTAATAGTTAATAGTTGACAGTTACTTCTGTCTGAAGGGAACAAAACCACACTACAAGGCCTGACCTCTGCCACCAGCTGGCCGCCAGTTCCACTAAAGGGGGGATGATTAGTAAAAACCCAGTTGGCTCAAGCTAAAATACATAATAAGGGCTAACACAGCAAGCTAAAACAATGCTATGAAAGCAAAAAAAGCAATAAAGACAAAACTTATTTAACCAAAGGCAAAACACAGCTAAGGCAAAACAGCAGCTGATAAAAACCTACAATACAATAAAAACACATCGCAAGTTAATAACAGTTTATAACATTGTTATAACATGTGAGATACATGAGATACAACTGTATGGGTAGCGTTAATGAATAATTTTGTATGTTTATCCAGGATGGGGCCCCTGTATCTTGGAAAAACTGAGTAGCTGCGCTAAGTTAGGCAGCCCAGTAAAAAAAATTTTCTTAATTGGCATTTTAAGCCCACCATGACCATATGGAAGGTACAACAGAGAAAGACATAACCTTGTGTGTTTATTGTTCTATATGAATCTAGTAAAGCCTTTCTTCACAGTAGAAAAAAGCATTGTTGGAAGAGGGAGCGCAATAGATTGAAAAAGATATAAAAATTTGACATTTCAAAAGATGGACATTATAAAGATGGACATTTTAATAATGTTAATTTGTCCTATCATTGAAATAGCTAATGTATTCCATTTCTCTAGAGAAACACTCCTTGTGAAATAGGGTCATAGTTGGTGGAGACAATCTTATTAATGTCAGGTGTTATTTTAGTACCCAAATATGTGAACCCTTCGGGTGTAAATGCAAACTGTGAATGGCTTGTCGGATTATTTCTCTCTTGATTATGCAATAATAACAGAACACTTTTTTATTGTTAATTCTATTACCCGAGAACGCTCCAAATTTCTCCAGTTGATTTGTAATACCTTGCAGAGACTTAACTAAGTTTGTTAAAAATAAAACAATGTCATCAGCAAAAAGGGCCAGATGATGTTCAGTTTCACCAAACCAAATACCTAACATCTCAGTGGAGTGACGAATAACCATAGCTAAAGTTTCAATAGCAAATAAAAATGATAGAGGGATAGTGGACACCCTTGGCTTGTGGATTTACAGAGGTTGATGGAATCTGAGAGTTGACTGTTGAAATTTTAATTTGTGGATCTGTGTATAGTAATTTAATCCATTTAATGTATTTTTCTCCATAACCAAATCTTTTAAGAGTTTCAAAAAGGCATCTCCACTCAATCCTGTCAAAAGCCTTTTCTGTGTCTAATGACAGGAGTGCAGGGTCACTGGCATCCAGTTTTATATACAACATGTTCAGTAACCTACGAGTATTGTGATATGCTTGCCTACCAAGCACAAATCCATTCTGATCATTAGTAATTAAACTGGGGATGTGTGATTCAATTCTTTTGGCCAAGGCTTTGCAAAGTATTTTAGTGTCACATGACATTAAAGATATAGGGCAATACGAACCCATTTCTTAGGCTGGTTTACTGGGTTTTAACAGAACGGAAATAATCTCAAAGATTGCGGAAGACTGCCTCTTTCATAGGATTCATTAAACACTCTGAGAAGATGGGGCAGAAGTTTCCCTGAAAATGTTTTGTATGTTTCTATTGGTAAGACGTCTGGCCCAGGTGCCTTACCACTGTTCATATGGTTGACTGCCTCTGTCAATTCCTCAACAGTCACATTTCTATCAATACCTGGTTTTATTTTCCACTACTAATGTTGGGAATTGAAGTTGATTCAGAAAGCAGTTTTGTTTTTCTGTATTGTCCTGGTATTCTGATTTGTACAAATCCTCATAGTATCTTGAGAATGCATTATTTATATCAATAGGATCAACCAGGTGTTCCTCACTTTCTAGTGTGATTGCGTTAATAGTTCTTTTAGTCTGAATTTCCTTAAGTCTCAAGGTGTGAAGCTTACCCACCTTCTCTCCCTGATTATAGTAGGATTGCTTTGGCCATAATAAACTAGTGGCTATTTTGTTACAAGTAAGTTCATTATATTTGGCTTTTAGTAGGAGCAATTTGTGTTGTTTTCTATATTATAAGATAAGATAAAGACAAGATAAACCTTTATTTGTCCCTCAGTAGGGAAATTTGTAATCATTGATATTATGGTACAGCTCCTGTTCTATTATCTTGATCTGTTTCTCAAGGGAGTCCAAGTGTTCATAATATGTTCTATTTTTGTGTTTAGTATAACTTATAATTTCCCCCCAAATGCTTTAAATGCCTCCCATCTCACCGAAGCACTTGTCTGATTTGTATTTGTGGAAAAGTACTTGTTTATTTTTCCATCTGAAAATTCCACAAACTCTGGAGACTGAAGCCATTGGGCCTGAAAACGAAATGGTGGTGGCGATGAGAATATGTTCAATATCTGTATAGTTAGTGATATGGGCACATGATCAGATAATAAAATACTGTCATACCAACAAGCTTCAATTGTGGACAATAATCCAGCTGATACTAAAAAAATTTAAAAAATTATCCGGAAGTATGTCTTATATCTACTGGAAAGGCATGAGTATTCCCTTTTCTCAAGGTTAAGATGTCTCCAAATCTCAGTTAGGTTTAAATCAGTCATAAAGGTCTTGAGAATCTTTCTTGTTTGTTGATTAGTATTATCTATGCCAGTTGACCGGTCCTTTATTGAATCCAATGCACAGTTGAAGTCACCCCCAATTATATAGTGTCCACTACAGAAAGACAAAGTGAGAAAATGGTGATAAAAAGAAGGATCATCTCCATTAGGAGCATATACTGACACAAAGTTAACCTGAACAGAAACTATAGTACCACTCAAAATGATAACCTCCCCTATGTATTTATTTTTTAACTGAAATGGAATTGATTTGTGAATTGCTATCAGCACTCCTCTAGCATGGGAGTTGAAACAGGTTTAGAAAACCTGTCCTGGCCATCTATTTTCAATTCATCTAATATCATCTGTCACTAAGTGTGTTTCCTGTAGGAAGACTATCTTGGATCCCATTTGTTTAAGTCTGCCCAGTACTTGTTTTAGTTTCACCTATTTATTTAGACCCCTCACATTCCAGCTGGAATTTTTTATATCTGAGCTATCTGGCATACAACAGAAAAGTGAATATTTTGGTTGGGCTTGTAAGATAACTTTGAAATATGTTATCCTCATTCTTTTCTGTATTGGGAGTTCCAATAGCTAACAAAAACACAAAAAACAAGATGCTGAGAGAAGACCCCCACACGCAAAATCCTTGTACATTTCCCCAAATGAAAGGCACCTATTAACCCCCATAAACATCTGACTTTGGTTTTGTAGAACGTTTCATCCACACTGTGGGTGGTAACGTGCACACATCCTTGCATATAGGCTCACCAATAAATGGAAAGAATACAACGACCATCTCTTAAACCATGGGAATTGGAATAGAGTGAAGAGTACAAAGTATGTAAAATATGTCACAATGGGTCATTTACACAAGCCTTTTATGTCCATTAAACTAAGTTGGATAGGATTTGGGGAACTACTGCCACCTAAAGGTCTGGCATGCTTATGAATGTGCTTAACAACGTACTTATGTGGTTAGGTGTGGATGAATTTTTTTCTAAAAACGAGGTGGTGTGTACGTAAGTTTTTTTCTCGGAGGGGGCAGGATATTCTTTTACAAAACCCTGCACAAGGCCTCACTCTCTCTGCATCCACGCAGGGACAATATCGCTCCACTGATAGTAAGATGTGGACATGAGTCTGATTCATACGGGTTTCATTTATAAAGGAAAAAGACTGCTTGCTTCACTGATAGTGACAGCTTTTGGACTTCATTTTGAGAGTTGACCTCACCAGGTTCCAAACGCAAATACCGGACCATATCCTGATTGCCTACTTTAAATCTGTGATAAGGGAAATTAGCAGAACTCATCTTTTCAATGTAGGAGGGGTTAAAGTCAGAACTGTATTGAAGCTACTAAATGCCTAAAATGTGACAATATCAGTTTGTATATAATTCATCTTTAGTGTGCTTATTCTTCTTCTTCTTCCTTTGTATGGGTTTTCACAAATACTATCACCATTATTATACTCATTATTACAAATTCTAAACTAATTTTGGGAACATGCCTGTATATGCCGTCAACACACTGCAAACATTTCTAGTTGTATTATAAATTACTTGTATGTTAATTAATAATTTTTTTCTTACACCACTACTTTGTATTTTATTTTAATACATTTGATGAGCAAGAATTGGTCATTTGTAACAAGATACTTTTAATGTTTTTGTGCCATCTGTGTGTCCATGTGGGAGGGAGTGGCTGGACGTGAGTGAGGCAGGAGAAAAAACCTGCGGGCATCTGGTGGACAGCTCAAGGATGGCAGGATAGCTGCTGAACATTAGTCAGTATTACATCGACAGACAGGTCCACTGTTGAACCTGCATGTGCATTCCACTTGTTTATTGTGAAAATACCAGCTCACCCACTTTGGATGGAGTGTTGAGTCAGGGAGATTTTGATTGTGAACAGAAATGTAGATACAGATGCACAGGCATTATACATTGTCGCGTATGTGTGTAGTTCTAAAGGATGGGTAAAAAAAAAAGACATCAGTGCTAGGCTACTTACTACCTATATAACATAGCAACACACACAACATAAACCTCACAAGTAGGACTAACACATCTCTAAAGTTACAGGACATGAACAGTGCTAAACAGGTACTGAAAACTACAAACTACTGCTTGATCAACACTACCAATCAATACAAGCTCACTGGTAAATGTAGACGTTTCCAGTGACAATACATTCAGTAAGATATGTAAATCCAGTGATACTGCTAACAAAGTCAAATGTAAGCATCGTAACAGTTACATTCCAAAGGGTGTGTCCGTGTGGAAATATTCAGTTTGCTTGTGTTTGACTACAGTTAGAAAATCACATAAACACAATCCATCTCCCAAAAGCTGTTATTTTATTTTAATGGAGACAAACCTATGCAGATTGCTTAAAAAATGCACTAAATTAATTAATTGATTAATTAATTAATTGGCATTTCAAATTTGTGGTTGTGATGTGCTTTGCTTTAATGGAAGTAATAATCATTTGATAGAGGCTTACAATTAAAAAAGAAAGAAAGTCATTGCTTTTGTTGTTGCTCAAAGGAACCAAGATACAAAATAAACAGGTTTTTGCTTAGCTTTGGTGAGACCTAACTTGGTGAAACCTAAATATGGATACAGATAGAATAAATACTGTGGATAAATAGGTTCACATGAGGAACCTGTGATAATGCTTATGATGTGAATTGTGTTATATAGCTATTGTGTACTGTCCCTTTACCCATGGGCTTGATCATTCTGGTGTTAATCATTAATCATATCATGTGTGTTTTGGATGTTTAACTGTACAATTCTCTGTGCAATAAAATAACCCATGCTTATCTTTCGACAAAGAAAAATGTTGACAAAAAGAGTTTTCCAACTACTACTATTTTTGTTATTATTTTTATTATATTTTTATTTGAGTACTTCATTTTATCATATCTTATCTTATCTTATATAATGATTCAATTAGGGGAAAGAGAAATTAAAGTATTTGAAATAAATGACTTCGGCTGCATTAAAGGACAGATGCACATTTTTTGTCTTAAAACAACTTGTTGTTATCATTGCATCTCTCTCCTTCGCTCTCTCCCCTCACCGAGGCCTGCTGTTATCTGTCAGTAACCTGACGTCGTGTCTTGCAGCGCGCTGCAGCGCCGCGGCGTGGAGACCCAGCCGAATCACACCAGAGGCGGCTTTGCGTCGGGGAGAGGTGGGTCCTGGCAGCTCGCAGTGCGGAGTCTCCGATCCGCCGCATCCTGACGTAAATACACAGTCCATCATAATGTAAGTGTTAGATTCTTCAATGGAGCTCCCGTCCTGCCCTGCTGCCACAGCCCGACGTGTTTACTGTCACACACTGCAGAGGGCGATGCGGCGAGCAGTGGGTGTGTGTCCTGAACACCGCCGTGGGTGAGGAGAGAAGAGCCAGCCAGCCTGTCATCCACCGCAGCACAACCGCACGGATGATGTGTTTTTACTGCCTCCCGTTCTCCATCCTGTCTCGGTTAAAGTCGACGGAATCGAAAGGGCCCTGAGAGATTTAAGATTTCACCCAACAGAAGAACCAAGAGCCAGGAGAATCAAGATGAAATTTCCCACTGAGAATCCAAGAAAGCCTGGGAGCATGAACCCCCCTCCAGGTTAGACTGTCAGTTAGTCATCTGTTTTTGTAAAGTGTGTCTTTGGGCATGATGATTGATTTTGGGGGGAGTTCATCTTAAGACCGCCCCATTGTTTTGAATGAAATACTGCGGTGTGTGAAACGGTCCTTTTAAACAGTCTTAGCAGCCTTTACCTGGTCTGCAACTACTGTGATTGTTGCAACCAGGCAGCTCCAGCAGGCTTGCCAATGAAAGATCTAAGCTACCTAGAAGATGAATTTCCAAAGAAACACGGTCCAGTAGAGTATGCTGATGCTGATGCTGTATGCTGAAGTTTACTATGGGAGAACACTGCAGCTGTGGCGTCCCCAGTGCTCTAAACACAAAGGCTGCAGGTGTTGATGTGTTGATACCTGAGAGATGATTCATTGGGAGGAAAAGGGGGGAAATGAGCAAATTATGCCCACAACGAGGCTTTGTTGTCAGTCAACAAAAGCTTCAATGTGATGCAGTGGAGAAGATGTGCCCAGGGTCTGTTTGAAACATTACCTCATCACAACCCGGTAGATGCCCCCAAATCCTGCATGAGTGTCACGTTCTCCCACAACATCAGCACGTTTGCCCAGCTGTTACAGCCTGTGCATGTGATTTATATGCTCAGCACATGGCACTCCAGCCTTCTTTCATTTTCAAGTGTTCTCCCCACACCACTGGTTCTGTGAATTCTGATGATTTTGCAAATGATTGGTTACATAAATCAAAGCAGTCGATTCTGTTGTGTTTATTTTATAAGTGTGCTCAGTGTCAGTGAGATGTGGCACAGCGGTCACGATTCCCCAACCAACTGTTACATAACATTATTTAGTGAATAGATGATGAAACGTAAAAATCCACCTCTTGTTGCTTTGCTGGCTGTCAGTCACACTGGGAGCAAATCAACACTGACGTTGGAGTCTTAACTACAATCAACAGCCTTTGTTGGTTTTAGGAGATAATTGGCAACATAGCAGGAGAGGTGACATTTAGCAATATGTTTCCTTTACTGTGTTAACGATGAACACTGTTAATGAGGTATGAAGTGAAGCCCAGTAAAGTGATTACCAATATAATAGTCATTAACTCAAGCACGACTTCCTAGCTTTTTCCCCAGAACTATTAACCACATTTCACATGCATCTTCAGCTGATTTCATCTCTATAATGGTAATGAGAGTTTTACTCATTTATTTCATCTGCTGCATCAGTAAACTTTATCTACTGATGAAGAGGGTGAGATGCAGTTGAAAGTTTTAGAAAAGCTAGTGTATAGATCTTGAGTGAAGATTTTCTATCCAAATCTTATTCCCGAGGTCAAGAATGGACCTTCCTGGGCTGCAAACCATGATTATTTTCATTCATGATAAATCAACCAGTTCCCTTTTTGACTAACTGTTTAATCATTTAGCCAATAAAATGTAAGGAAAAAGACCCCATCTTCAAATTGCTTGTTTTGTCAGACCACCTGTCTGAAACCCAAACATATTCAGTTTATTATCCTGGGTTATGTGGGTATAAACAATATTGTAATGATGATTCAGTGGATTAAACGGTTACTTTACTATAGATTTAGTGTGGCGCTTCCCCACACACATTTTTAAAAGGATGATCACGATTGGTTAAAAATCAGTGTAGCAGAGGCAAAGATATTCTGACTTTTCAGTGCAACACACATTGGCTGCATCACTGTGTCATTTGAAGCACCTCAACTGATGGCTGTAGTATACACCTCCCATGTTTCAAATGTAAAATGCTCCTTTAGGTATTAACTCTGTACCACATACAGGAGTCATAGAGAAGAAGTAAAATAGTTACATAGGGATGTTTATGCTTTTAGACAGTTAGTCAGGAGAAGGCTGTCACTATTATTTGGAAGTCACGTATTTGTGTTCAGGGTTTTCCTCCTGTTGTTTTTGTCTGGCAGTGGAGCATTTGTGAGAGAGAGGTTGATGGATTACTCTCTCTTCTGCCTGTCTGCCTTGAAAGCCCATCAGTCCTTTTGCTGAGAGGCACAGATATCCCTCCTCTCTATCAAACAGGCAAATATGAATTCTGAGGAAAATGGCTTTTGGAGATAAAATGGAATGACTATAATCATTATTTGTCTTTTTTTCATTTGCCATTAAAATCCGGTTTTAAAAACAATCCAGTTTGTCTCTGGTCACTTTATAGTCTTGATATGGACCATTGTCTAAGACTAATTTGCCCTGAGGGCTTTCTTTCTTTTTGTATTTCTTTCTCCCTCACAACTTTTTGTGCCTAAAAGTATTGGCAGACATTCTGAAGTTAAACAAAATGTCATGGCCAGTGCTCATAAGAAAGGTCATTCATCCTGCTGAGCTGTTGCAGATCAGAGCGTTCATCAACAATAAACATCACTGTATCATGCAGATATTGCAGCACATAGTTTTTCATTTGTCCTTTGTTTCAGTGGCAGTCCAGACAAACCTGGTCCCCCCCAAGAAGGTGCAGCCTGGCATGCTTCAGTCCAGCCTGGTGCAAGCCAGTGTGGCCACCATGCAGAACCCGATGGGCTGCACTGTGCCGCGGCTCTCCGTCTCCTCCCGCCCCCCCAGCATGGTGGCCAGCATGGAGGCAGTGGCGGATGGCTCAGCCCCATTCACCATGATGAAGTTGAAGACAGTGCTGGCAGTATTCGTGGTAGTGGTGGCCTACCTGGTGGCAGGTGGCTTGGTTTTCCGGGCACTGGAGCAGCCCTTTGAAAACAACCAGAAGATCACCATAACAGCAGAGAAGGCAGCCTTCCTGCAGAAACACCCGTGTGTGTCTCCAGATGAGCTCGAGGCTCTCATCAAGGTAAGAGCAGCCATTGGTCGATACTCCAGTCTTTCCTCAGTCCTGGATAAGGTCCCCAGTGGAGACTCAGGTCTACTGAAATCTGAGCTTCATATCGATCTGACACCATTCAAGCTCAACACGTACTCCACACTCTGCCAGCCATCCTGGAATTGGATACAAACCACACTGAACTGTCTAGTACATCAACAGTGTAGATGTATTAATGGCTCCCATACATCCTTGAAACTCCTTGAAGTTGTGTGAATATGAAAATAATATTTAATATAAATATAAGTTGTTTTTGTCTGAATGAAATAGAAAAACTATGTGCAGTTATGATGTGACTCTGGAATGACGATCTGGACGTTGGAATTAAAACAGATTGCCCCATAAACTAATTCTTACATAGAGATTAGCTGTTATTCCAAGTAATTTTTGTAACTGATTGAACCAACTGCACAGCCAAATTAGCTTGCTGACTTGTGACTTGTTTAGTGTGAAGACTGTAAAAGGTAATATATAATATGGCAGTCATATCTGACCTCAAATTTTCTAAAAAAAAAACCAAAAACAAAAATCCCCTCAAATTACAAAACGTCTGTCAGTAACATCAGATTAAATGATCAAGTGAAGTCGTGATTTTCCAATCACCCTGACCACTACTCACTTTGAAACATGTCTCCATGTTTATATATATAAATAAAACAAAGTCGTACCTATATTTATTTAAGTATTATCAAATAAGTTTAATATATTCTTCCTGATGTATTATTCCTCTTCAAACTGTTAAGGAAGTTATGTTACAGCTTGCAATACTAGAGTGACTTCCAACATAGTTGCTTTTGATTACAACACAGCTGGAACTCAGGAGGTGGAGCAGTTGTCCACAATTGGAAGGTTGGTGGTTCGATCCCTGGCCCTGCAGTCTATGTGTCTCTGTGTCCCTGGGCAAGATACCACTCCAAAATTGCCCCTGATGGCTGTTCCATCAGTATGTGAATGTACATTGCTTTGGATAAAAGCATCTGCTAAATTAAATTGTAGTATTGTAATATTTGGGGCTTGTTATTTGGGAGGGTTGCTGATTCAAGTTCACAGTACACAGAGTGGACTGGTGGCTGGAGAGGTGCCAGTTCACCTCCTGGCCACTGCTGAACCACTGACTGTTTGGGGCACTGTGCTATGCGGCAGGACCACCTCGGACATCTCTCCACAACAACAAAGGCATGCCTATAAGTCCTGTGTAAAGAATGAATAAATGAAAAGAAAAATAGCAACCTAATGAAAAAAATTTAGTTTTAATTTATTAAAATAATTCTTCTTCATCAAATGTTTTCCTAGCATCCAATTATACATCACTAAGGTATGACATTATCAGGGTTTATTTGTCATTTTACAACATAGGGTTGCTCAATGAAATGTAAGTTGGAGAAAACTTTCTGTGACACCCATAATGCATTAGAAATGCACTTATAACGCATTGTACTCTGTTTATAGCACGTTATTACATCTGACTCAAAGTAAGGCATTATAACAGTATGATAACACATTATAGAATGACTGTAATGTATTACAACAATGAGAATTATAATACACAATGATCCTTGTGAATTTCCCCATTGTGGGGTGAATAAAGGAATATATTATATATTATCTTATCCTTACAAAAATAATGTCAGAGAGTGACCAGCAATTATGAAATATTATGATACTTGACCTTGTAAGTCATTACACAATGTTTGATAATATATTCCAACTATTGTTATAAAGCATTATGAATATTTCTAAGTACTTATAACTATAATTATACTTTGGGCTCTGCAAAGGCACCTCACCTCACCGATATCACTGATGCTCTGTAGATGAGTACTAATGATTTTCTGGGCCATTTTAATCATGTGCGGCAGAGCTCTCATGACGTGGGCTGTGCGCATCCCATGCCAGTTTATGATGTTGTGATCCAGCATGAAAGCTCCTCTGTTCCAGGAACCTAAAACTTCTCACCAGCTCCACAGCAGCTTGACTGGTGTAGACAAGGGTATGTGTCTTCACCTCATTTTTCCTAAAATCAATGATCAGCTCCTTGTTGTTGTAGCACTAGGCTATTCTCTGTGCACCACCCTACGAGATTTTTTTACTTCCTTGTGATATAAAGTCTCATCATTGTTTGTCAAGGATAGTGATGTCATCAACAAACTTCATAACAGAGTTGTGAGTGTGTGCATGTGGGGGATTGCAGTAGTGAGTGTGCAGTGTGAACAAGAAGGGGCTGAGCACATAGCCCTGGGGGGGCTCTGGTGTTCAACACCGGAGTGGAGGAGGTGTAGCCAGTGTGGTGTCTGTTTGTAAGGAGATCCAATATCCAGTTCAAGAGTGTGGTACTCAAGCCCAGAATGCTAAGTTTGCCAGTAGATTTCATGGAAGAGATTATGTTGAATGCTGAGCTGAAATCAACAAATAGCATCCTGATGTAGGTGTTATTTTCAAGATGTGTAAGCACTTCACCAAAATGGGGGTAAGTGCTAAGTGCTTGGAGCAGCTACAGTTGAAACAAAACAACACAACACAGCACAACACATAATACACTAAACAACAAAGTTACACCATGACATAAAACAACATACAGTGCAATCAAAGAACAACATACAGTGCAACAAAACAACATACAGTGCAACAAACAAGTACCTAAAAAAACACTGATCCTGTGAGTAATAATGTAGAGGTAGAGGTAGAGGTGATGTGCAAAATGCAAGGTGATGCAAAATGTTGTGCAAAGAACATAAAGTGACCAGATCCAGTGTAAACAGATCAGAAACTATCAATAAACTACAGCATTGTGAGTCCAGAGTGTTCTTTGTCAGACTGAGCTGCAGAGTTAAACAGTCTTATTGCTTGTGGCAGGAAAGATTTCCTGTATCTGTCCTTGTGACAGCGGAGCTGAATCAGCCTGTTGGAGAACGAGCTCCGCTGTCTGTCCAGCAGCTGGTGGAGAGGTGGTCAGGGTTATCCAGATGGATAACAGTTTGTCCAACCTGTTTGTGTTTCTGACTCTGATGCTGCTTCCCCAGCAGACTACAGCAAACTACAAGGCACTAGCCACGACTGACTGGTAGAATATTTCCAACATTCTGCTGCACACATTGTAGGATCTCAGCTTCCTCAGGAAAAAGACTCTGCTCATCCCCTTCTTATATACAGCTTCGGTGTTGGTCTTCCAGTCCAGCTTGTTGTCAATGTAGACGCCAAGATACTCGTAGTCCTCCACCATGTCCACCTCCTCTCCCAGGATACACAGGGGCTGTGTCGGTGTCCTCTTCCTCCTGAAGTCGATTACCATCTCTTTGCAAAGCATTGGGGCCATTGGGGTGTGTAGAGGCTTGGATGTGGGGTGGAGGAGACAGCTGAGGGTTGTGAATAAAATCTGTTGAAGAAACAATTCCACTCATTTGCCCTCTCCATGCCGTCATCTCACTGCCTGTCTCTCACCTTAAACCCAGTGATCTCCATTCCAGTCCACACATCCCTTGTGTTGTTCTGCTGGAGTTTGGCCTCCAGCTTCCTCCTGTAGGAGTCCTTGCATTCCCTCAGCTTCACCCTCAGATCAGGTTGCACCCTCCTCAGTTCATCCCTTTCTCCAGACCTGAAAGCCCTCTTCTTCTTGTTCAGAAGGTCTTTCAGAGGCACATACTCTGGAGTCAGCAGGACCAGGTTGTGGTCAGATCTGCCCAGAGGGGGAAGAGCAGTCACCCTGTATGAATCCTTGGAGTTTGCATACAGGAGGTCCAGTGTCTTATTGTCTCTGGTGGGGCAGTCAACAAACTGATTAAAAAGTTGGCAGGGTTTTATCCAGAGAAACATGGTTGAAATCTCCAGTAATCACTACAAAAGCATGAGGCTGCTTAGTTTGTAGCTTTGCGACAGTGGAGTGAGTGACGTCACCTGCTGCCTCAGCTGACAGGGGGATGTGAACAACAACAACAATGGCAGACATGAACTCCCTCTGCAAGTAGTAGTAGTAGTTCAATATTAGGGCTACAGAAATGTTCCTTCACGGTAGCATGTGTGGGATTACACCACCTCTCATTCAACAACACTGCGACTCCTCCTCCCTTCTTCTTACCGTTCTGTTCGTACCGTTCTTCAGGATTGCGGGAATTCCCACCGGACAGCCACCAGAAAAGTTAAAAGTGGTCACTGCCTCTCCAAAACACTCTCACTTATACTAAAGTTGAAAAAGAAAATAAAGTGACAAAGTGATGAAAGTAAACAAAATATGATGCAGACACAGAGCTGCTGCAACAGGCAGCTACTCAGTACGGCATCAGATGCAGGTATCCGAGCGGTAACTAATGAAGCACGTAGATTTGTCTTACCTGTGTATGCAGTGGAGCTGCTGCTTACAGCACCAACAGTGAAAATACTTTTTGGAGGAGAAGACGTTGAAGGTTAAGGTAAGGTGTCAGGTAGTGTGTGGGCACTGCCAGTCTGTTTGCCTGTGGGTGCCTGTCACTGGTGCCCTGTGGGTGGTGGTGTTTTCTCTGATTGATAATAATGTGGCTGTTTCTTATTCTTACATCCTTCTGGTCCTGGTTGTTGCCATCAGGCATCCCCTGTGGTGATGTTACATTGCTTTTTCAGACCTGGAAACAGTAAAATTTCTGACTTGTTCTATCTGTTACAGCAGTGGATTTTTTCTTTGTTTATTCAGATGTGATAGGACCATAGAGCTGCAATGGTCACAGGATGTTTGTCACCTTGTCCACAGTGGGAGTGCTGTCACTGCTGGAGAGCAGCAGTGACTTGGAAAGCTCACACTTCTCAGGAAGGAGGGAGATCCAGATCTTCAATTTCATCATTTCTTACATTGTATGTGCTACCTACTTAAGTCTGAAAGATCAAGACATTTTAAGTTGTGACTCTCATTCCAATTTGAGTATTTTGCTTAATATTCAAAGCAGATTTAATTGCTGCTGTAAGCAGATGGTATGAAAGCTTAACATTTAGAGAGGGAGACTGATGATTCTCTCTGCTCTCTTTTTCTCTTTTGCCAGACATCTGAAAAGAAAAAAGTGCATGTTTCAAAGGGGCTATTGATTGATTATAGTTTTTATTTTTTACATAGAGCCCCCCTCTCCTGCAAAATCTGAAAATCTCTGGATGCTATCATGAACATGCTTGAAAGCAAGAACTCATAAACAATCTTAATTTGACTTGTTGCTAACACCAGGACTTTTCATGGTCAGATGCTCACAGCCACTTGTAAAGCACTGGACAGCTATTGACCTCAGCATCAGTGAAACCATGTATGATAATGGCTAGAATAATGCAGAGCACAGCCACTGCAGCTGAGCCTGGAAAGGTGCTGAATGAGCAGCTTGCAGAGAGACAGACTGAGTGCAGCTGCTAAGACACGCTAAGATGATCGTGCTGGGACCTGTGATGCTGCAACGTCACATGCTCTTTCAGTGAAATGACAATAAGCTGTGCATATACTTTAATGGCCTTTAAACAGACATAGACATCTCATGGGTGAGCTGCTGTGTGAGTGCTGCAGTACAGGTTGTGTTTTTTTTCTGAACATACACCATCTCTGAGACAACAGTATTCTCTTGATGACGTCATGATTGCTAAGACAATAAAATCATTCCCCAACCTGAAAGGATGAAAGCCAAAAAAGCTGGGGCCTTCATTTGTGGAGTTTGCATTCAGGTTTCCTCTGGTTACTCAGGTTTCCTCCCACTGTCCAAACACAGATAGGTTAGATTAACTGGTCACGCTAAAATGCCCTCAGGTGTGAATGTGAAGGGTTGTCTGTCAGCCATGTGATTGACTGCTGCTCTGTCCCCTCGCCCAGTGTCAGCTAGGATTGGCTCCAGTGAATTAGTAAATATCATGTTCAACCACTGTATTTTACTGTAAAATGATTCTGTTTTTTTTTTAAAATCTAAATATTATCTTCTTTTTAACCTCAAAAAAAGGGCAAAGTAAGTAGTAATACTGTCAGTACTAAGTTAACAACATTCATTTCTTTTATTCTGTCACTCTTCATTTCACCAGGTTACACTAGAAAATAACTAGTTTGTACGATTTGTTGACGAAAATCTGGCTGTCATAGATGCCCAACAAAATTTGTGAATCTGACGGACTGCCGTGTCCTTGTTAGTTTGTGCAACCACTATTGCTGATCAGCTCACTAGGAGCGCTTATTTACCCATCTGTGTGAAACTTTGTTTCGTGCTGCCGTCTGTGGGCCACAATAAGTCGGGTTCTGTCTGGAACAAAGACCAGCGGACAGAGGACAGTCCCACCTGCTTCTGAGAGACAGATAACTACCGTTCTTGTGTCTTAAACACACAAGTTCAAGATCAGGAGTACATACCATTTCTTTTATTACATAATTCCTGCACCGAGAGTCACTAATAACATCTTAATTGTTTCTATCCATGCAAACATTTGAGAAGCCTTGTACCAATTGGTTCAAGAAATCTCCTTAAAGCCAAGTAGATCATGAAACCTGTCTCATGAACTCACTGTATTCATTGCAGACTTGTGTTAAGGTGCAATCCTCCATCTTGTCCCGGAGGGAGCGAGCATTGCTGAAGAATACTGATTGTAGCAGTGGCTTGCTGAGCTTTCGGTGGGCAAGGCAAGGCAAATTTATTTGTATGGCACCATTCATATGCAAGGCAACTCGAGGTGCTTTACAGAGGCATAGAAATAAATTTTTTTAAAAACTGGAACATTGAAATTACATTAAAACCACAGAATAAATGCAAGATATCAAAACATTGAAATTAAAACATTGCATTTGTAGCGGCCTTAGTCTTACTCAATGATAACAACAATGCTAATGACACCCATATTACCCTAGGTTCGGAAAGCTGGACACCTTTAATTATTTGAATGGCCCACTTACAAAAGAGTGGACGTAAAGTTGAATAGTGACATTTTTTATTTCCTCAGTGCAATTATTTGACAGTGTTAGGACAATGTATAAAAATAAAATACAAAACTAAATCCCTTTCGAAATAATAAACAAAATGAAAGTGCAAATAAAAGTGTCCCTCCTTTAGAATCAAAGGCATAGTTCAGTTCCCTGTGAACGAAATTTCCTTTGAGGAAAAGAAGATCAGAGTTCCCTCTGACTTGTGTGTGCGCACCGTTCCTATGACTACCCGGGTAGGTCTTTTGAGTGCGTTGTGTCTTATCTGAATCCGAGTCAATGTAGTGAATCATTGGTCTGAGATTCCCTGAGGGCGGAGCCCACGGCTGGCCACACCATGTGTCTGGTCCATCCACAGTCAAGCTCTCTGGTGCTGGCTCGCCACTGAACCCTCCAGGGTTCAGGATCAGAGTGATCAGTCACTAGTCCATAAATGGAAAAAAACAATCGGAGCTCACAGTGAGAGGACCTACTAGATGAAAGCGGCTCCTCCGCTCAGTAGGACACACAGGACTTGGTCCAGGGGGGTTCTTTAGTTTGCTCAGTGCGTGCTCTTGGGACAATGTCTCAGGTGAAAAGAGAGAAAAAGCAACCAGGAAGGCGCTAATTTGTTTTTACAGTGAGGTACAGAGCGACTGCGCCATTCTCTGGCAGGGCATGAAACTTCACCTCTAAATGTCACATATGGGTTTAGTAACTGTATGTTTTATGTGGGTTACACATTAAAATAGACATTAAAATCATAAAACGTGATTTAAAACCAATAAAAGTGCACTTTAAAATCCAAGAATATATAATTAAGAGCACCATCATGTATATAAATTCTGCTATTTTTATGTGGTCAGGCAAGTTTTGTAAATGGAATCTTCATTCAGAAAAGTCATGTATAAGTTTTGTTGTTGTAAATTTCCCCACTGTGGGACGAATAAAGGTTTATCTTATCTTTTCTTATCTTGTTGAGCTCGCTTGGGAAATTCACTTGTTACAGCAGCTTGCAGAACAGGCAAACTGAAATATAGTACTCAAAACAAGTGGTAGTAAAAATAACAGTGGTAGAAAAAGTATTTACACTATGTTACTGTGACTGTATCATTGGAGAACTTTTGGAGATGACAGCTCCCAGAGTAGCAGAAGTACAATGTATACAGGGTGAAGAGAAAGGGGGACAGCACTGTCTTCTGTGGTGCCCCTGTGCTGCAGACCACCATATCAGACACACAGTCAAGAAGCCTCACGTACTGTGGTCTGTTGGTGAGGTAGTCGATAGTCCATGCAGCCAGGTGACAGTCCATCCATGCCCCTTCTAGCTTCCTGTATTGTGTTGAAGGCACTGGAGAAGTCAAAAACATACACTGACAGCTCGCAGTGCTGTCGGTGTTCTCCATCATCTACCCCTATGCCCGACTGGGAAGCAAACTGCAGGGGGTCCAGATTTGAGCTCAACAGGGATTGAAGGTTTTTAGAGTTATCCTGTACATGATCAGGTGAGAAGTGAGGGCCACAGGCCTGAAATGGTTTGGCTCCCTGGGATGTGTAGTCTTCCAGACTGAAATCACACAGGAAGTTTTCCACAGATCAGAGACCCTCTCTAGACTCAGGCTCAGGTTGAAGATGTAGAGGAGCACTGAACAGAGCTGGTCTGCACAGTCCTACAGGAGTCTGCGGCTGATGCCATCAGAGCCTGAGGCCTTCCTGGTCTTGAGCTTTCGTGGGAGCAAAGCCAAATCTGTTCAAGTACAGATTAAGTTTGTTTGCCCACTCCCAGTCTCCTGCTTCAGGCCTCCTGTCCTGGCCTTTGCTGTGACCTGAGATGGTTTTCAGGCCTCTCCAGACCCCTCTTGCATTGTTCTGTGGTAACTGTTCCTCCATCTTAGCCTTGTAGCTGGCCTTGCCTTTCCCTGATTTTCTTTTTTAGCTCCTTCTGCACCCTTCTCAGTTCCTCTCAGTCCCCAGATCTAGAAACCCTCTTCTTTTCCATAAGCAGGGCTCTTAGTTCAGGGGTTACCCATCCATCAGAGAAACACTGTACTTTCCTTGTGGGTACAGTGTTCTCTACACAGAAGTTGATGTAGTCCGGAATGCAATGTGTCAAAACATCTGTATCCCCTCCATGTGGGCTGCACAGAACTTCCCAGTCAGTGGTGTCAAAGCAGTCCTGCAGCGCCTCAGTAGTCCACTTCTTCACGTACCTTTTGGTGGGGGGGGTTGTTTCTTCACAATAGGTATGTAAATAGGCTGTGGTCTCACCAGGTTGTGATCTGAGTGTCCCAGCGGGGGGAGGAGTGCAGCCTGGTCAGCGCCATCAGCTCTTCCATCATATTTGTATGTATGTATTATGTATCACAGAGCTGTTCTGCTAATGAAGAGTCATTTCCCTGATGGAAGGGTTTTTAGTATGATAGAGTCTAAATGCAGGCATTTTCCACCCTGCCAAAATACCATTCTGAAGGAAGCAGTAACTGCTGGAACATTTTGGCACAAAAAGTCAAAATATAAACATACATAGGCAGGTTCCGCAACATTCAGTATTGTTGCTCTCAGCCTCCAGTGTCTGAGTGAAGTCGGAGCAGTGGGTACTACAGAGTCCCGGCTGAAATAGAATGTGACAGTGATTTCATGGTGCCAGGAGAGAAAGGACAGCTGATAAGCCCAGCTCAGAGAGGTGCTCCACTATCTCAGCCCAGAGGTTTGGCCTTAAGACAGACTCACCTCTGCCACAGTCAAGGATTCAGAGCCAGATGAATATCACTCCAGCCCTCTCTCTCCGTTCTGGAAGGGAGCAGGTGACAGCTTCCTCTGGTGACATTTCCGGGCCTCGCTTGGCGTTGTTTGTAAAAAGGGCACAGAAATCTCATCGCTTTTGCAGCAGTATCTACTCTAAAATGAAATATTTGCCCTAGTCTTATATATATGTATATATTTTTTTATTTTTGAAGGAAAATTAATAAACTAATTAATGACATTGATCAGTTATAGAAAGAATTGAGTTCATGTATTGACCTTTGTCTTCTGCTTCAAAAGACACACACTGACAACTTCTTGTGAATGAGGATTCCTCTGTTTCATTTGTTACTATATAACTAGTGAGATACAACCTTACTCAGCAGATGATAGGAATGTTATTTAAGTAATTTAATTATCAAGACAAAAACAAATGTTTTGGTGATTTCACATCAACTCTTATAAGAGCAAAGCAGTGGATTTTGCCTCCCAAAGTTTCTGTCCATCCAAGAGGGATGGGATGATGACCAGCTTCTTCAACTGCTTACGCCAGTGCTGCCAGGGAGTGGCACTGGTGAACAACATGGTTTTCCTGGCCCGGCCTCCGGATTGCCACACAAAGGTTCATATGACTGCAGAGGTTGTCTTCTGCATGCCTCAAAGCTTTGTTTTCAACAGTGGCTGCCCTATGTGTGCCTTCCCACCATGAAATTGACCACAGCAAAGGTGCCAGGCCTGTGCGAGCCATTGCAGAGACATTACCAGTGTCAGCAGTCTTATTATGGCAATGAAGGGCTTTTTACATGGCCCCTGAGAGTGTTTGTTCCAGCACAGGTTCAGAGGTTAGTGTTATTAGCGATACCATTTCTGATGTTAGCGCTATCAGCCATGTTGTTTCAGAAGTAAGCACTGTTAACCAGGCTGCGTAACATTGTGATGTTAGCAATGTTAGCCATGTGAGGTGCCCCACCTGGGTTGGAAGAGATGCCCCCCTTCCCTCCACAGGTGAGGCAAATAAGGAGAAGGCGGTCTGACTTGGCATCGACTTATGTGCACAACACTTTATCTCAGCAGCTAGTTGGTTATTCATGTCCCATTGGTTAGCTAATTGCCACAGCTCTGCACTGCGCAACAGCCGGGCGTGCTTTGTAAGTTCTCTAATTTTCTTGCATTTTTGTTTTGTTCCTTCCTAGTTATTATTTCACCCCTGAGAACAGCCTTTGTCCCTGCCTATGATATTACTAGATTTATATATTCTGTATCATTATACATTCTATAGTCTTGTAACAGTTTGCTTTAAAGTAATTTTGTAAAAATTCTCTCAAATCCAACACTGTTTTCCTTGCTATTCCTTAATGCCAGTAAAGGTGCATGATCTGATACATGTATTCGGTTTAATTACAAAAAAGTCTTTAAAAGCATATCAGAAATGACCAAGTCTTTAAAAGTTCCTTTAACTGATGAATAGTAAGTGTAATCACTTGGAGTTGGTTTTTAAAGATCCCCATACATCTACTATTCAATATCTTTTGAGAATTACCTCATCAGAAGTGTGTGTGTTCATTATATTTTGTAATACTTTGTGAATCAATTTTTTCATTCATCAATTTATTAAAGTCTCCTAACACAAATATCCCCTTACTTTGTACTGTATTTAAACCAGTCTTCTCATTTGTACTTGGACCTTCCTCAGGGGGTTTGTATATCCAGTGTACTTAATAGTGTGATATATTCTCTATCTATCTTCCCTACCACAAAAACATATCTGCCTTCTTTGTCACTCTCTTACTCTATTCTCTACCTCAAATGGGATGTGGTTCCTTACCATATTTATAATACATCTTTTGGATGAGTGGTTGGATGAATAGAAAACCTGGGAATGAAACAGTTTTACTTTTTTCTCATGTTCCATTTTAGACAAATGTGTTTCTTGCATAAATGCATTATCTTATTCTTGATGTTTCATTTGTGTGAGTACTTTGCTCCTCTTAATTGGCTTGTTCAGACCATTCACATTGAATGAAATTATGTTGATGTTCATTCTCTGCCACATAATATTTTCTGTTGTATATCAGTATTCTCTGTACCTGTAGTTTTCCCATTTTTCTAAAATTTCCTGAAGAAAAAACCCTTATGCAACCAATCACATACAGTCACAGTGTTCCATGCTTGTGTTTGTGCATGGATGCTAGGATCCTTAAGAAAGAGCGCATTTGCATCTAGTTAGGTGGTTCAAAATTTCTAGTTTGAGGGAAAGTGACAAAAGCATCAAAATCACCATCAAAACAATACAAACAAAATTGATTCAACTATTTAAGTACCACTATAACGGAAAGACCATTTATGATTTTTCTTTAATTTCAATTTATGTCTGCAATATAGAATGCATTTTGTAATCTGCTAAACTAAAGTAAACACAAAAAAAAAAAAAAAAATGGGAAGACATGGACCAAAATAATACATCTGCAATCCTTATTTATAACTCCTCAATGTATTCAAAGACATATCAACCATATCTGTAGTTAGTCATCTCAATAGAAGTAAGGAGCCTGTTAATTTTGTGTATGCATGTGTGTGTGTATGTGTGTGCGAAAGAGATACCAGTCTTTCAGTTTTCAGTTTCAGAAAATTCAGTTCAGGTATGAACCTCATGTCCCAGAGAGCCGATCGGCCCAAATGTCCCAAGCTTAGTGCCATCACCCTCCCCCCTGCTATTCTCACACTCTTTACACTCTATAGTGTGTAAAATTGTACATACACACAGTCAAGGTGCAAGGTTCTGCATGTATGGCTCCCTATCACAATCGATCAATCACTATGGCAAAAAGATTCTCTGTTGTGCCTTAGAAATGATCTTAGAAGAGAGAGAAACTTTCGAAGATGAAGACGAAGAGTTTTCAGAATATGAGGATCACGTTTCTGTCAATTCAGAGTCTGACAGTGAGTTTGAAGAAGAGGATGAGATTGACCCTCAGTCCCAGGACCAGCCCGTCAGCGGCCAGCCCCAGGACCAGCCCGTCAGCGGCCAGCCCGTCAGCGGCCAGGACCAGGACCAGCCCGTCAGCAGCCAGCCCGTCAGCGGCCAGGACCAGGACCAGCCCGTCAGCAGCCAGCCCCAGGACCAGCCTGTCAGTGGCCAGCCCCAGGACCAGCCCGTCAGCAGCCAGCCCGTCAGCGGCCAGCCCCAGGACCAGCCCGTCAGCGGCCAGGACCAGGACCAGCCTGTCAGTGGCCAGCCCGTCAGCGGCCAGCCCCAGGACCAGCCTGTCAGCAACCAGCCCATCAGCGGCCAGCCCCAGGACCAGCCCGTCAGCAGCCAGCCCGTCAGCGGCCAGCCCCAGGACCAGCCTGTCAGCAACCAGCCCATCAGCAGCTTGCAGGAGGAGAAATGTGGATATCAAAAAATGGTGAAATTGAATGGTCTTCTTGTCCAAGGAATGAGCCACTCCACATAGCTGCCAATGTGATAAGGATGCAACCAGGGCCGACGTGGATGGCGGTTACTCATCTGCTGGACATAAAGTTCCAGGATTATCCGCTTCGATAACCCAGACACCAGACCAGCTCAGCGGCAGACAGACAAGCTAGCTGCCATCAGGTTCGTGTGGGACAAGTGGCTGGACCGCCTTCCACTGTTTTACAGCCCTGGGCCCAATGTCACTATTGATGAGCAGCTCATGTCATTTAGGGGTCGCTGCCCCTTCAGGCAGTACATGCCTTCTAAACCTGCAAAATGTGGACTCAAGATCTGATGCTGCTTCATCATATGCATGGAACTTACAAGTTTATACAGGGAAGCCAGATGGAGGAGCCCCTGAGAAGAATCAAGCGATACAAGTTGTCCTTGATATGACACAGGGACTCTGTGGCCACAACATCACAACTTGTGGCAACTTTTTTACTTCACACAAGCTGGGACAGGAGCTCCTAAAGAGGAAGCTGACGGTGGTGCCAGAGCTCCCACCTCAGCTGCTGAGTACACAGAACGGGCCCGTCAATTCATCTAAGTTTGCATTCATGGCCAACCTGTCCCCAGTGTCCCACATGCCAAAGAAAAGCAAAAATGTAGTACTCATGAGTACGCTGCATAGGGATGAGAGAATCTGTGGGATTCAGGAACACCAAAAACCTGAAATGATAATGGATTACAATGCCACGAAAGGAGGGGTGGACAAGTTGGTGACTGGCTACAGCTGCAAAAGACGAACCCTACGCTGGCCACTTGTGATATTTTTTAACATCTTGGACATCTCTGCATACAACGCTTTTGTCATCTGGATGGTACTGAACCCAGACTGGAACAGAGGGAAGCTCCAGAGGAGACAGCTCTTTCTTGATGAGCTGGGCAATGCATTGGTAAGACCTCAAATCCAGAGAAGATAAAACATATGTATGTGTCTGACACTCCTACCTTGACCCACTGTAATTATGCATGTGTGCATGTGTATGTGAGTGAAAGAGAGCTATAGAGAGAGGGGTGTTAGTAAAAATCCTGAACTAAGTGTTTTCATCATTCTAGGTTGCAGCCGGTAGCAACAAATGGAAGCGCTGTGATGTGTGTGGACCTAAGACAGACAGGAAGACACAGTATTCATGTATCAAGTGCAAGAAATACATTTGCAACACACAAACAGTAAAACTCTGTCCCTCATGTGTTGTGTAGACTGGCATGTGTATGTGTTCAACAGCTATATCAACACTATATGTATATCTTGATTATAATTGGTTGTTTTTACAAAAATGAAATAGCACTTTTATTGATAAATGTGATCTAGCAGAGGTAAATGGCAAATATTGATCATATATGCTGTTTATATTGCTTGTCATTGAGATATGGTCAACATCTGTTAAGTATTTTTACTGTCAAACGATTAAAATTTTTAATCAGAATAATCACGGGGTTGCTGTGGATTAATTTTGATTAATCACGATTAAATATCATTCATTTTTACTCTATATTAATCACGTTTCATTTTGCATGAGCAAACAGACTCAAGAAAGAAGGGAATATATATGACACCTTTAACAGTTCATGTTAATAAAAAACTTGTCTCTTTTTCAAAACAAACATTTATCCACATTAATGTGGCCCTGTTACTCCTTTTTCAGCCAGCTACTAAGACAAACTAACTTGTTGACATTGTCAGTACCGGATCAACTGCCCATTTGCGCATGCGCAGCGGCATGCACGACGATATCTCTACTTGGACAAACTGCCTGAAATGCATTGCCAAAGACGTTTCAGGGATTTTGAGTCATTCTGTGCTGCAGATGGGTTAATTGCGTTCAAAATTTTTAATCAGATTAATCATGATGATTGATTAATCCGAGTTAACGCGTCAATTCTGACAGCCCTAATTTTTACATAAATTGTTGTGGCTGTATTGTTCTAAAAACCCAATAATGTTGCAGGTCTGCTTCCCTTATAATGGATTTTATTCTTTTTCCAAGTCCCATGTAGGAGGCTTTCTTTAATTCAGAAACTCAAAAATCTCAAGGGGTTATTTATCCTTATGTCCTTATATCCTTGTGACACGTACTGTTCAAAAGTCCAAACTAGGACTTGAAGTCTGGCAAATCTACAAGTCTGAGACAAAGTGGAACTTTTGATCAGACTTTGACTCCCTGCAGATGAGGTGCATCAGTTGTGTCCTTGTGTGTTTGCCCTTCAGCTGGCCACACAGCTATCTGTCACGCCCTGGTTGTGGCTCATTACACTGAGACTCCATCTGCTAGGATGGACACTCGCAGGGCAGACTGGCACTGAGTGTGATGCCTGCCTCCGATATCTGCCTTGTCCCTGTGCCCTCTTCCTGCACTTCAGCCAAGCTCATTCAATGTGCAATGGCACATACTGCAGAGAAGCAGCCACTGTTATGCAACAAGATGAATGGGGTGATGAACTGAAGAAGTCTCAGGAATTTTCTTTTTGCAGCTCCCTGAGACGTGTCACTGTAGCCCAGGCAAAGTGATGATGACACATGGCCTATTCAACTAATCTAAATCCTGTTGGTCTACTGAGATAAATAATAACATTTTATGCATAGTGAAATAAAAAAATATTTTTAATTATTTTAAGTGTTTGCATCACTGCTCTGAAGCTTGATTTAAAGACATCTAAGTTGTAACTTGCTTCAACAGATATGATGGTTGAGGTTGATGGTTGAGCAGGGAAATATTCTCTAGATATTGTTCAGTATATGGGCTGTGGCAACACTCAACACAATTAAAATTAAGTGATCACAGTTATTTGTTAGAATTTGTTTCCCCAGTGTTGTAAGTAGCTCTTGTTTACAGGTTTCTTCCTTGCATCTGGCCTTGTGAGACCACGACCTAAACACGTTAAGAGTTAATACTGTATAAAGTAAATGTGTTTCAGACACCTAAAGTACAGCTGCAATTCCAAAAAAGTTGGGATGCCGTGTAAAATGTTTTGTTTTTTTTTTTTTGTTTTTTTTAACCTGTTCTGTACAGCAACTTGGGCAAATAGTGTGATGTTCCAGATGCCCAGTCGTGCCACACAGATTTGCTCTGCTAGAGAGAGGTCTGAGATACTTCTCCCATAGTGTGAGTTTTTATTTTATTTTATTATTATTATTTTTTTTTTTTTGTTTGCGTGACGACCGGACCAGAACAGGAGGGAAAAGGATAGAGATAGAGAGAGGGGGATGTGGGGACAAGAGACAAGAGACAAGAGACAAGAGAGAACATAACAACAACAACAACAATCACAACTACAACAACAACAATGACAACCAGAGTATGGCAAACTTCAACATTCCTAATACCTACCGAGTAAAAGGTCGTGGAACAAACCGATATGAAATATAATATATAATATATAGTTAGTGTAACGAAAGTGTAGTAGAAAGAACTCAAACAAGCAAGCAAATATAAGAAAAGACAGAATTACCACATCACTAAAGCCAATGGTGCCAAGGGTGTGTATGTGTGTGTGTGTGTGTGCATGTATGTATGTGTGTGTGCGTGTGTGTGTATGTGTGTGCGTGTGTTTTGTGTTTGTCCCTAAAGCCGAGGGTTAGTGTGAGACTACCGCATGCACCCCCCCTCACCCGTGAACCCACCCCAGCCAGCAGGCATGAACCCCCAGCACCGGGGAGCCCACCAGCCCATGGAAGGGGATAGGCCCGGGCAGAGACCCCAAGTCCGCCCAAGCAACCCCCAGCCCAGCAGGAAGCCACGAGGAAGAGGCCCCAACCGAGGACAGACCGAGAGAGAGATAAGGCGATCCAACCCCGAGGCCAGGCCAGAGCCCCCCAGGAGCAAGCAAAGACAAGGGCCCCACCCCCGCGGACCCCCACCCCCCCGGCCCTCAGGCGAGAGACCCACCCGCGCACCAGAAGGCCCAGCCCCCCACAACGCCCCCCACCCCACCCGCCCCCACCCCAGGCGAGCAGAGCACGGCCCACCTCCTGCTGCCCCCATTGCCCGCCATCCCGGGACCGCCCAGCACCCAAACGCAGTGAGGCGTCCCCGGCACCAGCCCAGACACGTCCCCGTCCCCCTGCCATCGGCGCCGACCCCCAATACCCTCTAACTCCCCCACCCGTCCTACTTTAAAAGAGAAGTAAAATAAGTAAATAAGACCACCCTGGAGACCCCCCCCGCCTCACCCGGACCGCAAGGCCACAATCCGACCAGCACCCCCCGCCATGACAACAATAGCAGTGTTAAACAGAGACACGTGTGCAGTGGGAGGCTTGTAAACACACATGTACCTGCAGAAAACATGATCCATGTTTTTAAGTAGTCAGTTCAGTCAGAGACTGGGACAGTGATAGTATTTTTTGCTCAGCAATTTTAATTACATCATACTGTGCGGAAGGATGTTCCTGTTGTTTGGTCCCAACCTTGGGGCCACAGTTGCTGATGTGTCTGGATTTGTTTGTATGAGCCAATATATGGAGCAATAATTAACACTATCCACAACTACACAACAGCAGCAACATCAAAAGTAACATCAGCAGCAAAGAAAGCATTCAGCAGACACTATAGAGATGAGAGATTTGTTCTAGCAAGATACTGAATCCAAGGCCCAGAAACACAGAATCTTCAGCAACCACAGCGAGAAAAAAGTTTTTCTTATATGCCTCTGTCTTTACTCTTCCCAGCATTCTGTGGAGGCTGTGAATGCTGGAGTGAATCCTATCGGTGATACCTCCTACAACTCCAGCCACTGGGACCTGGGTAGTGCCTTCTTCTTTGCTGGAACTGTCATCACAACCATAGGTACTGTGATTATGGTGTGATTCAATGGCTAACACTGAACAGGTTAATGTCCTTCAATCTGCTGCATTGAGTGCTGATGTCATGTTGCAGGCCAAAATGACTTCATACCAAACAGTGATTGTATTTGGCTCTTTTCTAAGTTATATATGAGAATGGATTTTAAGCATCAGCGATCCTTCAAATTAAACCAAGCTGCCCAGTTTCTAGAGAGGACGCATTGTCAAAGTGAATGGTCTAAATGATCTCTCTAATTACTGGGACAGGTGGACAAAAGTGATAATTCAGTTCCGACACATTTTACTAAGCTGTTTATTAGATAATTTTACATGACACATTTTCTCAACATGTCACAACAGTCAACAGTGTATTTTAATGTGTGCATCTGTAGAATTACAGTCAGGTCCATAAATATTTGGACCTTTAATCTGCTCCTTGTAAATGGCATAATGAGGGAATAACACACACCTGGCCATGGAACAGCTGAGCAGCCAATTGTCCAATTACATATGGTCCCTTAAAAAGGTGGAGGGCACATATAAAATGTGTTATAATTCCTACACCATTCACCTTATTTTGATGTAAATACCTCAAATTAAAGCTGAAAGTCCGCACTTAAAGCTAATTGTGATTGTTTGACTTCAAACACACATATCCATTGTGGTGGTGTACAGAGCCCAAATGCTGAAAATTGTGTCGATGTCCAAATATTTATGGAGCTGACTGTAGCTTCAAGACCCTGAACACTAGCATTAGTAGTATTGCCTATTTGTTGTGTGTTCCAGTTTAATGAATGGCGTACGTATTTCTGCCATTCATGAGTTCTTTACTTAACCAGAATGGTTACCAGACATCATTTTTTTTGTTGTTGTTTAAATTTAGCTTGAAACATAGAGTATGTGTCGCACAGATGGTGTGAAGTTTGCACAATTTCTGCCTATAAGCCCATAGCCTCACGTGGAAAGAGAAGAGAAGCTTTGATGATTTCGAAATGCCCGTTCTTCTGTATTAGATAGGCTTAGTCCTGACTAAAACTCAAGGCTGCAGAAATACCAGGTCAGGGGTTGCTTAAAGAATAACTTAACAGCAAACTAAAAAGCTGTGTTTTTCTGCCCTCTCTGGTTGAAGCCTGTTTCATCTCTTGGCTTGGCAGTTGCCAGAGTGTGCTCTGTTAAACCTAAACAACACCCAACAATGATGTCACAAGGTTTTCACTAGGAGTCCACCTGTATCACTTCAGCTAGGTGAAAAGTTAAACCAAACTGAGTGTCAACTGTGTGACAGATGGTCAGTCTCTTCAGACAGTGTTTCTGGTGTCCTTTGCTGGAATGCGGGGGTATACAGCGGAGGATGGCATAAGTTGTCAAGCTCATCAGGGAAGGAGGCCTAACTGGTTGGGGTGGTGGTGTTGATGGGTTTGTAGTCCATGATGGTCTGGGTGCCTTGCCAGGTGCATCAGGAGTTGATGTTGTGGTTGCAGTACTCCTCAGCCCTTATTTTCTGGCTGTGTTTGGCCCTATTGATGCCCCTCTTCAGGCTAACCCAGGATGAACTGTAGGTCTGTTTGTTACCTAATCTGAATGTGCATGCCTTCAGCAGTAGGTGGACCTCTTTGTTCATCCACAGCTTCTGATTGGGAAATGTTTTAATCTGTTGGAGGGTGTTGGTGTGTGTTCAAACTGATTTGTAGTGCAGAGTCTGCTCCTTTTGACCACACTTCAACTGTTCTTGCTAAAGGATAATTTGTCCTTCTGTAAAAATCATGATGTTGCAGTAACCTTGATTTTCAAGTCCAGGTTGACACTATAAATATAAGT
Source organism: Holacanthus passer (assembly GCA_025331565.1). Classification (NCBI taxonomy): domain Eukaryota; kingdom Metazoa; phylum Chordata; class Actinopteri; family Pomacanthidae; genus Holacanthus; species Holacanthus passer. The sequence continues at coordinate 2,227,506 of JAFREQ010000041.1, read as the reverse complement.
GGTAAAGCATGGTCCATGGTTAAGATCTCAAGAACTCTCATAGCATAGCAGCTGATGAGATTTTATTAGTCACCTTTATTCACACTAGTGATCTAGATCATGTGTTATAATAATACATTAACTTCAGGTCAGTGATATGCAACTAAATTTGCCACTGTTGTTCACTTCATCCCGCTCTGTAAACTCCTTTTTGTCTCATTTTTGTCCTCTAGGTTATGGTAACATTGCCCCAAGTACAGAGGGAGGGAAGATTTTCTGTATTCTGTATGCAATATTTGGCATCCCGCTGTTTGGATTCCTCCTGGCAGGTGTTGGGGACCAGCTAGGTACCATATTTGTCAAAAGCATTGCCAAAGTGGAGAAGATGTTCCGGGTGAGTTACAATATAAACATTATTTTATCTATGACTCAGCTTTGTGGAAATAAGAAAATGACATATTTAATGTATTCCCTTTGTTTAAAACAAGAGGACAAGACACCCAGTAATATTTAATAAAGTGAGGCACACTAAGTTTAGCATCGGTTTATGTCACCAACATATGACAGGAAACTTGAAAAGGGACATCTGAAAGACAGCCCAGACCGAAGACAGTTTGTGAATTACGTGTTTCAGTTTAACATAAAATTAGAAACTTACTCTCTTTCAGATATGTTCAACATTATTGAACTATTGAGTGAGGGATCAAGGTATTAAGTCTAAGAGGACTCACAACATCCAATATAGTACTGCTGAGAAGTTTGTCTTGTTTGCTCTCTTCATAGGAAAACAAAGCAAAGTAATTCTGCTGGAAATCATGTAGAGAGCTTGAGTCAGAAAAAGAGAGATCTGAAGCTTTAAAATTTGTTTCAGGTCGCAGTTGCATACTTACACTGCAAGTGAAACATGCCCCATTCAGCCAGTGCAGCTGCATGGATTCAAACCAAAAACAGAAAACAGTAAACTTTCACCATAGTAAAAAATAAAAGGAAACAAGCTGCAGTGGTGACTGTCCCTGGTTGAAATAATGAACTTCCAGGTCAACTTCGTCCTCCTTATGGCCACATACAGTGATAGTAATAGTGTGTTTTCTTCTCATCATAATCAGTGGTCATGCTGATGCGATAATAAACTTACTGCGACCAATTTCTGACCAGAACTGTGACCAAGTCCTCTGTGGCTCTGTGGGTTACCATTAAGGAGTCCAAATGCAATCAGAACCCTGCTGGAAATGAGACAGGTATTGAGGCTGACACTGCTTATACTTTTTGTGGGTGTGACTTTTTTCTCACAGAATAAACACAACCAGATCAGTCAGACCAAGATCCGTGTGGCCTCCACCCTTCTTTTCATCCTGGCTGGCTGCATCTTGTTTGTTACCATCCCAGCTGTAATCTTCAAACATATTGAGGGTTGGACGGCTCTGGAGTCCACATATTTTGTCGTCATCACCCTGACAACAGTTGGAATAGGTGACTATGTGGCAGGTAAGAGACCATAATAAATGAAAATGCCTGACCTGTTATCTCTATTATTAATCCCTAATAAACACATCAGAACACATGTCAAAAATTCTATCAGATCTAAACAACATTTAGGCCATGGTTAGAGTTGCAAGTTCTTTTTGATCATAATTTAGTTGAACTTGCAGCCTTATAAGACGGTAGTACCACAAAAATAGTCATAACACTTCTTCTAGTCTTATATAACAAAACACAAAACTACACATGCTAATAGTGTCCAAATAATTCTAAATTACGTCTTTCTAAGTCAGAATGTGTTTCCAATTCTAAAGTGGGGTCTTGCACGTAACTAATTCACTAGTAGTGTGACATTTTAAGAAGTTTACATGAATCTCTTTTATGGCCAAATTTACTTTCATCTATCACAAAAAAAGCTTTTTCTTAAAACAGTTTGCTTGCCTCTTCTCATTCTTTTCATTCTGCATTTGCCATTCACATCTTGTCTGCAAGTTTACTCAGACTTGCAGAGCTCCAAGTAACCCTTTCCTGTAGCATGCCCACTTGTCGCAATCGAAGACCTTGGGCAGATCTGTAACAAATCAACCAAAAAATATTACACTGACACAGTTGGGGGGTTGTAGGGAATCAACTTATGAGCAGTTTGGCTATTGATAATAATTAATTCATTGGTGGAATTTGCAGACAGGTGTGCCTCATCGGCCAGGTCCCACGGAGGGAGTTAGAGTTGAACCAGCCACACCTCCTGTCATGCACTGAAAGAAAAGAGGAAGCGAGAAAAAGAAACCAAAACACAAAAATTCCAGACCACAACAGAACCCCCCCAATGGACGCCTCGTGGCGGCCTACCCAGTTTGTTAGGGAACCTGTGATAAAAGTCCTGAAGGAGACCAGGGTCCATACCCCTCACAGTTGACCAAGTATTGAAAACCCCTGCCCCATCGCCACACATCCAGCCCTTTTGGCAGCTCAGGACATCGAGTGAAGAGATGGCCAGCCTGCCCACGGCAGATGCATAGGCCCATGTGTACTCATCAGGAGTTAATCTCATCCATCCAACCTGCATGGGTTCTTCTGTAGCATGTGGGGAGAGGGAGCCAGGAGTAGTTGCACTGGAGGAAGTTGTCTGTGAGGTTGAAGGCTGGGCCGGGGGAGCGGACCAGCGAGGAGGTCTTTGCCGTGAAGAGTAACGTGTAGGGCTGGAACAGTGGTCTTCAAAGGAGCGATGAAGAGATGGTGAGTAGGATGATCCGTGTTGGGAAAAAGGGGTATTGGGCCTTAACCTGCCTGTCCTTTCCCTATGTCTCTCTCAGGCGATTATATAAGTGGATAGTTAAGCCTATTAAATCCTCTAAGGTAGAGATTTCATCTCTGGCTGCTAGCTCATCCTTAATTTCTTCAGACAAACCCTTCGAAAAACCCCTTGTAAGGCGGCTTGGTCCCAGCCACAGTCTGCAGCTCGGATGTGAAAGTCTAAAGCATATTTGGAGACTGACTCTGGCAGAGATTGAGGAACTGACTACTGGCTTCTTTGCCTCGGACTGGGTGGTCAAAGACTTTTTTCATTTAATCAGAGAAGGATTTGTAATCATTGCACACGAGGGAATGATGCTGTGTTAGGACTAATGACCATACAGCGGCTTTATCGGATAACAAACTCATGACAAAAACTATATTAAATCTGTCAGAGCTGTGAGTGCTGGGTTGTTGTGAAAACACGAGGGAACACTGGTGGAGGAACTGGCTACATGTCCCTAGATCACCTGAATATCTAGTGGGAGTTGAGATGAAGGGTTCACGGGGCTGGAGAGGTGGGGATGCTGGACGAACCGTAGGTGGAGCGGGAGGAGGTGGAGCGCTGGCCGGGGCAGAGATGGTCGATTGATCGTCATCGATCCTGATGCCGATCTACGTCATGCTGGTGGAGAGCATCTCAATAGCGTCCATAAGTTTTTGCAGCACTGCATTATTTTGTCCCAATCGCGAGTCTTGGTTGGTCAAAGCCCCCTTAAAATGTTCTGCCTCTGCCGGGTCCATGTTGGCCAGATTATTCTGTTACAGTGGGTTTGTGGTCTGGACAGACTGAGGCAGAAGTGGAAACAGATTAAGCGGTTTGGAACGTCCTTAATGAGAAAACACTGCTGGCAAAACACAGGTGGAGGTGACAAGAGGCAGGCTGGCTTGTGAGCGGAGGTGATAGCTTGATCTGGCATGGACTACGGCTTGAGTCAGGAGCAAAGGAGGAAAACACGGAGGAACTTGGAGTTATGCTGGCAGTGAGGCACACACCAGAATACACACTGGAGAAAGAGATAAGGAAGGTAAGTAAAGAAAAAACATGAGGCAAACCTTTTTCCAGAGAAATAGCACAGGAAGTATGTTAAGAGAGGTATGTTAAGGCACAAGACTACTGGGCGAGACGGAATAATCTGGCGCAGGAGTGAAGTCCAGACCGGGCTTATATTGAGAGGTTGATTGGTGGAATTTGCAGAATCCAGACCACAACATGCCAGGTTAGTAAAGAAAGGGTTGGAATGCAAAACCCTGTGTCGGTGTGAAGCACAACTAACATCAATTTACAATTTGGCTAACTAATCCTAGTATCATCTCAACAATGAAGCTCAACAAGTTGAATCAACAGACACGTTCAGAAAAGTCCAGTTGTCCTGTGCCTAGCCGTGTGTAGCTTAGCTTGACAAACTGTCTATGCCCAGTATAGTTACCAGTCCTTTTAGAAAGAGGAAGCTTGTTAGCTTGCGATCCTGTGGTTGTAGGAGATCCAAGCTGAGAAGGTGTGTCATTTTTGGCTGTGCAGGTCAGCTGCTGGTGGGAGAACCTTGTTTGTAGGTTCTTTTCTTGGTTCTTACGAAGTTAGGTGTGAGTTAGGTGCTGATTTATAATGACTAATAGAGAGCCAATATGCTACTAATATGCATGCTAATAAGTGCTGTGCTAACTAGATAATGGTAAATGTGTTCCTTACTATAGAGAGTTACCAGCAGGAAGTTAAAGAGAGACAGAGAGACAATATGGTAGCAGCCAGTAGTTGTCACAAACATAGTTTATCATGTGCTTTTCAAAAATTGGACTTGGATTTGTTTGCTGGTTAACATGCTCATATGTGTGTGAGTTTTGGACTGTTTACTGCTGATGAAGTGTGTTTTCTGACTCTGAGGAGAGCTAGCTAGGTTAGCTAAACTGTCTGTATCGCTGGTACAGATGAGAGCAAAGACCACAGGCAGAGGAGTTTCATAGTTTAGCCTATGTCTCTCTCAGCATTTCGCCAAGCATTGGAGTGAGAAGTGGTTTAATACTTTATTGAGTACTGTATAAAGCATTCTGCTTATCACAAGTCTATGGTGAAAGGGTTACATTTTTGTGGGCTCATCCAGGTTAGTTGTTTGTTCTGCGTTTGAAGTCCAGATTGATGTCTTGCTGTTATGCTTTCAAACAGAATATCTGAGCAAGCTGTATTGTTAACATTTTGCATCCCCTATATATTTTTTTGTTGAGCCCACAAAATGGAAGCTGCTGAGTTTAAAGCTTGGTTTAAAAGAGAGCAGTTAGCTTGTGAAAGTGCAGTGGTGTTAAGTAATTTTGTTTCTAATGTCACAGATGATAATCTGTTACTAGTTGACACCTTTGGAAAGGCTAAGATACTTGATTAAACATGAATAGGTTTAAACATAAAGAGGCTCAGTCAAACCTGAGTTGAGTTAGAGTTTTTCTGTCTTAACCATTGGGGCCCATACATTGGTGCACAAAAAAGCAAGCCCATACATTCTGTCTCGATAGAGATGTCTCTTTCCAAGTACTCACTCAGATACAGTACATGTAATCCAGAAGGCAGACCGATGATGCAGCAGCAGCAGGCGGGATGCAACAGGTCGTTGTCGGCGGTGTCGTGGCGCAGGTCCAGTGCGCTAAGTCCATCAACACCGGCAGCTGCAACAATGGCTAATTAAAGGATGCTCCCCTGAATCCTCGTCTTCTCCCATCCTTGGTGAAGCTATGGCGTTAACGTAAATGTCCACGTGTTAAAAGTCCAAAATTTACACTTTTATAAAGCTAATGAAAACATTGGTGCATTGCCAAGAGATATGATTTTCAAAGTAGGAATGATGTCAAGAGCACAGTGATGTTAACTGCAAACTTCTGTGTCCAAGCCTACTCCTGAAACTAAGGTCAATCCTGAAAAAATCATTTAAAGTAAAATAGAAAAATATGGAATATAAATACAATAAGTGAGACCTATATACACACTCTCTGTCTGCAGTCACCACTCTGTCTCGCTCAGTGTCCCACGACAGCACTGTCATGTCTGTCTGATTGGTTACATGTCACAAGTAAAAGGTATCAACACTGATGGCTGCTGTGCCACAGACAGGCAGAGACTGGAGTAGCACCAGAGCAGATCCATGTGTGGAAGAGAAAGGCGGCAGACAAGATCACAATCTCATGATTTATTTCTCTGATGACAAGAATTCCCTGTTTCCCAGTTACACCGCTGAAAATTTCAGAAGTCATAGCCTACAGGAAAAAAATCCATGGCTCTTGGATCAGTCACTGTTCCCTAACCCAATCATTGTATCATTGCCAGACTAAAACACAGCGTGCATCTTTTCACTGCAACTCTGCATCAAGTTCAGCTGAATGCGTGCACATCTTCCAGTCTCCTAATTCTTTCTGCTTGACAAGGAGGTGAATAGCACAAATTGTGTGATTTTTGTGTAACAATCACTCTAATTTATTAAATGTGATGCTACAAAATGCCTCTATCATTACAGTAAAGTAGCCTTACTAAATCCTAAAATATTCAAGCAACCAAAAAAGAGCTCTCCGCCCACCGTCACTTTGGTAGCTTTGTTTCTGCTAACATTTATCAGTGGTAAGTAGCATTTTTAACACAACTTTGTGTGAAGAATGCAGGAGGATGCTGTATTAAATTGCAAAAATTGAATGCAATACAAGGTCTTATGTTACGATTATGTTTAGGTAGCCATGGCAAGGCTGACTAAAGAAACTTAACTAGCGTTACCCCTATACTATGCACTTTTCTGTGGTTGCAGCATTGTGCTAGAGCTTCTCTCTACCACAACAAACCTGCAAATCTCTATGTCATATGCATAGGTTACCCATAAGGCCACCTTTCCTAAAGGGGTGAGGGCAGTTAAGCTGTGGGTATGCTAACCTTGTAAAAAACATAGTATTTACATTAATTCATATATGTGTTGTTTAATGTAGTAAAAGTATTAAAAGTATTTGCCGCAGAAAAATGTCTCCCTGACTGTTATTCTATTATAGCATCAAATTATTTCTGAAGCAGAATTTTACTGTTGTAGTTGATTGAGGCAGAGCTCATCTTGAACTATTTTGTACTCAAGTTATGCGATACCATTCATTCTGTGGTATCTACCCCTTTAATATCTGGACTGCTTTATGAATGCTTTTATGAATTACTTTTACGTTTAATTTGCCTGATTAGACAAAAATATAAGTTCCTGGTTTATTTCTTTTTTTTTTAATCCATAAAATGGATACCCTGATGCCCTGCTTTAAAATTATGAAGACATTACAATGTGATTTTAATCCTTATTGCCCATTCTTACTAAGCATGAATGATGCCAAGCTGGTCACTCGAGTGTGACTGATATGTGAGCATGCCTGTCTGAACTAACACAAACCATTTCCTCTGTACAAATGGAAAATGTAGCCTAACACAGGCACTGGAGGAAAGGTCAGAAAGTCCTCTAAAAAAATCATCAACAAGCAGGACCACAAACATCCACAAGAGAAAAGACAATTTTCAGTCAATGTATTGCTTTTTTATTTTACAAAGTATGTGGATTGCATTACAACCACAATCCTTCCTTTTTCTTAACAAATGTATGCATATCAGCTTCTACACACAGTGCTGCATGATGATGATGATAGCAATACCTTTATTTTCTACAGCAGCTCAGTTAAGGCCTCACTTGTGCTCTCTTTCAGTCTCATTTGTTGTCTCTATGACTGGTGGTCTGGTCTCACTGCATTTTTGTGACATTCAGTGATGTGAAAAGTAGTTGTTTGCTATTGCTGTATTTATGCAGAATACATTAATGGACTTGCAGAGTCGACGTCAGTTGACAGTTTGATGAAGAAGATTGCTGACTGTGACTACAGAACAAAACACAATTAACTCATTGAATTTCTCACAGTCTGACCTTCATCCCTTGATATGTTACATTTCTTCATTAATTCTTGCTTGTTTTGCTTTCTAATCAGGGGGAGACCGGAGGATTGAGTACCGGAAATGGTACAGACCACTAGTGTGGTTCTGGATCCTAGGTGGTCTGGCCTACTTTGCTGCCGTGCTGAACATGATTGGTGACTGGCTGAGGGTGCTGTCCAAAAAGACAAAAGAAGAGGTATGCTCTCATAATGAATGATTAATGCTGATGTGATGAAGATGTTGATACTCACGTTATATTCCTGACATGGGTAGGGCAAGCTTTGGTAGTACGGTTACTAGCTATAAGTCACAGATTGATGTATTCCAGTGATTTGTACAGGCCAGAGAAAGTAAAATCATCTGGACAAGAAACAAGAAAACACAGGCAAAACATTTTGTGTTGCAAAATATAGTTTTTTTACTATCTTGTTAGTCATTTCATGATCCCTTGATGGTAACGACTGATAAAATGTGTGACAGGCCTGTTGATGAAATTTATAATGGCTGTCAGGTTTGATAAAAAAATGTCCTAGATTGCTTAGTGTTCCTTTATTTAGTTTAAAAAGGACCTTATTATTGTGAGGCAGCTTTATTTTTAAGCAAAGTATATGTACACTGATGACGTACTGATTTGTAATAACTGTCTTTGGCCGAGGTTGGAGAGATCAAGGCTCATGCAGCAGAGTGGAAAGCAAACGTGCGAGCAGAGTTCCGAGAGACACGTCGGCGTATGAGTGTTGAAGTCCATGACAAGCTGCAGCGAGCCGCCACCATCCGGAGCATGGAGAGACGGCAGCTGGGCCTTGACCAGCGCGCTGTATCCCTAGACATGCTTTCCCCAGAGCGCCGCGCCATCTTCAACAGCCTGGACACCAACAACTATAAGACCTCCTCTCAGGAGAGCATTGACACCAAGCTGAACAACCTTCGGCTTCGGGGGGCAGAGCAGTGTGACCGGCGCTCCAACCACCAGACCACATCTGAGGACAACATTTTCAACCGCCTGGGCTCCGTCACCAAGTTGGCCAAGCGCAACAGGAATCGGGACCTGAAGAAAAACATCCCAGATGAAGCCCGCCGGCCTCACAGTGAGGCCTATGGCTGCGGCACACCAACTTTTGACTGCAGCACACCCACTGCAGATGACGCTAAAAGGAAGGACGAAGGAGAGGATGAGAATGAAGACAAAGAGTGCAACACTAGCTTGTCTGATTTTCCACTGTTTGTGGAAGCTTGCAAGCCACAGAATGGGTTTATTCCAGAGCAGACCAAAGAGGATGAGAGTGAGAAAATACTTAAAACAAAAGAGCTGCATATTCAGATGGGTCCATAGACAGTGCCCCCCTATAAAAGGAGGTTTTAAATACTACCATTAGTGCCTTAGGTCTCCCTTATTCCTGTGTCTGCTTAAACAGGGACAACACCTGTCCCTTTGTGCTATATACTGTAATTTTCACATATTCACTGTGCCCTATGGATCTGATTGACACACATTGTGTTGTATAGGTGCAAGACCGGCTAGGGTTTCTGCAATTGTGCTATGCCAAATGATGGTCATATTTAACAAAAGGTGTCAGCTACTAGGTGTTTAAAGGATAACAACTTGGGTCTTACTTTTGCAGCTTTGGCCAATAATTCTCTCAGTATTTGTACTCAACTAAAGTAATTGCTGAGATCCAGGTTCATAATAACCATGAGGGACGGGGGAAAGCAAATTTCTTCAGTATTTGTTCACTCAATATTCACTTTTACCAACTCCAAACTGTACTGGATGTACAGTGTTGACTAAATAAATGTCCTGCTCCATATTTGGATACTTGTCATGTCAAATCAGGTTATCATTGTATTGTTGATCAAAATGCAGACCCACTTGTGGATGACCTTGGTTAAATTGTGTGTGCACTGTGCACCAATGTGCAGATGCAGATGCACATTGTTTTGGTGCTCGTACCTTATTGCTTTGTGTCCGGTGTGTATTTTTTGTTTTACTGTGTATCAGACATGTAGCTACTGGTCATCCTCTCTGGACCAGCACAACACTTGTTAGTGAAGTTTGAACTTAAGTTTCCTAAAGTTGAGCTAGTACAACTTTGTGTGAGGCTTCTGAAGCAAATAGGAACTTATCTTAAAGATGAGGTGATTAGTCCCTTCCAGATGCTGTCAGGCTATTAATTTAAGTAGCAAAGCTGACAGAACTTCTGATGCTGATGTGGAAGAACAACTCCCCTCTAAAGCCTGACTGAAAAAAATGCCTTTGTTGATTTCTAGGAAGATAAGTTTTGAGTTTCTTTGTTCTTTTCTTTCCTTGTTGGACTTTGTTGTTGTGATGTCAGTGTCGTCCAGGATTTCAGCAATTAATTTTGTGAGTACAATGTTATCATCACTGATATAATTGATGGCCAAAACTATGATATTCAAAGATTTATTACAACAAGACCAAACAAATAAATCGTGAATTATCCTTGAACATAGGAATGGAGCTGTTAGCTGTCAGCAAGAAAACTGGATTCACACTGATGTGAGATTGGGGGATAGATAAAAGCAGAGACGCAGTCCAAAAAAAATAACAGAAAATTAAGAAAAGAAAACATTTAATGGATGCCAAAGAGATGATTGGAAGTATATTAAATGAGGTTTGACGTGTGCACTTTGACCTCCAACTTGGTGCTGTGACTCTATATGTGGCTCAAGTCATAAGTACACAGAAATAATGAGGGGAAAAAAAGAATTTAAAAAAGCTGCTGTGGAAAAGAATAGTAACACATGAGAGAAGCTTAATTTAAATGTAACACTTCCACTATGTGTTTGTTGTAATGCTGTTTTCATGTTGCCTATTGAAATTTAAAATGTGCATTTAAATGTGAATGCAAACAATTCAGAACATCTCACATGTTATCGCTGCATGGTCCCTGAACTAAGCTGTTGTCTCAGCACAATGTCCAAAAATACTACCTAGATCATGACCTCTATGAACACTATCTCAGGGCTTGTTGTCCTACTGTTTGTTGTTGACATTGTCTAACAAGTGCTGCATTTACACTTTGAAAGGATTAGGGAACAATGACTGCACCTGCACTCTATGAACATTAATGACAACAGAATGAAAGATAAGCCATAATGCAAGAGGAGGGACTGTTCCTTAATGTACATGGAACAAAAATGAAGTGATGGATGGGTTTCAGGTCATAAAGTGCACTGCTGTTCCTGTGAGAGTGCATTATGTACTTGTCGTCTTGATTCAAGCATATCGTGTATGTAAAACACTGTATGCATTATCTGAAAGTTCCTGAAGGGACATTTTGGAGCTGCATTTTTACCCCCATCTACAACTGGAAAATCCAAATTTGAACAAACTGTGAGGTGCCTGGATGGACCTTAGTTGTCGACGCAAGTGTCAACCACCACAACTCACATGCTTGATTGGCTGAGACACCTGTCAATCAAGCAAACATGCTCCAAAACATACTTCTCTAGAAGCCTTAAAACCTCCTTTGCTGATTCTCAAACTCACCCAGTGACACACTGAAAAAGGGAAATTAGAACTTGAGAACCAAATGTCATGTGGAAAAAACTGTTTTCCTGTAGAAAAGTTGGGACCTTTTGAATGGAATTCTATGCAGTTGGAGACTTTTTGCAGCCAGCATCTAGTGGTCATTGGTGGTACAGGCACTTCTTCATTGGCTGCTGCTTTCAGCCATGGTGGTGGCTGCCTTGGCGTACAATATTATTCCAACAGAGTAGAACATTTTTATAGTCACTGTGTACCATTGAGGGAAATGACAAAAATGTGAAGTGTGCCACTGATTGTATTACAGTGATATTATGATGCTCACATTGTCTTTTTCACATACACTCCACAACCTCATGTTAATGTACTCACTATCTGTGTATACACACTATCTGTCTGATCCTACCGTTCACATTACTAAGTGAAGCTCCAGGTTAGTGTGAATGGGACAAAAGCAAGGACTACATGTGTTTTAAAAACGCTTCAAGGAACTACAAAAATGTCAACGCTTAAAAAGAAATCCAAGAGATGGAACAAAAACGGCATGCTTTATTGCAAAACTATATTATGATGTATATGGTGTTGATTGTATACCACCACATGCTTCAGAGGATGATGCTTACAATGTTTTTTAATTGCCTGTGTTAAGATGCACAGACAGCACATGCTCTGTACTTGGACGTTGCTCACAGTATATTTCATGCGACCATTACATTAAATGTAGTGATTGCCTTTGGAAATCACAGAAGTAAGTGCTATTTCTGAGTGTGTGGCAGTGCAAGTTCATTGAGGTGGCTTTGAGTTTCATGTACCTGTGTCTTTCCCATCTACCATCAGCGGCTTTTATCAGAATAGAAACAGGATGGATCACTTTCATAGCCACTGTCTGTGACCTCTGCTACACTGAAATTATCCCCTGTTTTTGGCTGTTCTTTCCTGCATTTACCTCTGAAAACTCCTAGAACAATGTTAACAAAACTATCACCTTCACGTATACTTTCAGGCTGTCTGATTTAAAAACCTCATTAGTTGAAGCAGTTCAACATTAGCATTCAGATGAGCAATGTAAAATTGTTTTTTACCAAGGGGAAACAGAATTGTATCAGAATTCATTTGAACTTTAAAAAAGAGCTTCATATTTGTTCTTTTACATTACATGCACCTTGGTCAAAGTCACCAAAATAGTAATATCATGACAGTTTCACCAGCACATGGACAGCACTGGGAAGGAGGGATCTATTACTTCAGTTTGGCAGATATACACTGAAAACATGACCAAACACCTTAATTTTAACCCTCTAAAAGCTGGGAAGACTATTCGAGGAAACAAACACAAAAACACAAAAAAATGCTTACTTTTACATTTGATGAATATGATTAGAAGTGCCTGTACTTAACACACTAGTTGCAGTCAGCGTTCACCAGATGAATGGAATCTCCATAGTGAACTGTCTTTACACTCACCCTACATTTCTTGACATGGCGTGAACAACAACCAAGTGGAGTTGTAGTCTGTGGGTCTGTGGTTACGTCCATTCTGGTTGTGCAGAAAGAGATGCCTATTTCCTCAACTACATACTTTGCCATGTCTAATGTAGCCATTTACATAGGACAGTTTATCCAAACATCAATAACACACCACCAGATTATACTATTCATTCCAAACAGTCTGAAACAGTCCCTGAAAGTAAGATGGTAGCCAAAAATGCAAACATATCAGTAATGGAACCCATGCCTGTTGCAGGCGAGCTAATGTTGAACAGAAACAGAGGAAGCACATGGAAAGCACTGGAGATGCCACAATGGCTGTTACGCACTTTCTCCACCCACCCAAAACTAATACTTGTATGCTGCATTTTGGATTTAAATGCAGTATTTTTTTATTTTTTTGTTAATGTTACTGTGTGATCTCATAAACCACATATGTATTGATAAATGCATTACAAATATCAAGCAGGGAACTCCACTGTGTTCTTGCCCAAATGGTTAATATTCAATCTGGTCTGTAGCAATGTGCTTCTTGGTCATCACTTCCATGTCTGACCACTTAATTTAAATCAAGGAATTGACCTGTTTGTTTAATTGACTACACTGACTGAATATATCAACATGAGGGGTTTGCATTGGCAATTTACAGTAAGTTGTAGGAGTATAGAGGGAGGAATATGAGGCTCGCCCATATGTGCACATTTTAAGTTGACTGTAACTGATGAAATTGTCTTAACATGGTGCCACAGATGGCAAGGACTTCTAGGAGCTCTTTCACCAGAGAAACGCTCATGAACATCAGGGAAACAACTGCAGCAGATTTATTTCCCACTTTTCTTGCCTCATCTGTGGAATTATGAGACATTCTCATCAAAAGTGCCCTGACCTTTGTCCTTACAGTGAAATGCAGGAGAGGGAAGAATGTCACTGCACTCCTGCATCTCGGCCAGTTACCTTTTCTTCAACATGCGATCACTATGCAGGAAACCGGATGAAATTCAGCTATTGGTGAGGAAACAGAGACAAAGAAGCAGATTTTTCTTCATGTTCCATTTTGTGGTTCACAGAATCATGGCTGTGTGGATTCAAGATAAGATAAGATAAACCTTTATTCGTCCCACAGTGGGGAAATTTACACAGACCAGATTCAGACCAGATTCCTTGCTGCAGCTGATGGCACAGAACTCTCAGGGAAAGAAAAGATGGAGGATTTTGTTTTTGGTGTGACAGTGATTTGGCAGCAGTGTTTGCGGCATTACTGATCTGGAATCTTTTTTCATAATCCATAAACCATTCTACTAGCCCTTTGACCTTCATTCTTTACATTCCTCCGCAGGCCAATGCACAGAAGGCACAGCGCATGCTCACTGACCACATACTTTGTGTGACTCCATCTACATGCTCCAGCCATATCAACTCCACCTCCCCCACCACAGCAGGAGTCTGAGCCTCTGCACAACTAGCCATGACTGATGACGACTGTCATAGATGTGAACAGGCTGTTCAAAAGACAGACTGCTGACCACCTGTCTCTGTTTTTTCCGAACATCTTTAACACCTCACTGGAGACATGCCACATACCGGTCTGCTTCAGGGCCTCCACCTTCATCCCCGTCCTCAGAAAAAAACAAGGATCACAGGACTACAGAACTGTTGGCTTGACCTCTGTGGTAATGAAGTAATTTTAGCACCTTGTGCTGTCCCACCTCAAAAGCATCACTGACCTGCTCCTGGATCCCCTGCAGTTCACATACAGAGCCAACAGGTAGTAAACGTGTCTGTCATGACAGGGGGACAGTTGAGTGTCTGTGGTTAGTATTATAATGCCACATGCATACCCTGGATTGAACACACAAGAAACTAAAGTAGTGATCTCACATATTTTTTGGACTTTTTTAAATTGCTTATTTTGCAATAATGTTTTATTCAATTTCCAGTACTCTCTATTAGTTATATCTAGTTCCTCCCCATAATACTTTGGCTGTAGGAAATGTTAGTAACAACTGGTTAATTTTGTTTTCTATCGTTGAGAATATAACAGCATTATTTTGTTTATTGTTGGAGGCATATATATTTACAATGATAAACTGAGAATGGTCAACATCTACTAGAGGGATTATCCATCTACCATTTGTATCTGAGAAGTGACTGATAATATTACCTTTAACTTTACACAAAGAGGTCTGACCTCGTGGTCAGTCAGCTGGCCACTCTTTGACGCCACTGTTTGGGTATGTGTATCAAGCCCTTAGATGAGTTTAGCCACTCAAAAATGTGAAAACTGTTCAAAAACGTAACTTCTGCTCGTCATGTTGCAGAGCTGCACGCTGCCGTCTCACCTGTGAAACGCCATGTCCATCAGCAGTGCCTTGACGACCACGACTTGCGGTGTCCTCTCGGAGACGTCTGCCATGTTCCGATTAGCTTCATTTTTGCTCTTCAGAAATCTATGGGTGACGTCATGGAGACTACATCCATGCAACACACTAAATACAGAGATCGTTGGTAAGGTCTTTCATTTTGGAAAAACAAAACAAATCTTCTGGTTGTTAAACGCCAAACTACTGGAAGGATGGTAACCACATGAAGACAGTCTCTGGAGGCAGATCAGGAACAGAAAGCTGAAGTGAATCCCAGGATACAACAAAACAGGTCTATCAAAGGTGGGCAGATTCGGCGAGAGAGAATCAGTCCAAAGAAGTTTGCTGGAGAGTCTGGCATGATGCAAAGAAAATCTGGTAAAGACTGAGTGAAGTGGTGGGGCTTAAATAAAGTTCTGATTGGTGACTGTCTGAATGTAGCTGGGAACACGGGTGACTAGACGAGGTGGGAGTGGCCAGCAGGTGAGGTGAGGCAGAGGCAGGGTGAGTGGAAAAATACTGGGACTTGTGCGTGCTCAAAATGTTCTGATTGTGTGCCATTATTTGACCCTATACCCAGTACTGCTTTTCTGAAGAAAGGGAAATCTACACTTGCTGAAATGTGAGACAATATTGTGAGGCTGCTGGTAGAAAAAATAAACAAGAGGATAGAAAGTCTAGAAAAGAAGGCAGATGAGCTGGAGAAGCTGATCAAAAAGTTACAAAAAAATACCAAAAAAATATTGATACCTTGAAAGAAAATTCAGAATTAAATTAAAGCACAGAATTAAAGCCAGCCAAATAATTGTTATGGAAAAATGCAAAGGGGTTGGGGTAAAGAAATTTAAGGCTAATTTTTATTTAATACAAGAGACACATGCATTAATTATCTGATCATAATTTCTGAAAGAGCAAATGGGGAGACAATGTTTGGATGTTTTGTGTTTGTAATAAGTCTGCAAATGTTGCCATTATGTTTAATGGTAGAGTTTTGAAAAGTAAAGTGTGAAATAATTATACCAGAAGTAGAAACAGAACTATTTTTCTTTGTTTCTATATTTCTGAGAACCTTTGCAAATACAAAATTAGTTTGGCAACTGGAACACCATTAAAGAGCCACTACTGGACTGTATATCTCCACAACCTATCAGATTGAATAAAACTGCAGACTTTAATGATTTATTTATGCCAGTTTTAAGTTTCTTTACATTGTATTTCTTGAAACACAATGGAGGGAAAGAAGCCAAACACCAGTTATTGAAAATTTAAAAAATACCCTTTTAGGGTATTTATGAAATATAAAATCAGAAGACTGGCTATCCAGAGGGGGAAGGAAATAGCAATGTCCAAATGACCAAAAGATGATATTATAACCAAAGAAAGAAATGCATTGGTAATGGTACTGAATTCCTCCAGCACTGCAACTTTGATACAAGTGAGATCCCTGTTAAACTGTCCAACTACCTGGTTAGTTACATATAAACACATATTTTCTCCCAATAAATGTTTAGTTTGGAATAATAAAGATATCAACTTCAAAGATAAAATTGTTTATTGATAGTTGGGTTAAAAATGACATATTGTTGATGACACAATTACTAAATGAAAATGGACTTTTATTTACTTATACATAGATGGTATATGCATCACAGACAGTTGCTTTCAAGATCCAGAGACTGATGGAAAGTGTGTTTCATACAATAATGTTTTGGTTACATATAGAATATTTCTTTGAGACATTGACTGCTTCAATTATTCATTAAAACACATTTATGATAAGAATGATATTGATAGTAAAAGACGAACCCTATTATTTTATATGAATTATTATTATGAAAATAATACATTCACAAATGCAAATGGGCTAAAAAGAAACCACAGATACAACAGTTCAAAATAGAAATCAGACACCATGTTAAACCATTACATGGAGTGAAGAATAGGAGAGCAAAACAGTAGATGTTTGTAAAGATTTAAATATTTTATTTAATGCCTTTAATGCTCGTTATGTGACACCCCCATGGATATAGTTTCGTCTTGTCCTGTCTTTTGTGTCGAATTGTTCATATACTTTTGTTTGGTTTGCAGATAATTGTATGGCTTGAACATGATGCCAAGTAAAAAATCTCACCAAGTATATCCGGCTAGGGACCCTTCTCGAGCAGGCACCGGTTATTATTCTATGAATATTGAGCGCCTCCTTCTGGCAGGAAAACGACTTACAGCTGCAGATGATTACAGCTGCAGAAAACAAAGTGGCGGGGGCTTTTTCCAAAATTGACTTTATTGAACAAATTACCTACATACAAATAGACAAATGGTCAAACATATAAACAAAGTAAACAAAATAAACAAAAAAATGATATATCTCAAAACAAGGAAAAAAATAATAAAACACAGGACAAGCAGTTCACGGATTTGTTCAAGTGGAGGAAAAATGCTAATTACATCTGAGCTGATATCACATTATTCCATATCAAGAGTCTCAGCAAAGATTTCTACTATTCTGTTTTTACTGTCTATTAGTTTAAGAGTTCTAATGTATTGTTTTAAATCATTTAAGAATATGAAATATACCATATATTATCATTAAACTTTAGTTTGAGTTTTTATATTTTTCTGTTTGTAATTCAAGATGGCATTTTTACATTCAGTGACAATGTTATATTTAGTTTTACTCAACATATACTCCATCATTTGATTCCAAAAGTAATGTCATAAGTATTTGCTATCGACATCTGTGAATTTGGAGAGATAAACGTTGGTGGGATGTATGTTGTGCAAAACTTTGACATGTCATTATTTAACCTTATCAGAAATGTAGAATTTATAATGTAATAACCATGCCAGTTTCCAGTCAGGTTTCCAGTCTATCCGTAAAAATGCTGCTCCAGAATGTTTTTCCTTTTGGGGTATTTTTTTTTTTTTTTTTTACAAAAAATATGATGTATATTATAAATAAATCAGTAAAAATAAATAAATCAATACCGTTTAACATTAACATAGGTTTAACCCTAAGTATCTCTTGGAATTGTGAATGACAATATAAGATGAGAGGTTCTCTGAAGAGGGCAAATCTTTGTTGCGTCAAATGGAGGCAGTGCACATAAGTTATACGTATTATTAGATTTCCAGCTTAGGAAGAGCTTTTGTAACATAATTGAGCTGAATAAAAGGCCATTAGCATCGAAGAATTCACTTACATATGCAATACCTTTATCAACCCAGTTTTGCTTATATCTATATAGATACTGACTTTTTATCAACAGTAATATCTTTGTTATTCCATATTATAGTTTTGTGTGGGGAAAAGTTATGAACGTAGCATAATTTCCATGCAAGGAGGGCCTGTTGGTGAAATTTAGATCGCTTTAGAGGTAGTTTGGCAACGGAAAAGCTGCAAGAAAGCAGAAAACAGAGGCTCCCAATCTTTAAAAAAAATATGGTTTGGTATAAAATACGAAATAGAGTTTTGATTTTTAAGACATTCTTTAATCCATATTGCTTTGAATGTATTAATTAAATCAATGAAATTAAGTAATTCAGACCCACCATCTTTCCCGGAACCTGAGCGGATCTAAAGCGGCGGGGGCGGCCGCTAACAGCAAAACACTAGTGACGCTGCAGTTTCCCAGCATTCATCGGGGCATCATGGCGGACACCAGGGAAAAAGCGCTGCAGGACTACAGGAAAAAATTACTCGAGCACAAAGAAGTTGACGGGCGGTTAAAAGAATGTAAGAGACAATTTAGTTTTGACGTTTGTGGTGTAGCAGTAATACATCTTGTTTGAGTTGAATAGAGACCTATTATTGGATAGCCAGCATCAGCTAGCTGACCAGCTACCTAGTGCTTTGTCATGCAGTTAGCATTCTCGTAGAAATGAATGGGAGTAAACTGGTTAACGCTAGCAGTGCTATCTTAGCTCAGGAGTAGTCAGTAGACAAACAATAGTAACTTTAGTGCTATGCCCAATAGTAAGCTGGTTGGAAACTCCCAAATGTCAGTTATCGTTACCCTGGTCTGTATTAGCCATTAACATTACATTTGATAGATAGCCATCCTACCTATAGCTTTACGTTAAGCTAACTTGAACATTGCCTGACATTAGCAAGGATGTTTGACAGGGTGAGCTTGTAACCTTAGCTGTAACAAATGATAGAAAAATAGAACCTATAACGTTACATTCTTGTTTGTTTTCCAGTGAGGGAGCAGCTGAGAGAACAAACTAAACAGTACGAGAAATCAGAGAATGACCTAAAGGCTCTGCAAAGTGTTGGTCAGGTAAGAATATTATCTGTAACTTACGCACTTAGGTCTTTGGCTCTCACTCGTGGATTATTAGTCAATCCTCAAGTGGTTGTAACAGTAACCTGAAGATTTGTGGATCAACACAATTTCATCAGAAAGCTGAATGCTCACAGAGCATCTCGACCTAACTGAAAAATGACCAAGCAACACAAAGTACACCTGCTGCTTGAGCTAATGTTAATGATACTTCAATAGTCATATTGCCTGTTGTCGCTGCAGCATGTACGAAATGTATTGCAAAGGCCCCCAGTGTCATTGTGATTTTCAAGTGGATGGTAGGCATACTTTGACTTTGTCACGGCACATATAGATTTGAAACTGTTTTTTTAAGCTACAATTATTTCATTTTTTGCCAAACATTAGCTTCCATCAGCTGTAGTTCAAACAAAAATGATTATGCAGGGGCTCATGTGTCAGGCATTAATAATTACTTTTCATTAAATGCGCAAATGACAGCTAAATAATGGCTAAATTAATCAGTAGTGAATAATAGTAATTATAATAATCAATATTGCTAGCAGTGTTTGGTTGGTTTATTCTGTGTTTTAGAATTCTGTCTCATGTAATACAGGTGTTGTCATTGATATTTAAAGGCAAAATTAATTTCCACTGCCACTATCAGAAATGATTTGAGCAAAGCTCTTAAGTGCTACCTGACTAACTTAGACTAACAGTGTGGTGCTGTGCTGTTTAAGACCTTCAATCAAATCTTTCTTTGTGGTTGCTTGTTGTCATTGGAGGAGACACAAGCTGGCTTTATAACGGGAAAGGCTTTGGTAGAACAGGATATAATTTGATATGCAAAATACAAATCAACTAATTTTCAGAGTCTCTACTTTGAGCACATGCATATATAAGCATGCCAAAATAGCATCACATATTTCTTCTGTATCACCCAGCCTAAAGTAGGGTTAATTGAAGTGGGTTCAAGTGTTGGTGGGTGAAGAGAGGGTTCAGTGGGTGGAGACAGTGAAAGGGGCCTTAACTGGACAAACAGCTGTGAAAGGATCAGAGGCTGGTTTTGTCCTGTCTTTACTAACTATATCTGTGCCTCATTCCCTGCAGATTGTTGGAGAAGTGCTCAAACAGCTGACTGAGGAGAAATGTAAGTTCTTCAGCAGACATCTCACATTTACAAGTGCCACGGAACTGGTAGTTGCGGGAATAGGATTTTAGGTCTAGGTCGGCTTGCTGTGGTAGTCGCTGGTACATAGTGGTACACCATTTACACACTGATTACATTACTTGCCCATCGCCCCTACTGTTGTTTTGCTGTTTTCTTTAATAGAAATAAAAACAATTTAGTTACATATCAGCACCCACATTCAGTAAATGAATAGAACTCTTATCAATAATTCATAACAACAACACAAGCTATAATTACAAACTGAAAATGTAAGCCAGCATGTCCACCAAAGGATTGTTCTCTGAGGCCAGCATATTTTTTTTGAATTGTTTGCAATCAGAGCTGGGCATATTTACACTATGCTACAACAATGAGGTACTGAGTTTCTGGATCAATACCAAAAAATGGATATGGAATGTTTCTCTCTTTCATGTTGTACCCATTTGTATTTCATCAAAGAGTAGAATTGTGTGCAAACAATTTTTCATTGTTGTTGACACATTAGCACATGTAGGCCTATTCTTTGCTTCTCTGTGCTTCAGCTGTGAAAATATTGCAAAGTGCAGTGTTTGTAGGAAGTTTGTTCACTACTGTGACAACACCAGAAATTTGTTTAAACACAAAAAAAAAAATCATAAGAAGGGAGGAGGGAAATGCCTCAGCATCCAGCCCCCCGACAGTGTTCACTGGCAGTCTTTTCAGAGATGTTCAGGAAAGGAATATCCAGGTATATAGTGGTGAAATTAATATTTAGTCAAATCGGATCTTCAGCATTTGGTTAATGTTACGCTCTGTCATTGGCCATTTGCTGTCACTTTAGCAGACTGATTAAATATAGCAGACCAGACATTCAAGTGATGTATTCAGCCCACTGATTATTGTTATCTTTATCTAAATTAATATATGCTTCAGTTGGGAACCACACCTGGGTCTCACGAGTGTTGGGTAGAAATTCTACTACCCTGCTGAGGGTTTTTTTTTTTTTTTTTTTTTTTTTTAACCTGGTCGCTGAGAGGCAAAATATGTTCAGCACTGGGTAAGACGCTGTATTCGTCACTGTCTCTGTTTACTGAGCCATCCAGCCACAGTGGTGGAGGAGTGGGACTAATACCACAAAGACCAACTGTCACATCCTATAAGTGCTGAACGACGACAACAATGGAGGAAGAATTAATACTGCAGGTCTCTGAGTATCCATGTCTGGACCAGATGACATCCCTTGACTATTACAATATCAATTTGATATTCCACGGATATTCCATATCATAGCAACCAAAGAATGTCAGCTGAAAAAACATTGCACCTCCAAAGCGCTCTCATGTGCTCCCAGCAGGTTGTTTTCAGAAGAGCTCAATTTGATGAATATCTTTTCTGGTGAAATGTCTGGTGTTATTGGTAATGCTGGTGTTGTCACAGGTTTAATAACTGTTGGGAAAATTTCCTCAACGTGTCATACCTAGGTCTTTGGGATTTAATTTCCATGGGCATTTTGGCTGTGCCACTAGTGCTAAATGCCTTGGCCGTCAGTTCATAACAAAAGAACGCAAGATGCAAGGCTAGCTTAGCTCAACTCATTTTCTGCTATCATTCCATTCATTCCCTGCAGTGTCGTCCTCTTGACTACATGGTTGGGCCGGGCTCATTTTGTTTATCTTCTCATTTTAACCACTGTGCACTGTGCTCAGTTGGTTTCAGTTCATTTATGTTAAAAAGTTGTAAACAAACACTTTCTAACTTGTGATTCTTCTCATTTTAACCACTGTGCACTGAGCTCAGTTGGTTTCAGTTCATTTATGTTAAAAAGTTGTAAACAAACACTTTCTAACTTGTGATAACACATTTATGTGCAAAGTATTGATGCTACACCTTCATCAGGATACTAGTCTCTGACACTGAGAAGCCGTCTAAAATAAGGAGTGCCTCTAAGTCTGCAACCAATCACAATCCCCATCTACATTAGAAATTATAATTATTATTATTCCAATGGGCAAACAGTACATCCCTGTATATACAGCTCAAGTAACAATCAAATTTACCTCTGCCTTATCACTACTACTGCATGCATTAAATTAAGTAGGTCCGTAATTGCAGTTTAAATTGCAAATATTTAGTAGGTTACATTGATGGGTTAACATAACATAGCAAAAAGAAAATATCAACACGAACATAAATGTAGTCAGAACCCTCCAAAATACAATGTATAAATGCAGTAGAACTCAAGGCCTCAAAAAATTCATGCAGCATCAGTGCACTAGTGCATACATAGTCCTGTGCAAGAGATAGCTTGTCCCTCTCCTATGCAGCTGTCTCATGAGATAAATGTGTGAAGTGTTTTGAGTTCATTTAGGTTTACAAAAGACACAGACTACACCAAAAAACTTCCAGAATGAGGATCATTAGTCATTGTCCATCACAGTCTCAATGAAATATTGCTCTGTACATTGATCTGCAGCACACCACCGTCTTCTGTTCTTATGCTAGCCTGTGTTTACCTCAGACATGCTAACGTATTTTTTTGTTATTTTTTATATTTAATTCCAGTCATCGTCAAGGCCACCAATGGGCCACGATATGTGGTCGGATGCCGCAGACAGGTAGGTGCTGAACACATACTAATGTGTCAAACATCCTGTAATTTATCTTCTGGGTTTAAATTCTCATGACACCATGTATTTGTGCATTGCCAAATGTTAGCAATTCTATTGTGGCATATTTGGTAAAATTTTCAAGAGTCTGAAGGTCAAACTAAAATGAATATATTGCAAACTTACCTGCATATATTTGTGTCCTCACTCAAAGGTTCAAAAACTGTCATTAGCTGTGCAGAACATTAGGATCACCTGAAATAGACAAAACAGGTGATCATAATAAGCTGCATGTTGATGAATAGAATGCAATAGGTCAAAAAGAGTCCATGAATGTCTTGATTATGTGAAGTATGCAAATGTGCACAATACTCAAATTACACGCACATTAGGGTTGGGTAGATTGAAGTTCAGGGGAACTGAAATTGGTGGAGTACACTTTTATGTGCTGCGAGGCAGTTAAAATTGGAGATTTTGCCATACCATATGCCATGTTATCGGTTTCTTTGTCTCTGATTGTATAAGTCCATTATGGGAATGTTGAAAGCTGTGTCTATGAGCAATATTAGATTATTGTTTAATTTTGGCATCAGTGTACCATCTCTTATTATGTCTGTTTCAAATCATAATTCAAAATTGTAGATTGGTAAGTTTTTTGTGGATTGGACAAGAAATTCCAAATTTTCCAACTCAATTTGGTCCTAGTAAATATTGACCTCAGTTTTTAGAAGTCTAATCTATAATAATTTTCATCCCAGTTGGACAAGTCACAGCTGAAGCCAGGCACCAGAGTGGCTTTGGACATGACTACACTCACTATAATGAGGTAAGCTGGATATAATCATTACTTAGAATTGGTTAAACAGTTTCGCAGGCTGATAATAATTTAATAGTACACATGTTTATGCTGAACACTGAACAGGATAATTATAGTATGTGTCTTGACATATTATATTTAGTTTCCACATTTGGAAGTTATAAGCATATCTAACACTGACTCCATAAATGCAACATGTATGAATTTTGTGTACTGTTAGACCCCTTGAGCCATAAATGTGCCACAAAAGATGGAAGTGCATAGTGGTTTGATAAAGAAAACCATATACACAGCTGGAGGTGTGCTCAGCATGTGTTTGATGTTCTTTCAAAGGTACCTGCCCAGAGAGGTGGACCCTCTGGTGTACAACATGTCTCACGAAGACCCTGGCAGTGTCTCGTACTCTGAGATTGGAGGCTTGTCTGAACAGATCCGTGAGCTGAGAGAGGTACAACAGGGCTCAACAATCCATTAAGTCATACAAGACAGAATCTTCATTTTTGCCTGTGTTTTTTTTTTTTAATTGTGTTACTCACATTCTGATAAATGTATTTGTGTGATTTGCAGTATGTGTTATAGTTGAATAGAGGCAACCATATATGCTTTTGTGAGATGACATTTGCATGATTGGGCTTTGTTTGGAGGGATTCTGTTTTAGGCAAGAAAGACATTAAGACTGGATGATGAATTTTGATTTTATTTTCTATCCATGCTACATAAACAATGCTGCTGTTTTCATTGCAGGTGATTGAGCTGCCTCTGACCAACCCTGAGCTCTTCCAGAGAGTTGGGATCATCCCCCCTAAAGGCTGTCTGCTCTATGGGCCTCCAGGTTAGCAGATCGGTGAAAAGCACCTATCTCTATTAGGCTACATCATATTTGAGTACAAAAACATAGCATGGCATGGTAAACATAAGCAGATGTTTGTCTCTGAGACATTAAGCCATTTGTGAATATTATTGTATCTATGTTCATATCTTTTAGAAATATAATTTAATGATACATAAGTGTAGTTAGGACATAGTTTTTTTTATTAGTTATGTATTCAATGTTTATCTGATATTGATGAGATTCCTCTGTAACAGGCACTGGGAAG
Organism: Holacanthus passer; assembly: GCA_025331565.1. Classification (NCBI taxonomy): domain Eukaryota; kingdom Metazoa; phylum Chordata; class Actinopteri; family Pomacanthidae; genus Holacanthus; species Holacanthus passer. The sequence continues at coordinate 2,202,543 of JAFREQ010000041.1, read as the reverse complement.
ACTCTTCTTGCCAGAGCAGTGGCCAGTCAGCTGGACTGTAACTTCCTCAAGGTAAGCGTCTGCATTAGTGTCAGGGTGTGCTGCCACACTGCAGTGCAGTCAGTCAGCTGATGAGGTACGTGTGTGCTGCAGGTGGTGTCCAGCTCCATCGTGGACAAGTACATTGGTGAGAGTGCCAGGCTGATCAGGGAGATGTTCAACTATGCTAGGGACCACCAGCCATGCATCATCTTTATGGATGAGATTGATGCCATTGGTAAGTGACACCGAGGATGTGGTTTGGTTCTTGTCTTTTTTCTGAGGTTGTAGCATTTTAGCTTAGGTTTGATGTTTTTTAATTGTATGTGCTGTCCCATAATGACGTACCACTTTTGAAGACATGCTATAGATTATATTTTATTTTGTTAGATTTTGAGAGAGTGAAGGACGTTTCACGTTTTTATTTGCAAGATACTCAACATATCTCTTCACGGTGCAGTAAAATGTCTTGTTTCCCCCTCAGCACTATGCTTGACATAATGAAATATCAATGTTTTTCTTTATGTTCTCAATCATGTTTGTGTATTTCCCATAGGTGGTCGTCGTTTCTCTGAGGGAACCTCTGCTGACAGAGAAATCCAGAGGACTCTGATGGAGGTAACTGAGTCACTATAGTGTCCCAGACTCTCAAGACCAAAGCACACATGACAACAGCCACCACCGTTATTTTCTATGCAAACCCACGCATATTCTATTCTTACCTCCCTGTTCTAGTTCTTATTTACATGATGCAATATTGATCTGGCTTGAATCCTAAATGTATTAGTTTTTCCACTATCATGAACTATTTGCTCCATTGTTACTCACTGTAGAAAGGTTGAATATGAACATCACATGGAGTAGGCAAACAAAGAACACTAACCCCACATGCCTGTTGTTGTACTACTAACATTAAACTCACATATGAAATCAAAACAGTGAAAGCAAGTCCTGTAGCACAGTGCAGTCTATCTGCAGTGTCAAAGTTTTGCTCATTTGAAATAAATGAACTTGTGAAGAGTGGCATGTTTGACTTATTCAAGAAAATCTACTTTATAAGTGCAAAGCCGGTATGTAATATGTTTAAAAGATCCAACTAAAAAATGCGACTAACTCAGCACAGTGGATAGATGATTAAAAGCAGCGATTGAGTTGTTTGATATGTTGTGTGTCTGCCTTGTCAGCTACTGAACCAGATGGACGGCTTCGACACACTGCACAGAGTAAAGATGATCATGGCCACCAACAGACCTGACACTCTGGACCCTGCCCTGCTGCGGCCCGGCAGACTGGACCGTAAAATTCGTAAGAACACCTTCTTCCTGTTCATCATTTGTGTGCCGGCTCTGTGTGACCGCACAGCAAAACTTATATTTTCTTCTGTTCTTCAGACATTGAACTGCCCAATGAACAGGCTCGTCTGGACATCCTCAAGATCCACTCCAGTCCCATCACCAAACATGGAGAAATAGGTTAGTTAGCAAAACTTATACCTTCATGAGTTCACTTCCTCTTCTTACCATCCTCCTCTGCTGGCTCTGCTATGCCTCTATATGCACGATGTGCTACCGGCTCACTGGTGCAGACATCCTTTCACAGTTATTTTCTGTCCTACATGAGGATTAGGACGTCACAGAGATGTTTTATTAGATCTGTTTTCAGAATTTTATAGTTGTAATGTTAGTTGGTAATTTTGCTTATCTATTAGGCTTTATCCTAGCCTTGCACTCACTGAGCTCTGGAGTGTCACCTAATAGAGAGCTTCATATGTAAACTCTATCTGAAAGCAGGCAGGCAGCATCAGTAACCCTTTTATACAGAGATCCTGCAATACTGCTCTAAAGAAGTCTTGCTGCTTTTGCTTTTTTCACTCTGAACCAAACCATACACTGCACTCCGAATTGAAAACAATTAAAAAAATACACTGGCTTCAGGACAAAAATGCTTTGGTGATAACTAAAAAACAAACCAAAATGATGGTGGGCAAGTAATGTAAGCAGTATGTATCACCAACAACCAAAGCAAGCTTAGTCCCAACCTGCTGCCTCACCCTTTTTACACTTAAAGTGATTCTGCTCTATTACTACCTCTGCTGCCGGCATAAAGGTGGAATAACAATAACAAGTTTTGGCTGCTAGATGCACACTTACTGTTATATATGTATTAGGAGGTAGAGTGGGTCATTCACTAAGGTTCACACTGGTTTGGTCTTTGTGAACTTAAGGCAGGCCACTGTCTTGCATGGCCTTGAGTGTGTGTGAATGGGTGATTCAAGGCATATCGTAAAGCGCTTTGTCTGTTAAGGTAGAGAAGCGCTATGTATGTGCAGGCCATTAACCATTTGCAGTAGTCAATCAAATAGCAGCTTTTATAATAGGCAACATTTTGATTTTGGATTGAGATATTTTCATATTCGTGTCTTTTGGTATTGGTTGATAAACACAATGTATATTTTCTTTGTCATCCCGCAAACAGCTACAGAGCTACAGATTGTTGTCTGTGGGATAATGAATTACTATTTTTCATTTAGAGCTAAATTAGTGGATTGACAGAAAAAAGCTTTCAGAAAGTTATTTTGTTCTGTGATGTTTCAGTAAATTCACGAGTAAATGATCAATTAAAAGATTTTACTGACATTTGACAGATTAATTAATAATGAAGATAATCATTAGATACAACAGTATTGTTTTTATTGTTTCTATGCAAAGGTTTTACCTCAAGCTGTGATTGCCTCTGGTTTTCAGATTTTGAAGCCATTGTGAAGCTGTCAGACGGTTTCAATGGAGCTGATCTGAGAAATGTGTGCACAGAAGCAGGTTGGACATTATACTCTTATTCAGTGTCGTCATTAGTTTCCTCCATCCATGTTATGTATGAACAGCTCTATTCACCTTTGTTTGTTTGTTTGTTGGCAGGTTTGTTTGCCATCCGCTCTGACCGCGAGTACGTCACTCAGGAAGACTTCATGAAAGCTGTGCGGAAGGTGGCTGATTCAAAGAAGTTGGAGTCCAAGCTGGACTATAAGCCTGTATAAATCCTCTCTGTGTCATAGTCTCTGTCTGATATTTTTCATTGCATTTCCATGAATTTGCTGTGTTCTATGCTTCAAGGACAGAAAAAATGTTTGTTTATGTTTGTGGGAAGCAACAGAAATCGTACAACAAAGTGACTGTCACTCAATATACTTTAATTCTTGCTTCCACTTGTTAGTCTGGCCCAACTCAGTGTTTACACTGGACCAAAGGCTGAATTTCTGGCATCCCACAAAACACATTTATAAAAGTTATCTTATAAAAACATTTATAAAATAACTCAATGTACTTCATTATTTTCAAGTGAGTATGATGGACATTCAGCATCTCAGTGACTTCATTGTCGAAAACTCATTAAACACATGACATTTTGAGTGTGAAAGTTTGTTCCTCACCTTTTGAAATTGTAATTTGAAAAAAAAAAAAACTAAATAAATAATGTAAGAGGAAGTTGAAGTTCTTACTTACAGATGATAACTGATCCATTTCAATGACAATTTACAACAAAGACTGAAAGGTTAAAAGCTCTGGAAAAAGACAGTTCAACTGATTTGGAGTCAAATTTATTTTGTCTAAATTTAAACTTATTGATTATTGGCAGCTAATTGGCGGTGAATGCTCTATCCACTAGGGTTATTAAACATGTATTACTAAATTAGGAATTAAAGTTAGGTAATTTAACATATTGTTAAGTGTCAAAATTATAAGATATCTGTAATAGATATGTGCATTCAGGTAGACAAAGCCATAATCCTTCCCAAGGGGATACTGGAGATGTTCATTATCATCACATCCATAAATCCACTTAGAAGTCAGAGAAAAAGATGCCTCTGAACTTGCCTGACAGTCTTCAGGTTTGTAAGTGTTCTTGAGTAGCAAAGTAATCTAGTGATTGTTGTCTCTACACTCATGGGTAATCCATGGGTGAATAGAATGTTTTACAAATTGTTAATCTTAAAAACATGGGGCTCAACATCAACATGGCTGACATTACAACATCACATATGATTAGCTTTTATGGGATCTTGCTCTCCAGATGGTTTTAAAATTTTTTTTGCCATATTAGTTGACAAATTATGCAGCCCCTGATGGGTCACACTGGCATTTCTTTCTGGACTACTTTTCTGTTCCCTTGCAATATATTTTGCCTTCTCCCTGATCCAACAGTTGGTGTGTAGGTCCAGTCCAGCTGCTTTGCAGTGTGTGCTTGGAGTGAAGCTGTAGCTGTGGATATGATTAATTCTCGGACTATGGCTGCATATGTGGTTGAATCTATTATGCTATGGCAACTTGGGTTGCAAAGTTATCCACATACTTGCTCTGGACAGGATTAATATGACTGACCAGAGCAGGTAATGTTACAACCCCTACCTCCTCTCGAGACCTAAAACCAGCCTGAATAGGCCTTTAGTTGTATTTGTTCAATTTGATCATTAGGACTGTGTCGGTGTGGTTTGATCAGGTTTGATTGATAATGGCAATATAAGAGACGCAGGTATAAGACATCACTTTATTTCCTCTGATCCCCATCCACTTCAAACCAATGAGAAGAGCTCAGAGAAGAACACAAATACAGAAATGTCATGTGAGATAGCCCAAACTTTTGTAACTTAGGCCAAACATAGTGCATTCACATAAGAGCCCAACACTCATTGTAACAAGCAGATCTGGTCCATACCAAATTTCTGTCAATCTGGCCAGTGACTTGATGCAGTATCCTGTAAAGGCTCACAAGGATCACAATTCAACAATGAAGGCTTTTAAATATACAACTGAAATAGTTCTACAAGCCTTCAAAATCAAGCACCCTTTTCTGGATGCAAGTCAGTAACAAGCTGCTGCTGGGAGAGCATGTTTTCCATTAGTGCTCACAGCCGCTGTTGTTTCCTCACTCATTAAAACAGGAACAAATGCATATCAAATGCATCTTCAGTCTTTTTATATCTTCCTTGTAGTTAATAGGTAATGGTCACCTTCATTTAGCGAGTCCGAAGCATATGCTGAAGAATTGATTGACTGGTTAATAAATACTGCCCTGGTCCAGTAAAAAAAAGGTTCTAATGTTCTAAAACGAATACATTCACAAAAATGGAGTAAACATAAATAATCTGTACATGAAAATATCACAAAAGCTACATCATTCACAAACATGAAAACAACTTCTTCCTCTACAATCTCACTGATCAGCTGTGTCATGTGACTAATTTCACAGAAGTTCAAATTATGAAAATCATGCAGTTTTCTGTCTTTTGCCTCAATAAAGCTATTAATTCTGTTTGTCCAGTGTCTTGATTTGATGATCACCGCTGTGAAGCTTCATAAAATTGGTTTCCATGGCCGAGCGGCTGCACACAAGTCTCTGCTGAACTCTGGAGCAGTGGAAACGTGTTTAATGAAATGATGGATGAGGCTTCACTATCTGGCAGTCTAATGGACCAGCCTGGGTTTGGGATGACAGGAGAATGCTACATACATATATGCATAGTCCCGACTGTAAAGTTTGGTGGAGGAGGAATTATTGTTCTGGGCTAGGCCCCTTAGGTCCAGTGAAGGGTCTTCTTAATGCTACAGGATATGAAGACATCATAGCCAATTGGGCGCTTCAAATGTTGTGTTTTGGGGGAGGCCTTTTGCTTTTCCAGCATAACTGTGACCCTGTGCAAAAGTGAGGTCCATATAGACATGATTAGATGAGTTTGGTAGGGAGGAACTCCACTGAGCCCTGACCTCAACCCTACTGAACACCTTTGGGAGGAAACAGAACACCCATTGTGAGCCAGACCTTCATGTCCAACATCAGTGCCTGGCCTCACAAATGCTCATTTGGCTAAATGGGCACAAATTCCCACAGACAAAGTCCAAAATCATAGAAACCCTTCCCAGAAAGGTGGTGGCTGTCACAGCCACAAAGGGGTCCCACTGCATATTAATGCTCATGATTTTAGAATGGGGTGTCCAACAAGCTCACACGTGCGTGATGGTCAGGTGTCCTTTGACTTTTGACCATACAGTGAACCTGTCTATTAAAACCATCAGCCATCATCATCTGTGTCATTGTGGCTACACTGTAGCAGAACTGTAACCACAGAAACAAATGTTATAGCTCCCAGGTCCCTGCCAATGTTTTAAAGCTAATTTGTGAACTGTGATGAGTTTAAAAGCAACAGTGAGCTGGAGGGAATGTTTCTCTGCACTTTACTTAAAAATTCTAATTGGCTGATCACAGTATTCTGTTGTACATTATGTCTGAATAAAGCTGACAGTTAGCTGTACATGGTCAGTGCTGAAAGCTCAGCTTAGTGCTCATACATCATCATATATTATATTCATGCTGAAAACAAATCATACATGCTTAAAATATTTTTAAATGAGACGAATAATGAAAGGTCTGTTAATGTTGAAGTAATAAGAACTTTGAGGCAAAATTTGTGGGATAAAATCTAACACAGAGGCAGTGCTGCTGCCAGACTGAATATCATCAGTGACAGCTCCTGAAATACCCTATAAAAAGTACTAAATCTTTAAATCTTTGTGAGGTTTAACTGATGTCTAAGGAGCATGTTTTTTGCATACAATACATATTGTATACAGTTAGTCTGTGGGTTTACATTACTATATCTCATGCGGCTGTATATAGTTATTCTGCAGGCATATAGTATATACTACAATGTATATTGTACATACTGTACACAGTTTGTCTGTAGAATGGATTTGGGAACAGCATACGGCTCATGTCAGTGCAAGGATTCTGCCAGTGATAGTGTGTTGACAGCCTACCAGACTAGTGTATCACATTAAATGATATCTCTGGTGTTACTTCTTCCTTCACCTCAGTCATTAATGCAAATTCATTATTTGGCAATGATGACTGTCTTGCTCTCTTAAATAACATTCACTGGTTCAGTATGGAGTCATCGTTCTGCAGCTGGCCCCTGTGTCAGGGTGAAGGACTCCAGGACAAACGCTCTGCAGATGGGGCAGTGCTGGAAGTGTGACACACAGCTGTCACACACACAGGCATGTCTGCAGGGCAGCAGCACCCTGTTCACTGCTGCATTCTGACAGACCACACAGTCTCTGCCGCTCCCCTCTGACCAGTCCTCCTCCTCCTTGTCCTCCTTCTTCTCCTCCTCCTCCTCCTCTTCCTCCTCCTCCTCCAGCACTGGACTCTGCTCTGCTCTGCTGGCATCGTCTTTGGGTTCACTGGGTTGGGTACTCTGCTCTGAGTCAGGAGGCCCAGACACCCCCCCGCTGTCAGCTGACATGAAGAGAGGCTGCAGGAGACAGTTGGCATGGGTTTCTCACAGTGGATACTTCAATTTGTAAAGGCAGAGAAAAATCTACGCTTTCAGTGGCTCCATTCCATTTCTGCTACATCGTGAGCCAGAATTGGCAATACCAGGAATCTGAATGGAATACACAGATTCCGACCATTCTTTTTTCAAATCTGCCTCTTACAAGGTCCCCCAACATCCTATCAGCTATCACCTGTTAGACATGTCAAAATGTCCACCATCGGAGGCCTACTGAATTGTTCCTTATGTTACCAAACTTTCCTTTAAAAGAATAACAGCAGTCTGTTGGGCAATTTGTCTATCTGGTTCTTCATTTAACTTTTAACTTTTTTCAGGTTTATTTTAATTCAACACTGACATATGTGTATTACAAGGATTATTGGTTGCCATGGGTGCCTGGTTATATTTTAAATTTGGGAAGCAAACTTGGAAAGATACATAATTGGTAGGGAGTCTGGTGGTCCTCCCCCAGAAAAAAAGTAAAACAAATTTCCTGCATTTAAACCCTATGTTGCATTTGAAAAAGGTGGGTAAACTGTATGTGGCACCCTCCACTACATCCCAAATAATAAAATCAATTGGCTAAAATATTAATGGCCACATTACACTTAAAAGAGCTGACTCTTAGACTCTTATCGACTCTCTGTCCCATTTCCACAGCTGAATCCTGTCCGATCCCAACATTAGGATGGGGGGCTGGCACAGTGAGATGACAGTACAATCCTACTTTTAACTCTACGTTTGGCTGTTTGGAGTCAGTGGACCAGTAGGTTCCTTTAACAAAAACTTGCCGTTCTTTTTCTATGTTTTTTTGAGTCCATAATCATAGTTAAGATAAATGGCACGTTTCTCTCTTCTACGTTGCACCATTTGTATTTCATCAAAGAGTCTGTGCTGTCTGTGGAAATGATGTTCTGTTGTCGTGATCACATTAGTGCATGTAGCTTTGCTTCACCACTGCTGCTGTCCCGCTGTGCACTGTGTGTGTCGCTACTGTGGAAACACCACAAATGTATTTAAACACACTAAATAAAAAAGCACGAGAACACAAGTTAAGCTTTCAATATGGGCATGTGATTATTGTAATAAGACACATGAACAAAAAGTGAACCTATCCTTTAATACTCTGTAGAAGTTTTTAAAGACAAAACCATGACCAGTGAGTTGCTCTACTCTGTGCTCGTTCTCCAAACACTGTTGCGAGTCATCGTGTGGTTACCTTACTAAATACCACACTCTCTCTCCAGCAAACCACCAATTTAAAGCAAAATATGGAGAGCCCGCCTGTGTGAGTTTGAAAGAAAAGCAAGAACAGCCTGCTTAAACCAAAATATGACATACCTTTAACTCGTACATGTTCCCTTGTGAGGTGAGAAGGTACTGAAAGAGAACCCGTGCAGAAAGGCGGTATTTTTCATCAGGAACATGAATGACAGTCACACTAGCCACCTGAAGGAGAAAAGACAGCATCAATTATTTCAATTGTATTGCCGAATTGACTTGGTGTTTCTCCTTTCTATGCCAATGCATTTTAGAAGAAAATTTCCTTTTTCCTTTTTAGAGAGCTTGGCCTGGTCAGGATAGTTGATGTTGGAGGCCTGAAAAGCCCATTGACTGCCCTGGAAATATCTCTTGTCTAGTCTAGTCAACAGCAAATAAGCACAACTACAAAACATCTGAATCTGAGATTGACTCACGATGTTGTACATGTCTCTGGCTTCTGGCTCTGCCAGAGTCAGCACAGCCACAAGAGGGTAGCGCTCCCTTGGCAATGGCCCAAAATCTGTGATCCCTTGGTCAGCTGGAATTTGCGTTCGACATTCTTCTCTGACTTCACTGCTGATACTGGCAGAGTGGGTCAAAGAAGCTAACATCAGGAGCAACTGTAGGAACAATGTATATGCATATGTATTACATTGACTGCTTTGATTTATTACTGTTACACCTTTTAAGGTATAAAGTTAGAAAAGGTTATGTTTAGGTATCAGGTTATGTTAAACTTAGGTATGTGCTATAAGCCTGTGGCACCAAACACTCTCTTCGTGCCATGCTTTGTTAATAATAAGATAAGATAAGATAAGATAAACCAATAATAAATAACTCTCACCTGTATTAAGTGGTTTTCTGTGTACCCAAAAACACAGACTAAAAAGAAAACAAGAACACAAGAGATAATATCCAAGACTAAATATATTGAAAAGATAAGAGGTTTGGGCGTTTGGTTGGGAGGGCAATTCAGAACAATTGATAGTAACCTACACATTATTACAATCTAATAATGTTGTTTCTCGTGAGTCTTAGTTTAAAGGATACTGGAAGCTCTGGCAGTGGAGGTAGCAGAGGTGGAGGGCGTCCTGGAAATGTCGAAGGGTGCTGAGTCTGGCGCCGCGCTGGTGGGCCTGCAGCCCTCCCTGCAGGGCACTGACCTCACAGCCCCAAAAACAGCTCAGGACACAGGGCTCTAGACAGCAAGGCCTCAGTGATACACCATCTGTGGGGAGTGTTTGCTCATATTATTATGGCCTGATAATGGTAATATTAGATACAAATACATAGGCTGGGGCATTTGGAAGCAGGATTCATAACCCTGCACATTCAGAATTCTACAAGGGGCTCATTGGTGATTTTCAGATTATCACATGAATGCTTGCTACTCCACATCAGACACAGAAATTCTATCTGTATTCTGTACACAGAAATTAGTTACAAAGCAGTACTTAACTGTAGCTTTACATTATACTTCTACGATAGTGAGCTCTACCCTTCTCAGTTACTGTGTGATATTACTGATGATGACTGTTCTCACCAGTGACAGATGCAGGCCCAGAACCCATCTCCAGGGCAAAAGGATTGGTCACCTGAACCATTTGCTTCTCAGGTGTTGGTAGGATGGACTCTGTCTCATCAGAGCTGCGGAGGATCACTGGGACATCAAAACCGAACCTACAGGACAAGAGGCAGTTTTGGCTTTCTTTATATCAAGCAGCCACTCTGTTGGCTGTCTGTCCAAAACTTAGGTTAAATGCAAGATACCTCAGCAACTGTTACATTGTACTGTTGACTCTTCATCTATCACCTTGAACTGTATACAAGAAATATTAAAATTAATCTGAAGTTGAAATAGGTAGAATAGGTATGGAATAGGTAGAATAACAAATAGGTAAATGTATACAGTATATAGTTTCAACAACTTACCTACAAATGATAAATTATACATATACAGTTTAAAATACACACTGTGCTTTAACATGTGCATATCATCAATCACTGTCAAATATAACTCCTGCATGCAGCATATACTGTACATAACCAACGACATCATGTACATAAAGTAATCTAAGCAATGCAATATTTATTATTTATATATATTATACATGCTGCTGTAAACTGGTACAGTGACCAGTGTACAGACTGTGAGCTTCTTTGCACTGGGCTGGCGTGTTTGTTGCCCAACTGAAGTTAATGGATGTCGTCAGATCGAGTGTGTATGACTTTCAATGTGTCACTGAACGTCGACCATCATGATCGCTTTTACACACTACACAACATTAGATTTTTGTATAATAAAGATTCAGATTTTAATACAATGTCGCTTTCTGGTTATATATGCCTTAACATTAGTACACGTTTATGTATTTTCGTAACTTGTACTTTTAACTGTTTGAAACAGCGTGTGGTCTGATATCAACTGATATCAATTTCTTGCGCGTGAATACATTTGGCCAAAATAATGTTTGTGAACATGAGCTTGGATAAAAATATGTTTTGGATGCTAAGGTATTGTATTTTAATGTCATGGTTACTTTCGAGGTGATACTGTTATGCCCGCGCCAAGTCACTGAGATAAAACGATAGAGAAAAGAGAAGCGTGTGGAGGTACGATGTAAAAATAATGAGTCAAAGTGTTGTTGTCAGGACAGCAGCGAAGCTAATGTGGCTAAATATCACTTACCAGCCGAGCACCATGGCGGCGGTAACAACGAAACACAAAGAAACCACACTAATGTAAAACAGTGGGGAGTACTCATACAGGGTCACAAGGAAAACGGCTGCCATTTCATCTGATTTTTGCCACGAAATAAGCCTAGTTATTAAAAAATCCTCTGGTAAACACTTTCCATGACGGCCATGACAGGAACTCCCCAGCTGGAATTACGGTGGCCTGAAAGGTACATAAAGTATAGAACATATATTTAACCTACTTCATATTGGTTTGTCAATTTAATAGCATATTTATATTTAAAATTATGACTTGCTAACTTTACCGCAATCTTAGGTCCTCGTGTTTAAATTAATAACGAGTCACAGACACCAGAGAAACCTAGAACAAAGCTTTGTCGAATTTGCCTTCAAATTAAAAGCGCGCTCATAAAAATAAACTTGAATGGCCTGCCTGCAAATTATATTGTGAACATTACACAGTGAACAACAGTAACAACTACTTATACGGTTGTATTTTCAAACAATAATTTCATCTTATATATATAATTTGCATTGTATTAATTTTTTCAACCCGTTCATTCCCTCTCGTAGATTTTGACTTTACTTTGAAACAGGAAGTCACATTTGTCATCGTTGACTTGACATAATGGAGCGCCTGAGATTACCATCCTAGCTAGTAGCGTTCATTGATGATCCTAGCATTTATCACGACTAAATATGAACGAGAGAGTGTCCGGACAGGAAAGCAAGAGGTGTCGTTTGAACAGTGAGGGCAAATGTTTTAAATCTGTAGCTATGATGTTAGGAAATATTGTCGGGGTCAGAAGAGCTCGGCATACAGATGTTACCAGCTGGGGAGAAACAGCCCGTTAATCTGGTGTAACAGTCTGACGGTGTATTTTTTTATTAGACTGTTTCCATGTGTTTAGTCTAATAATTTGCGGCCAAAGCATGAGCAGCATGAAGGACAAACCGACTATCCGCCAGCAGAGCTCGGAGAATAACTCTGTCAGCAGTAGTGAATGGGATATGGCCAATGATGTGTTTGTGTCCGGCTACGACGACAATCCACTGGGAGATAGCTTGAGTGCTGCCGGGGACAGGGAGCCGGCGCAGCCCGGCTTGGACAGACACCTGCCGCTGTTACGGGGGGACTCTTTATCCCAGGATGGCATGATGCTGGGCCTGGCTGGGGACGAATACTCGGGCTCGTCCTATCTGTCCATCGACCCGAACTACACTGAAAGTGATGGGAACGTTACGACCAAGAAGCGCATCCGGTCCAACAGCTCCCGGCACCGCGGGGAGATCGTGGCGGAGCTGGGACCGGAGGAGGTCCGGTGGTTCTACAAAGAGGACAAGAGGACGTGGAAACCATTTGTCGGACACGACTCTTTGAAAATCGAGATAGTCTATCGGAGGTTCTGTGAGTCGAAGCCCGACAAGGTCAAACGCCCGGTCGATCCCGCCGACGCCGAGGGGAAGGAGGCGGCCAAGTCCGGCGAGATTCAGCCCGAGAGCGGGGCGGGGGACGGTGGATGTGTCCGGGCTGAGGCGGCGACGCAGCGGGGCGGAGGGCAGCGACGCTCCTTGTCAGAGGAGGTGAAGGACCCAGAGGAAGTCAGCATCAGCGTGGAGGCAGTGTGTGTCAGAGGAGGACTGTATGAAGTGGACATCAGGGAGAAGGAGTGCTACCCTGTCTACTGGAACCGTGAGCATGCCAATGTTTATGTCCACAATGATACAACTCTTACAGTATTACTGTTATTAGTACTGTTAGCACTATGCTACTTTACTACCCAGCCTGTGACTAATAACAAATAAGAAGTACCACCATCACTTTGAACTACCAGTGTTATTAATACCACCTTTAGAAATAGCCATACTACAACGTAGAATCGCCTCTAAGTAAATGATAGATAAATCACCAAAATAAGATAAAAAAAAACATCCTTAATGAACTTACATTACACTTACTTACAACATTAACAGTTCCCTCATCCATTTTTCCCCAAGATGACTTAAACAATGAATTATTCTAAGTAAAGACCAATAAAGTAGATGGTCCTTTGAGTTAGAGATTTCATTCCTGTTCGCTCCATGGGAGCTGTCTAGTAGCTAACAGTAAATGTGATAGGCATCTTGCATGTGTGCAGCTATTCCCACCAGCAGCACTATAATGGTGTTATAACTGCCTTGTAACATAGTTTCAATACCATTATCATTATTATCTCTGTTACACCTGTTACTGCAGCTGTGAATACAGTTCATCTAATAATACATGTGACAGCACCAGTAGACAGAACACTTTCAGCAGAGTACACTTTTCTTGTGCAGTGTTTTACTGTTTTCATACCGTTTTCCTAGATGCTCTGTCTTTCAAAAAAAATTGTTAAACTACATTATATTCACAGTTTTTCACTTTATGTTTTATGAGTGTGACCCCAGATTTCATCTTTGTGTCTGTGTTTCCTGTGCTTTGTTTAAGATAGGGAAGTAAATAAAGCAAGCTGTTTCATGCTGTTTGAAAGGCTATGTTGCCTATACATAGCCTTTCAAACAGCATGATAAATATCATGTGGTGTCCCTCAGAGCAAGACCGTATTCCTGTGATGAGGGGTCAGTGGTTCATTGATGGAACGTGGCTTCCTCTGGAGGAGGACGAGAGTGACCTCATCGAGATGGAGCACCTCGCCCGTTTCTGGGGCCAACAGATGAGGGACACTTATGAAATGGAGGTGGTGACCACCACAGTGGACAGCAAGGATGGTAAGGAGTGTAAGACGGAGCATGGCAGAACGTAGAACTAGAAAGAGCTAGAAAGATATATGTGTGTGGCAGACAAAAAAGATAAAGGTGTTTGTGGAGATGAGTGATGCGTTGAGTGTGAGTGTACGTAGAGGCTGCAGTTGGGTGGGGAGTGTGGGTGATGGGGGGGTAACTCTGCCATTCATAAGAGACCACACAAACAAGTCAGGTGATGTTATTTTAGCTGACTCCAGCTGAACCAGTAGGTAGCTCACCTGAGAGAGGAGAGTACGTGTATAGTCTGTTTCATGAGTTTCACACTTACATTCCACACAACCCTAATGGGGAATGGTAAATTAATTATGCTGCATGAAGTGTGTCATTTGCTGTTAATCACTGTGTGACTGTCTCCCAGCTATCCACAGTCTCAAGCTGAGCAGGAGTCACGTGGACTGGCACAGTGTGGACGAGGTGTACCTGTACAGCGATGCCACCACCTCCAAGATCGCACGCACTGTCACTCAGAAATTGGGCTTTTCTAAAGGTAATGGAAAAACATCATCTAATGAAAGGCCTTGTATAACCATTGTTCACATGAGCAGCTCTATCAAGAATTTGACCTGGTGAACAGTGTTACATGTCTCTTACGACAGGAGTCAAACACAAAATTATAGTGCAGACAAAGAGGTATGGGGTGGTCAAGGTTAGGGGAGGAGAGTAGTTTCAAAGAATTTAACGAATTATCTCACAACCCATAAAATATTGCAGAGTGTAACAAATAAGTCCTTTTACAGGAATTACCAGAAGGTATGTTATATCTATGCATTTCCTTGAATAGTAGTTTACTGCTTTTTCCTTTCTACGTCCAGTCAGAAAACTCTCTCTTCCCAGAGATAGCTTCCCTGTCACTGTGGATAATCCACAGACCTCCCAGTAAACGGTCTTCACTGGAACTACTTTCTACTGAAGCAGTCTCTATGAAATGTTCACATCATGTTCTGTGCATTATTCAAGTTCAGATTAGCAAAATATGCATCCCTTTGCGATGAGGCCACTATGTTGATGCAGCAATATGTTGGCCAGTCAAATAAATGCAAGCCTATGTTCCTGGTAGATAACTTTGTAACATCGGTGGGTTAATTCCGCTGTTTACGTGGTGATCTTTGAGATGGAATGTTGCAGCGACTACCAAAGATAACAATTAGCTGCTGAGAGTGGGAGGTCTGTCCAGCATGCCATGTCCAAAGAAAGAGCATGACTTTGTAACCACATTCTGGTTGGTTATTGTAGTAAACAAAAAACAGCTTTACCACAGAAGATTCTACAATTTTACAATTTCATTTAGCAGACACTTTTATCCAAAGCGACATACATTCACATACCGATGGAACAGCCATCATACATTCACATACCGATGGAACAGCCATCGGGGGGCAATTTGGGGTTCAGTATCTTGCCCTTGCAGAAGATGCTCCGCATGATGCGATATTATGGCAGAACTGGACAAAAAATAGCAGTCAGCAGAAAGAAATGGCTCTCTACGCACCCTCTCTCTGTCATATTAATTACCCACTACCACTACAGCCCATGCACACACACACACCTACTATTACAGTGACTGTGACAGAGTGACAGGCGTGCAACTCATATACATCCCTTGCTCCTACTTGCTGCTACTTTCTAGAGTTTCCATTAGTATTATGAACTGTTGTCTGTCTGATAAGCCATTCATAGAGTTCTATTACTCCAAGCAGCCGTAATGGATTGTGTTTCATCGTCTCACCAGTACCTGAAACAACACACCCACACAGCAGCCCCTTGAGTTTATTAACACAGCGCTTTGTTCAGTATGAACGCCTGGTAACCGGGACAGTGTTTCAAGAAAAATATGTGACGGTTATATTTACAAATGCCATTTTTTTCATTGCTGTGAAACTCATTCCATTCGCCTCCACTGTGTTGGGATGGAGGTAGAGATCTCAGAGATAGATATCTCCAAACCTGAACAAATAAAACCAAAAATATCCACATGCATATACAGTATACCACCTGGGATAAGAGAGAAAATATGTTGTTTTCTGTTTTGGGAGAACAGACCCTTAAATTAACCATGAACTTGTCAAAGTGTGACTTAATTCAGAGGTTACAGAATTGACTTAGATATGATCATGAAAATCTCAGGAGACTTTACAACCATAATGCACTTACAAAACAATTATACATCAGTCTCCAAAGAGTTGTCCCATGCAATGTGGCCTGCATAAATGGCCCATCTCAAGATCAGGGCTATATATGAACATGTGACATGGTTTGCTTGATGATGCAGAATTTGTCTTGTTGCTTGCTTGTTTGACCACTAGTACTGTGAACACATCACCTAAGGTAGTAATGTTCCCTCTCATGTCCTCAGCTTCCAGCAGTGGGACACGTCTCCATCGGGGATACGTGGAGGAGGCAGCACCTGAGGACACCCCACCTGAAACCACACACATTGTCTTTGTGGTGCATGGCATCGGCCAGAAGATGGACCAGGGACGCATCATCAGAAACACCAGCATGTGAGATATGGCGAGGTTTCCAGTGGGAGCACAGACAATTGAAAAAGGAATCAGAATAATTCTTGAAATAATTGTTTTGTCTCGACTGGTTTGCAGGATGAGAGACGCTGCAAGAAAGATGGAGGAGAAGCACTTCTCTGATCGCACCACAGAGCATGTAGAGTTTCTTCCTGTGGAGTGGAGATCGAAACTGGCTCTGGATGGAGGTATGCTGCACCTCAGCTCACAGCCATCCTAAAGAAAAACTGTTTTTACAGGAAAACTGTAGTTGTTTTATGCAGGCTCTGCTCCGTCTTGAATGTGTTACAGTGACAGCAGGTAAAAAAGCCTGGTTACACTATTCTACATTGATCCACCTCTCCACCTTTTAAAATAGCAGTAATATCAGAACTGGGATTTCAGTATTAGGTAAAGCCAGACAAATTAGATGAAGACCAAATGGCATGACATTACATTTTCTGCACAAAGTGTAGACAAACACACAAACAATAGTGTTCAGCTGATGGCTTGACATCAACAAGGAAAACAAGCCATGAAGAGGCTTGTGGATATCCCAAACTGGAAAGTGTTTGAAGATCACCAAAAATACTGACCCATGAATATCCACCTCTGATTTCTCTGATTTTTGGACATTAGTATTTTGTGATACCTTGTCATGGACAAAAAAGTTGATGTCTGACTAAACAGAGGCATTTGAGGAAATATCTGAGGCTTGCCAAAATCATTAGGACTCATCCTCTGTGACTGTGAAATATGAGTTCCAAATTTCATGGCCAGTAGTTATCAAGACATTCTCCAAGTGTTGGGCAGATGGACAGCCTTATTTAAAATCTACGTATGGTCATTTAAAACCATGAAAATAGATGTTTATTTGTATGTATCACAGATCAGAGTCACTGTTTTTTACTAGTATATGAAACTATAAGAAATAAGTAATTTTCCTCTGGGATTTTCTGACAGCTGTGTCGGATGGTTTTTTTTTACGTTCACCCTGCAGACACAGTGGATTCCATCACCCCAGACAAAGTGCGAGGTCTCAGAGACATGCTGAACAGCAGTGCCATGGACATCATGTACTACACCAGCCCTCTGTACAGAGATGAGGTGAGACTAAGGCTATACTACACTACAGCTTTCCAATTCCCTTTAAGAAACGCATCCAGCCTGAAGTTCAGCCTTGTTCTGTCTCCTCACAGCTGTGTTGCTGCACTTTGACACCCTGCTGGCAGTTTGGGAGTTAGTTCCATGAGTCCAAATCAACTCCCATCAGGCAAAACTAAATCCTGGCTAAGCTGTTTTAATCAAACATGGCTGCATAGCACTGAAATGTGGTCTACTGCCTGACTATGAAAACATAGATGATGAATCAAGACTATAAAGCATCAGACATAACCAAATGTATTTGAATCTGATTGACACAATTAAAAATAACAACAGAGGCAAATACCTCAAAAAAATTGTGTTGTTGTTTGTTTGTGTGTACATCTAGATTACCAGGGGTTTGACTCTGGAGCTGAATCGTCTGTACTCACTCTTCTGCTCGCGGAATCCAGACTTTGAGAAAAATGGGAAGGTGTCCATAGTGTCGCACTCGCTGGGCTGCGTCATCACCTTCGACATCATGACAGGCTGGGACCCGGTTCGCTTTCATCATCAAGAAGCACCAGACCCGGAGGAAACAAAGGCCCGCTGGCCGAGTGACGAGGAGCGCCATCTTCAGGAACAACTGAGACTCACACGCCTCAGGTATCTTTTTTTGGCATAAAATTTATCTAAAGTTACAGAAGATTTGAGTGATACAACCAATCCTTTTTTATTTAACAAAAAAAATCATACTCACATCCAAACAAACTGATCAGATGCAAATAAAATTATAATAGTATAGTACTATAATAATAGTACTATTCAACACTTCACAGAAGTCTGGAAATGGTCTTCTGTTGAAACAAATTTGTCTAATGACTGTCAATGACACATCAGAGGAGATGCAAAAACTGTTCCATGTTTGGAACTTTTTCTGTGTGGGATTAAACACAACATGTGAACCAGGAAATGATAATAAATTTGCAACAGATGACATTTCTAAGAGCTGGTAATCTCAAACAAAATGAATGCCTGTGTAGTTACAAAATCATAAGTTTGAGTTTCCTGTACTTTGAGAACTATTTATAATTTCAAAAATTAGATTCCTTCTGGCCTGTTCAGCCCACCTCTTAATTGCAAATGCAAGGCTGTGTCTTTAGTTGGCAGACACACCTCACCAAAATCTCAAAACACTCATGTATGTTGACTTTTAACCCTTTTACACTCAGCTCTACAATTTTAAATGAAATAAAGATTGAAATGTTCATCAAAATACAACTTTCAATTTTATTAATATAGAGTTGATAAACTCAGATTAATGGCTTAGTCTTGCTAACAATGTCTTTCACATGTCACAGAATGTAATTATGTTTTTTCAGAACCTTAGGGAGAAGATTTTTTCCTTCCTCTCTCTCTCTCTCTCTCTCTCTCTCTCTCTGTGACCTCAGCCTCTCCCCTGTATTCATGCCATCAGTCTGGTGGGAGGGGATGAGAGGAGGTCATCATCACTGATGCTCGTTCCGACTCTACCTCCCGATTAAACATTCCTCTTACTAATAAAGCCTGTCTTCTGCATTGCAACCACCTACGTCAGAATTGCACTGTACTCACTGCAAATAATAGTTGGTTACAGGAAGTTGCAGTTTGATTTCATTTGATTTGAGTTTACATTTGTGTTCACCTTTGCATAAAGTTTTATTCTATCAATCATCCCAGGTTGAGGGACTTGGAGGATCAATTCCAGGGTCTGCAGACCTCATCTTGTGTCGCAGTGCCAGCCTTGAAATTTAAGGTAAAGTTGAAAAGTGTGGACTGTACTGTATCTTCTTCAGTTGTCATTAGCTAACCATTGATGCAGCCATTGTTTTCTGTTGATTCAGTGGTTCCCACTTGCATTTATTGTAGCCTGTGTGAAGAGACACCTGGACTAGTTAGTGTGCAATCTTATAGATTGCATGTGAACATGTTTTTTTATTGAGTCAATGACATATTTTTTAAATTAATTAGTTTAATTAAACTTGCTTGTTCAACACATGAACAAACAGCACAGCCACGGTCCTCTGTAACTGGCCAATGAGCAGCTCTGTAGGAGCTGTTAGGGTCTGACAGCCTTTCAGGGGGGACTGTTTCTTATTCTCTCAGGTTGTATTTACGCTGTTCTCTGTGTTGAAGGTAGAAAATTTCTTCTGCATGGGCTCTCCTCTGGCTGTTTTCTTGGCGTTGCGAGGCATCCGGCCTGGAAACAATCGTGTACAGGACCACATCCTCCCCACATCTATCTGCAAACGCCTCTTCAACATATTCCATCCCACAGACCCTGTGGTGAGTACATTACTCACAACTGAGCATGTCACTCAGAATGTCGGCAAATTTAAAAGGATAAGTTATGGCTTAAAAAAACAGAAACAAATCTTTCAATGGATCATATACTCTAAGTCTGTGCTGGCATTATAAGACACAAGATAATCAAAAATGACAAGCTGGTAATTACATTGAAATAAAATATTTCTATGAAGTACTATTTTAAGAAACCCCTGTTTGCTCAAACATTTGTATTTGTCTGTTTCAGGCGTACAGATTGGAGCCTCTTATCTTAAAGCACTACAGTAACATTACACCTGTTCAAATCCACTGGTAAGTCAAATCATGTGGATGTATATGACAGATAGTATGCTGCTTTTTATTGAATTCTCATATGAATGATCAAAGCAGTGGATGCTGTGATCATATGAATTGTTTCTCCTCCAGTTTCTGTCTGTCTTTATGTTCATCTGTTATGTGTGAAATCATTTTGTTGGTCTAAGCAATTAACAATAAGAACAATGGTATACTAAGCTTAAAATAGTAATAATTATCATGTTACTGTCTGCGTGTTATTCTATAACCCAACTCCAATTAAGGTTACAATGTGCCCAGTTTAATGAAATTACAGGTGAAGACAGAATGAGGACTACACGTTTCAGTGACCTGAGGTTGATGTGAATGTGATGTGCAGGTATAACACCACCAGCCCAACACCATACGATCAGATCCGGCCCACACTGCTCAACCTACCCAAGGAGACCACATCTGTCTCAGATTCAGAAAGCATCCCCAGCCCCTGCACCTCCCCACCTCAGGCACGACGGCACTACGGAGAGTCCATCACCAACCTGGGCAAGGCCAGCATCATGGGTGAGCACACAGGATGCATTGCTGCTCCTGTAGCAAGGCAAGCACTGGACAGTAAGCATGGCCTAAGCCAATCAATAGAGAGCTCCTGTCTCCTGGACTAAGAGCATGATGTTACTTTTCCTTTGTGCATCAGATGTAGAGTGGAAACTAAAAGCACATTATAGGCCTCTATAAACTAATGATAGATAGATAATGATATATATATCAAGTAATTATATATACAGCAACAACACACATACGCATACTGGCGAGAACCACGGAGCAGAACAGGCTTCCATATAATGACAAAGCTAACAGGTTCTCAAGCTGTGAGTGGAGATACTCAGATGAGGGCTCAGTAGATTTATGATGGCAAAGCCGGATACCCACTGGCCTAATGATAGGTCAAAACATCATTCCAAAGGAATGCTCAACTTTTAGCACATTTTACTGCATACTGAAAAATAAAATATTTAATTATATAATGCATGATTCTTACTCTCCCTCAGGTGCTGCAAGTCTTGGAAAGGGAATTGGAGGAATCTTGTTTTCCCGTTTTTCCCGTTCCAGTGGCCAAGTGGGAGGATTGGAGGAGGAGCCATCAGATTCTGAGGGTGGAGCCTCTGAAGTGGAAAACTTGGCATCGGGCGAGGAAGGAGTAACACTGGTCGAGAGCGAAGAGAAGGACAAACAAATCGAGGAGGAGAGGAGGGAGGTAGAGCCTGCCATGTCCCAGTCCACATCAGC
This sequence comes from Holacanthus passer, assembly GCA_025331565.1. Taxonomy (NCBI): domain Eukaryota; kingdom Metazoa; phylum Chordata; class Actinopteri; family Pomacanthidae; genus Holacanthus; species Holacanthus passer. The sequence continues at coordinate 2,180,967 of JAFREQ010000041.1, read as the reverse complement.
TGTCATGGACAGCACCTCGTGTAAGTACTGTGCTTTTGGTGAGAAACTGCGGATAAATGTACCTGCTGCTGGATACCAGAAGGTCATCATCAATCATATCCATAAAGTCGTGTTTCCTCTAGTCAATCTTGATTACGTTCTCACATTTCTGCATTCTTACATCCTGAATTTTTCTCAAGATATCTCTGTTCCAGTTCCAATGTCCCACTCTCCTAAAGCCTGACATACTTTAATCAGTGTCTCCTGTGACATCATCAATCACCATAAGTGTGTAAGGACTCCAGTCTCTCTCTGAGGAGTGGGAGTGACACTTTGTGAAATCATGTCACCTGGACAGACATTTCTTTGGACAGTAGTGTGAAGAGTGAGGCTGATATTTCAGACTGGACTGTTTGTTGTTTGCTTTCTGTTGAAGTGCTACTGTTCTGCCAGACTAAATCATTATATTTGAAGTCAAGATCCTGGATTTACAAGACAAACAACTGCACATACAGTACATAGAGGTTTGATTAGAAGTAAAAGGAAAATATCACCCTGTTTTGGTTATTTTTCACTGTAATTGCAGATTTACCATCACAACACTATACAAAGTCTGCAGAGTTGCTGACTGACAAAGTATGTATAAAGGGCTCAAAAAGTCTCAAATACATTCCTTATTTCACAGTAGAACAGACCTGAGCCCTGGCATAAAGACTTATTTCACCCAGTCTAATAATCTGGCTTGCCCTGCCAACTACTGGAGGCAACATGTGTAGCAATCTAAACTGCCCTTTTGTAATTGTTTCTATAGTGTGCTCATTTCAAATGTCTGGAGAAAATTAGAGAAGTTAAACTAGATTGGACTGAGGAGGATAAACGTGTTTTGTTTGGTGACTATACAAAAAACATCTACAGTATACTGTGAGGTATGATTTCACTTTGAAACGTAACTTAACAAAAGCTGAAAATCTTGTTTTGCTGACCTCCAGTGATTGTAGATCTGACCTTGCAATAGTGAAGAAGGAGTTTACCCAGGGTTTGGTTAGTATTCCATGACATGCCTGTTAGGGGTGGCTCAGGGTGGTCACAGAGATCAGTGGCTGAATACCAATATCCAGACTTCTGTGGACTTAAAGCATACATTCCAGGAAAGTCTGGAAGTGCTGCTGACTGTCCAGATCCACAGTTCAAGACATCTGGTCTGGAAGGGGCCTCATGACGACATATGTTGTGTTCCAGCCCACTTGGTGCAGGTTTCATCAGGCTTTTCTCAGAAGATTAACATTCACTAACAAAGACCACGCCAAGGAGATATGAATTCATAACAGTTTAATACATGTTTGTCATGATAACATTGGAAGAACAGATGAGGGATGGGGAGGAGGGGGTAGGGGTTGAGGGATGGAGGGATGAAGGGAAGGGGGTGAGGGATGAGGGGAAGGGGTCGAGGGATGAAGGGAAAGGGTCGAGGGATGAGGGGAGGAGGGGAAGGGATGACAGAATGAGTATGTAAAAGGAGGTTGTCGTCAGATGGATGGGAAGGAGCGTCGGGAAGACGAGAGGGAACCAGGGCAGTCGAGACTCTGAGTGGGGGAGCTGTCTCTTCGCATTCTTCATGGAATACTGCCCCCCGTGGTTCCTGTATTCTGAATAAAAGAAAGGGAAAAGACAGAAGAAAGGGGTTAGGGGGGAGGGATGCGAAAGCTGAGTCAAAGGGTGAGGAAACGGATATGGTGTGCTTAAGTACTTGCTGTACAGAAATGGGATAAGTTTGAGGCGTGGTCTTTGTTCCTGAATCTAGTTAAATTATTATAATAATTAATTCATATTAGTAACAATGTTGCAATATTAGAGAAAATCATAAGAATAATAATGAAGTGAAAAATCTATAGGATATAGTCCAAATATAAAAATATTGTTGTTGTATGTTTTTGGAGCTTTTCTTTGTTATTTTTGAAGATGTAGGTTTGATATTGTATTCCAAATCGGTGAGCACACAAGACAATATGATAGATGTCCTCCAGGGCTCAGAACCAGTAAGGAAAATATATTCTTCTGACACTTTATGCAGGTGGATACTGATCTGTCATTTTCTCTGTTCCAGTGGAACTGGAGAGACGCATCGACTTTGAGCTGCGCGAAGGCTTGGTGGAGAGCCGCTATTGGTCAGCAGTGACCTCACACACGGCCTATTGGTGCTCTTATGATGTGGCGCTGTTCCTCCTCACCTTCATGTACAGACCACAAGAGCCACCTGAACCTGCAGAAGACAACCCAGACACCTCATAACATAAGTGCAAACTGACACATGGAGCCATTATGGCTGGGGTCACTTCACTCTCTATTCACACCTTTTGAAATATAAATTGAAAGTCCAGTTTATGGAGCATAATGAGATAGTGTTTATTCTTAAAACAATTCTCTGCTTCACACATTTTTTTGTGTGAAATATTAAATATAAATAATATATATGTTATTTTTTTATATTTTGTTTGATCAAATAATTATCGATGCAACTTAATTGTTACTATTAGTTGATTTGATTGCAAGAATAGTTACTTAAAGTTTACACTTAAAGTCAAAAGCCCTAAGAGCCTAGATGCTGTAATGTTTATGAAATGGCACAACACTACAGTGTTTTAGGTAATGCTTTAAATTATGACTTGCAAGGTCAAGGAAGTGTAATTCTTCCCCATTCACAGTGTATTTTTTGTACTGCCGGTGTACCAGTACAATACGTATCAATACATGCATGTTGGTACAAGGGAACAAGCAGTGAAGTTAGGGAATGAGGGTAAAAATGTTTTATTTTATAAATCTGCTGTGACCTACTTCAAAATGACCATATACTGCTCACCAACACTGGAGGGGCGCAGATGATAACAAAATGAGAATAGGCCAACTACATAGTCCTTCAATGACAATTGGCTACATTTGTGATTTTACTTTGGAACAGACATAATTCTAGGGAAAAGAGTATTGTCAGGAACACACTGTAGACCTACAGCCTATATGTTACTGTATATGTTGTAATGTAGGTCTACAGTATTTACAGTCTGGAGTACAACATTAGAGTACAGTAAGTAGAAAAGCTTTTTTATGATTGTGCAGTTGTAAAAGATGATCTATTCTATGTCCTGCCATAGTGTCATGAATACAACAGTCACTGAAAAACTTTGAGAGTCCTATTGAAATTAAAGTTCCTCTCTTGGCGTTGATTAAACCCCTAAAAACTCATCTCTGTTCATCAAAATTACATATTTTCGATGAAAAAAATCCCTTTGTGCTTTACATTGGCTTTGGTACAACTCTACACCTTTGCCCTCATTTAGTATGTGCAGAGCTGTAAATATTCATATGAACATATGTCTATGAAAATATGTCTCATATGTCTCCCATAGACCATAGAAATGATGGTCAGTCATATTAGAATTGGTACCTTGTAGTTAAAAAGACTCCAAATTGTTGCTCAGTAGGTCACACTGTACCCTGTAATATTAGAATAGGTAAGCATTCGTTCAGATGTACCTACATTCTAAATTATTTTGAAGTTCCCACGATGTAACCCCATGTAGCTTCACATCCTGTTCCCTTGTACCCACGGTATGTTCTGTACTGGTACACTGAAGTACAAAGAAATTCAGAAGAATAATGTAGCATGTTGAGGGCTGAAAACTAAAGCATTAAAGAATTTTAATTTTGGCTGTAATAAGTTTTTGCTTTTTGGGTTGTTTTTTTAATTTGTCCTACATGATGTGCCAACACATAACAAATTGAATTTCAATTTGATTGAGAGACTTGATTTTAAAATTGATCCTGGACTAAAACCAAAATGTGACAGTTGAGTGAATTGAAAATGAATTGACCCAACACAGACACAAGCACACACGTCACTTACCTGTTTTCCACATGACATCTAAATTCCTCCCAGTTTACACACACACTAACTTCAATGTGACCTTTGCCCCAGACTGAGTGGACATATACTTTGCCCAGACCCAGCCCTCAGAGAGGTGCTTACGCTCAAAGCATGTCCTCTGTTTCCTGGTCTTCTCTCAACGACAGCGTTTTCCTGTGCTCTTGACAGCTCTGTCCTGCTGTGTACGGCTGTATCAGTGACGTTCCGCTGAAGGTTTTACTCATCTGACAAAAAGCACTGTTAGTCCTTGACTGTCGATGTGCTGCTGGAACTGTAGCCATAGAGAAAGCCCCAGTGCTTGTTACTCGTCTAACCTTGTGCTTGTGAGAAAAAGTTTTTGCATAATCTCATGCTTCAGATGAGAACATACTAGGTCATATTATAGAGAGGGTAAAGGGAATTCTGTTCCAATGCAATGCACTACCAGACATTAAATCTTAAAGCCTGAACACTTGACTGTTTATCAGAAACAGTCAATATCTGAGTTAAAGTAGCATGAAGTGATTTTTCACCATTTTGGGACAGAAAGACTCCAAAACAAACTCGCTGTAACAGAGCCTTGATATACCCTCAGCTTGTCATGTGGCTGTTAGCACACAGTTGCATTTTAAGGTTGTATCTGCACAGGAGGCATTATGTGAGCAACACGTTAGCAGAGCAGCAGCAGCTATGTGTATAGTGCAAGTAAAATGTGATCTGTCATGTATGTTTTACCTGCTTTCTAATCATCTTTTTAGATGAACACATGCACAAGACTTCAGACAAGAAAGGTGTCAATGTGACATTGGAGCCGCAGGATGAAAGGAGAGACTATTACAAGTAGCAATGTGTCTTTGTTTTCAAGATAATTCAATCCAAATCTCCCTCTTTCTATTTCATACTCTGCGCTTATGAACCCAGACTAAAGGCTCTCCCCTTTATGGCACACTGACAGTTTGAGAATCCTGTGAGTTTTCCTCAGTGGAAACTTATTGTTGTCTGTGACCTGCAGAGTTTCAAATACGAAACAGCAGTTCAAATATACTGCCATAATCATAACAGACAAGTGTGGTGTGCACATCCAAGCACAGAGGTTTATCTGTGGTTATTTTGCAACAGTCTGGAACTTGCACTAAAAGAGTAACGCTACATGCCTACGTGAAAGAAAACACAGATTTCACATTGTAGGCCACGAGACCACTGCAGCATTGATACTGTTCAAGGAGTTGCTTTGGGAAGGGATCAACTCACGGTCAGTATACATAGGGAGCATTATTAGAGTGAAAAAAATCATAATCTATCCTTTAAAATAAAAAAATCACTTCATGGAACTACTTTACTCTCATATCAACCCATGTTTCATATCATCATGTTTACATTGACTGAACTGTTGTTTCTGTCAGGAGTAAAGGACATAACACTGACATTTAGGTCATTATAAATTGATTGCCAAATATTTGTGAGTTGCCAACAGGCTAGTTGTTCTTGTAGCTGTTACAGCTCTTACTTATTGCAAGATGATGGCATGATGCTGAACTGTAATCTCAGGCAAATGTTAGGCACAAACCTGTACTACACTAATATTATCACACTGCATTTGACTGCACTTTGTACTGAGGCAACTTAGCAAATTATCACTCATCTGTCAGACCAGAGTCAAACAGTCAAAATAAAATAGTTCAATAAAGCAACAACTAGTTTCTAGTATTTTGCAGTGTTTGTTAACACCACACAGAGTTGTTGGTGGATATTGTTTGACCCAGGCAGGATATCCGTGAAGAAAAGGTTACACCTAAAAATACATTTTGAACATTAAGATGTTTTTCAAGAAATTAAAGCCACACTTAGGGTCAAACAAAGCATGATATGGAAATGTGCCATGTACATAGACTATGGGCTTTTTAATTTTGATTTAATGAGACTGAGCATGCAGACCAACATTTAGAACCTGTTGATTCTACGAGGTGAAAGAATGAATTAAATGACAAACTGGGAGACATTCAAACCTGCTATGACTGAAGCTTCTAAAATGTTTACCTTTATGTTCATTGTTTTGTTCCAATACATGTTTACAGTACTGTTTTTCTGTTTGACTTTCTCATATTTGGTGTTTGTACCTTACTCTTTTTGGAGGTATAAATGAGTTTAACATCTGCAAACATCTGTCGGAGGTTAGGCCCCTGGACAAAGAAATTTGGGGACAGTTAAACACACCCACTATTTTAATGTGAAAAACCTAATTGCAAAGAATAGAGGTGTTGACCCTGCACACTGGGGTTAAATTCAGTGAGTGAAAGGATTTCTGACTCCAGTGCAGCTTTGCTTCCAAGAGTGGTTTGTGATACTCTAATTCAACATCATCCTCTCAGGCCACCAATTGCACCCACAGTAAAGTTAACTGGTCTAACCTTTGTTCTAATGGGCAGCTATTAGAACAAAAGTGGATCTCCAATGCTTAATTGGATATATAACTACAAAACTGCAAATGTTCATATGCATGCCATGCAAATTTTTTGATTCTTCCTGTTATTCTGTAATAGTTATTTATACAATAACTGGTTTTCTTTTTTTTTTTATTAAAAATGACTTTATCGCTGTTTGACTATTTAAAGAAATCAAATCATTCAATATTCCATAATTCAAAAAACTCTTTGAAAGCATGATTTATAAAATGACTTCAATTATTCTAGTGCTCAATTGGATCCCAATTTGCATTTGCTTCCTGTTTCCAGAACTGTCTGTGTGACCAAACAATCCCATTTAATGACAGGGGTTGTATGATAATATAAAGAGAGATGGTGTAAATTTGTTAACCATCACAAATCTTACCATAATGATTATAGTGAGGGATCGTTCTATCTATCTTTCAGACCTGTGTGTATATTAGGTCAGCGTGGGCACTGATTCAGGTCAATGAGCAGGGAAAACTTTTTAAACTGATCAGCTTCTTTTACAACTTGTGGGTCAAAACTGGTGAAAACCAACAATGAGCCTGAATTTAAGGTTATGTAAGTAATGCTGCTATAGATTAGAGAAGATGCTGGATAGAGTCAGGGGCAAGGAGCCACTTTCCCTGCTTTTTGCTGCACTATATGAAATGACTTTTTGCATTGGCGCTAAAAGATGCCATTACAAATAGCAAGTGTCATAACCATTCTCCCTAAACATACTCTATCATAACATGTTTGCAGCACCAGGTGGCAGCCCGGTCACTGAGAATCACTGGTGGTAATTTCCCCCTCTGGTGCAGTGTCAACCTAATGCCAAACAGCTTACCAAAATGACTTGTGTTTTTACCTACATCTGTTCTTGTTTACATGGTCATCTTTTTGGAAAGCACCATAGGAATAAATGAATCTCTCTTCCTGTGGAGCACCTTAGTTCCTGCCAACACCTAAGCAACGTGAACACATGTTCTAGAGATTCCTTTTGAAGTCAGAATAGTGTGCCCTACCATGATAAATGGAGGTGTTTTTGTGCATTCCACCCAGCTGGATCCTCTTTTATTGCCTTGGACTGTCGCTAGAGGACATTCCCCATTTCTTTACTCAGTCGAAAATGACATTCAAGAAAAAAGTCTCATATCACTTTCAGTGGTACAGAACCTTTTTGACCAAGACCAAGATTATTCACCAACCTTAAGTAAAGACTGTGATTGGACATGACAGCATACTGTTTACAGTTGAAATGATTTTGTAAAGTGCCATTTTTTTCAATTTCTCATTTTGTTGAATGAAAGCATTCAAATGTTACATTGTAGCTGATGAGTGTAATGGTCAGTATTGGAAGGAATTATTAAAACATGTTTGAAGGAAGGTCCACTTCTGTGATTGAGTGAAAGTAATTGCAATGAGTCATGCTGTGCGCATGAGGACACTGTCATTGTGTTGTCACGCTTACCCTTTTCACCCTCGCTGTAATGTTCCTCTTCAGATGATGTGGTGCTTTACCTTGATAAATCTTTCTTTTTTTTTTTTTTTTTTTTTTTTTTTTAATAAAGGGGACCTACACCTCCCCTTCTGGTCTCCAGTCATTCATTTAGTCTGATCTGCTCAAAGTTGGCTTCATGAAACACTTTGTGATCCAGTCTATGAGACTTGTTAAAAGCAGGCTTGTCACAGTAGGCCTGGGCCTTGTCTATGTCTTTATATTCTGTATATTCAGAAATGATTGTGATTTGCATCTGCATTGAATTTTAAAACCAGAAATAACAACACCTGCTGCTCAACAAGTCAGGAAATAACTGTTTCCATACTTCACAATGCAGACATATTATTTATTAAATGTTCTCTACTTACTTTTACTTCAAAACAAAAGGCTGATTTTAGATTTGTTCATGTGTTCAGGAAAATGCAAGCATATATTTAAATTTGCAAGTGTACCAAAATGTCTGAATATGTACCCAAATCTGTAAATGCATATACAGATCAGATTTGCAAATGTGCATATAATCTCTAAATGTGATTTGAACATGTGTGACAGAGCTGGTGCAGTTCAATGACTTAAGGCACAAATCGAGATTAGGCAGTTCAAGGAGGCAAACAAATCCAACAGGAAGCAGGCCAGAATCAAAAAAACAGGCAAGGTCTAGGAAAACAGCTAAAATCCAAACTCCACTAGGAGAACACAGGAACTTAACGCTAGGAAAAGGTCTGGAACACTTGACATGCATTGCAAAGACAATCTTACGCTGAGTGAGGGGAACACACACTAAATACACTCAACAGGGAAGGATAAGGAGGGATAAGTGAATCCAATCAAGGTAGGGCAGCCAATTAAACAAGGGGAAACACAAAAAGGCAGGAAGTGAAGTTGTCTGAAACGACAGGAGAGGTGAATATCAAAATAAAACACAAAGCACTAAATAAATCAGTGACATGGAATTAGAACAAATTAAGGAGCAGTGCAGGTTATATTTACTTACAAAGAATCAATGTAAATGTAAAACCTGCTACTTCAGGTTTTATTTGCCCTGATCACTGCCTTGCAGCCTTACACCACCAGGCTGACCCTTCTCACAAAGTTAACTTCTGCTGCCACAGGTGAGTGACAACAACAACAACAGTGCTATCAATATCACTGTACTGTTCCAAACTGCTCTAAGCACTGCCTGCATGTTGTGACCATCAGCAAACACATCAGGGAAATGATACCATGGCAATTAAAGTGTTTTTTAAGGGTGATGGGTAAAACTTACACCAGTGCATGCACAGGTTACTTTAGATTTTCTATATGATTGTATGAATTTTGGACCTGAAACCTTCGGTGAACTGATCTCTAAAGCTTTTTGTTTGTTGTATTTAGAGTCATTGATGAGCTGATAGAGCTGTGATGTGTTTGTCTGCTGTCATCTGATCTGTTCTGACACAAAAGAGCTTTGGAAACCAATGTGCTTCATGTTTTTATGAGAGATTGCAGCACTGTCTTATATTTTTATTTGTTATACAACTTGAAGACCACATCTGCACATTAGTTTAAGGCAGTGATGGAGGCAAATATGTGCCCCACTAGTCGTAAATCAGGGCTCCCAGCCTGGAGCAATGATGGCGGTGTATAAGGTAGCAACATTGTGTGTGGGTTTTTTTTCTATGCATGTGTGTCCATCTGGCCCTCACAAATCCCTGTTATAAATGAAGAGGGGGGCGAGTGTGTCTAGGAAAAAGTGAGGGATCTTTTCACAGGCACAGGCTGTCAACTTAATTTGTCATGGTGGTTTTGTTGAAAGGTTCCTTTTGACCTCTCTGCTGCTTGTTAAATATTACATTGTTTGCCATACATAGACACGCAGGTACACAGTGACGGTACCGTGCATTAACCAGCAGGTGAAACTTTGCATTTGCTGTGATATTGTTCAAAAAGTTTTGAAAATGAAAGACTTTCGTCTGCTGACGAAAGACTGTCAACATTATTCCTCAGTGTGTGTTGTCGGTTTGTTCCTCAGGACCAGCGCTTCTCAAGCTTTGTCGTCCTGTCAACATGCTGATGTAGTATAGCTTCCTATAGAGTGAACAAGATGTTGGATGGAGCAGACCTGCTGGTGGAGCTGAAGCAGAGTGTTGGCTGTTGTACTCCATATGTCCTCAGTAAGGACTTATGAGCTGGCTTATGAGGAAACCAAGTCTCATGACATACTAGTAGCGTTTTTCCATCAGGAGGAAGGCTGGAAGGTTGACAGTCACTTCAAACTTGAGACTGCATTTCACCATATTGCACTATATGTTTTGCTAGTTATCTCTTTATTGATAGCTTAGCTTAGCCTAGCATGACCGAAGGCCTTTTTTATGGGCCACCACCTTTTACCGCAAAGGCAGTTATAGTGAATGTTTTCCATTTTTATTTGCAACAAGATATATAATGTGTAAGGACAAGTATTCAGACCACAACTGAGCTTTTGAAGAAAATAAAATGTCTCATGTTTTTAGAATTACGCTGTTATTGATTTATCACGGTGATGGCAGTCTTGCAAAATCCATTTCGTGGCGCAACATCACCACAGTGATGACTATGACACCGGTATACAGCCCAGCCCAAATTGTGGCTGAACATGAGTTCTAACATAAGTTCTAAAGGAACAGTTCAGTTTTTCAGATGAACAAGTTTGCTTGGCACTAATGGAGCTTTTGACCAGTACCCATGGCTGTGTTATGTGAACTGGTTACTTGACTTCAAACTGATGCCCATTCAAGGCAACAAACATTGCTCATCACTCAAATCTTCTCTGTTCCTGATTTGTTTCTGTGTTGTGCAGCCAACTGCACATCTGCATCATGTTTTATACAGTCTATGATCTGCAACAGACTCTTAGAGTCCCCCGACCCCAAGGATGGCTGCCGGGGGAGGGAGAGTGTGTTCTTTGTTAAAGCCAATGTGTCTTGGTGTGACGTGTGTAGGATAGAGGGTGCCAGGTTAGTAAAGACAATGTTAGCATGCAAAGCCTATGTCGTGTGAAGCACAACATCAATTCATTGAATCAGCACGTGTTCATTAAAGTTCAACAATCCTGTGCTTAGCCATGTTTAGCTTAGCTTGACTAATTATCTATGCCCAGTGTAGTTACCTTAATACTGTATAATACTGTCATTGTATTATGGTCACTGAACTGACATTTTTGCACATCCAGCCTTTTTTGCACTGACATTTTTTGCACACTCATGTTACTGTAAATACCCCTGTACATATCTTTTAACTCCTGATTTTATTCTCTATTTTGTTTTTGTAATTTCAACTTTTAGCGGAAGGCAAAGGAAGAATTTCATTGTACAGGGAAACTTGTTTCTTTTAACTGTGCACATGACAATAAACACTTTGAGCTTGACCTTACCAGTCCTTTTATGAAGAGGAAGGTTGTTAGCTTGAGATCCCGCGGTTGTGGAAGATCCAAGCTGAGAGGGTTTCTAGTCTTTGGTTGTCCAGGTCAGAGGAAGCTCCCTACTCCTTGGTTAGCAGTTAGTAGTTCTGTGCTAACTAGTTGTGTTGCTCCTTTGGTGAAATCCTCAACCAGGCTTGTGTTGCAGCTGCTGGTAGGAGAACCTTGCTTGTAGGTACTTTCTTGGTTCTTTCAAGGTTAGGTGTGACTGCTGTGAGCAGGCCACACTGAGCCACACCGTCCCTGTTAAATAAAACTATAATTGGATTGCCATAGTGTAAGAATTCTCCACTACAAGTAAAAGTCCTCAAAATTTAGTAAAATATGAAAAGTAAAAGTATCACTGGCCATCAGTTAAGTTGAAAGTCAAAATAAGCAGGATTACAAAGGAAATGGGGGTTAAATGATATAATAATTATATAATAAATGAAATGAATTTTACAGCGACAGGACAAGCCTTCTATGATAGTCCTTTTGTTGTTTTATGTTTTGATGGGCTGACTGACTAAATTGTGTGTTATCAGTTTCCATCAGGGGTGATGATATCTTGGGCTTGGGAACTCATCCGTGGTCACTTGACACATAGACAGGATCACTGGATATTTCTGCCTGCCTGGTTATCCCAGAAAGTGAAAGTCATTTGTGTTTGTATCATAGTGAACAGCTGGTTCTGGAAGCTTGGCAATGTAGTGACTCCTTACAGGGCAAGTTGGTGAGGTACTGCAGTTGTTCTGATGGGTCATAGAATACAGCAACACCAGATTTATGAGATAGTAAGTCATAATTTTGAGATGAGGCCTCCTTCATTTATTGTGTGACTACAATCCAGTGAAACCGGAATTATCCACTAAAAACATTTGAGACTGTGGCCACTAAGAAAACAATAAGCAAAAAGTAGATGCTAAATTGTCAGTCGCCAAGTGGTGGTCTCTAACCCTATCACCACAGCTGTATCTTAGCAAACACTTTATGTCATGGTGACATCCTTAATCCCATTTTATCAGAGAATAGAGGATATTTGGGTTTGTTTACAATAAAATGTTGGATTTTACTAAGCTTTCAGTTTTTGTTCATGTCTGCCAGATTAGCTTTTCTGAAATTTGACATAAGCCACATGAGAATTACATATTATAGAAGCAACAGACGGATGCATTTCAAAATCTTGAGAGAGGCCTCTTTTCATCAGTAGATCAAACAGACATTTGACCCCAACACATCACATGTTCTGCAACCCAGTGGCACTATCTCCCTTTTCTCAAAGTAAGTCAGTGGGGTTTCTGCAGTAAACAGTCTGAACTGCTATAAAAAATATTTTATTAAGAATTCTGTACACTGACTTACACAGAGTCAGTGCATGATTGAATATGCCACTATGTAGATGAAAATAGTTACAAGAGATGAAAATGTGAAAGTAGAAAAAGCTTTGATTCCTTCTGTAATATACACGAATGTCTAAGTGTAAGTTCAAGCATATCTAGAAATGGATCAAATGATAAAACTATGACAAACCATGAAACCCTGATAAAATAGCTGCTGTTAAAATGCAAATGACCATTGATTCTGTAACACAGTAACCAACACATTGTCTGCGCCACACAAAAAAAAGGTACTTTAGGTATATCAAAAGCAGAATCCAGATGTGTCCATCTTAGCTTGTGGATACCTTGCGTCCTTGAGTCATGCACAATCAAACACATGAAGTGATAAATCATTTATAGAGAATGTCTTCTTATCACAGGAAACTCTTCAAAGGAAACACAATTAAACTTTTAGCTTCTGAAAAATAGTTTTTTAGACAGCTCTGATGGCTCAGGACTATGAGCAGTCTAACTGTGACTGCATATCACTGCCTGGCAGAGATCTACACTCGACTGAGTGCACTCTTCTAATTGCCATTTAGTTCCATCCTGTTCCACGTTACAAACAAACTGAGGGACGTATGACTGACATGTAACTCTTACGGCACTTTTCGTGGCTGTTGCCACTGCCAAGGACAAGGGCAGACTGGAGTGGATCATTCACTCTGCCAAGAAGGTGATCAGCTGCAATCTTCCATCCCTCCAGGACCTGTACACCTGCAGTGCCCTGAGGCATGCAGGCAAGATTGTGGCCCACCCCCCACACCTCGGACACAAACAGTTTGATTCACTTCCCTCTGCCAGGGGGCTGTGATCCATCGGGACCAAAACCTCACACCACAAGAACAGGTAACTACATGTAACATTAGCGTAAAGTCTGCGCCATCTTTCTCTATCCTTTATACTAATGCACATCTTTTTTTTGGATACATCTTTTTCTGGATTGCTGTCTTTCAAATTTAAAATATTCCTATACTGCATACTGTGAACGTTCACACATTCCCTGGCAAATACTTTGCACATTCCTGCACAAACTGTCCAACTCTTTTATTTAAATAACACAAGGGAGTAGTACTTGGAGTACGTGCTTTTAATCTTTCCTTACATTTTTCTAATGATATGTTTATTGTATGCACCTCATATGTGGAAACCTACTTGGAAATAAAACTGTTTCTGATTCTGCTACTTGTGTTACTGTACTGTTTACACCAAGTATTTACTGCTGCACTGCCTACTTTTTGTTTCAAGCCCTTGATTAAAGAGTTTATAAAGCTCCAAACCAGTTGGGAAAAAACTTAATTAACTATTGTCAGATAACAACCTGTGAAAAAGCCACGTTAGGTAACTGTTTGACTGACTGACCAGTGATTCAGCTTTTTTTGAGCTGTGCATCTGTTAACCACTCTGACAAGCAGGGAGGCAGATTTGTTTTAACACTTCTGCTATGAGTGTTCAGACATTGGTTACCCACAGATCTGTTTGAGTCCCATCTGTGTTAGGAGTAGATAGACCAGTAGATGATATTGAAGAGTATGTAAGATCCAGGAAAGATGACCCGGGAGTACTTATCTATGGCATGTGTGTCAATCCAAGCATTGCTGTAGGCACTAGAGCCAACATGGCCGGTGACCTGGTCATTCCCCATTGCCAGCTGCACCAGCATCCCGTCCCGTTTCACCCCGTTCTCTCCTGACGTGGCATAGTTCCCTGTTGTGTTGGCATCCACCTCACTGTAGCTGGCTGACATCATGCCAGGATGGGCCATACCACAGGTACACGGCAGCTGCAAGGACACAAAAGGTATTTCATAGCTTTTCAAAACACAAAAAAACCACAAAAAACTTTAGCAATGCAGATCAACTTATTAGTCCAGAAAACCACTTGTAATGGAAAAGGTCACTGCAAGTGGGATAAACAGGGAACATAACCCAAAAATGCAGACACCAGTGGCAGGGTTGGAGCAGTTTAATATAATTAATCCATAACAAATCCTATAAGGAGTAGGCAAAAAATGAGAATTCCAAAAAACAAGTAAAGTCTGGGGAAACAAGGTAAAACCAGGCAAAAAGTGTCTGAAATCTCAGTTGGAAGGCCCGGGAGCAGGGCAGAGGCCAAAGGCAGAGCAGAAGACCTCAAGGCAGATGACCTGGGGGCAGGGCAGATGCAGAGCAAGTCTGGATGGCGACCAGATGTGAAGAGCCACACTGGAGGATGCGCAAAAGAACAACAAGACAAGTAGAGCAACAGCCTACTGGAGGATGGGCAGGAGAACGACAAGACATGCTAGCAAGAGGCTGATGGCAAAGGCAAAACCCCTCTGGAGGTGTCAAGACGGAACCCCTCTTGTGGCTGGCAACAAGGCTGGAGGTCAGGACCGAGGATCAGCAGATAAAGTGCTGAGCAGGAAGACATTGACAAGACTGCAGGACTGGAGGCCATTGACATGGGAGACTGGCGGGGAGCTGGCAGAGCCAAGGAAACAGACTGCTGCAGCTCAGGAGTTTGGGATTGCTGCAACTCTGGCTCAGTGGGTCGCTACAACACAGGAACAGGAGATGGCCAGCCGAATGGGACGCAAACTGGAGGCTATCAGGCTGGAGGCTAGCTGACCGGTAGGCAGACTGGTAGGTGGAAACCTGGGGCTGAGACTTGGGCTGATAGCTGGTAACCTGAGGCTGAGGCTTGGTTTGATAGTTTGGAACCTGGTGCTGAAACTTGGGTGCAGAAGAGACCAGGAGCAGGAATCACAGGGCTGTTGCAGCTCAGAAACAACTGGGGCTGAAACTTTGCTGAGGTGACCGGCTCGGGATGAACAGGATGAAAAAGAGAGTCAATATGACACTGCCGCCACCGGAAGCGTGCCACTATTGGGCAAATTCTGGATCTTGTTCCCAGAGACAAACAAGGGCCTTCAGGAAGTGAATAAAAAGCATCTTGCTTAAAAGCCATCCCTGATTGAGATATGCCCAGAGAAACCAACCACCTAATATCACTATCCCTAGAACCGTGTCGCTAGCCTGATTAAAAATAAATAGTGCCTCTGTAAATGTATATGTACCTAACGGCATCTATGAGCATGGAGATGAAGGACTGGTACTAACCCTCTCTCTGAGTTTCCTCTCCTTGCGTTCTTGTAGAGTGGACAAGTAGTTGACTGCAGCATACTCTATCACCGACAGGAACACAAAGACAAAACTGACCCACAGGTAAATGTCCACAGCTTTAATGTACGACACCCTGGGCATGGAGGCATTGACTCCAGTGATGATTGTGGACATGGTGAGCACTGTGGTTATACCTAAAAAAGATAACAAGTTCAGAGCAAGTGAAACCAGCGCTCCTGTCTAATGTTCAAGTTATAGTTATAAACAAGTCTATGGAGGGCGTTATTTATGTAGGCCACTATGACAAATCATAAAATTGCCTCAAGGGGTTTCGCAATCTGTATAGCAAACAACACCCTCTATCAAAAACTAAGTCAGCTGACTAACCACTGCACCAATTAGCTAACCATGCCCAAGCGTTCTCACCCAGTGGCACTCTGGCAGGGACAGCCCTGCGGTCGATCCAGAAGGACACCCAGGACAACATGACCATCAGAGTGGCAGGGAAGTAGGTCTGCAGCAGGAAAAAGAAGATGTGACGCCGCAGAGTGAAGTTGATGTACAGACGGTTGTACCAACCTGGAGAAGAGTTAAAGTTAGAGGTTGCATAGGCAAAAAATAGTGTTGGTCTGTTGGCACTTTCTGTCATTACCTGTGCTGCTGTAGAAGGCCAACCTTGTGGTGGTGTGGAACTCCTGGATGAGGAACTGGGAGAGAGAAATTCTCTCATCTGTGTTTAATGATCTGTTCCCCTCCTTCCAGTACAGCATCAGGTCATCATCTGTATATGCATCTGGGAAGACAAAGAGCAGAAACTATCTGTGGCACAAATTCTGTTGTAACTAATATGAAAATCACACCAGAGCGAAGACTCACTACAATGTAGTAATGACACCCTCCACAGTCTCCAGTCTTTTATAACAATTGAACATTTCCAAAATCTTGCATATCCACATAGTAATGAAAAATAGGACAGGATTTATTAAAATGCAGTTGGTTGAAACTGTGTGACTGTAGAGGAGAGGAAAAGCCATGTTAAGCTTCATCACATCAGTCACTTACAGCTCTCTATCTCCAAAGAGCACGTCTGAGTATCAAGAGGAAAGCGACTCAGGTCCATGCTACACATGGCTGTGACTGTCACCCTGCAATGACAAAACAGTTAGCTGTAGTAATGTGGTGACAAAATGTTAAAGAGAAATCATTATTTCAGTTATATTCTTTGGATATGAACATATATAATTTGTATTTATTTTCCACAGATGCAAGAGGAAAGAATTACTATTGCATTTGCTCCATAGCACAATCAAAACAATCTCACTGTATCTACAAAGGTGTAAAGGGCATAGATGTTGATCTGACAGCTGTGCCATCATTAACAATCTCAAATTCATTCAGGTAATTATTTATTGCAGCAGTATGCATTTTAGTTTTGTGATGTGACTGCTCATATGATGCTCTGGAACAAATCTGAGCTTAATACAGACTATCCCTAAGTAGACAGAACCTGAAATACACAACATTTAATGAACATGTTCAGTGGGTCCATCCCTTCTTGAGCTTGTGCAACCCTGAAGATTTTTAATCAATGCCCACATACTACGTGGATCCCACCTTGATCTCGCATTGTGTATAAACTCGGCTCCCGACCAGCTTATTCTCTGGCTAGTTAAAGGAAGGAATCTCCTTTTTGGAACTGGGGAAGTGTCACAATATCAAATGGTCTGCAGGAAAGGATGAAACACTGTTGAAAATATCAAGACTATTACCAGCCATTGAAATGCAACTGGCTATGAGTGATAACAGTGACCTGCAGTGTATTTGCAGTGATATTTGAGTGTTTCCAGTGTTTTGTGGACAACATGCTTGACATTTTGAACACCCTTGCACCATTTAGAACCCCTTGAACAAGGGAAGGTTAACATGGCACTGATGCCTTCATCCTACTTTTGGATTCTATACAGTCCTACCAGATCATAGAGTATTAAATGACTTTTGGGAAAGTGTAAGGTTCAGCAGAGACAGAGGCTCATAGGGGATGTGAGACTGATTCAATGGCAACTAAGATGTTTGTAGTTTTAATCTGTTCATAAATATAGTAAACAGTGGCCAATGATTTTTGATTATAGGCCTATAATGCATGTCTAACCTTCAGCAGAGAATGGCCCCCACATATTCACAGGCAAATACTGTGTGGGTCAGGGGTTTCAGCAGAGATTTGGTTTCCAGCACAGACATGATAAATGAAAATATATAATCCAGCTCACAGGACAAGAGGAGGTCACATGGTCTGCAGGCCAGGTCTACAAACCCTCATCCTCACTTGCCAATCTGCCTTAGTCTGGAAAATCTCCAACCAGCACCAACCCCTCACAGATTAACCCAGGTCATGTGATGAGTATGGCTATATCTACTACTTACCATCACTTACTCTTCCCTCATACACACAGTATACATTCACCAGGTATTAAATCACCATATTCCACATTAAATAAGAATCCAGATTTCTGATTGAGTCTTAACCAGATCAGAATAGACCGAAACTAATGACAGATTTGTGTGATTATATTTTTGAGATTTGGATTTATCTGTCCTTTTCTACAAATTATTAGGCTCCTTCTATGAATACAATATCTATCAATCACCCTCAGTTCTAAAATTCAGATATTTCATGTCAAATAGTGAATGTTGGTGAATGCAGATTTGCAGTTTTTAATACCATTATTTGAATTTTGTTTGTTCCAGTCTGCTATGATTGAGTGGTCACAACCGGAGGCAGATGGCCAGCTGTTAATCTCTGCCAGGCTGAGTAATGTGGATTAAATCAACTATCTTGGCTTGGAGCCTCCTATCGCTCACCAAAATTACAAGGTCATAATTGGCAGAACGTTATCCCCTTAAATACACATCTTATACTGTGGCAGCTGGTGTCACTTTGTCTTGGTGAAACAGCCAACAGTAATTACATTCCCTGAACACCCAATAACATCATAACCTGCCCCAGTGAAAAAGTATTCCATGTACTGTATATATTCAGTTCTAACGAACAGTGGAATATATTAAAATGCATGTTGTGAAAGTACAGTGTCAAATTTGTGTTAATGGGAAATTTCAGTGTTTTTCAACCATCATCCTATTTTCCCATGTTTTTGTCTCTAAATGACTAATGTGGACAGCAATTTTTTAAACTGGTCCATTGACAGAGAGCCAGCAGCTACAAAATGGGCTGCAACCTCATCCTTCAGGGAAATTGCACACCATCAGTGTATGTCCACTAAAGGTGCTTGTTTTTGGTTCAACTCTTTTTACTGACTCAAATTTGTATGATTCACTCACTAAAGAGTCACTCTAGTTACAAAGTTACGCAGTGCTTGTTGAATCCACCACCAGCTCGAGCGCCCATAGACCATGTGAGACTTCTGCCAGCCGACATATGGCCCTCCGCTAACTTGTATGGGATACGATAATTTAATTGTGCAATTCTTCTAGACTTTCCAAATATTATTGGATATCCTTGTCCAATGTTTGTGTAGGAGAAAAATGCTTTTTGGGCCCCTTTCAGACCGAGAAGTTACAATTACACAGTTTTACCACTACGTCAAATACACTCCACAATTCATGAACTATTTTTTGGTGAAAGAGCTTTGAAAGGGAACTTTATGAAACCAAGGCCATCATGTTCCAAGTGACTTTCTCTGCTGCTCTACCATTGTACAACCATATTTTATGTGTAACGAGCTATGTGCCAGGTACAGCCCTTCCTGTAAAAGCAGCCTAATTCACTTTCAGAAAGTTACTTTTAAGTAGTTTGCAACTGTCCTAATAACTAATATTGGAAACAAATACAAAGCCTCCCCCTGTAATAGTAATCCTGTCTAAATGGGGCTTAACTCATAACTAGTGAAATGCTAATAAGTCATTCCTAAACAATTCTCACCCATGGACTATATAGTGTATAGAGTATGAGAACATACTATGTTAATGAATGAGGCTGAGTAGGTCTTCATGGAAGTGTGAAGACCTGGAAGTGTGTATTTTTGAAGCACTGGACCTTTGGAGCAATGTGTATTTGTTTTACAGATAACAGGCTGTTGGACAAATGGGCCTTTGGTCCAATGGGACATTTATCAGACTATTGGGATTTGGAAATGATAGGCCAAATGAGCGGCAATGAGCAGTGTGGCACACTGTGTAATCAGTAGTAATCTTTGATCACTTCATGATTATTCTGCCATTGCTTATAATTTTTGTGTCCTCTTATGTAAAATAAAGCATCATCCCACCAAACTAGCAAGTAGATAGTGAGGTTTGCCTGGGAATCCACAGTGAGTTTCTTGATTACAAACCAGAGACAGCAGGACCTTGAAAACTACTCAGAATTGTCCGTACTGCATTGAAGTGTTATTGGCTAACTAAAGGGTGAGCATGTACACTTTGCAAACCCTTGCAATCTACTTCAGTGCAATTTGATGCAGGTAATGTACAGTGAGTTTAGAGCTTTGCTGGAAACAATACTAGTGGGAAGGCTGATATTGAATCCAAACAGCAAGGTTGCTGGCCAGAAAACAAAACAATGAGCTGAAAGAGGCTAAAATGCTCATCAGTGCTCAGGGAACTATAGAGTTGATGATAATTCTCTGTGGGTTCATCACTTTGAGCAACACCTTTCACACTACACACAGTCACTTAATCCATTATCTGTATAAGAAAATGTTGAGCAGCTTTAAATGTATGCTGAGTATTATTTGATTGCTGTGTGTTGTCATGCACCTCAATCATTCAGTGAAGTTGTTTCACTAAACCACCACTTGCATGGCTCTGAGCTGGAATTGTGATTGTGTCATTTTTACGCCATTACATTTTTTAATGGTGTTTTTAATTTTTTAAGCCAATATTTGAATTTCATCACACTTAAAGAACATGGATTTTAAAACGGTAGAGATCTGTCTAAAACATGATTTGTGCTAAAGTAATTATTAAACATTTTGGGAAATATGTTTATTTACTTTCTTTCTGAAGGTGAGATGAGAATCTGTCTGTGAAGTACAGAGCGGATGTGTTTAGCCAAGCTTGGCATGAAGACTGGAAGCAGGGGGAAACAGCTGGCCTGGCTCTGTCCAAAGTGAAAAAAACATGCCAATTGTAAAGTTTCCAGTCTTATTAATACAATGTGTCTTTTTTGCTTAAACTATATAAATGACAGTTTGTGATTGTAGGAGGAGTTATTATACATCAGAACTACTGGTTTATCTCAACAATATATCTATCTAGCTCCTCCGACTATAGTGAAGGTTGGCAGATCCAGCCAGTAAGTGCCAGTTTAAGAATGGGTCTCTCTGGAGAGTTTCCAGAAAATGTGCATAAAAAGAGTTGGTGATATTGAGATATATATGAAAATATAGTGTATATGTGTTTAATGTATTAATTTGAGGAAGGTTATAGTCACCATTTTTTGTCTGTTCTGTTTGTTTGAAGTCTGTTTCTATTGTACTTGTTTTTATCAGTACATCAACTTTTCCACCTCTGTTTAATGTAAAGGCTTTTTGCAGTATTTGTCTTTGGTCTTTTAGAATGTCTGGCATTTCAACGCCATTTTTTATAGATGATGGAAACACACTTTCTCACTGCCACTGGCTGTTGTTCACAAAGAAATAGTCCCAGTACTCATAGTTCCATGTCACTCCACGTCAACAATCCCTGAATTAACAGCCACTTTCAGTTTCATACATGTTGAGTGTTGGGCCCTGCTGACAGGGAGAATTACCTGAGACTGTAGAGGACTTTGCCATCTGGGTAAACTCGCAGCATGACATTGTCAGTGGTGGTGTCATGAGTGAAGGACTTCTTAGAGTGGACAAAAAACATGTCAGGCACCCAGATTTTCTTCACCAGGCGGCTATCAAAGGTCATGCTCTGGTTGTTGTTGCTTCTGAAGGACAGACGTTCATCTTTCCAGTAGTGCCTCAGATACAGGGTCATAGTAAAGTCCTTGAATAAGGAAATATATGTCTGTTACACTATTATCTCAACTAACAATGTACATGAATTGTCTTACTTACACTTTGGCCCAGACATACCATATCGACCTCTGAAATAGCATCCAAACTTTCAACCTGAACATCCACGCCGACTGGGACTGCAGGCCCTAGAAGAATATGTTTTGTATGTTAAGATGCATTAACCTGTAATTCACAGTCATGTTGACAAGAGTGTTATCTTATACAGTAGTGGAGAGTAGAGTGTGTGCAGATGTAGCCCAGAGCCTCATTCAGAACTGCCTGGATTATTTGTGTTTATTTGGAGGTTGTGACTCTTTTCTAAGCCAATTCTTTTTGCTTCACCCAATGACTTCTACTCTCTCTCTCTCGTCCAAATCCCCATAAAAGCAGTTGGGTGCAGATTTCCCAAAAATGGCACAAAGCCAGTGAAGTGAGTACTCTAATCCTGACATTATAGTGCAGGCTTTTTTTTTTTAAATAGGATTTTCTTCCACATTTTCAAAATGGAAAAAGCAAAAAAACTGAAGCATTCTTTGAATTCTCCTGATGAATCAGAATTACATCATTGCATTTTTCAAAAATACGACCACACACAGGCTTAAAACCCCACCTGTGATGTTATCTAGTGGTTGCTGCATGCTCTGTCCACCTTCAGCGCAGCAACACTTAGTGCATGACAGGAATAAAGTGCTGCATTACACTCAGCATTCTTGATGGGAGACTGTCCTCCCAAGAATAGGACCGCATAAGATAGTTCTTCAAATAAGTGAAACAGAGAGCTTGAGAAAGAAGTCCAAGTCTTACATGTTTTTCTTAAGTAGGTACAATTGTCAGCTTCGGTAAGATATAAAGCCTGTCAGGTGCAATGATTCTGACATTGAAAAGCTGTGAAGGGAGGGATTTCAAACGCTGAGGCTTTAAACCGAACCAAGTCGTTTTTGTGTCTAACCCTAGTGGCATAGAGGTCTTTGTCTAGTGTTAAGTTACTCTGCACATACCTGTCTCATTAAGCATAGAGTTGTTTTAAAAACAGTGTATGTACATCAGGAGAAGAAAACCACTCTCTGAAATGATACTCTCCAACACAAACTTACAAAAATGTAACTCTATCCATTTTCCACTAACATTTTGACAAACGAATGCCTGTTTGCACAGCAGACACAGAACCACTTGAGCAGCCATTATTGTCTCTGGCCGCCATTTTCATTCACATTTTAGCACAGATTCAGCCCATAAACTCCTGTGAAATATATTTGCATTTTTATATGCTAGGTTTTTTGCCAGTCTTTTGTTCACATTTGCTTTCTATCATATCATGCTGGGCAGAAAATGTGCACATGACTCATCTCTCTCTATGTGCAGACAGAGAGCAAAAACAATTAACTTGCACTTCTGTAAAGATGCAAAGATAGGATGTGAAAATTTGGGATGTATGTATGTTCCCAGGGTCCTATGTTCCACAGTCAATATTCTGTTAACACACATTAACCCTCCTATCTTGTTCAGGTAAAAACCCTAACTTTAACCCTAAACCTAACTCTGGGGACATAGGACCCTGGGAGAGCACATAGAACTGGGGAACATAGGAGCCTGGGAACATAGAGGTGATCCCTGTAAACATCTCTGAAGATCTGCACCGGTAAAGATGTTATCAGTTATTGCAGAGTGCAGAACATGTATACTTCCCAATTCTCAGCCATTCTCCCAAATACTCTTGCTTGTTCACTTACATGCAAATGGAGAAGAATGCAAGCATGCACATATATGATTTTTGAGGGCTGTTTGAAATTTTTTCCACCTTGCACATACAGTATGAACTTTCCATTAAAAATCATAAATATTTAGCACAACAACCCTCCAGTAACTAATCTCAATCCAGCTCTTATTTCCTCATCTAATTACCAGCAATAAAGACTGACTAAAGTCTGCCATTTTACAGAGTATAGGCTTTCTAAGAATGCCATGTGAGAGTTTACACTTATAGGGGAAATGCAAGTGTTTTGTCAATTTGAAAAGCACACATCTTCTACTTTGAGCACTGCTGATGTGGCAGTGTGGGATGTGGGATTCATTGTAACCTAAAGCTACAGACTGTGGCTGCTTAGTTAATTAATCGCTGGCCCACAGTAGCATGGGTCAGACATAATCCTACTCTGTTATGTCATCTCAAGCCAGTGGACACTCCCACCTCCCATATTTAGATGAGCATACATACAGATTGTATGGTGTGGGTTGGGGTTGTGTGTAAAGTCTAAAAATTCAGAGAGATCTAAAGATCTAAAGATTCAGTAGAGATCACAGTCTGCCTGGATGAAAAGGGATTGACCACTAACCAGTGGCATATTTCCATTTAGTTCAGAAAAATGAACATCCTTACCGCCAAATCCTGGTCGCATTGTAAAGTCATGGTCATCTATCCTCAGCAGCTGCTCTGTCTTTGTACCCCAGGCTTTAGTTATATCTGGATTCCCCTTGAATATGGGACTGATGGAAATTTATGTAAAACAACAAGAGTTAATTTCCAAAGCACTACATATGAAGTTCAGGTCTCTAAGAAAGCTGCACTTTGCAGATTCAAGATTGACTTGCCTTACTGGTCATGGCATGACAAGAAGACATAACTAAATCAAGCATGGAATGGGATTTTGGGTTTCATTTTAAACAATCAGTACAAACTTTTGCATTGAAATATGTCTAGTAAATGCACTCAGTGGCCACTTCAACAGGTGCACCTTTCTAGTTGTGGGAATGACCCTGCTCTTGGCCTGGAAACAGCTTGAACTCTTTGTGACATGGAATCAACAAGGTGCAAGTCATTTTGTTAAGGGTGCTGGTCGATGTAAACATGATCAAGATTGCTCAGTTTTGATGAGTGTGTGGTTAGTTGATTTACATTACATTAACAGTATCCACAGAAAAAGTGCCTTGTTTTGCACCATTCTCTCTAAATTCACAGACTGTTGTGTGTTAAAATCCAAGATCATGAGTTTGTTAGATATTCAAATCGGTTGTATGGCACCAACAATCATTGCATTGTCTAAGTCACTTAGAATCCAGTTGTCCTGTTGGATGGTTTGCCATGAAATGTGCAACACATTCATGGCCCTCTCAGGAAGAATTGCAAGAACTTCAGTAAACCCTTTCCATATCAGGTCATATATATTTACTTGCATTATGTTGGTTTATGAGCAAATACTTCCAAAACTAAGATGTCCCCATCCACCTCAGCTGTACTTTGTGTTTACCCATAATTGGCAAATAATGCATGCTAAACACTAAAATGGTGGTAAACACAATAAACCTAATATAAACTGTCACTGTGTTAGACGTTAGCATTCAATTAGAACCATTGCTGTGCCTAAGAACAGCTACACAGAGCTGCTAGCATGACCGTAGACATGTGTCTGCATCATAGTTAATTTCATTCCAGAATTCAGTTTTGGTGCTTTGAGGCTCACTAACATCCACCTTCAGGCAGAATACATGACAGGGCCACACATTGCAGCTACATTTATTAATGCTTCTCTCAAACCGCTTTCAAATCACTTGTGCTATTTAGCAATTATTCAAGGGTTAACTGATAATCAACTTTTCAATGTCGTGCACACCAGTCACCAGCTTGTTGTCATGGTATAGAGTTTATGCAGCAGAGGGATAATCTTCTTATGAACTTCCTAATTCTGAAGGATAAGAATGGATTATATTGGACTTAAAATACATAGCAGTGGCCTATCCTCACTAGATATTGCAAACAATAGTGTGATTAAAATGTGACTCTAAGTCCAGTTATGCTACTTTAATCTCACTGTAAGATTCTCCTGTCTAGCCTCTGTCATCATTCTAATTGGAATGAAAAAATGTAAAACACATCATACCTGCCAATCTTGTGACTGGATCCTTCTGTTGGAGACATTTCTCTTTTTGATCTGAAAGGGAAAAGACATGATGTGATTTTAGACAAACATTATGCTATGTTAGATAGCAATGGAGCTAAGTTGGGCAAACCTTGACAGTAATCTTTAAGTAAGACCTGCATGGTGAACAGAATAAAGATTTTGGAAGTTTTTGACTGGGTGCCATTCTTATATGTTACATCAGCTATAAAAGCACATACTCTCAACAAAAGAGGGAAACTCTAGATTTAAGTTGGAGTAATGAGTAGGTGAAGGCAGGAGTTTACTTTAACTACCCCTCAGGAAACAGGATAAGGCCGACTCTCTCCTCAGATGCCTATGGGATATTAGATAACATAATTAGCATCATTGTTTAGATTTAATAACCATACACTGGGAGACATCTCATGAAATTGACACACTATTGAGTCACCACACCCCTTCACTTCCCAAAATTGCGAATTTCTGCGTGTGCATTACTAAAAATGAGGACGACTGTGGCTTAGAAGGTAGAGTGGCCAGCCACCAATTGGAAGCTTGGTGGTTCGATCCTTGGCCCCTGCAGGCTGCATGTTGAAGTGTCCTTGGGCAAGACACTGAAGCCCAAATTGCCCCCAATAGTTGTTCTAACACTCAGATGTAAGTCGCTTTGGATAAAAGCGTCCACTTTAATTAAATTATAAAATTGTACTACTAAATGTTTTGTTAAACTGTTCCAAGAGAGATTTTTCTTTCTTTACTACGGTGAGCATGGCACTACCAGTCAGCCAATCCAAAGTGAGATAACTTAACAGTTACTGTCCAATTAGGCCATAAAAATGTGGATGACCCCTGATCCCCTGAGGATAATCCATATCACACTATTTTATTAGATATTGTCTTTACTCTTGTCTATACACTTTAAAAAATAATAAAGGAAAGGAAAAAATGAATGAAATGACACGACTCCCTTACTTTCAAAAACTAATACATTGCATATGACCATGTTCATGCTCCCCACAGGATGAACCCTTTGCATTGGTCACACCATGGACTTTCTTATAGTCTCCCCATCACAAGTCAATTCTGCACATAATGATCTAACTGGCTGTCAAGAGGATGAATGTTGTGCACAGGAAGTGATCAACATACAGTCTCCTACAGAAGAGTGAGCCATTGCTCCATCCACAGGAAACTAAGCTCAGCAATGCTGGCCGAAACCACTGATTAAACATTTTGTTTAACCAGCCGTCCCCCACTGGCCATTACAAAGACACCCAAAATTGCAACACAAAAGAAAAAAACTTTGCAGTGAGTGTTCAGACCCACTGAAGTAGAGTTAAGCATTTTACTGGGAAAGGTTAACACTTTTGAACCGGAAGGTTAGATCGCTCTCGTCTTAGCTACAGTGATACTGTTTTCACCTTAACTAATCAGCTTGGATGCAGGGGAACTGAGAAACGATTAAGCATGTGATTGAGGATTGAGGAGGTGAAAAAGCTGATGAACTGAGCACCGTCTGGTTTACTGACGGCCTTTGAACCTAAAACTGGGTTGACTTGAGGATACTGAGGAGTGTCGAGCAGCTGAAAAGTATGCTTGATGCCATACATTGAAATGGACAGTACAGAACAAAAATGCCAACAGTTGTGGCTTGTTACCAAGAAATCATCTTCACTACTTTGTAATTAATCAGGTGTCAATCAAATACAGGCCATTTTAGTAGTAGTAAGAACTGCATATGCTTTATAAGGCTCATATCAGTTTTCTGAAGCATTGACACCAACATATCACACTATTGGTATACTGTTTTCTCAGAACATGCACAACTCACCAAACACCAGTGATTTTCGGTTTTTACTTCAGTTTTGTTGACATCTTTTATGTGTTCATTTCTGTTTTGTTTCAGCACAGCCCTCAGAAGCAAAGGAGTAATTTTATTGTATCCTTACATGCTGCAAAAATGCATGACTCTGACATGGGAGACTGCCTTTCACAGCTGTCAGTGTTAGTTATTTTACTTTGACCACAACACTTCCCTAATCTAGACCAAGTGGAAATGGAATTGGAAACAATATTATCCTGTTGATAGAGTCAGAAGATCAGAAAATGCAACAGGGTCAATTTGGAAGGTAATGACATCATATTTTGTTAATTATTTTAGAGAACTTGTTGCACTTTTCAGCCAAAGAGTCCATGAAATCCCATGAAGTCATAAAATGTGCGTTCCTGTGGTCAGAGCTTATTCTTTGTCTGCTTAGCCACTCTTATTTTATTTTAATTGCAAAGCCACATTCTTTTTTCTAGACAAAGCTATAGAAAATTTCAGGAAATTATCCTAATAATGTTTCCATTGACACAGTAGTTGAGTTTGAATTCAACTACTTTAAAGTGAGATTATTGTACTATCTAAATTTTATTCAACTGCAAATCACAGGTGGCACTTAATACTAATAATAACACAATCCTCTTCATTTCCCAAGACTTTCTTGAGTCATTTTAACCCATAGACACATGGCTGTTTTTCAAACACTCCTCTTCTAAGAGATTGAATGTTATTCAGTAACAGAGAGCAGCAATACAATTGAATATGTTCTGGATTATGTTAATTTGTAGAAGATTTTCTGAGAACACCAGAACCTGCACCAATACTTGACACCTTCCATCAGCTTTCCATGAAACAAGATGTGGCTTTAGTTTTGGAGGCAGCTTACATAAATGTCCAGTTATAACCACTCATAGCAACAAAGTTTCTCAAATCCTAAGTAGTATATTTTGACAGAGGCACAGCAGAACAACAGTAAAACATGTTTTACATTTTTGCTTTACTAAAAATGACATTTAATTGCTGGCCTTCTTTCCACCCAGCTAATCTTTCCCAAAGCCACAACAATAGCAATAATTCAGAGAGCACATTAACACACCAGGGTTATGCAATCAGAGTAAGTGATTTTTCTAACCAGGCACATGTCACATTTTGCTGCTGTCAGCTAAAAACATGATTTGATTATCAAGCATGGCGGAGGGCTCTGTCCTGATTCCACATCACCCCAGGTAAGAAGAGGCATTTGCATAGAGTAAGCAGGTTAAGTCTGTTAATAAAGTCTGATAGCACAAGATTAGATATACTGGTGGCATTGTTCTTGTACCTGATGTTGTTGACGGTGTTTCTCTCATGTGGCATACTTCTATTTAAAATTCATGCATATGGTGTGATCCCAATGAGCAATATCCCTGAAATAATCATTCATTGCTCACATTTACTTATGTTGGAAGCAATTTCAAAATAAATCCGAGTTGGAATATTTGGGGAGCAGAATATTTCTACACCTTGTTCTCAACAAGAGGAAGATAAGTGTCAACTCTTTTTTTCCAACCAGCCCCAAAGCATTCAACTGCCTTGGGGCTCTCCAACCCCAGGGGCCCCAAAGGCCCCAGGTTCACTCTCCTGATGTGGCAATTAGTTTAATTGATTCATTGATATAAACATAAATGAAAAGGACCTTAAGCGATTGCCTTTACCTTATCTTGTTGAGAAACCTTGTGTCAAAATGTAGTTGCAGTACCTTAAATATGTAATGACAATACAGGTATATATGTGTACCATAATATTAATATACATCAATATTATGTCTTATAAATGTATTTTAACATTGCTTAAGTAATACTACAAAATAAATTTTCAATCAATCAACTTAAATCCAAATTAAGCTGGATAACATGAAGGACTGAACAAGGGGCCCACAGGTATTTTTTTCACCACGGCCTTCTAGCAGGTGACTCCCACTGTGCTTTTTAAACTGTGGTTATCTGAAAATTCTGTTGTGGAAAATATCTGTACCCATATATACCCATATTTTGCCAGGCATTACTTGCAGATAGAAGCTTTATGGGACTACTATGAAACAGATGCAATCCCTAAATCAGAATGAATAATAAGATTATATCATGACGGAAACAGAAGCGGAATAGTGTCACTAATTCCACAAGTGGAATCTATGATGAAATACAAGACAAATTTGAAATCTCACTTTTCAGTGAAAAACAGTCCTGCCCAACCAGTCAAGAGGGATAACTTTTGAAAAACTTCCCACTTTTTGACAAAATTATTTTAACTTGAGATTCACTGTGGCTTTGACTGCATCTCACAGTCTTCAGCAGCAGATAGTTAATGGTTGTGCTAAGATGATTCTGTTAAACTACTGTTTCCATGGTTAAGAATGTGCTTTCACAGCTCAAATGAAAACGTGGAAATTTCAGGCTGTAAAAGGACATTTGTGCAGACACTTAAATTAGCAGTGAAATGATAAAGGATATACATGAAACATGTGAGATGGTGTAAATCGGACAGCAGTCGGTGCCGTGAATGTTAAGCTTACACAACCACAGATCTCAAACAGCATCTTGTACTGTGTCATTCATTAACAATAATAAGCAAGAAGTTTAAGAGGTAAATCCAGACTTTGAATTCCATGGCAACTGAGCAAACTCAATCTGCTGAAAAGGTTCCTGAACAAGTCTGTAAGTGGACCTTGAGTTGAGATTGTTTTGTCAAAGGCAAAGTCAAGAATGAACTGTCAGCTCAATAGGTTCATCTTGTATTGGCTCTTATTTATCTGGTCATATGTCCACATGCAGATCAGCTTATTCAAAAACCCTCCTGAATGAAGGTGTGTTTTCTTGGAGCTGCTGGATTGTTCTGCCACTTGAATTAAAAGAGTGTAACCATGCTGAGTACACTTCTATGTCATGATATTTTACTTGTGAGATTCAGTTTTTGCACACACACATATCCTATTCCTCCTGCATTTCTGTCATGATGAACTGACCTGATGCGCTCGTACGGCTGCAGTATTTGACCTTTCGGACGCGGCTGTCCGGACACACCGACCATCCAGACCAGCAGGCTGAGTAGCACCACATCCGTATGCATGATGTCCAGAAGTCTCAAACCTGCAAGCTGCTCCCAGAACCTTCTCCCCGCTGGACACGCATCCCGCACACGTTTCTCACCATAAACATAGTGAGAATCTATACATGGATCATGGTCACGGTATTTAATCTGACAGAGGAGGGGAAAGCAATTTCGCCTAAACCTACAAATCCTCCGTGTCAGATGGCTCGGATTTGCGCTCGGTGGAGTGTGAGCAGGAACGCAGAGCCTGTTTGTCCCGCCTGGTGAGAGCGGAGCCTGTCACCTCCACATGCACAGGTAGAAGCTGACAGCTGTGCAGGCCGCTGTGACAGCCATATGCAGAACGGGGGACTGACAGAGGTGGAGAGGAAGAACCGTGATGATGGATCAGTTTGAACAATGTGCTGATGATGTGTTATCTGGTCAATTTTACAACAAGACTGTGTTGTATGTTGACTTGACATGTTTGCAGCGATTACAGATCATCTGAAACGCTCAATAGGTTATAGATGTGAAAAGCACATTAACAATTACCAGAATGTATAGGAAGTTATGTAACAGCCTCTTAATCCAGGCTGAGTGTCCATGTACACTATAAACGGTGATCTCTGACTGTCTACACTTGCTATTGTTTGTTTTGTTTTTTTTGTTATACAGTATATATATATATACTTATTTATATATTTATACCTATACATTGTAGTCTAATGTTTATGTTTACCTTGTCAAGCTTGTTGTCCTTGTTTTCCTCTGTGTGTAAGTCTACTTCTGTGTATGTACTGTGAGATCAAAGATAAACCGGAGTCAAATTCCTTGTATGTGTACACATACCTGGCCAATAAAGCTGATTCTGATTCTAATTCTGATCATTTTTTTAGTCTTTCCTTCACTATTGTTTAACAGTGAGACTCAGAGTACTGGAAGTGGAGTTCTGCCACCTGCTTTGGTCCTCAGTATTCTTCATTTCCTGAGCTGTGAAACTACCTTCATAGCCTACAGTAACTTAAACTGACATAAGCATCTAAGACCTCTTAATTTCCCCACAAATCAGTGATATCCACTGATGGTTAGACTGATACAGTCAATGTAAGCCTAATGTAAAAGTAGCTCAAAACTTTGACTAGCATGAAATTTAACATGACTTAACATGACTATCTTTTATTTTTGTCATCCCTATCATTTCATCTTTTTTCCTGGTAGGAATGGCCTTCCATCCATTACATTATGGTCCAAATACTGTTTCGAAGGCTTTTGCTCCTGAAGAACAACACTACCTTTTTCCTGGTAAAATGGAAAGTTTCAATACAATATCAGATATCTGCTCAAAATATAATTGTTGGCTTTGAAGGGTTCTCTCCAGCAATATAAGATTGTACTTCCATAAAGTTGGAAGACTTACAACTTACAGATTTTTTTATAAGTTGCCAAAATTGGTGTTTTAGTCCCTAGTATGAGAAACCCTGGGTCCTACATTTAAGATAAGATACCTCTTTATTGATCCTTTTTTCCCATTTCCCATGATGCAAAGCAATAGCATCTCTCTGTTGGACCCCCGATGTACAGTAAACACCTATGTATTTGTGTTATTTGTTACCCATGTTGTAACAGAATCTATGATAAAAATGTGTAGTCTCAAGCAGACAGTTCTTCTTTAACAGTCATAGCCGAGTCATGTTCATTCCTTCATGCCTCATATTCATTATTTATTGTTGTTTGAACACCTTATATGAATTTCCTCAGTCAGTTTGTGGTTATTGTGGAGTGCTATAGTGTGCACAGTATTAATGTCCATGGGGCAGTAGAAGTTGATGAGGTCTGCTTTGTTGTCTGATAGGCTGTCTATAGGATTATCCAAAGGGAACCCAAGCTTTCATTTTTCTTTGCAGCCCTAGATTATGTTTGATCCTTTGTGATTATGTTTGATATGGATTTGATAGATTATTAAAAGACCAACATGGCTACAGTAAATGCATCACAACAGGGCTGTCATCTGTGTCTGCAGACAGCCTGTGCAAACAGAGCTCAGAGGGTCGCTTCTGTTTGTGGCAACACAGCAAAGGTTGAATTTGTTTATATGAGCTATATAGATGGTTCATTCAACACACTAGAAACACATCGAAATTACAGCCATCAAATCTCTGAAAATGACTCTTGAAGTCTTGAGGGCTGCAGGAGCAGTGTTGGACAGACTTGACAACACTTGATTTTCTGATTGCAAGAGATTCATCAGTAGTGGGGTTAAATGCAAAGTTCGTCCTAAAGGTGGCGCTAGAGGAGAGGTGACGAGTCAGTATGGGCAGTGGGTAATAGCTGAGCATATGATGCTGGTTTTGTACTACAAAGACCAAAGAGCCGGCTGTGATCACTGAGCCTGATAGTCCAAGGTGTTTCTAATTCTTGATAGTGTTAAGTCACTAAGTCTCAGGACCAGTTGACTGAAGGGGCTCCTCTCTGTGTTTCCACTCAGGTGTTTAAAGTGACATGTAAGCTTTTAAAATGGTAACGTTCAGAGGGAGAGGACCTAATTGTGTGGCACATTCATCTGTACTCTTGACTTTGTTTTGAAAAAGTTTTAACTGGATGCTTTTCCTAATTTCAGATCCATACAGTTTGATGGTGTGCTTTATATCACTGCTATAAAAATATGATTGGTTCAGTAAGTATTTTTTTATTGTTAATTTAATAATTGGATTAAGTATGAATAGTTTGTTCAAATGGTGTTTTTTCATTTGTGAAGTGGGAGAGGTTTCAGTTTTCAGTTTTCTGGATGATATCTTATTTCCATTGTAATTAAAGTTACTTTCAGGGCCCAAAATATCCATACTTTGTTGAAGACATTTTTTGAGTAACAACAGAACTAAAGCAGATCCTGAGGTCACCAAACTATACTCTCTCTGTCCATCAGTTGTACCTTTAGATTCTGTCCATGAAAGTCACAAACAAAAAACGTGAAAATACACAACCGTGGAATTTTCTGTGGGCAGTGACCCACACTTCAATGGTCGTGTAAGCCATCTCCAGGTCTACAAAGCACTGTTGGGCTGATTTAATTATTTAGTTATATATAAATCATATGTAGTTATATATTATACTACTATTAATATTACTCAGTTTTGATGAAGTTGATAAGTAAAACATTAAATATATTCTCTTTGTGTTTTCAATTGAATATATATCAAAAAGGAGTAGCATATTATCACATCCTCTTTTATTTATGTTTTACATAGCATCCATACTTCTTTGGAATTGAGGTTGTATGAAGTGAATGCTTATGTCCAAATTGGGGATATACACTAGACTCAAGACCAGTTGATTTGGGACAGCGGTGCAATTTGGGACAGTGGTGTCCTCAATTTGGAAAACTGTGATTTTTAGGTCAACAGTTAAGGTTTAGGGTTAGGGTTAGGTTAAGGTTAGGAAGAGGGATAGCCCAACCCCTTCCGGTACCCGCCTGCCCCGGCCCTGGGGTTGGGGTTGAAAGTCAAATGTTCGCTCACAGGAGCGACCCCATCTCCCACGGCGAACCAGCTGCCACCCCTCATCCTCATTGGCCATCTAGAGTGATGTGGGTGTGTTTTTATTTATTTTTTTCTTTGAAAGTAAAGAAAAAGGTGATAAACAACAAAAAAAGTGTTTTTTATATAAAAAAATCAAAAGTAACCACTAAAAAATCCTCATAAAACTTAAAATAAAATGTTCTAAATGAAATCTCTGTTTTCTGATTACTAGTTTTTTTATTTTTGTTTTTTTTATTGTTTTTGTGTTGTTTTGTCTTTAATAAACTGAAAAATGTGCCCTCTGCGATGTTTTGACTGCTCAGAGTCTTCCTCAGGCTAAGGCACACAATCTAAATGCAGATAAACTGCTTACCTGTCACAGTTCTGCCAGCCAGGCCTGTGTTTATTCCCTGCCATGTCTGTTTCCAGTCCCTGTCTGTGGTCATGTCTGAGTCCTGTTCATGTCTTGTATTTGTCCTGCCTTGTTCTGTCTTAGTTTACCTGCCTTAGTTTTCATTTCATAGTTTTCTGTCAGTGTCCTAGGTCGTAGTTCAGTCTTAGTTTCTGTTTGGCCTTAGTCTGTTATAGTTCTGTCAGTTATGGTTCTGTTCATGTCGTAGTTCTTTCAATTCTGTCAGCCTCTTCTTATCATGTCATAGCCTTGTCATGTTGTAGTCCAGTCTTGCCTTAGTTCATTGTCTTGGTCTTGGTTCCTTGTCTCTGCTGCCATGTCTTGTCCTAGTTCTGTTTCTTAGTTCTGTCTTGTAGTTTTGTCTTAGTTCTGTGT
Source organism: Holacanthus passer (assembly GCA_025331565.1). Lineage (NCBI taxonomy): Eukaryota > Metazoa > Chordata > Actinopteri > Pomacanthidae > Holacanthus > Holacanthus passer. Next base: position 2,146,192 of record JAFREQ010000041.1, on the reverse strand, counting down.
CTTGGTTTTCTGTCTGTGTTCTATGTCATAGTTCTGTCAGTTATAGTCCTGTCATGTCTTAGTTTACCTGTCTAAGTTCTGTCAGTCTGTCACTATTCACCTGCCATAGATTCTCACCTCAGGTCCCAGTACTCTTCTACTCACCCCGCCTCTGCCTCACCTCACCTCCTAACCAATAAATCCATTTCCTTTCCATACTCCTACGTTCCTTGTTCGTCCAAGTAATGTTGCTTTGGATACCCGCTATCTTTAGTGCCTGATACCCATGTTCCAAGAAATGTCTCACAAAAGGTGTGCTAGTTTCCTTCTTGTTGATTATATTGTATTTATGTCGCCACATTCTTGTCCTGATAGAATTCCGTGTTTCCCCAACATACTTCTTGCCACATTTGGTACAAAAACACATGTAAACAACATTTGTTGTTTGTGGCGTAAAGTCCTGTGTTAACTTAAAAATAGTTTGGTTAGTCGAATTCTTAACAAATTTCAAAACACAAAAGTTCTCCATCTTCCTGTGGGATTGATTTAAAGGTTTCAGCTTAGCTCTAACCAACAGGTCTTTCAAATTCTTATTTCTCTTGTACGCTGAGATCACCTCATGATTTCCAAATATTCCAGAATTCCCCAAAATTTCCTCAAAATTCCTCTTCAACCTATAGTTGATCTTTCTGCTGATTGAGGAATATTGGGTAATTAAAGGAACCATCCCTTTCTCTCGTCCCAATTTTCGGATCTCAAATGTTGTGAGACAATGTTTTAAAAAAGATCTGGAATAGCCTCTTTCTTTCAAAGCTCGAAACAAAATCCTTACAGCCTCCCAAAAATCCTCTTTTCTAGTACAAATCCTGGAAAATCGTAACAACTGTGACTTCACAATCCCTTTAAAGGTATGCTGGGGATGAAGACTGGACCTAAATAACAACGCATGTGTGTCCGTCTTTTTGAAGTAAACTTTTATATCCAATTTCCCGTTCAATGCAAAATCTGGACCTTTAAAAACCGTTGTATCCAAAAAATCAATTGATGTGCTGTTGGTCTCACATTTCAACTGGATGGAGGGGTCATGGGTATTCAAAATTTCCATAAAATGTTTGAACTCTTCTACCGAATGTGCCCATACTCCCCATATGTCATCCAAATATCTAAAATAATGAAGGGGTTTCTTCAAGCATTTTGCCAACACCTCCTCTTCCCAGTTTGCCATAAAAATGTTAGCGTACGAGGGGGCAAATCTCTTCCCCATTGCTGTCCCTTTGATCTGCAAGTAAAATTCCTCATTGAAAACAAAATCCGAGTATTCGCACGCAGCTCTCGCTTTGGGCATACAAGGATTGGATGGCCCTGAGAAGGGATCCCCTCACCCCATACGCAGCACCTCCCACAGAACATCCCTGGGTACGCGGTCATACGCCTTCTCCAGATCCACAAAGCACATGTGGACTGGGAGATTGTACTCCCAGGCTCCCTCCAGAATCCCTGTGAGAGTAAAGAGCTGGTCCGTTGTTCCACGACCTGGACGGAACCCGCATTGTTCCTCTTCAATCTGAGGTTCGACAATCGGTCGGACCCTCTTCTCTGACACCTTAGAGTACACTTTCCCCGGGAGGCTGAGTAATGTGATGCCCCTGTAATTGGCACACACCCTCTGGTCTCCTTTCTTAAAGAGCGGGAAGTCGAAACTCCTTCTCCATAGCCTCGCCAAACCCCTCCCACACCCGCTGCTTTGCCTACAGCTGCGGCTGCCATCCTTCAGGCCTGTTGGTACCTCATAACTGCCTCTGGAGACAACATGTCCCTGAAGGACTCCTTCTTCAGTTGGACAGCTTCCCTGACCACCGGGGTCCACCACGGTGTCCGAGGGTTACCACCCCTTGAGGCCCCTAAGACCCTGAGACCACAAGACACAGCTGCAGCCTCAGCAATGGAAGCTTTGAACATCGACCATTCAGGTTCGACAGCCCCTGCCTCCACAGGGATGAGGGAAAAGCTCCTTCGGAGGTGGAAGTTAAAGGCTTCTTGGACAGGGGTTTCCCCCAGACGTTCCCAGTTTACCCGCACTACTCGTTTGGGCTTGCCAGGTCTATCTAGGAGTTTCCCCCGCCACCTAACCCAGCTCACCACCAGATGGTGATCGATTGACAGCTCTGCCCCTCTCTTTACCTGAGTGTCCAAAACACACGGCCTCAGGTCAGATGATACGATTATAAAATCGATCATTGACCACGTACACTTATGAGCAACCTTGTGTTCAAACATGGTGTTCATTATCAACAAACTGTGACTAGCACAGAAGTCCAACAATAAAACACAGCTTGGGTTCTGATCAGGGAGACCATGCCTCCCAATCACACCCATCCAGGCATCCCTGTCATTGCCGACGTGCGTGTTGAAGTCCCCCAGTAGGACCACGGGGTCCCCTGCTGAAGCCCTCCACAGGACTCCAGCCAGGATCTCCAAGAAGGCTGAATACTCTGAGCTGCTGTTTGGTGCATACGCACAAACAACAGTCAGAGTTTTCCCCCCAGCCCTGAGGCGTAGGGAGGAGACCCTCTTGTCCACCAGAGTAAACTCCAGTATGGCCGCTCTCAGCCGGGGGCTTGTGAGCCCCACAAGTATCCCCACACCCGCCTGGTGCCTCACGCCTTTGGCAACTCCAGAGAAGAATAACGTCCAGCCCCTAACCAGTTTCTTGGATCAAGAACCAAGGCTGTGTGTGGAGGTGAGCCCCACCAGATCCAACTGGTAACGCTCCACCTCCTGTACAAGCTCCGGCTCCTTCCCCCTGAGAGAGGTGACATTCCACGTCCCCAGAGTCAGCCTCTGTCACCCAGGTTTGGGTTCGGGAAGACAAAATCATTTCTGGTTAAATTTATTTCTAGTAATTTCAATATTTCCTCATCCGGTCTATCGTCCTTAGGATGTCTTAAAAAGGCCTTTTTAATGGTTTCCAATCCCGCCTTGATGTCGATGTTCGTATATAAATCATCCACATCTAAACTAAAAAAAGAAAGAATTTAAAGGGATATTCAAGGCCTTGACAATCTCAATGAAGTGATACGTATCCTTCTTGTACGACGGATGAAGAATTGACAAGGGATTTAGGAAATATTCAATATACTCTGCCGTAGCATATGTTTCACTCCCACAGTCAGACACTATGGGTCTCCCTGGGGGAACTTTAAATGGAATTGTCCATTTTTCTGGTGGCTTATGTATCTTGGGTAGAATATAAAACCGTCTCTCCCTCGGTTCCCCCATTCCCTTCAAGTATTTCTCTTGTTTTTTACTTTTTAACGTATCCACTATCTTATGCATCATTGGAATGGTTTGTAAATAAATGGGTTTATCCAATTTTTTGTAGTATGTTTGATCCTGTAATTGTCTCCACACTTCCATAATGTATTGTTCTCTGTCTAATATCACCACCGAACTGCCTTTGTCTGCAGGCTTAATGATAATGTGTTTTACCCTCATCAGTTGTTTAATTGCTTCAATTTCCTCACGTATCAAATTCAGTTTCTCATCCTGAATTTTAAAGTATTTATAAAAATCTTTTAGATCCTTTTCAATGAATGAATGAATTTCCTCCAGCAATTGGTGTTTTGGTGGTGTCCAATTTGAAGGTAATGCGAATGGTACTTATTTAGACTGTTGTGAATCTTCAAAATAGGTGGCTAAACTTAATTTACGGTGGTAATGTTGAATATCGAGCCGTAATTGATACTTTTGTCCCGTCCCTACTTCTAGGGTGGGGGTAAAAGTGAGGCCTCTGTTCAGTACCTCTAATTGAGCCTGTTTGGGAGTGAAATACCTTGCCAAACTGACCACATTTTGTGCAATCGGGGGTTTAGGAACCCCCTGCCCCTCCCCAGGAGGGCTTATGGGGCCTTTTGGTTTTTGGTCATTAAATCCAATGTTGTATGCCTTACCCGTTTCCCTAGTCCAATGGACATTGTCATCCTCTGTCTGGAAGCTATCCTCAGGAAGATGGGTAATGTGTGGCATGTTCCTGACAAGGTGAGCGGTCAACATGTTCAAGTTCTCTTGCTCACTCTCTGGCAGAGCAGTAGAGAACTTAATCAACGGGACATATACCTCTGCGTAAGGAAATGCTGGTTCTTAAGTCCTCAAGAACTGCTTCCCCCAAGTCTTCCCCCACCACCTGTGGGTTAGGAAAAAGGGCTTGAGTCCTTCCCCGAGAGGGGAAGAAGGGTGCAAGGTCCATCCACCCAGAGGACCCCCCCTACCTCTGGTCCCATCCAGGTTGATGGGTGCGTTGGCGCCTCCTGTCACGCCGCACCACCGTCCAACCATTCATTTTGTTTGTTTGTATTTTCTTATTTATTTTGTTGTTTTTTTTGTTTATTTTCCTTTTTTAATTTTTTTTATTTTTCTTTTTTTTAAATTGTTTTTATATTTTTTTGTAAACCAACAAAAAACGCTTTCTCCAAAAGAGAGAAAGGAACACCTGTGTTTTTAACTATGTCAAATAAAACTTCTCTATATATGAAATAAAACTTGTGTGTTGTTGTCTTTTTTTAAATAAAACTCAAAATGAAATCAAGGTCTCTTAAATATTTTAAACAACAAAAGAAGAGTGTGCCACAAAAATGATGTGAACCATGATCTAAAATGTGTTTAACCAAGGGTGTATCCACTTCCTTTTTGTTCCGAATATTGAACCTATGTTGGGTCATTCGTGTGGATAATGTGTTTTTTGTTTCACCAACATATTTAATCTTACATTTTACACAATAAATAACATAAACACAATTTTTTGTTTTTGGACTAAATCCTTGCTGAATCTTAAAAACTGTGTTACCCCTAGAACTTTTAATAAACCTTAATCTTGAAAATTGGGCCTCCAGCAACTGTGGTTTTACTGTGGTCAAGGGGCGGTAACTTGGCGTGAACAAGGATCTCTCTTAAGTTCCTGTTCCTCCCATATATGCTGACACCACCCCCGAACCCGGAATTATCCCCTGGTGGCCCAACACATTCTCAACGTTAGTCCTGAACTTTACATTAAGTCTACCAACAGACGAAAACGTTGTAATTCAAGGAATTAATTGCCCATGATCCATTCCCTTTTTGTCCTGAAAGGTCCTCAGGCAATGCTTTAAAAAGGTCCCGGAATATCCCCTTTTCCTCAATGCTCTGAATATGATCACCACCGCTTCCCAAAAATTCTCCTCCTTTGTGCAAATCAGTTTAAATCTCAGGATTTGTGATTTTATTATACCCCTCAAAATATGTTTCGGGTGGAAGCTGCTCTTGTGGAGGAGTGTGTGTGTGTCAGTGCTTTTAAAAAATACTTTAATGTCCAATTTGTGATTTGTAAGAAAATCAGGTTCTTTAAAAACTGTGGTGTCTAAAAAGTCAATTGTTTGTTTGTTTATTTCTGTTTTAAGTTTAATCGAAGGATCATGGGCATTTAAAATCTTCATAAAATTTTCAAACTCATCTTCGGATCCCGTCCAGATTCCCATATATTGTCTAAATATCGCATAATGAGCTGGTTTTTGCTTGCATTTTAAAAGTGCCTCTTGCTCCCAATTAGCCATAAAAATATTGGCATAAGCTGGGGCAAATTTCTTGCCCATAGCCGTAACCGTACGTACATAGCCGTAATCTGTAAATAAAATTTGTCGTTAAACATGAAATTATTTCTGGTCAAATTGATGTTTAACAATTCTAACAACTCCTCGTCCGGTCTTTTTGGATTGGGGTGTTTTTTTAAGCATGTTTTTAACGGCCGCAATACCAGCTTCAATTGGGATATTTGTATACAAACTATCTACATCCATAGAGAAGAAATAAAAATTTGTCGGGATCCTTAAACTATTTACAATACTAATAAAATGATAAGTGTCCTTGACATAGGCAGGGTGTTTGGTCGACAACGGATTTAAGTAATGATCTAAAAATCCCGTTGTAAATACGTTTTGCTCCCGCAGTCCGAAACGATCGGTCTACCGGGGGGAATTTGGTATGGGATGGTCCATTTATCTGGACTTTTGTGTATTTTTGGTAGAATGTAGAACCTTCTTTCCCTCGGTTGTAAATTTTCCATCAAATATTGTCTTTGTTTTGCATTAATGACTTTTTTCTTTTTTAATCGGTCTGCAATTTTAGTTACCATAGGAATAGTATCCATGTAATTAGGTTTATCCAATGTTTTATAATATTCCATGTCACTGAGTTGCCGTTCTACCTCAAAAATGTATTGTTCTCTGCGCATGATCATCACAGCTGACCCCTTGTCAGCCGGTTTTATAACTATGTGTTTTGTGTTTTTTAACTCCCGCAATGCTCTTACTTCTGCTAGAAGGTCCCGTAAAAGGTGGAATTTGTCTTTCCCCTGCATTTCTAAAATATGCAGCTAGTTTAATTTTTCTGTGATAATTTTGCATATCCAATTGCAATTCAATTCTTTGGTCCCTGCCTATGCCGAGAATAGGAACAAAAGATAATCCTCTACTCAAGAGGCTCTGCTGTGGTCCTGAAAGACGGAAATTTTCAGCTAGGACCACAACGTCCTGAATCGAAAAGGACGTATCAGCCCCCCCTTGTTCCAGACTTAAGGGGTGCTGAAGTTTAAATGTGCCATCCAATAGTCAAAGACGGCACTTCCTGTCTCCGCCGTCCAGTGCACATCATCTGCCTCTGTCTGGAACTTCTCCTCTGGAAGGAGAGGAATGAAAGGCATATTTTTCTTGATGTGCTCGTTTAAGGTCCGAAGATTCTCCCTTTCCTCCACTGGAAGGGCTTGGGAGAAATTAACCAGGGGGATCCAAATCTCTGCATGAAGAAGTTTTTGTTTCGTGGACCTGAGTGCTGCTTGCACGTTCTTTATGGTGGTCTCCTTCAACTTGTTCCTCCTACTGTTAATGCCAAAAGATACAATGATTTTCTCCACCACCAAGTCATCCGGTGGCCTAGTCTTTTCCATGAGGGCCTGCCCGTGCCGGAAATGGCTCCCCGGAAAGCTCTCTACCTGCAGATCCTTGTTAAAATATTCTGGCAAGCTGCAGAGATTAGAGTCACCGATGATAAGCCACTTCTTACAGACATCCAGGTCCCAGTCCGTTAGTTTTCTCTGGGTATTGGGGTGTCTGTGTACCTTAAACTTTGGCGGCCCTGGCGAGGTGAAGCGATCGAAAGACTCCTCAAAGACATCCTCCTCTTGGGTAGCCTCGTGATGGATCTGCGCCCTGACTCGTATGGAAGTTCGAGGAGGCTGAGCCTCTGTTTCCTCCGTGTCTTCCTCCGACCGAATCTCCTCAAAGAGAGGCCCCAGATCAAAATTTATGGAGATCGAAGTGGAATCCTCCACTTCTTCGATCTCCTCTCCCTGCTCCGACTCGTGGCCAAGAGGGGAACTGTCATCAGGCTCTATAACCAGCCTGGTCCTCCTCCGAGCCCTCCGTGGCTTTCCGTGTTCCTCCGGAGGTTCTGCCCAAGAGGTGCTCTCGAACCCGTCATCTTCTTCTTCCTTCTGTTCCTGGTGAGGCTGGTCGGTCATGGTACCCACTGTCCCCATCCCTGTGGGCTGCGCTAAAGGCCGGGTCTGGACCGTGACTTCCGTACGAAGTGGAAGTTGCTTTTCTTTGGCCTTTTTCTGAACCAGGTCTCTGGTGTCAACCCTAACCATGGCTTGACGTGGGCCGTGGGTCTGCACTGTGACCTCCGTCTGCTCTGGAACCCGCACTGGGTCTCCTGCATCAGTTCTAGCTGCGACCAGGGCCTTGGCGTGATTGATCACATCTTGTGAAAGCCGAGAAAGGTTTCGCCTGGCTAAGCGAACCACAACCTTGAAGGCCTCCTTCCAGTCCAGGGTAAGAAGACCGGAAAGTTCCTCCAAAAGTTCCTCAATGCCTGCCTCATAATGCTCCATCAGGATCAGGTAGGTATTGTGACCCCAGTTCTTGGCATTGCCAACAATCAGATCGACTGTACGTTCTTTCGGAGCAGCAGGCTTAATCATATCTGACAGAATTTCCACCATCCTAGTGATCATAAGTGGCTCCGGTTTCCCAGGCTTCTGGGCCACGTTTTGCAGGTGGTGAGCCATCTTAATCACCATGTGCAACTTACAAACCAGCTTCCCAAACTGGGGCCCAGCTGGTTGTCGCCTAACCTCTGACCCTCCACGCCATGGAGAAACCCATCTCCAGGGCGGTCGTTGATTGGCCTGGCGGACCGCATCTGCATAAGAACGGGGGGGACCAGCATACCGGGTAGCCCGAGAGGGAGGCACTGGCCGGGTAGAAAAAAGTCCTTCCCCGAGAGGGCAAGAAGGGTGCACGGTCCATCCACCCGTAGGACCCCCCATACCTCTGGTCCCATCCAGGTTGACGGGTGCGTTGGTGCCTCCTGTCACGCCGCACCACCGTCCAACCATCCATCTTGTTTTTTTGTGTTTTCTTATTTATTTATTTATTTATTTATTATTCCTTTTTTAATTTTTTTTAATTGTTTTTATATTTTTTTGTTTCAATAAACCAACAAAAAACGCTTTCTCCAAAAGAGAGAAAGGAACATCTGTGTTTTTAACTATGTCAAATAAAACTTCTCTATATATGAAATAAAACTTGTGTGTTGTTGTCTTTTTTATTTAAATAAAACTCAAAATGAAATCAAAATCTCTTAAATATTTTAAACAACAAAAGAAGAGTGTGCCACAAAAACGACATTTCGATAAAACTCTATCTTCCTCAGGTCAGGCACACTAAATAACTCTACTATGGCAAGCTCTAAAGACTGGAGAGAAAGAGATGTTATCTCCTTGACAGCCAGAGAGGAAATGAGCTCTCCTCTCGCTCCCTCCGCTTTTATACTCCCTGTTCTAGTCCTAAGTCCCGCCCCCTCTTCCAAATAGGCAAATCAAGACCCAGTAACTTCCAAATTGACACATTTTGACTTTCTAATTTGTTTTTTCTTATCTTTAGGTTTAATTTAACCCTATGAATAACATTTTTTTCTTAAAAAATTAAAACTTAAAAAATTAAAAAATTAGACAATTGCCCATTATTATCTTTCCCATTAGGGTTAGAGATGGAGGTTAGGGTTAGGCATTAGAGGTTAGTGGTTAGGGTTAGGATTAGGATAGGGATTGGGATTAGGATTAGGATTGGGATCGAGGTTAGGGTTAGGATAAAAAACAGGGTTGGGGCCTAAAAATTAGGATGAAGATTGAAGTTAGTATTAGGGACTAAAATTAGGATTACGAGTGATGTTAGGGTTAGGATCAGAATAATGGTTGGGTTTAGGACAAAGATCGTAGTCTAAATTGGGATTAAGTTCAAGGTTAAGGTTAGAATCAAAATAGAGGTTAGGATTAAGATCATGGTTGGGGTTAGGCATGGGATAAAGAATATGGTTAGGGTTAGGATCAGAATATGGGTTGGGGTTAGGGTTAGAATTGGGGTTAGGACGTTAGGGTCAACTGTCCCATCTGACATTCAACCCATAAGGTACTCTGGTGTCCAATGTGTAGATCCAGTACCTCTTTTTTCTTTCCCAATCTGTCCAATTTACATTCTTCTGTAATCCAGCCATCCTCACTGAAGCTAAACCATGATCTAAAACATGTTTAACCAAGGGTGTATCCACTTCCTTTTTGTTCCGAATATTGAACCTATGTTGCGTCATTCATGTGGATAATGTGTTTTTTGTTTCACCAACATATTTAATCTTACATTTTACACAATAAATAACATAAACACAATTTTTTGTTTTTGGACTAAATCCTTGCTGAATCTTAAAAACTGTGTTACCCCTAGAACTTTTAATAAACCTTAATCTTGAAAATTGGGCCTCCAGCAACTGTGGTTTTACCGTGGTCAAGGGGTGGCAATTCTGGGTTAGGGGTTAGGGGTTAGGGGTTAGGTCCTTCAGGTTAGTCTCCAGGAAATGAATGTCAGTCTATGTAAATTCTCCAAAAGTGTGTCTGTGTGTGCGTGCATGTGTGCGTAGCAATGTGCGTGTGGGTATGTACATGTGTGTGAATGGATGTGTGTGTGAGTGTAGAGAGAGGGAGAGGGAAAGATGGCAACCAAGATAACATAAGTGAAGATATCTTGTGCAAGCTCACAAAGGTGATCACAACTGGAACGTGTGAACAGGGACAGTTAGAGACAAAGAGGGAGACTTGATCTCACGTGTCTCTGGCAAGAAGATGGTGTTGGGGCAAACTGGGTTATGCTGTCACTCTATCTGTGCACCAAGGGTGAGCAGGTGTGTTACTAAAGAAAGATAGAGAAGCATATATGATTATATACGAAAACACCCCAAACACAGCCAAACACAGATCAAGTTCAGTGACTTGAATTAGCTGAGATTACACCTAACAAACAGCCAGCAACTAGTTGTCACTCAAAGTGGCCACACCCTTAATTATTAATTAATTAAAGAGTCAATTAATTAAACAAGTGAGTTATATAAAAATAAGCAGCTCCTTGTACAGAAAAAAATGTTTTTGTACCAGGCTGTAAACATGTTTATTTCTGCAGTAAAGTTGGCCATTTTAATCTGGGAGTCTATTTGGATTGACTCGCTTTTGGAGCCAGCCTCAATTGGCCATTTGAGAAAGTGCAATTTTTGGCATTTACACTTTGGCTTTATTTTACTCATTCACAGGTTCCCTGCTATCAGCCCAAGCCACACTCACAATCCGCACCCCGGCCTGGTAGCCTCCAGTCCACTCCTGCCACTGTGTCCCCGTCGATCCCCTGCGGTGCCCAGTGACCCGGAGCTTCTGCTGCCCAGCTCCCTGGCCGACATCTCTCCTGTTCCTGGGTGAGCCATTGCTAAGTCTGCTCCTGAGTCGGCTGAAATCCCTCCTGTTCCCCGAGTCTGGCCAACGCTTCTTCTGCTCCTGGGTTGGGTGCCTAGTGACTATTTTGGGTTTTTTTGCACATCCCCATTAAATCACTGAACTGGTCTTGTCTGCCTGTTTTGTCTTCATTGGGATCATCTTGTTTTCCAGCACCATGCTTGCAACAATTATATTATTATATTAATACAGATAAAAACTAAGTATCATTATTTGATCATATTATATATTAGTGTGGTGTACACTATTGATATATACTGGACTTGCTGACCTGCTACTACTAATCACATCCCACTACTGCCACTTTTGCCATCTAATTTTGCCTTTAATTGCTCTTGTATAGTTTCTATTTTTACCTCTATTCTTAATTCAGTTCTCTATTTATCTGTACTTATTTCTGTCCTTGTGCCTTTGCAACAACTGAATTTCCCCTCTGGTAAGGCATATCTTATCTTATATAGACTTATATAGGCAAACTCCTGTGAAAACCTCCAGTATCCTGGACAGGAGCTGACCCAGTGTTGCTTGACCAGGTGTCAGGACCACTGTTCCTGCCCCTGTTGGCAACTAGTGGAAAACCCTGTTTGTTCCTCTCTCTCTCTCTCTCTCTCTCTGTGTGGGTGTGGTTGTGACTGGGACTGAAGGTGTGATTGCAGGAGTGGAGACAGCTGCGTGGGAGGCTGAGCTACATGCACCTAATCACCCACCTCCTGCTATTTAAGACTGGTTCAAACTTCTACTCATTGCCAGAATGCAGACTTTGTTCAGCACCCTCTGACCAACCCCCACCTCGTCTCCCTCCTGCAACAGCACAAGAATTCCTCCACCGGCCCCCGTCTGCTCCTATGCCTGGCTAAACCCCCCTGCTCTGCTCTGCCTGTCCTGCTCCCAGCTTCAGCCTCCAGCCTGCTGAGTATTGCTGTGCTCTGTTTGTCCTGACCAGCCCCTGAACCCTGGCAGTTAAGCTCTATTTGTTAGATGCTCTCCTTTAGTTGAATTTCACTAACTAGTTTGTCAGTAGTTCTTAGTTTAGTCCACCAGCAACCCTTATGGTTGTCGCTTTTAGTTATTTCTTTCTGTCCTGTTAATTTGTGAATAAGCCTAAGTTGATCATTGTAGTGTGACTATCAAAACTAGGTTGGTCACTGAGAGGAGAAAGCAGGGCTCTGTCCGACACGCTGAGTCCAAGAAGGAAACATGAAGCCATTACTGCAATTTGAGAGTTTATTTTAACCCTCTCGATAAAAACATACATTTAGACATTTATGCAATGATGGACTAGACTGGGATGGAAAATAGCTTTAGCGGTCAACAGAAATATGGGCACCCTACCTCTCCCTCTCTCTGAACCAAGCAAACAAATTCACAGGTAGGTGCAGGTGATATTTATTAGGCAATCATTCAGCCACAGTGACACACCCACAGACCCACAACTCTGCCCACACACATCCAAACACACCCACTTTCCCCAGTGACCAGTGAGAAAACATATCCCTGCCTCTACAATCATGATTTGAGTTGGTGTTTTTGTGTCTGCATCCTGGGTTTGCTGTCTTGCCGTGACACCAGGATGGAATTGGAGACTACATTAAGCAGTCTATTTAGCTCTGATGCTCATACCAGTCCATTTCTGGTCTTAAAATCCTTATTTTGAAATAAGCTCTAAAATGACCCATTAAATTAATCCAAAGGCAGGATTGCTGCTTTTGTCATATTGGCATTGTTATAATACCTTCAATCAGCACTATAGCAAGAGAGCTGTTACAATGACAGCCTATGAGACTGTGTCTCTGCCTATTTCTTTATATAAGACTTAATGTAGAGTAATGTTCATACCAACAGAAAAATTACACAGACACTATATTCTTCTCATCAGAGAGTCTCTAAAAAGTAATGGCAGCATCCAGTAATGTGTCTGACCATAATAACCGTAATACTCATTCACATTTCACACTCAACTGACAAATGAAAATAAAGTAGATCTTTCCACTAAATAAAGAGTACTGCAATGAAAGCTTAACCTCTGTAGAGCTTCTTGGAATATGGAGTCTTGCTCAAGGACACTTCAAACCAAATAGAATGCTGAAAATCAATATTGAGCAAAAATGTAATTTTGTAAAATGTTGTCTTCTGGTGCATTCTTGGAGCAGTTAAATGCCACAATTAGTTTTCTTCTTTCTTTTCTTTTTTCAGCTGTGAGCAGCTCTTCCATTTCCTTTGTGCATTTCATTATGGGAGAAGAGGGCTCATCAACAGCACGCTCAAAAATCTAAATGTTTTTACAAGAAATTTGGGATATTGTGTAATTCATTGATTATTGGAAATATCTGCCTTTTCTGATTTTGATGGCAGCAACAAGTTTCAAACAAGTTGGGACAGGAGCAACAAAACAGTAGAGAACAGTAGATGTGATGTGGATGAAATTCAACCAGGAGAGACGAGTAAGTGAAGAAAGATCATTTATTACAACATTGATGATGATATTGATATTGAAACATCTTGATTGGAGAATTCCTGTCCGAGCCATCGCTGGATATACCCCCGGAGTCCTGACACTGGTGTTGGTGGTGGTTCACTGGAGACTGTGAAGTCGGATGGGTGAAGAAGTGGATGATGATTCTGTGAAGGCGAGGTGGTGATGGGGAGGTGGAGGGGCTCATAAGTCTCTGGCATGAGAGAGCTGATCAAAGAAAGATCAGATTTTAAAAGGAGCACATGAAGATAATAGGCTAGCGATGAGGGTGTGACACCCTGCTATTGGATGGAAGAGGTCAGCAGGTCAGAATTAGATTGTGATCGAGAAGCATTGTTGTCTTCCTGCCTGAACTTACGCTAGAGCTTCATATAGTGAAGAAAATAATAGTGATTTAGTAGTTTTTAAAGAATAGCATTATTACTGTCAAGCGATTGCAGATGTATGACTTGATAAAGACAGCACTTTCTTAGACACTAGGGGCCCTGTTCCTCAAATGTGGCTTAATTGAATCAGGCTAATAGCTAATGGCCAGTTGCCATCTATCTTTCTATCTATCTATCTATCTATCTATCTATCTATCTATCTATCTGAGTAAAGGGGCCCTGCATGTGATTTTGTTGATTGCATGGACACAACACGAAGCATGTATTTGTCAACCCTTCTCAAAACTTGGCATTTGGGTTTTGTTTTTCTTTATAATGCATCTGAACAAAAGAGAAACTGCACCAAGAGTTTGCTTTTGTTGCACCAGAACCAACTCATCCGAGGACTGGTGTTCCAGCACCACCTGCTGCTGATTACTGAGAAACAAAACAGGTGGAATCGAATCATCAATGACATTTATGTGAAGGCTTATCACAACAAGAAAAATGGCTGCAGGAAAGCAAAATGGGCAATATTAAAGCAGAATGACAGTCCCACACCCACTTGCTCAATTTAAATGCCTAGATAACCTACTTTAAATTCTACTTGATGGAGTAGATGTACCACAAACAGAAGATAACTAACATGGATTTTTCATAGATGTATTTTACTGTGACGTCAGCAGAATGCACATTATTGAAAAACCCCAGGTACTATAAAGTTGTCTTTAATGTTCTTCCATTAGATGTTAAAGTGCAGCAGTCATCTGCAACTAAAGATTTTGATTCCCCCTACACCAGACTTGTACAGAGTGAACTTTAAATCCAGATCCCTTTCTCAAATGTCTCATTATGGTATAAGGAACAAATTCCAGCTGGCTACAATGACTGGACCTGAAAAATAACTAGACTGGAGGAGAACGTGGTTATTACCTGGGAAAGTTGTCACTTATTAATGTATTGCTTATTACTTACTAACTGCCAAAAACAGGGTAAAAGTTTAGCCCCTAAATTCCTTCCATCACACAACCATAAATCAAATAATCCCAGCCAAATCATTTCAAATTAATTTCTCTTCTCTCCTTTTTTTTCCTGCCTCTAATTATATTGTTCACAACCGATGAGGTATACAGTCTATGTATGTACTGGTGGTATGTGCGAAATTGTAAATGCAAATGCAAAAAAAATCTAAAAATAAAATCTGACCATGCTGGATTACAGTTTTTCTCCATTGGTTTGGCTCATTTCTTGAAACAGAAATTACAATCTCAAAACTCTAAGATCATTTGGCAAAACACTTACATTTCAAAACACCATCACCTGAAAAGCTCATTTGGTTCACTTGTGCTTCAAAACTAAATTCCTTTACCATATAAATAGTCAGTGTCCCCAAAATGCAAAGATCCTTCTCAATTGCTTTGGCTCATTTCTTGAAACAGACCGGACGTTCTCAACACTCTCTCCCAAAACTGTGGTTCAGCACAACACCATGGTTCACCTGCAAAACTCCAAAACAGTTTTCCCATATAAAACTAAATTCCCCCAAAAATGCAAAATGCATTGTCCCTTTGGCATTGTGTAACACTGCAAGTCAAAATGTTGAGATGTTTTGTCACTATGGCAGAGGACCATTGAAATATCCCTCATGTCCAGCTCTCAGTCTTAGCCCAGTTCTTCATTGACAACGGTTACTGTACTAGTTTCTTTTGTCAGAATACAATTGTGTATAAAACTGAAAAAAAAAAAAAAAAAAAAAAAATAGGATGTTATGGTCAGAGTAGCCTCCAAGGTTTGACATCACACATTGCACTCATACTCACAGGAAAGTGGAACCATTATTATTCACACACATAAAGTAACTTCCATACATCAGAGTAAAAAGAAAAAGTATACAGCATAATATACTGTAATATAACACAGAAACAAAAACACAAGGAAAATGATATGTAGCCTACAGCTGTAAATAAAGCTGGAGTTTCACAACTAACACTTCTTCACTGGTTGCTGTCCTCACCCTCCCTATTCATTATGTTCCTGACTAATTTTGATAATTGAACAGACTTGTTGTGCATGTGATGACTTATACAATGAAATGATGCTGACATGTTTTGGAGAGAACGACCATTAGACTGAGAATCAACAATCAGTTTAGATCAACAAGATCTATTCACTTGGAAACTGTGCTAACTGTAGGCTACCTGTACTCAATCATTTGCAAAGATGTACTGAGACATTGAGACATGAGACTAAGACATTTGCAATTTGATGAAATGAATGAGAACTTCAATTATGTTGTGAACAGTTGCCGAGTGGTTTGGAGGTTTGTCCATGTTATTTTGAGAATGTAATTTCTGTTTCAAGAAATGAGCCAAACCAATGGAGAAAAACTGTAATAGTGACTGAAAAAAGTTTGTTCCTTTTTGTATTTTATCTGTTTAACCAATAGAGGGCAGCAAAGGCTAAAACCTGATGACTTCATGAAACGGTGTCATCACATTAAGAGCGAGGGTCTAATACCTCAGAAAAAAGATGAAACATGTATTTTGAGTCCAAAATCATGACAGACATACAAAGTGTTATTTCTAATGCAATCAATTTTGTGTGTTTTGTGAAGTCAGGACCTCTGTACTGTAACACACCACTGACTGATAATTATCGTAAACAGTTTCCAACCAGCAGATTTCCCCTGTCATACACACACACACACACACACACACACACACACACACACACACACTACGTACAAGCTCACGCACAAACACAAGCAGAATTAATCTGGATTTGGAGGGTGGAAGATTGCTGCTCTTGGTGAAGAGCCAGCCTCATGATATTACATAAAGCTTTTCCCTCTTTCTTCACTAGAGGTTAATCTATGCACATACAAACTGTCAGCTCATCATATGGCCCAGACATGTCAAAATCAGATACCGTCATTTTTAAAGCAGCGTTGCAGTGTGCTAACTCAATATCACAGACTATGAGATGTGGTTAAAGTTAAGTATAATTTTAATATTTTGACAGATAAGATGAGCTGGCACACACACACACAGAGAGAAAGTAGTCTTCACTGTAAACGTGATGCAGGATAAGCAAATAAAAACTCAAGTCGGATTAACTGCTACATTTTGATGGAGTTTAAATTTTATCCCTTTAATTTTGATCAAAAACGTGCTTAGTAAAGTAAGATAAGATATAAGATAAGATATTCCTTTATTAGTCCCACAATGGGGAAATTTACAAGTAATGTCACTATGTGATACTAGACCAATATAAATTTTAAAAGAGTATCGATTTATCAAACAACAGAAGCACAAACTTAAGTATTTCAAATATAACATTAATCCATGATTAAAACCCAAACTACAGAACTTCCCAAAGGAGTAACAGTTCAGCATTTTGGAAAATATGCATATTCACTTTCATAAATTCCCTGTCTGAACAAGTAACACTCATATATCTTGCTTGTTTATTCCATACTCACACAGAAGTGTTAAAACATCAACTGTGTAGTTTAAGGGGGCCATTACCTGCCCATTTACAGAGCTGTTTCTTGGCAACCCATATACAAGCCTGTCCATCACCCCAGTTTTAGCTGTGCACCTGGCTTAGAATATCATCCAGGTTTAACATATTCTGGAGCACATTCAGCAGAACCGAAGACATAGCTGGAGAATTGAATGATAACACTTCTCTGACCACCCCAAATTCGTCCCAGACCAGTCCATCTGAGGGTTGTGTTTAACAAGTCAGGGATAACCTAGGATGAGAGGATGTAAAGTGGAGTTGAAAAGGTGAAGTCTGAGAGACTCAGAGTGGTTATCTATAACCACTGGTACAAGAAGAGAGCTGTCTGATGTGTACCTCCCACCCAATCAGGACTGCACATGTGCATATATGCAGCCTTACAACGAAATTGGTTAGGAAATTTCAGAATCCTTGCAGTTCATTTTGCTGTGTTTCAATTTAGCTCACTGAAAGCAGAGAGCAGAGCAAGGTAGACATGGTTTGGTGTATTTCTGTGTTTAGTTTATGGCAGTACAAATTCCTTTGGTGGGCACTGGCACTCCTTTCACTGTCCATGTTGGAAATGAATGAATGACCTACGTCTTGAAGGGAAGTAATTTTTTAGAGTTGTTAACAGGTGTCTTTTGGAACTTTAGACAGAGCCAGGCTAGTTGTTTCCCCCTGCTTTCAGCTTTGATAGGGTAACCACATTTTGAATCTAGCTCTGCACTGAGCACACTGACATGAGACTGATATCCATTTTTTCACTCTCAGAAAGGAATCGAATAAAGTCTGCTGCATGTTTCTTGCGACAGGCCTGCAAACCTCCATGAAGACATAACTGTGGCTGGCACGTGGACCCAGCGATATTTATTATTGTTTTAAGACCAGCAACAACACATGTACTGTACAGTGGTGATATGCAGCTCCACACCAGTCTTCCTGTGTGCTTGCTGGAGACATGTCCACAGCACCCACTATAGTGTCAATGGCAACTCCCACACAGGCAAGAGCTCAGCTCACATGAGTAGCCTCTGTTCATAACTGTAAATTTGTGCAGGTGACAGTGCACACACCCACAGAGGAGTTGCTGCATGGGGCATGCTGGAGCCCAGGGTGTGCTTCTCAAAATAAGAAACTATTCAAGTAAGGAGCATTTGCAAGTCATTTGAATAGGAAGGATGCACTGCACCTACTAATCAGGGAAACTCCAGAGCTTTTATATTAAAGCTCCCTTTATTAAATCTTTTTATATTGGCAGTAAATGATTTTTTTTTACATGTAATGTGAATGGCACCAGTGACAGAAAAAACTTTGAACTCATTGTTTTGGCAAAGTTAGAGATGGTTGGCGAAGAAAGTCGAACATTGAGCGGCTAAAAAACTGATATTTTTCAGTAGTTGGTGGACACCAAACCAGAGCTAGAAGGAGAGTGAATATTGGAACCTACATTTATCAAGTGGACACAACTCCAAATTAATGTACCTGCTGTACCTGCTCAATGTGTAAATAACTCGTTAACCACGTCTGCTTCATAAGGTGATCATATGTCCAAGCTCTGGAGTTCTTCTTGTGCCCCCTCTTCTTCAGGGCTGGCATCCATTCCACATGCTGTGAACACAGCATGAACATAACATATGGGGGAAGAGCTACCACCTGATTTTTCATTTTCTCAGTGGATTGTATTGCTTGTTTGCGCCTCACTGCATGTGCTCTCTCTGAATTTGAAATTTAAACAGACCGCTACCAACTGTTGAATAATCTGAGCCAAATCATTTCGGATCAATTTCCCTTCTCTCCTTTTCTCCAGCATCTAATTATTCGGTTCACAACACTGATGAGATGTGTTAAGTCCTTTGAGTAATGTACGTAAGGTGTTCCAATTCTACATCCATGTTTTTTATCACTGTCTAGAAAAGCAGAAGTAAAAATAAATTCAAGAAGACAGGTGATGGTGGGTGCGAATTCTCTCAGGATTTGGCAGTACACTTCTTCATGTTGTGATTTGTCAGCAATAAAGTGACATTAATATGCTGTGAAATTATAAAAAATTATGCTAAGAAGTCACCATGACACCACGGATCAAGAGGAGATAAGTTGAGCTCTAAGCTCAGGAAATCTCTTGTGAATGCACCAAAAGCAGTCATTCACATTGGTAGCATGAGATGGATTCAGAGCCAGTGAGCACTTCAACAGACTGAACAAGCCAGTTGTTTTGCTGTGACATTGAGATGACTCATTTACCTCTGTGGCATTGACACTGCGGTCTCCACAGAAGCAAGAGGTCAACTCAAACTGGAGGTCAGTAATTCTCTGCCCTGAAGTGTCCTTGAGCAAGACTGCTGTGACATAGCATACTATTTTGCAGTTAGTATAAGATACTAAAATATTAAAGTTTGATCAAAAAAATCTCATGGTCATCATTAGCAGCATAATCGACACAGGGTTACAATGCCCTCCCATATACAACCAACTGCTATCACGTGACCAAATTTCCATACTTTGGTCATGTCATGACAACTGAGCCATCTCCCTGAGATGTGCTGAGAAGTTCTGGAAAAAGCTTGTGAGTGAGCATATTTTGCCATTTATTGTCACACTACTATTTTTAAGGCCAAGAAAAACGTTTCACATCCAAGGAATGAATGTACCTTAACATGACTGCAAACTGCCAGTTAAACTTCAGCAAGAGACATTAGAATGCAGGTCAGAATAATCTCAACTCAAGGTCTACTTACTCAACACTGATGTCATCACATGACCTAAGTGTGGTCATGTCAGAACAACCAGCAGAGATGTTAAGGCAGTGGTTCCCAAACTTTTTCTGCAGGGCCCCCCTTAGGACGATAAAAATATGTTCGGGCCCCCCTACCTACATGCGTGGAGTTATACCAGGGGGGCACAGCAACAGGGTTGCCAGGTCTGCGTGTATGTGTACATATGTGCTATTTAGGTCCTAATAAATAATTTCATTTTAATTATGGGTGTATATTTATATACATTAATAATGTAATTTGCATGCAAAATAGATTCAACATACCAGCAGACAAACCAAAAATCATCTCACAGCAACATTTAAAAAGTAGCCCAATTCTGCAGAAAAACGCGGACCTGGCAACCCTGCTGGGCAAGATGTAAACAAATGATGCATGCTACAGTGCACGCCAGCAAAGCATGGAGAAGTTTGTGACAGGATCTCCAGGTAAATGTAAAGCAGACAATGAATCTAAACCAAACCTCACAACTGGCAAAACAAAGACAAGAAAATATGCATATCTATCTGTTTCTTCCCAGAGAGTTGGCAACTTGCCATTTCTGTGCAGAGAGGCAATTTTGAGAGGATCTATTGAAAGCAATGAACACTGTTAGATATAAAATTACAACATGCAGCTGCAGAGTACCTTTCAATGCTTCTACCCTTAAAAGGGACGTGTTCCTTATTTTAATTTTTTTCAGTGAGATGTCAGAAACTAAAGTTGCAGTTCTGTATTAATTATTACAGAAAATGTTTCAAAAGGAGTTTGCAAGCAAAGGTCGTGTCTCACATCGTGGTCCATAAAGGGATTGAGTTGATCATAGATTTTTATGCTGTTATTGTTGAACATTTTGAGCAATGTTAGACAATGGGGAATCAGTTACAATTCAACTGCATACTTGCTTTTACTTTATAATACAGGATGCATTGCAGCTGGAACACCAGAAGCACCAGAAGAGAATCAAGTTTCTCCTTTCTCCAACCTTGGCTACATGGATGCAGATCATGAAGCAAAAGCACAGCCACAATGGTAGAGGGCAAAGGCCACTGGTCTATGTGGCATGTTCATGACTCGTGTGGGTTTGACATTGCAGCAGTGTGTTTTAACGCCTTTGGCATCTGTATATGATGAGAGCAATCCACTGCAAGGGTTTAAGTGCGTGGGCACACATGCAGAATAACTGGATTGCACCTGATGTGGTGTGACATGAGCCAGTGGACAAGCATCACTTTGTTGCTTACTGTTGTTGCAATATGATCTGGAGATCGGACATTAATGTTGCACAATGTTAGGTTAGAAATGATAATGTAGATAGTTTTGCGGTCACTGACTGAACAGTTAATGTTGTATAACAATGGTATGCTGTATTGCTGTTTCAGCAATGTTAAATAGAGTAAAATGTATCTTGCTTGCACATTGTCTGTGCCAAAGGCATGTTTTCCTTTTCTATGTCATCCTTATTCACTAGTCTTTGCTTTTTAATATGGAAGCCTGATACACAAAAAATGAAGCAATGCTTGTTTGCAGCCCCTCATCACAGGTTTCAGATATTTACTGTACATGTGAACAATTAGCCCCATCCTTTAATGGATAATGAAGATTAAACAGCTCATAGTTGCAGGGACAGTGATGGGCCTGCACCTCTGGCCTGAGAAATGTGGGGAGGACTGGGTGATTAATACCTACTGATAATTGTTTTTAGATTTTATTTGGGAACTACTGGTTAAATTCACCTTTAAGGCCATCAAGGCTCATTGCTATTTGCTGTGTGAAATGCTTTGATAAGGTTTTTGACCAAAATGTAGCGACAATTGAATACATTTATCAGGCGCTTTGAAAGTGTGCAGGAACAGATTTTTTGTTTTGAGGACTGGATCTCTACAAAGGTAGCCACCGGCACATTCATCAATTCTTTACAGTTATAATAAATATCTGCATAGCACTGGCATGCTATGTTTAGACGTGAAATTTTGTGGGGATCCAGACGAATGAAAGACAAAAAGATGAAAAAATACTCTCTTTCTGTTGGCTTATTCCTCATTCTTCTTTTAGTATGGACATGACAATTTTTGATTACAAATGGTCTTCCTCACTCAAATGTGAGGGTGCAAGGCACATTGTCATGTCATTATTTTTTCATCTTTTTGTCTTTTGTTCGTCTGGATCCCCACAAAATTTCACATCTAAACATAGCATGCCAGTTCCTAATGCAGTGTTTTTAAACCACTGTGCCGCGGCACACTAGTGTGCTGTGAGAGATTGTCCGGTGTGCCATGGGAAATTATCCAATTTCACCTAATTGGTCTAAAAACATTTTTTATCATAAGTAATATCATATTAGATCATAAAAGACCTTTTTCTTTGTGTTTATTTGATTCCTATTCAAGACACTTTGACAAGAATGACTTTATATTGTTAATATAGGCTACAGAGTTTCATTTTTTAACATTTTTGGTTGGTGGTGTGCCTTGTGATTTTTTCAATGAAAAAAATGTACCTTGGCTCAAAAAAGGTCAAAAAACACTGTCCTAATGAACATGCTCTCTCCTGAGGCTTGTCGGCTGGTTGTGACAGAGATCATTGCAAGATCAGACCTGAGATGGGCCAGAATTTTTTTATAAGATGAAATATGATGATGATTAATGAAATTTGACTGATAGTAATCCAGCTGGCTGCAGCAAACATAGCTCCAATGTTCAGACTATGCTCCTACAATCCTCCACACATTAGCTGGGAAAACTAGAGGGGAAACCAGAAAATAGTTTCTCCATAAAATATGATCCAGTTTCATCAAAATCAGTAAATGAAGTTCAAAAGTTGTGTTTTTGTGCACGTTTTTGTGCAACAAACACTCTGCTTTGATGGCATTTATAATTTTTCTAACCTAATTCTGATATGATAAAATTTATCAAATATCAGACAGCTTTGACTGGCCAAACGAGTTCTCTGGTCTCTGAACAGTGCCCTGGCTCTACAGGTGCACATATTCACATTCACATATAATTCACATTTCGTGATGCAAAAGTGAGAGTCATGCGTGTCTTGTCATTTGTGACTCTCATGCATGCATGCATGAATTCACATACTGATTCGCAGATGTGCAAATTTTGTCTATGACTTCACATTTTTTGACACAGGTGTGTGAATATGTTTTCACATACCATTTTCACTGCAGCAATCAAATAAGTGTTCCAAATGTGTAATTCCTACTCCTTTTCCTGAATAGAATGCTAGTGGTTTATTTTTGATATGAAGTTCTGGGTTGTGCCATATTGGGGTAAGATGTGGCGTATCCAGTTATTTGGCTGTATTTACACCAAGTTGTTAACATCTTTTTTCCACCCATCTGTTTTCTTTTTGTTACGTTGTTCTGCACTACTGAGGTTTAAAAAACAACTTTTTTCCAGATTGATTAGATGAATTATTTTTCATCGCATTGCATTTATTCATTGCATTTAAGAAATAAAGGCATAGTTTGCTAGTTGGCTAGTACCAGCTAAACTTAGTAGCCATCCCTCAAATCAGTTGTTTGGCCATCTGGCTCACTAGCTGACGCCATGACTTGTGATCGTGAACCTGAAGAAAGTTAGAGATTCCTTTTGGAGTCTTGCAGACAGATGTTGAGGTAGGCATAAAATTCCTACACTTGGCTGTTATTGCCCCTCCCAGTTATATCAGGTTAGTAATGATGATGGATCTTTCAAGGAGGCTGAGCAGTTTGAAATCTAAGTGACTACTGCTCAGCCTGTGCTCTTATTGAC
Organism: Holacanthus passer; assembly: GCA_025331565.1. NCBI lineage: Eukaryota > Metazoa > Chordata > Actinopteri > Pomacanthidae > Holacanthus > Holacanthus passer. The sequence goes on along the minus strand of JAFREQ010000041.1, from coordinate 2,122,496 downwards.
AGTGGAGCAGGCCCTGCTGTGTGACGTCAGCACAGTCTCATCTGTACTTCTACTGCTTTCAATGCATTGTGTTTGAAAATACAGCTATTGGCAGGTTCCTTTCATCTTTGGCTTTATTATCTATGTTCTCTAAATTAATTTCTATTGTGGATATAGTTTTTATATGCTAATTTATTTTTGGGTGAAACAGATAAGATTAAGCCTTTTTTCAAGAAAAGTGGCAGCAGTGTAGAAGCTTGTGTAATTCCTACACCGTTCACCTGATTTGGATGTAAATACCCTCAAATGAAAGCTGAAAGTCTGCACTTAAAGCACATTTTTTACTTCAAATCCATTGTGGTGGTGTACAGAGTCAAAATACTGAAAATTGTGTCAATGTCCACATATTTATGGACCTGACTGTATGCAAAGTTGGTGTTGTATTCAGTCAGTATATTTTTTTATAGTTTTTATGATACAAGATACCTTTTTTCATACCTGTCTATTTGGTCCTGTCTTGTGGAATCCTGTAGAATTAGTTCTTGATATAAACGTTTGCATTTAAATAAATTGGTTCAAACTTTATTAACATATGTAGGGCAAAGTCATGACCGGTAACCCCCATTAACCTCCATATAAATTTTAAAGCATATGTAGAATCTCTGTGAAATCTCTTTAAAATGTTCTGAGTCCCAGATTTCTGGGTGTTGCTTCATCCCTGAAACTGACATTTACTTGACATTTCAGCCTTTGAATAATTTTTGCATTAATGTTAAGGAGCAAAAGGACGTGAGGAAGAAAGAGAGACAGTTTGTTTTTTGCCTTATTTGAATCTCATCTTTGGAATGTGTTGCGTGAAAAGAGGAAGGCAGGATGGTAGCAGATATGTCAAAACATAAAGATGGATCAATAGAGGAAAAACATATATGAGCGTTTTACATGGTGGGACTGACAGCAGTGCAGAAAGGTGTCAGCAAAGTCTCATGGTGGCGTGGTTTATAAACAACATGAGATGTCAAGTCTCTTCCAAAGTCACATGAAGCAGGACAACTGTGACTGTTCGCAGTTGACTCAGTAAAAATAACATGCAGGAAACATTGAAAAATACTGTGCAAGAAGACAGCGCCTCCCACCTGACACAGAGCCACGGGCAGATCTGAGATTGAAATCAGGGCAACTGTATTCTGTATATGTATCATTTTGCTTAAAATTCAGTTCTGGCCTCACTTTGAAGATCGTATCCAACATAGCACCTTCTTATCTCAATGAAATGTTCCTTTGCTTTCAGGAAGGACAGGCCCAGTCAGAGGTGATTGTGCCCAACCTGAGTGGCACACATAGAGCGGCCACTGTCGGTAGTGAGGGCTTTAGACATGTGAAGGAGAGAGGCTGCCATCATCTATGATCTTCACAGGTGACAGCTCAGACGTGCGCCGGTGCGGAGACACTACCAGGAAAGCCATGTCGTTTGGATCAAAAACACACGATCAAGATGAACTTAATATAAATTATATTGTATGATAATATAAATTTACTGAGATTTGTACTGCTCATTTGAAGTGCAATATATGGATGTTCTGTATAGCAAGAGGTGGTATGCCCGTGCAATTCACCATTATGGGAAAATAAAGAAAATGTGCTTGAAAATATTAAATAAAATGTTCTTTGTAGCAACATTTATATTCTTTGCCAGTCACATGCCTGTGTAAGTGATGAACTGCACTAGAATTTGTGAATCCAAAAAAGAAAATATACTGGCTCGACTTGAAACTTTCAATCATGAGAATTAACCACAGGATGGAGTAAAATATTTATGTGCTATAAATTCAGGCATATGTAAATTTCGACATTAATTATTTAATAGTGGCTTGATCTCACAATTAGATGTTCAGCTGTTTACAGGTTAAAAAAAAGAGAAAAAAAGAAAATATGAAGTTTTATGCAATAATGCGCATGCGCTGCGATCTGGTCAGTCACTTCCTGTTTACGTTTCCACAAATGACGTCACGCGGATAACATTTAACAAACAGTTTTGAAACCGAAACAGAGGATAACTTGAAAAACAGCTCTTCCGTATTCTTGTGACGGCTTGACTCAAACAGTTTCTATTTTAGCTACATACCGGAGCACCGGGGAGCGTGGACGACCTATGGTCTCAGCTGTCCTGCTCATATTTGAAGACCGACGCAAGCTAGCTGGGCTAATTAAGTGTAGCTAACGTTAAGCAGGTACCAAGCTAGCTGGTAGCTAGCTAGCGAGTAAGTTAGACAAACTCAGCAGAACCTCATCATTTAAAAGTGTGCTCAACGACTGTCAATATGGAGAATAAATATAACCTCAAGAGTCCAGGTAAGCTCCCTTTCAAATGTTCTTTTTCTGTCCTGCAGCTGTCAGCGAGTTTGCTAACATGACATACCCAGCAAAAGCCCACAAGTTCACTCATTAGCGCAAACATAGAATAATTGTGAACAAACTTATTCGAAATTAAGTTACTACACTTTACACGAGCCTATTATTGCGTATATTGACTCCATTTCCTGGTGCGTGTGTGTGCGCGCTTTAAGTAGTGAACTCCACACTTTGTTTCAGCATTAGTCAGTTATCATGACAAAAACACTTCTTCTTTGAGCTTCCATACGAACTGTATTAGCATAACTCTTTCCCTGGGCTGAAAGAGTACGTGGTTTTCTAACGTTACACTTTGTTTAGGACGTATGTGTAACCACAGTCAGGTTCTTAGTTAAAACAGTAGAATCAAGGGTTTTGGACAGAAAAGATGATCTTGATGGGGTCATCAGATGAGAAAAGTGGGCTTAGTGATCGGTTTGATTTGCAAGCACATATACTGGGCCATATACAGTGAACTGAGTTTACCCTAGCAACAAGTGAGTCACAGGCAGTTAAAACTCTTTATATTTTACAAAGATGAAACTCATGAAACTAAATGAATGAAATTAGAAAAAATGCAAAGTGCAAGTGAGAGTACAACACCTTAATGGAAGCAAGGGTGTTGGTTACAATGTTCCAAATTACAAACAATAAACAAAATGTCCAGAAAGGTGCATATATGTTACTCAATCACTATGTAAATGATTGTACATGTTTCTAAGTTACTACGCAGGCAAACTTACAGAAAAATTACTGTGCTATAAATAACAAGCAAGAAATACTCAGTATGAATTTGTTGTTTCAGGTTTATAGTGTTAAATGTTAAATGACTAACTAGAAGATAAACATGGCGTGCCACATGTGTTTGAATATCCAGTTAGTTTTTTCCTCTTCAGACTTTTTAAAATGTTAGTAAAATGTCCAATGGAGTATTAGACATTTTTCCACCAGCACTCCTTCACATGCAGGTGTTAGACACAATGTGTTTCTGAATTGAAACTGAGAATTTAGATGATCAGCAGATGCAAAAAACTAGAAAAAAGTAGGTACTGATATCATAATGAAAGCAATGAGTTCATGCCACGTATCATCAACTAGAGTATCCGTGTAAGCTGAATGTGTGCTCTACTGGTATACAGCTGTTGGTCCAAGGACAGACACACGCATGCGCGCACACACACACACACACACACACACACACACTTGCAGGTGCTCAGTACCCACAGACATACATGATTTGTTTGTGTAGAGCCATTGGGTTGGAACTGGTGTGTCCAGATGTATTAAGGGAAAGAAAATACAGACTTAGTTCAACTTAGAAAATTACATAGACACAAGATAAAATTTTAGGGCTGCTGCTAACTATGAGTTTGTTATTACAGTGCAACATTAACTTACAATTATGGTAGACTTGTCTCAGTACCTCAAAAATTGGCAAATTGTGCAAATACAATAAGGCGTGTGTGACTTAAAAATATTAATGTCACATTTCAGCATGGTTCTACAATAACATTAACTTAGATCATTAACTTAGTTGCAAGATTTTAGATTATTATTGGTTGAAATGGAGTTGGTTATTGATTCTATACTGTAATGTAAAATTTGCTCTTCAGAAGCTTATAGTGACATCACAGAGACTTTGTCCTTGTTTTATATGGTCTATGATCTGGACCCATATTTATTACACTTCTAAGAATTGCACTTGCTGTGAAGAGCCAGTAAAAAATCATATTACAGAGACAGAGAGACACAGAGACAGTATAATATCTGATATTTACCATTAAGGACATGAAACTGGAAACAACATAAAACCTACTGATATGAGAAGCGGAGACAATGGTCATTCACAAGAGCCAGTAAAAAAAAAGACATTTTGCTAAGACACATCAGACATATCATGATGTGTCTTAGCAAAATACCCTTTTGTCTAAGATCTGTCTAGTTACAAAAGCTGGATGGAAGTGCCAAAATTTGGTACTCCACAGTATCACTAAAAAGATTGTACAGTAGCTTGGGGTGTTGTTGTTTTGTTGTTGTTTTTTTTTACCTTTTCCGCGTGACAAATAGGCAATTCTGACATTATTTGTTGAATAAATAATGACAAATATTATATATATATATTACATGACAAATCAGCCGTTTGTTCCTATTACATTGCCTAACCATTTTAAACTGGGTTTCAACATACTAAAAGCAAAGAAGCAAAGGACTGTCTGTACTCCACCACTTTAACAGCAACAACTGAGCTGAACATTACAGACACTGTCACACACAGACACTTTACATGTTCTACATTTTTATGTACGTACTGTGCAATATTTCTGCTGTTGTTTACATGATGTGCAATATTTAAGTACACATTACATGTCGCATAGCACACTTTGCTTTTTAACTTTTTAATTTATATACTATACTATATATAAATGCCTTGTTTCTTACGCTACTATTTTTATTACCTTTGTTCTCTCTATTTTTGTACAAAACAAGAATTTTGTTGTGTGGTGTAACCGCTGTGTTTCTTACTATACATACAACAATAAAACTTGATTCTTGAATTAAATGATCTCCAGGTTAACTTTCCCTAGAGCTATCAAATGCACTACTGCACCCGTAATAGTCTTCGCTATAAATCAAGACTTGTTGGCATGTCTCTGTCCTCATTTTTGGAAAACAAGAAATATGGTCTATATGGGATGAACTAAAACAACCGAGCCTGCCTAATAGCAGTAAGGTTTAGAGCTAGACCCAAGCTCTTTGTTTCCTGCACATTGGATCCTCGTGCTCAGATAGACAGTTTATTTGCCTCAACCAAATTGATGGAAAGCACCTAATTTGCATTCTATTTGTTGTGACATTTCTTACATTAACCAGGTTTCCATCCACATATAGTCAAGTTAATTTTGAATTTATTTTGCCCAGTATCAAAACTTTACAATCCTTACAGCATACGACCCGTGAGTCAGTGAAGGAACCCCCCCCAATTAACAGTATGGGACCAGGAGGACGTTGAGCAACTTCAGGTATCGGCACATAAATAGGAACAGTCGCACGACTTTGTTCCTATTTATGTGGCGATCTCTCTTCAGCCATGGAGACCTGGACATGTTGCACAAATTTGAACAGAATTCAGAGAAAATATATAAAAGAAAATGTCAATTAATGTTAGTTTCTAGCCACTAGCATTATGTGGATATTTAAACCTGGGAGCATCAAGGAGAATCACCAAACCAAATGTAAAACAGCGTATTTAACAAAGTATTATAATCACCAGTATCGTAAGCTTTGAATAGATTTACAATGTATGAAGCATAATGTTGTCACATTGTGGTGGGAAGGTTTCTTCACCAACACTGTCAATTAGCCTGCTACGAAACACTTTTTAGCTCCCTCAAACCATAGATCGCAACAAATGTAGCTCAAAGCTAGTAGTACCAATGAGGTACATTCAGAAATACTGAGAATGTTAACAGGCTGGAGTAGGAAAATGATATTTTCTAAATGAATCTACACTGATGCTGTGTCCTTAACAGAAAACCTTGAGCTAGCCAGCTGTTTCCATTTGACTCCTGGCTGGCCTTTCATTTTTCTGTGCACATCCTGATGATCACACCCTCAGTGCAGTCCAGTATATTTTATATTTTAAAGGCTGCAGTTTGTGCACTGTCTGGTGTGTAAAATTGACTATATCCCATCCTTACTGTACCTTATCGCACCCCACCATTTTCGCTAAATGTGAAAGCTGACTTAAAGAGTGGGATTAGCTCTCCTTTGTTCTCCTGGCTTTACCTTTCAGCAGAAAGTGGTGGAAGCAGCAGCAGCTGAAGACCAATAAGGAAAGTGTCAAGACTTTGGAGGAGTCTTTTCTCTCCCTCTGTGTGCCTTTCACATCTGTGGAGTTGTTGTTATTATGCAATCGTGTCTCCTCTGCTCTCCTCTGGACCAACTGTGAATCATTCCCAGTGGCAAACACTCAAAAATATGTGTTACATAATGTGATTTGGCGTTCAAGGATTATCACCCTATCGCCTTGGGCCAGTGACCAGACCTCTGCTAACCCAACAGAGGCCAGAGGCACTTGTGTGACAAAGGGCTTTTCCATGTCATCTCTGCTTACTGTTACTGGAAGGAAGAGCCAAAAATGGGCATGGGATATAAAAACTCAGCAGGGGATATGGAGCACTGGAGCGCCTGTCACAGTGCATCCAGGCACTGTCAGGGACAGTGGTGTTATGAGGGTGCTGTGCTGAGATCTGGAATGCCTTCCCCTCCCCTCCCCTCTCCTCATCCAGCCCAGCATGCCTAGGTATTATAGTATGATCATGCTGGATGAATATGCAGCACATTATCTATGTCCAGTGCCAATGCAGGAAGTAGTATGACCCTTATGTAGTGAGACAGAAAGTACGGTCATGGATGGGAGTGGATGGACTACTAGTTTTTATACTGTCAGTCACAAGGTTTTGCAAGGTAGTAGTTGACCAGTCACGGGCAGCAGCCAACATGTCCGACTGTTGAAAACATATAAAAAGGCACTGCCACTCATGTAGGATTGTATGAAGTATGTGAGGAAGGAGCCACTGCTCATCTTCTTCACATTACACGTTCAAATCATAAAAAGCTATGCCCCTAATCTAACCTACCATACCCATGTGTGATTATCTTTTATTCTCGTTTTTGCTCCCAAACCAAAACTGCTTAACAATATAGCACTGACAGAGTCTGTTTTCTTCTTTTATACTTGTGTCCTTCATGAGATGTAACACTGTCTTCGTTATAATGCTTTATCAGGGATGTAATGATGATCCATTCCATCCACGCAAATATCTAAGTCTTAAAGATAAACTTAACTGAGTGACAAAATAAGGTTTGTTAGGTCTTTAACACTCATTGTTTTCAGAATAAGTTTTACCGGCCAAGTATGGGTGTGTATACAAGGAATTTGACATTTTTTCATTGCTCTCAGTGGACTTAGAAATAGAAAAAGACTTTAAAAAAGAAATCTAAATACATAGTGCAGAAGAGAAAGTATTTGGGCTCCTGCTGTGACAAACTAAAATTAATAACGATGATTAAGGCAATAGTTTTCACAGGGCATTGTTGTGGAGACACACCCAAATTAATGTAGTAGCATCTATGTAAGTAAGGCATTGTATTTTACATTGTATTTTGACTGGTGATGAATAGTTTTTGAAACCCCCAGCATATAGCACATTCTGTCACAGACAGATCTAGGGTTTTGCAAACCTGTCTATCAATATAAATCCTCGTGTCTGTCCATAGAGTCTGTCAAGTTCTCCAGTCCTTTTTTACCCTCCATGTCACAGTTAAGGCCATCTTCATTACATATGCTAGAGCAAGCCAGTAGGTCAATTACAGGTGCTATTTGGGTCCAATACTGTGCTCTTGTACTTGTAATTGTAATCATAAAACTACTCATGTCTACGTCAGTTGAGCAGGTAAATGGATGAGGAGCAATGCCAGCATTTTGGAGATATTTTAAGATAAGCAATGATGACAAAAGAAAATTCAGGTGCAGATTAAGCTGCCTATGAAAGACATGCATACTCACTGGTCTAATATTTGGGCCTCAATATGAGCTCCCCGACAATCTCACTGCTCACCAGTGGACACCTCTGGAAAAAAATCTGTTCTTTCTCTGTCTGAGAATCCAAAAAGTGATCTCCTCTGATGCTTTGGCATCAGATGTGATTCCTGCTGGGACTGCACTTCAGAGACTTTTGACCAAAGAAACAGACGAGGATCATGGCATCAAAACAATGAAGGGAACTTTAACTGCAGCTGTCAAGAGACGCTTAACTGACACAGAAAAAAAAAACCCTCATTACTCCTACCGCATTGCAGCTGTACTCGATTCAAGGTAAAACGTGTGTGTGTTTTGTTTTATATCCCAGTGGAGACTTTAACCTGACTGCATACCAACCCATAGGGACTTTCTGAGGGTTAAGAATTGATTTCAGAGTTAGGGGTAGGGTAAGGGAAGGGTATTCAGTTGTGATGGTTAAGGTAAAGGGCTAGGGATTGCATTACGTCAATGTGTCCCCACAGGGATAGGGATACAAACATCTGTCTGTCTGTCTGCCATCTGTCTGTCTGCATGTATGTGTACTTAGTACTTATATTGGTTATTGTGAATTTCCCTGCTGTGGGACGAATAAAGGTTTATCTTATTACTCTGTATCAGAATGTACCCAAATATAAGTATTTCTACTTGTACTTTGTCTGGACTGTTGTATCCCTAGGGCCAATTGAAGAACAATGTCTTCAAAGCTTGATGATGCTCTAAGTAGCTAGCACAGACAACAAAGCATGTGTCCAAATGATTGATTCAGTTGAAGTGTCGATCAAGTGCTGCATAGCCTTATTCCCTAACTATTAGGATGACACTAACTGCAACTACTTCATCAGATGCCAAGTACATTGCAGTAAATTTAACCCTCTTGAGAGGCCTGACATCTTGTAATGGTGACAAAATATTTGTTATTGACCTTACACTTGTTTAATCAATAGTCAGAGAGATTGTATGTTGGTCAGTAGGCTTGAGCAGTATCTATTTTTTCATACCTTCCTGACATTTTACCGGGGTGTATGTATACTGTTGATTGTTAACATGGACAATAATTGATTAGGGACATTGCTTGAAATTTACATATCAGCTGTGAATCCCAAATACCTGTTTGAAATCATTTAGAGACAGTGTGTACACTGTAATTGTAATTACATAATTATCATAACTGGTTTGGCCCAACTACAAAAATACAAATCATTAAGGGTAAGTTAATCAATAGACGTTATGACAATGGTTGTCTGATTAGGCAGACAGATGAACAGATAACTTGACATAGAAAATCAGATATCGTCATCTGGATTTGGTCTAGACACCAGGATTACTTGTCCATGACTCAAGGAGTTCCAGGCTGAGTGTGAGCTGCCACTGGCCCTGCCATCAAAGCTGGAGCTGCCAGCCGCCGTCCCAGAAGATACTGGTGGATGAGGCACTGAGCTGACTCTCCCAAGTGGCTCATCTCTCATTCTGAAGTGTCTGTCCGGCCCTGATAGCATATCACACCTCGGAGCACTCTGATTCCACTCTGCAGGCCACTGATGGATTTCCAGAGTGGCCAGGAAGATAGAGAGGATGTTTCATCCTGAATAGCTTTTAGCTACACTGCAGCCCTTTCCTCTTCTCCACCCCACCCCCACCTAGAAGTGTCTGTCTCTTTCTATCTGACCCATGCCACCAGTAATTTCTGGACTGTTGAGATTTGCAAAACTAGCTTAGACAAAGAAATCATTCTACTCTATTTTAGAAGGTAAGAAAAGAACAAGCATTCACAGTATTCAGCAAAGGGATCATAAAAACTGCACAAGTGCATGCTGTATGAGGAGATAACTGGGAAAGGAGGATGGTACTAATAGTTTTCAACTGCTCACATTCACGCTCTGGAGTCTGCCTTTCCACACAGTCAGTCAGTCCTCCTCCATACGGCCATAATGTGTAGTTAAATGCCCCATTTGCTGTGGCTGCTACTGCTGCTGTGGAAATGGTGCCCAGTGTTGCTGGTATGTGCCAAGGCCTTCTGGGTAGTTGTTGAGAAGACCACTACTCCCTGTGCTGTCAGGACAACTTAGGCCACGCATCAGACTTGTCGTCGCCTTGGGTAACAGGCATGTACCACGCTCTCAAGTTGAACTATTTACAGTACATAGCTCAATATAATGGGAATTACCATTAACATACCAACTAAAATTAGCATTGTGATCACAGAAATATCTTAACAATCCATTTTACTTCATGTACTTGACATAAAACCATATGTGTGCTCATACTTACAGGTATGTCACTAGCATATAACACCAGCTTGAGCAGGAACAGCAAAGTGTGACACTTCAAGAATTTTTTTTTTTTTTTTTCGCTAAGCAGCTAAGTGTAGCAGTTCTCAATAAATCATAAAATCGAATCACAATACTTAGGAATTGCAAAACATTGAATTGGCACCAAAGTACCGTGATAGTATTGAATTGGGAGTTAAGCATGTCATCCGAGCCCTATAAAACAAACTTCAACCTGATGCAAACTGTTGGATAAACCTGTGCCCCACTAGTGTTTACCAAGCTTTAGCCAAGTGTTGTCAATAAATCGAACTGTCAGACGTGAATTGGTTTAGTTTAGTTTTATGCAGTCACAATATAAGCTGCACATAACGCACATGTCCAAAACCAACACGGCTTGTTACTAACAATGTGGCTGTTAAGTAACGTGGCTGTTGTGCCACCATGAGGTTGACATTTTTTTTCAGACATTCAGTCCTAGAGGATGAATTCTAATGACTTGGTGTTCCTCTGACTTTTTGAATATTGCCGCTATGAGCTTTCGGGTTTTTAAGATAAGACATCCCTTTATTCGTCCCACAGTGGGGAAATTCACATTGTACAGCAGCAAAGATGATAGAGTACATAAATAATAATAAACAATATAAACAAGAGAGGTCCAGAAAGTTTTAACAATTGTACTAAAAGAAATATGAAATTATTAACACTTTAAACAGGCTAAAAAAGTATTAACAAATTTACGCAAGAGATAGATGAAATATTTGACCAGTATATACACTATAGACACGACATTGCATTAAGATAAGAATGAATGCAAGTGCACTATGAAATTGCATAGTGAATTAAATATGAAATATTGCACAGTGAATGAAATGATGAGTATTGCACAGTGAGTAAAATATTGCACAGTTTTTGGAGTACTGCAACAACTATTTGATGGATTGATGTTAAATTTGGTTTCAGTTTTTTTTTCAGGTTTTCATTTCAGTTCATAGAATTAATTACAATAACTTTTATCCCCTGACTTCTCATCTAGCCCCATGAGCAGGTCAAATTTCTAGTTCGTCCAATGCTTTGTTTTATGACCAAATACCTGCAAAACTAATGACATTCCCATTAGCCTCATTTATACATTGTGTGTTCTGCTACTTTGCACAATTCCTCCTGAAATGCAGGTAACATTGTATGTCAACATTTCAGCCTACATCCAATCACGATCAATCAGTTTCTGGGATGTAATAAACTCGAAATGCCTGTTGTAGCAATAATATTTTAAAAAATAATGCTTGAGTTCATGGGCTGTCAAATTTTACATTACCGTATAGCCTCATTAACCAACTCCAGCTCACTAGTAACCTATTGCAGCATCTAGGTTCATGTTATTTCTGGATCCATGCTGAAATGTGACATTAATATTTTGAAGTTTCACACACCTTATTGTGTTTGCTGTCAATTTGCCCTTTTTTGACTTACCTTTACCAGTCTAGCATAACATTAAGTTGCAGTTACATTGCCTGTATGGCAAGTTTAATATTGCATAATAACCTTTATTTTCCAACCTTACACCAACACCTTTTGTTTAAAAGTACAAATACCATAAATTATAATACTTCTCTATTACATTGTGACTCTGGTGCATGTAGGTTTAATAACCATGGCTACCATATGCTCCCGTTAGCATCATCAGATTAGATCAACCTCCACTGTCTCCACCAGTAGAAACCTGTCATGGGCACCAGAGAGAAACACAGCCGATGTGGCCGCACTCACGCTTGCACACACACACACGCACACACACACAAAATCAAACTCCAGCCAACAAGTAGCTCCACACACTGATCCACAAACACACTAAGAACACAGCACAGACGTCCCACACCAAGATACCACACAGCTGGACATCTTGCTCAAGGGCTAGCCCAAGGCTAATTGGCTAGTTAACGAAAAAATGGAGCACAGACATTTTGGACAGTCTATTAGTGCAATTAACCACACAGCAAGCCATGTTAATTATCCGGTATTTGCATGAAAAGTTATCCAAAAGGCAAAAACACCACAAACACATTAGAGAGATCATGTTCAGTGACTGAATGAGCTCGGTCTTTGGAACAGTCTCTCTTGAAGTTATGCCCAGCAGACAACCAGGGGCTAGCTCACTCAAAGTGACCACACCCTTAATTATGCATAACTTTATGCATAATTAAGTCTGGACCCGTGTTTACAAGCCTCCGACTGCACACGTGTCTCTGTTTAATACTGTTATTATTTTTATCATCACACCTGTGGATTGTAGTATTGCATGTCCCCCCTTCCTGTCCCCTCCCCTCTCTGTCTCTCTGTCTCTCTCTGTCTGTCTCTCTCTAAACCCAACCGGTTGTGGCAGATGGCTGTCCATCACTGAGCTCGGTTCTGTCCGAGGTTTCTGCCTGTTAAAAGGACGTTTTTCCTCACCACTGTGCCATCAAGTGCTGCTCATGATGGGAACTGGTCTCTATAAGTAATATTATAAAGAGTATGGTCTAGACCTGCTCGGTATGTTGAGTGCCTTGAGATAACTTTTGTTGTGATTCGGCGCTATACAAATAAAATTGAAAATTGAAACGTTAAGCCTTAATATATTTTAAACAAGCAAGACACAATTCACCCCCCCACCCATTTAATTGTCACGAATGAAAAGATTAGCTATAGAGACCAAAACCTTTTTTTGAACCTGGCTGCAGACATGTTTATTTCTCTTGTAAAATTGGGCATTCGAGTAAGTGCAATTTTCAGCCCCAGAGGCTGCCGCTTGGTCAAGAAGACTAAAATCTTTTCAGGCTGGCAAGGATGTACCTTCCTACATAAACTGTGTAGGAAACCAACAGTTAAATGTACAAAGACTAAAACAGAGACACACACGCACAGTGATTAGACCTCCACAGCTTTCACTTTCCTCCTGACACTCTCAGCAATGCAGCACATATCCTCCAGTCTTCTCCTTTTTGCATACAAGGCCAGCATATCAATCAGCATTTTCAAAATGTCCCTAATGAGTCAACAGTAGTTGAGTGACATTTTCCTCTCCACTCATGACTCTGTCGAAGGTTAAAAACTAATTTTAAGAGGTACCTCACGTCGCCTGATTCCTTCCTTTCTCCTTTTTTAATTTTAATTGCTTGCAAAAATTTTCTCTTTCACTCATTTCATTTCTTTTCAGAGCACCACTGTGTTCTCCTCTCTTGAATAACAATTCTGTTGTCTCACAAACATTTTGAGGACACTTTGGTTCTGATGCTTGCCCTCCTAGCTACCAACTGCTTATACTTGAACCCCAAACCTATTTTGAAAGCACCAGTTGTCATCATAATATTGTTATTGATATTTAGCTATTCAGGCTGAACCATTGTGGTTTTTGATTCTGTCAGTACCACCCTGCCTGAACATCCTTAGTGATTTCTGTCCTGTTGACTGTTGAACAGGAAAGCTGCAAAGTCTGTCATTTTGAAGTCTTAAATGAGTATTACAAATTTTGAAAGGTTTTGTACAGACGGCAGTCAATGGGTGCACATGCTGATCACACTTTGATAGGTCACATTTGCAACCGTCCGGTTGTGGGTTAGTCTTTTCAACTAGTAATGCTGCCCCACCTGCAGCTGGCTCAGAATTTTTGAATTTGAAATGTGATGTTGCCTCTCATTACTGATGGAGCTCAGACTGCAGAGAGCTGCAGCCGCATGTTCAGCTGTTCACAGATCACTGCACAGTTAAGCTTCCTGTCTGTTATTAAATTTGTTGGCCCTTATGTGCGGTGCCACATGGGCAGACAGTTTGTCGTATTTTGGTTTCTGTTGAAGCTTAACATTTTCAAAAAACTCTACAGATTGCCTTTGATGAAGCTGGAATTATGTATGCAGACATATGTGTATTGCGTGCAGAGGTGACACTAGAAGCTGGAATCACACCCACAACATTAAAGGCACATGCCATCATGCCCAAGCAGTAACATCTCCCAAGCAGATTTTACCTTTCAGGACAGGTCTCGTCTGTTATGGAGTTTCATATTGTCTTTCAGTGAAATAGACATCTACAGTATGTCAGCTGGCAAATGTGGGTAGAGGTTTGCATTAAAGACAGAAGGCAGAAATTCTGGCTCCTTTCCTACCATAAAACTTGTGAAACAGTGAGTGAGTGTCATCACCCTAGGATACAGTCATCTGAAAGGTTTTTGCAATGCAACATTGCCAGAACATGAGGTGTGTTTTGATCCATTTTGGGCCAAGATGCTTTAGTGCTGATCCATGGAGGTTGAATTTCTTCTTACACAGGATCACTTTCTCATCTGCTCCCTTGTCTTAATAATTTTAAGCTTGAGTAAGACTGCAAGCACTCCATGAGCCCCAGCACTCTTGTGTAAACAGCAGGAGGAGGCGGGGGAAGCCAAACACACACACACACACACACACGTGGACTTTTCCCCCATTTTCCTTGTATATCAAATGTGGGATTACTGTGGTTGGTTTGCATCTTCACTGAAGAGTGTCCTCGGGCAGAATCAGACAGAACACGTGCCCTGAGAGCCGCGTGGTGTCAGGCCATCTCTCTGCTCCACTGCTTCACTCCCCCCTGCAGCCTGCACATCCTCTCAGCTCTCCTCGCCTTCATCCCTGTTATTTGCCCTCCCACCCTTCCCCACTGCTGCCCTTAGTCCTCTTCTTCTGTGTTCATTTCACAGTCTCCGTTTCCAGCTCAACACCCTAGCAGTCCGCACTCGATTGGATTCCAAACCAATTTTGCCTCCATGAATACCTCTTAGTTCCACTTTCCTTTTCACAATTACTTTCCAATTTCCAGCCCCATCCTGTTTCCTCCTGCAGCGCACTGGGAGCTGATAGCTGGAGCTCTAGTAGCGGCCCATAAGAGAGCAAACGCAAGCAAATTGACCTTGCTGTCCGAGCACAACAGCTCCTTTAAACTTGCAATGGGCCCTTTGTCAACCTGAGGCTGAGACTGTGACATCAGCACCTGTTTTTGTGACTCATGGCCTTGTGCTAAAGCATGATGGGATATTTAACCCCAGGCTTTGCCCTCGATGGACTCTAATGTGACCTCACTGAGAATTTGCCTCCTGTACTCTGAGTGGTTTAGCTGCAGCCTGGTAGTCAGTATTACATCAAAGAGCATCTTTGTGTCCTTTGCTGCAAGGACAGTGAATAACCCCCCCCAAATCATCATCATCACCATCACCACCATCATCAGCTGGACTTGTGTAACCATCCTAAGAGTGATGAGGTTGCTTGTATTCAGATTAACCCAGCAGGCCTAAGTGTTGCGGGCTGGGTCGTGACACAAGGGTTAATGCCAGCAGATGCTTCTCTGGCAGCTCATTCTGAGAGCATGTTGCATCTGCACATAAACTCACAAAATGGGTAGAGATTGACCCCTTAAACACAAATGAAAAACATAAAAATAACTTGTTTACTTTCTTTCCGCCTCAAGTCTGAGTTACAAGTTCAGCTATGTTTGTAGCATGCAGCAGAATCATGGCTCCAGCTGTCATCTGCTTATCATCTGCTCATCTTTTGCAAGCAACTAATAAGCAATCTTTCATTTTGACCACATTGGGTTCTAGGGCTGTGGCGATAACTGTATAATCACCATGTCATGTGAAGCCTCCTACATAGTTGAGCTTGTTATCGTCATTGCTGCATTTTTTTGTGTGTGTGTGATGTGTGTGTGTGTGCTATGAAATAACTAACTAACACAATAATCATTGTTTTATTGTCATTGACTGTCTTCTATTCTATGGTCAATGGCTTCTGGAGATAAAAAAAAACTATAATGTTGCAGATTAATTTTCAGCTGATCAACTATTCAATTAATCGACTAATCATTTGAGGTTAATGTTCTATGATGGCTCACAGGGTAAATTCAGTGAAGTCTACAATTCCATAGCCCTAATTTCATCAGTACAACAATGGAGTCACATCATGCCATAAATAATATCAATAAAGCACAACACGTCCTGGAGATGCTTCACATTAAAAGCCTGAAAGAGGCACAGACAGCCATAGATTCTTTGCAGGTGCTTTGTAACAATTATCTCCACAAAGAGATCAAAAAACACACCAGCTTAATCTGTTTCGTTCCCAGTTTTTTTATTCTATACGAACACGTGAAGAGTGACGTGTAGAGTGTGACAATTTATGATCGAAACAGTGGTGAGTATAACATGACTGTGTTGTATTGATTGAATTAGTGCAATGACAATGTACAGTATGCTGAATTTATCAAGACAACAGGTAAATATGGAAAAAAAAAAAAGTGTTGTGTGTGAGTGTGTATGAATAGCAAATTAAAAGAGTGAAAAAGAAAGCCAAGTAAGTAAGATGCATCTTACTAAAATATGATGAAATATTCTTTGGAAACAAGGGAAATTGGGAAAAATTATTACTTTGTCCATAAAAAATCTCTTTACAACTTGGCTATCCACTATCACTAAACATGTACCCTAGGCTCTGCTTAACATCTGTTTCTCAATCAAACACTCCTAATTTTATCATACGGTATGCCAGTCCACACACCAAGGGCTTAGTGGGACTGTCTTGTTGCTTAGTTTCGATGAAACAGAAGTGCCAAAGGTGGTTTTAGAGTGAGATTTTTGTATTGCACATTTGAACGAGCATTGTTGTTTCAGCCTTTTTACCATAGCTGTCTGAATGAGTGTGACAGTGACAGTGTGATTTTTGTTGCAGAGGCTATGTACACTGCCATTATATGGAGCCTAGTCCCTCTGCATGCTCATCTCATCTGTCCATCTGTGTTAACATCCTGTTACCCAGGGGAGCAGCCCATTTGCAGCCCTCTGCATCTGGAAATCGGGAATGCTAGCCTGTAAAAGTGCCGCAGTTGAGAATTGCAATTGTATGCTTTCATACACAAGGCATGGCGGTGGACTGTTGCAAACACTGAGGATGTAAGCTGTAATGATCATGAAGAAGCACCATTTTATCCTACATTCACTAACCTTAGTTTTTTTGTGTCTTTGTTTCCTTTGAATAACCAGCGGTAAAGAGGCTGATGAAAGAGGCTGCTGAACTGAGGGATCCCACAGAGCACTACCATGCCCAGCCTCTGGAAGTAAGTTAACCACAAGAAACTACTGTGCTGTAGTACCTGTATAGTGCTAGTATTTCCTTTATAACACTGTACTTGCTATAGCTGTGGGTTCATAGTTTTCATGTGCAATCCAGATAATCCGGCGAAGCTCAGGTGTCAGTTGGCCATTAACTAGATTATCCGATACCTGTTTCTTTACATATCTATCTATCCTTGAGCAAGACACTGAATCCCAAATTTCTCCTGATATGTGAATGGAAAAGTTCTATGTTACCTTTGACAGAAGTATCTGTCGAGTGGATGTATTGTGATGTAACTCTGGCTAGACTTTTGGTCTCTTTGAACTTGGAAAAGAGCAACAACAAGCAAAAAACTCAAAACAAAGTGTGTGATTCAAACTGTGTAAAAACTTTTTTCCCCACTCATATGCATATGTCATATCTAAATAGTGTAACTTATTCTGAAATATTACTACTATGGCTACTACTACTACTACTAATAATAATAATAATAGTTTCTATTGATTCATAATAGAAATAGTAAAACTAAAAACAATCCAAAACACACACACACAAAACAACATAAAATAATTATGTTAAAAAAAATAAAATAAATTAAATAAAAAGTACCAATAGTTAAGAAAAAGCCATTAGATACAAGTGACCTGAGTCCCACAACCCACCATGTTGGAAAAGCATGTTTTCTTTAAAATTATCATAAAAATTACACCATTTATTGTAGCCAGAAATTATCGTCAAATTTTCAAAAGATGGTCCTTGAGCAACTCATGTGATGTGAACACTTCCATCAGGAGAAATAACCAAATCTAAACTTCAAATAGTGATATTTTAAAGCTGGCCTTTCCTGATAGTGAGTGTTTGTCCACTCTGTTTAGTGTCACTGACAGTTTTGTGGTGAGCGAGTGAAAGAGGAAATTCTTGAGTCAATAAACGACTAAATGTTCCCACTATGAGCTCCCTAATGATATGCTAGTAAAGCCAAAGTGGGTCTGCTACAGTAGCATTTAGTGCAGGGTTTCTTAACCTTTTTGACCTCTGGGCCCAATTTTCCCAGTACAAAGTGGCCCGGGGCCCATTCAAATATTAACACTTTTATTTTAATTGATCCGAGTCTTGGTTTGATTCTTATTCAATAACTAAATCAAGTCCACTTACAGTTTAACAAGCTAAAACCTTGTGAAATAAATGATATGATACACTGTGATCATCTCAAAGACATTTATTTATATCGTGTATGTAAACCTGCACATACAACTACACTGAACAGGCTAGCAACTATAACAAATCAAGTTGCTGCAAGAACAAATATAAAGGCTTAAGTCAAGCTTATTAACACAAAAATCAGAAATCCAAAAATATTTAGCTTTAGATAGACTCTCAAAAAACTGAAGAGAAATTCTGATAAATGAAATTCTGTGGTAATAAAATAAATACATTCGAAATAATAAAAGTTTTAAATTAAATAAATAAACTGTAAATAAAATTAAAATAAAGTGCAAATGAAAATATTGCCTCATAACCTACTGATGAATTTGACAATTTAGCAGTCTTCATTTTTGCATGGCAGAACTAGAAGTTACTTTTCAAATCTGTGACAAATGAACGATAACAACAGTCACAACAGTCCATTTTTTTAACATGCTACAACTCCCATTTTATGTTCACCTCTTAATGAGACACTTGGGCCTTCCTCTCAGACATGATCAGATCCAGTCTGGATGGAATGGGGGAATGGCTCACTCTCACGGTAGCCTCCTGTGTTGCTCAGAGTCTGTTTCGAGCTTTGGTCTTAGTTGTGGCCACAATGGAGAATCCTGATTCACACAGGTATGTAGTCGTGAATGGGAGAAGGAGTTTCAGAGCTTTAGATGTAGGTACTCCTTTGAGACAACAATCCAGAAGGAGCTTAGGTCCAGTTTGCCCCACTGCCCCTTTAAAGTGCTGTCAGTGGAAACTTCCAGAAGCTGTGATTCCAGATGTGAGGGCAAAGCAACATATTTTTCAGTGGGATCCACTGAAAGGGATCCACTGAAAATGGGTCCACAACCCACATGTGTCCCTCTCTGGGATCCTCAGGAAAGTATTCATCAAATTTCTCTGCCAGTTGTGAGAGGTGCTGATAGACTGAATGACTGATCTTCACCTGAGAGGAGTTTTCTTTTCTCTGCTTTCTTACTCTGGGCCACACATCTGGCTACGAGGTAGCTGGCTTTCAAAGCACATTTAGCGTTGCCAGTCAGTGACATGATGGATCTTTTCTGTATCTGTAGCCCAGATAGCTTTCTGGGCTACAGATACAGCGGCTTTCCAAATAGCTTTGGATGTTTGGCTTCTAGATGCCGCCTTAGTTTTGAAGGCTTCAGTGCTTCGTTGGATAGCTTTAGCCCACACTCAACACACTGGGCTCTCGGCTCTTCCTCGCTACCTCCGTTCACAAAGCCGAACTTAATAAAGTCAGGGTTGTACTTGCGCACAAATTTAGCCTTTGAGGAGGTCTTGATTTTTTCCTTTTAAAAACTCTATAACTTCAGCCAAAAGTTTGCAGCTGGCTTCTTCTGCTGCTGCTTATTGGAGCGTGTTAAACAACTGGCTGACACCTCACTGCCACCAAGTGGTGGGTAGCGGCATTGTGGTCCCGCAGCCCACAGGTGCAGAACTGAGAGTTTTTTGCGGTCCTTTAGTTGGGCCCCCAAGAATGGGCCATGGCCCCATGGTTAAGAATCACTGATATAGTGCATTACAATAGTAAAGTCTGGAGGAGTTAAAGGCGTGGATGACCTTGTCTTGATCTGCAAATGAAAGGAATGACTTGACCTTAGTTAAATGTCACAGTGGGACAATGACTGCACCACCTCTTCTCATCTGTCACCTAAACTTCAGAAGACAACTCTGCATCAAAGGTAACCCCTTAATTACGTGCCTCTTTTTGACATAATATCACATAATACAGGACACATCAGTGATATCAGGGGCATAATGGGACATACAGTTGTTTATCACTCACATTGCAGTTAAAACGATACTATGTCTATGTATGATTTGCCCCAGAAGTAGCATGTATATAGTAGATAACTAAGGACCCAGAATAGACCCCTCAGGGACCCCACAAAAGAGAAGAGTGTGGGAGGAGGAGGCATCTTGTAGCAGAAAAGGACCTAGGAGATGAACTAATCCCAAGCCACATCACTGATACCAAGGTGGTTTTTCAAATGACTGATTAAGACACTGTGTCCAAGGCTGAGCTGAGGTCAAGGAGAATTAAAGTGGAGTACAGGCCTGTGTCAGCGACAAGCAATAAATCATTGGTAACTTTCACCAGAGCAGTGTCACTTTGTAGAGAGTGACATTGTTCAAAAATGTGATTGTTATTCATAAATCAATTGAGTAGAGACAGTTTTTTTTAAATCTTGGATAAAGATGGCAGCTCAGTGATTGGTCTCAAATTACTTAACAGAAGGGATCTAGATAGGGCTTCTTTAAGAGTGGGTATACCATGGTATGTTTTAAATTGGAGAGGAAAATGCCAGTAGACAGAGAGCAGTTAATAATGGAGAGAGAGAGAGAGAGAGAAAAGAGTGTGTGTGTGTGTGTGTGTGTGTGTGTGTGTGTGTGTGTGTGTGTGTGTGTGTTGAAGTTGGGCAACATCAACATCAAGCTCTTGGAATTCTGTGTTAATGTGCTTCCAACTCTTCACTATTTGGTTACGATGGTAATAAAGAAAGTTTTCTCTCTGCAGAGAATTCAACTGGTTTGAAGTTTATGATTTTACAGAGGATTCTCAGATTATTCCCCCCATTAATGATCAGTTGTAAAAAATATGAGTTCCTTGCTTCTTTGATTACACACTGATAAGAAAGCATCAGATCTTTAAGGGAAGCAAGGGAGACACTGCATTTATCCTTCTTCCATTTTCGCTCTGCATTTCTACATTGTCTTTTCTAAAATCCTTATATCTTCAATTCAAAGTGGCAGAGAAGAAGATTTTTTCTGTTTCCTTTTTTATTTGATGGAAGCTACAGAATCTAAAATATTTGTCCAAGAGCTATTAAAAACACTGACAAGCTCTATGGTGAAGTAAAAGCTTGACAGAAACAGACATCCTGATGAACATGTCTGTAGTATGTGTTTCATGTTACATGTTTTTCTTTCTGCAGGATAACCTCTTTGAATGGCATTTCTCTGTACGCGGGCCCCCAGATTCCGATTTCGATGGCGGGGTTTACCACGGCAGGATCGTGCTCCCCCCAGAGTACCCCATGAAGCCCCCCAGCATCATCCTCCTCACAGTAAGACACTGACAAAGGCCATGTCTCAATCGCATCTGATTATTCTCCTGCTGAAATGGAACATGAAGACATCAAGTCAGATGATCAAAGAGTGGAAAATGGACAGCATGTCATTTAACCCTCAGCCATTTCTGGCTACAGTACACATAGTGACAGTTGTCAGATCAAAGCTGGGGTTGTCATCACACTGTCAGAGGAAATCACACTGGTTTTGTGAGAATATGAGACTGTCTTATTATATTCAGACAGCTGTATGACACCTGCACTAATGACTGAGTACTTTGAATTGTTGTGACAGACACTTTTTCATTATGTCCAGCTACTTTTTTTTACTTATTTATAATGTTTTCAGTTTCTATTCATTGTTTAAAAACTCTTACTTTTGCTGGATTGCAGCCTGCAATTCCTTGTTCAGCACTCACCTGTTTCAAACTTTCATGTCAGTCTGCTTGTCATTACTTTTAAGAATGTGGGTTTTATTCATTTATGTCGACCCACTTACTCACCTCTACCTTATTTTATTGCTTTTTTTCCTAGCCAAATGGAAGATTCGAAGTTGGGAAGAAGATTTGTCTGAGCATCTCTGGACACCATCCAGAAACCTGGCAGCCCTCTTGGAGCAGTAAGTATCCTCAAAGACAAGTCCCAAGTTCTCTACATGTAGCTTATTCCCTGAGCATCTTAGTTCTTTCTCCAGCTACAGGCCTTTGTTTCAGTGTAGTCTAGAGAGTCACTGACATTTATTACAAAGTATGGATCAGTTTTCTCTCCTTGTGTGTCAGTACATGCACAGTTATTTTACTTACAAAATGAAGTGATAGTGACATTCCTGTCCACTGTTATCATAAATGTCCTGCATTCTCGAATAAATGCCGGTATTCAGATAATGACAAGGCATCAGAATAGTGGGAGCTGTGTCCTGCACAAGCAAATAAAGTTTGGTTGCAAGTAAATGTAGGGTAAAAAAAAAACAATTAGGAGGTGCAGTTATCTGTATATGGTAAATTCAGCATTTCAGCAAATTTGTTCATTTCCATGACACTAATTCCATCAGTACAACAAAGTCATGTTATACTCACCACTCTGCTGCCCTGACTTTCTCTTACCACAAATACTGTTTTTTTTCACTAATTAGTTCCAACCATTTTTACAATGTTTTAGCACTTCTGCTATCAATAGTCCTGTACATTAAAATAAACAGAAGAATTTATGTCCTTTGAGTTGCTAGCAGACTTTCATTTTGAAAGATTTGTGCAGGAAGTTTTAACTTTCATTGATGGTAGCTTAACAATGAAACTGGAATTGGCAAAATAGAAGTGACTGAAAAGAATGCACGGTATTTCAGACCAGCGTGGTGAGAGTGGTGAGTATGACCCAACTCTGTTGCTGTTCTGATGGAATTTGTTCTGTGTAAATGTAAGTTATACTGAATTTATTAAGAATATATATATACATACATACATATATCCTTAGTGTTGGACAATGCAAATGAATCAATATGGCATTTCTTGAGTACCCGATAGTAGCCTCCTCAATGGCAGAAGGGCATATTTTTGTACCTCTAGAGTCAAAACAGATCATTTCAACTTAAACCTTATTTTAGTTCTGTACTGATGATCCATCCCTGTGCTGAATTCTGCTTTCACATTAAAGCTCAGCATGGGACTTTAATGAGGAGGAAACTCAGTGGGAAACTCAGCGGTTCCCTCTTGTAACAAAAAAATAAAGGTTTAAATCAATTACAGAATGAAATCAAAGACAAAGGTTGATTTAAACCTCTTTTTACCAACATACTGCAGGTCACATGGCTGACCATGCCTTAGAGATTTGGCTTCCCCTGCTGGGTTCTTAAAGTGTTGAGTACAAGTCATGCCTCATCCTGTTTGGAATGACAGCAGGAGGCCTGGCTGGATAATTGCACTGAGTTTCGTCACAGACAGGCCAGCTGCAGCAATTCCAGGGTTACACTCCCTACTGTTAGCTGCTGCTTTAGTTCATATGCGACGCCACATATTTAATAAAGTCTGGCTAACAGACCAAACATTTCCTGTAATGCCACTATGGACAAGATTTACATTTTAAATTTGGGGTCTACAGGGATTGACTTGCTTTTGGAGCCAGCCTCAAGTGGCCATTCAAGGAACTGCAGTTTTGGCTCTTGTGTGTTGGCTTCATTTTTCAGTCCTGGAGATTGTTACTTGGTTGGAACCATGTATACAGGAAGCTGAATAACCAGTTCTAAAATGCTGCACCAAGAAATGCTGAAATTCAGCATATAGGCCCATTGACAGAGAGCACATCACAAATAAATGGCATGGAAATGGAAAAAAAAAAGTTACTGCTGCACAAATGGAATATTCCCGGAATGTAGTTTGGATGGACCAAGTTGTGATTGCTGCCAGGTATAAACAATAAGGTGATACACAATTGCTTTCACTAGGGTTGCACCCACCCATTCCCTCCACGGGCACAAGTGTGCGTTCCTGAAAGGTGTTGGACTGAAGTAAGTAATAAGAGAAGATAATATGCTGTAAGATAATGCTAACTAATTGGATATTGGTGGGCATTAAACTGAGAAAGGCTAGGCTACCCCATCCTTTCTGAGAGGTTTTGGACTGAAGGTTGAAATCAGCTTTGCTTTATGACAACTACAAATACTCTTTATTTTCTTTACATTCATATTCAGAGTAGCCCAGAACTTTGAAAGTGATGAATAAAAAGCACAAGTTGGTGTATAGAAATTCACCACAATACAGGAAATGAAGTGTCTAACACTTGATTTGTGTCCCCCAGGCATGGGGCTGCTGGTAATGTGTCCCTTATTTTTCCACATTGAAGGCAACTATTACTGTTTATTGCCATGTACTGTAGCTGTTGCCATGTGGGACATCACCTTCACCATCATCACCAATCTTATTGCAGGCAAAAACGGGAAAAAAAGTCTACCACAGAGCAAATAAAATTAATGCTGCATTTCAGCAAAGGAATTTTCCCCTCTTATGTGCATGTGTATGTGATTATGTGTATTCAATGATATGTTATCAAACAACATGTAAAATGATTCACCAAAAATTGATGCTATGTCTAAATGGACCTAACACTCAAATCCAGAATACTAGTGTTGTTTCTCAATGTTTGGTAGTTATTAAAATAAAATTTAATGTGGATAACCTTTAAAGTAGGTTTATCTTTCAAAGACAGTTAGATATAATGGGCTTCCAAATGCTTTATTCTGTGTATTGGATAGACCACGGCCAGTCATAACATAGACACAAACAAACCCCTAACCCTAACCATATTGTGAAACGTGTCTCGTGCCAGCTGGAGAATGTGTGAGTACAGACACATGGTGGACGTCCTTACGGAGGCCAGGGTAAATCCAGGCTTACGCTCAGAAAACAAAGCATCATTCCCACTTACGTAACACGGGTACTGAACGTAATGACATCTGCAGCCTGTCGTGTAATTTAACCTTGTCTGTTTTACCCAGCAATGTTGAACGTGCTCTGTTTTTAATTTTTCTCCTGTCCTCTTTGTTTTTTTCTCCTCTTGTCTGTTTCTCTTCCAGTTCGAACTGCCCTAATAGCTATAATCGGATTCATGCCAACAAAAGGAGAGGGAGCAATAGGATCTCTTGATTATACCCCAGAAGAGAGGAGGGCCCTTGCCAAAAAGTAAGATGTGGTAGATGAAAATCTGTCCAATATTTACCCTGCAGAGCAAGTGTGGTGTATGCACTGCTGTGGATATAGAATGATAATGATAGAGAATTATGTGTGTGTGGAGTGGTGTGGAACAGTGTGTGTGCCTAGTCACAAAGGGAAAGGAGCATGCCCAAGCAGTACTGGTATTAGGAGATGACAAATTCATTATCGCTAAAATACATGGTCTCTGGACGGAGCATGAATGGGCATGTTTCTTTTTATTTCACACCGCATTTCCCTCAGAGAAAAAAGTACAAAGCCAGACAAGAAAAGGATCCAGCTAAAGTTGCTCCTCTATTAGCAGATGAGACAGGGATCTTGATCAGCAAGCTGTTTCATTAGCACATGGAGCTGAAATAGACAGGAAGACGCAATTTGCTATAAATACATTGCTGCTTATCTCCTTGATGGCCAACCTTTTTTCTTATTTTTTTTTCCACTGGGTCTAAGGCTGAGGCAGAACTTCTCTTTTGTTTTTCATCTTCTGCTTCTGTGTCCCCAGTTGATTGTGAGAACTGTGGGGAGAGGCTCCTGTCCAATATTTTCAGAGTTTGTCAAGTTTGTGACTGACAAGTAAACTGTCAAAGAAGTTGGACAGCTTGTATTGTGGATGGACCAACACATGGGGACCCTATGGAGGTCGGGGAAACTGCAGAAAAGAATATGAAAATTGTCATTCATTCCTGACACCTGGGTGCACATTTTATATGCAGGAGACCTGCTGTCATGACATACTATATTATATGTATATTTTGATATCAGTTGTTAAAAGTAACTTACAGCATAAGGATTAGTGGCTCGTGTGCATCATTTTATTTACAGAACAAAAACTTCTAGCAAACTCGGGATGGTAAAGCTTAGAAAATGATCAGCCCTTCATCCTGGGGCCTGGGGGATAGGCTTTTCAGTTGTTTTCTGGGGCAAATTTGTTAAAGTTATATATTGCCAAAAGCATTTCATTTGTCCCAGTAAGAATAGTTGAATTAAATACACATTATACACTGTTTTCATTGTTGGTAGGTCATGCAAAAATCTTCCTCTATCTGTTCAGTGACATTGTTGAGTTTGTTCAAAATCCTCAGAGCCATCCCACAGAGCAGTGCACATGCTGTATATATTATAACTTCTGCTCTTATTAATTCAAACTCAGTGGTGGAACTAGTGGCCAAGACTGTTGAAACAAAACTGGCGTTAATGTTCAGAATTGTGGTAAGGGCTAATAAAAATAGCAGTTGGTGTTGAGGAGGAACATGTGGGGGAAGTAGGTACCTGCAGAAAGTGACAGGTGGAGAGAGGAAAATATTGAGTCACCCACTGGTCTGTTGACTACTGTTTTGAAGCCTCAACTTTGCCATTATGGACGTCGCCAGGTCATTTCCTCACAAGACTCCATAAAATCTGACTTTTTGCAAACAGTGGAGTCACCCACTGCTGGCCATTAGAATGAATACAGGTTTAAGGCACTGCATTTGCTTCACTTTTCAGACCTGGAACCTACGTACATTATTTATTATACAGTTGATGGGAGGAAGGAAGAAGCTTAGAGGAAAAGTTGTGGTGTGATCCACTGAGTTTGGGAGCTGTACATTTGCAGGCTATGCTTCTGCTTTTTTTTTATAATGATAATGTATTATATAGCACTTCTCATGTGCATTGTGCTACATCCTCCATTGATGATGCATCCTTGATTACAATGAAGCGAGACGTTTCAGGACATGAAAAGTAAACAAAAGGAACTGAACATATTTGCTCTGCCATTTAATGTGAAACCAGCTGTTATGGAAGTACACTAATAAACCAAAACTAGTAAAGTGACCACAGTACATACAGGAAATAAATATGTGACCTTCTGTATAAAATAGACCTAATATTGAATGAATAAAGTGGCTATAGTGCAATGAAGGACAATAGAACAAATGGGAAATAAATATATAGCCAGCAGTATAAAGTAAACAAATACTGAATGATTAAAGTGGTTGTAGTCGACCATAATCAACCAACTCACTGTCTTAGAGAGGGTTTAATTGGAAAAATATGATTGGACAATTATTGTAATGGAAAAATTAAGATTTGCTCAGAGACTCAAGGCAACCATATTTGATAAATGTTGGAAAGAATGGACTGAGTTTATCGACCCACATGAAACAGATTTCAAGTAAAAGAGCGTCATCTGTATTGTAACCACCCTAGTTGTCTGCTACACACAAACTCTTTTGGTTTTTTTGTAAATTTGTTTGGTTTTTAAAAAAGGATGTGTAAAAAGTGTACAATGTAAGATGCTTTGTACCTTTTGATTTGTACATGATTGTCCCCCTTAGCACTTCCATTGTGTTGCAGTAAACGTTAGAGGATCTGAGGTGCAATCTTGACAATTGTAAGATAAACAGTAGGTTAACAAAGTATCAACCAGGAATGGCAAACCCTTCATTTTTTTTTTTTTTTATGCCAAACCCTGCATTTTTTTTTTTTTTTTTTTTTTTTTGCCAAAACCTCTATGTTGGGACTCCCACTAAGCCCACAGAGTGATCTCAGTGCTGTTGGTCTGTGATGTACGATGACCACATACAAAGGAAAAAATCTTCCAAATGTCCACTCCGGACAGTCAGGCAAAAAGCTGGCCATCATAGCATCCTTCTGGTTGTGCGCCACCGTCTCCCCAGTCTCTCTCCCAGAATTCTCTGTTTTGCATATCATTGTAATTTTGACACAATTAATCAGATGCTGTTAGACAAGCCAACAAGCACTTTGTTTGAAGCATACTGATGCCTTAAAATCTTCCTACCACTAAATGATACCAAATGTAAAATGAAATTGCGGGAACAATACTTCTGAACCAGAGATTGACACAACCTCTCAAATATGCTGCTGTCCTCTCAGTTTGTATCTAAGATATTACAAACCAAATCCCCAGTTTTGGCATTTCTCCTTAAACTCAGATGTGTTTTTGATGATCGATACTTATTGATACTAAGGTTCAGTCATTCATGTGAGCAACCATCAACCAGTCACGGAGCCTGTCTGCACAGCGTCCACTTTGGACACATAGACTGCCTGTTTAAACTGTCACAGACCAGTGATACGATGACTGGAGGCGTAAAAGATCATGCGCTGTTCCTTGCAAAATTTCTGATGTCACATAATCCCAGCTTCCTTCCCAGCTATATCTTCACTTCACTTGAACAGAATCCAATTTCAATTTTCCTGCAGAAGAAGACACTGATTTGGATTATTTAATGCCATAATTTATCCAAATCTATCCATGCCACCTTTAGCCTGAGGAGCTCCGTCGTGCTAATATGGTGTTCCTCAGAGCATGATTCATCCTTCCTCTTCATGGCTGTAACCACTAGCTGTCGACAATTAGCTTTTCGAAGACAAACCCACAGACACCTCTTTTATGTGTTGCTTATTTATATTTTTTTCCACATCACTGCACTAAGCAGGCATGTTGATCTTTCTCTTAGCAATATCGCACTGAAGCCCACTGTCAGGACTGACATAAACGTGTAAAGGGGCACACAACAGTGAATTGAACCCTTAGCAGGGACCTGACGCGTGAATGTACATCAGGTGGCAAAAGCAAAAACAAACCTGTCACATGAGGATACAGTGTGAGGCAGCCAACAGTAACTAACAGACAGCCAATGCCATACACACACTCCGATGCACACAGAATCGAAGCTTGGTATTCTGGGCTGTTTTTACAGGATTCATACACAGCCCTGAAAAGTTTAGGCAGTTCAATCTACAAATCTTTATAGATTCATAATTGAGATGCCAAATTTCAATTGACCGAGCACCAGGTGACAGTACATTTTTCTTTGACAGATCAATCAATGAGCCACCCTCTACACAGGCTGCTAACTTTGTGAAATGTAGAATTTAAATGCTTGAGAAATTCAGAGCTCTTTGCCAGGTTTCTCTTTCTTTGTTTGTGTTTACCACAACACTCTCTGACCATCAGCCAACAAATCTTGCCCGTGGCTCTGTATCAAACACACAGTTGATTGGCTGCCGGACAGACTGCTCCACAATATTTCTCTGTGTTTGTTCATGTTTACAACACCACAGTGAGGATTGGGCTTTCAAAACTCCTTCAAGTGGTTGTTTGATGACCAGGACTTGATTTTAAGGTTTGGATTGGATTTAGATTCAAGGATAATTTAAATCTGATGTTGTGCTCACTTATGTCTTTTCCACCAGTTGGAGAAAACATCGAGCAATTGAAGCTTTGTACTGTAAATGAAATTAAGAACGGGGATGTCATCTCCCTGCATAGCAAGATAGCTACATAGCTGCATTGACAAAGTTGTACAGGTTGTTGTAAGTCAACTTACTAACTTACAAAATTTCTTTGATCGCCACTTCAAGTTAATTGCTCACAGCAGCTTTTATCACAGCATCTGTGTGGACAGATACATTACTCACTACTGATTGGTTAGGGCAGTGGTTCCCAAACTGAAGGATGCAGAGTTATATTGGGGGGGGGGGCGCAGCGATGGGGGTTGCCAGGTCGGCGTATATGTGTACATATGTGCTATTTAGGTTAATTATTAATTATTACAGAAAATGTTTAAAAAAAAATTCTATAGGAGTTTGCAAGCAAACGTCGTGTCTGAGAGTGTGTTTATGCCGGTACATGTAGGTAGGGGGGCCCGAAAATATTTTTAACGTCCTAATGGGGGCCCTGCAGAAAAAGTTTGGGAACCACTGGGTTAGGGCAACAAAAAGAAATTCCATGACACGAACATGATGTCAGACTGAATGAATGAAGTTAAACAAAGTGTTAGTTCAGTGTGATTATTAGTCCACTGAGATTTGAGAACACAGCAACATCACTAAAAAGAGGTCAGATGGAGCAACAAACATGAGCCCTGGAAGTAGATTCTTATACAGTTTGCTACAATAGCTATTTTAGAAAGCTAATTTCTCTCTTTCAGGTGAACTCAGAAACTAGGGTTTGAAATGATTTGTGTAAACACTTTAAAATGCTTGTCTTGTCCAGATACTATTTGCTGTTTTGAGTCACATTTCCCAAATCAACAGTGTAACAAGAGAAAAGGCGCATGACCTATGGACAGAATGGGCACATTATGAGAAAAAGATCTACATTGAAAAATACCGAATTCTTCCTGTATACATGTTGCTGCGATATTGTGTATTTGAAAGAAGGTGTTGCAATGAATGTGAATGAAAATGGAACGTCTTGTATTTTAAATGTAATTGCACCGCATGATGAATTACAAGCATGAACCACATGTATAATTGCATGCAGGTGGAATGACATCAGAAAATATGTAATTATTGTACAAGCTGACTTGTTAAAAGTCTGGCAGGTTTATTTTTCAGTAAACTTGGCAGGTAAACCTGATGCACTGTGACCAGTGGCCAGAACATTAGTGTTGGGTGCTGTTCGTAAGTAAAAGGTCATTTTGTTAGCAAACCACTGCCATTGTACTCACAGTAATGTTTTCATTTGGGAAGCAGGTTGTTTATTCATAGAGTGGAGGGACCTAGTTATTATTATAATACTGTCACAAGTGACTTCTTAAAAAATGAAAGTCTCTGAACATTGGGTAGAATGACAGGTGCTCTTGTGGCAGGATGACCTCACCATGTACTGCCTGTTCTCCGGCAGGTCCCAGGACTTCTGCTGTGAGATGTGTGGCTGCTCCATGCGTTCTGCCCTCCTGGCTTTGACTCCCAACAGCAACCCAAGCGCTGAGGACCACAAGGCTAAAGAACTGGCCCAGCAAATCAACTTCAAGGTACAAACGCTGGCTGTTACATGAGTCACATTTGATTCACAGTTCAGTCAATGATTTAACCCTAAGAGCAAAAGAGCTGCTGACAGTACAAGCTACAAAAGGAATTCCTGCTGCTATTTCCCTTCCGCTCGCTTTGTATATAAATAAGCTCATTTACTTTAGTGCTATGACATGTTAGGACTGGACTGTAAACTATTATGAATCTTTTACTCATTTAAATTTACTCATATCACACTTTTCAATAAACTGTCTAAAAACTGTGTGAATTATATAAGAATACTAAACTCCCAACAAGTGTACGAGGCCATTATTTGAAAAAAACTTTCTTCTTTTATCAGTGTATTTGATCATATTTTCTGATGGGCTCTTGTTTTAATTTGCTGTTGCTGCTGTTTTCTGGTCATGCAAACCCAACATTTTCCATCAGTACAACACAATCGCGCCATACTCAAGAATCTGTTGCTCTGAACTTCTCTTTTTAACACAAATAATGCTTTCATTCTAGTGTCTAGTCTGGTCAGCTCTTTCACTGACTCTTAATGGTATGCATGATTTTCCTGAAAAACAAAGTATAGACTCTTACAAAAGTAATCCCTCTCTATCATCACTTAAGACCCTCTAGAAGTTTGTGGCGATGTATGTACATACAGAGACTCTGCCCTCTGCCTGTATATTCTTATTTTCTGAGTATTTTGCTGTGTTTGAACTGATGTGTCTGGGCTGCAACCGTTGGACAGTGGGTGCCATAACAGCATGGAGGTTGTGAGGTCAGGACTGGTAGGATAGTGACGAGGTTACATCGCTGTGTTTTTATGTGCTTCAGTGTTTCCCCTGCTTCTCTGTCTATCTCTGCTGTATGCTGTGTGCTGCTCCTCTACTGTCAGTGTGTCTGTTTGACCGACACCCACACACATGCAGAGCAGAGAGCCACAGTGGAAATCTACAT
Source organism: Holacanthus passer (assembly GCA_025331565.1). Taxonomy (NCBI): domain Eukaryota; kingdom Metazoa; phylum Chordata; class Actinopteri; family Pomacanthidae; genus Holacanthus; species Holacanthus passer. The sequence goes on along the minus strand of JAFREQ010000041.1, from coordinate 2,090,459 downwards.
TATACTGACATATATATTATGCTGGTAGCATGTACCATGCCAGCTATTATAGTACAGGTAATTCCACCCTCTGCAATATTTTTAAAATTGGCCTTAATTAAGAAACCGACCTTTTATTTGTTTGCACCACATCCTCTGCTATTATAACAACCATTGACATCTAACCAGAGGTTTAGTCTATCAGCCCACAGGATAAACTCATCTGAAAAGAGCTGCCATGAGAGAAGAAATATCATCCACTGCTTTATGTAAAAAGAGATATCATTATTTTTAATGTTGTTGAAGTAACTGTAACAGTTTGTCATGATATACTATGAACTATTTGAAATTGTATTGTCCAGCCCTGTGACAAAAACCAAGGCACAGTGTATATGACTGCAGTCCCCTGTGTGTTAATTTAGGCAGAGTCCAGTTTATCCAGACAGACAAGTGAGAGTGGAGGAGCAGAAAGCCAGCCTTCCACACTCAACCAGGGAGACATCTCCATGTCTGCAGGCGAGGAAGCTGCTGACAGTCCCCAGGCTGAACAGGTAGGTGTTAAACTGCCACTTTGGGGTTGCACAGGACAGCACATAAGCTGCCTGCAGCCAGCCCAGCACATACATAACAGACCATCCCCATGGCTTTAACTTATTAACTACAAATATAACATTACTGGCAACCATTTCACAAAGCATACTGTGTTTAGATGGCTTTTCTATCTGCCAACAAGCCATTGTTTTCACATTCATCGCAATGGACAGGTATTATTATTATACACTCACTGGAATCCAAGAAACTAGTCTAAGCGTATATAATTCTGCTTCATTGCAAATTATGTCTAAACATGTGTAATATTGTCCATAATTTCTATGAGAATGTGATAACATTGTATTTACCAAGTTAATTGCTGTGAACTAGGATTGTGGTGGCATTGCAAAGAAGATAAGATATGCAGTGAGATAATCTGAAAGTTAGCCAAACCTATTATGAAATGAGGTGAGTGGTAAAATGATTACCCAAACTGTCCACTGTAAGCATCCATCACAGTGCAGTGAGGTAGTTTTACCAACACAATAATGACCCGTTGGGCTTTTTTGTAACAATGTCACCCTGTTGCCAGATATCAGCATTTTATGCTTTGGTGAGTATAATGTTTCCGTAACTGATAGACATGAGGGCCAAAACCAAAAAAACACAACACCCAAGTTGTCCTCCTCCTTTGAGGTACAGTATGTTTTGGAAAATTGTTGACAGTGATGTAAAGTGTATGTGATTAGTAGGCTAAACCATGCAAAACAACTGCCAAGATTCCTTCTGAAGAAACATTCACATTTTTCACAGCAGACATTTTGACCTGTAAAACACAAACACAGATGTAACTAATATCAGCATTAATCGCAGCATATTGCATTGCAATAATTGCCATTGATAATGTTATTAGTCTCACTTGAATCTGATTCATTGGGACCAATAAACAAAAAACAGTGTTCTGAGGGTTTATAAGATTTATTCAGACAGCACGATGACATATAAAGTACTCAATGGACAGATTTTGACTGAGAAAAGATAAATGCTCATCAAGTAAACACATAATTCAAATCCTCTCAATTACACTGTGAGTATATTAGGACAACTTTGTGTTTCATGTGTAAAAATCTAGGCAGTTTAAGCAAAATTTAAAGTAGTATTTTTATATTGTGGTATCAGTAAATATCATGATGGAAAAAAGTCATCAGAAAATACTGACCATTGGTCATTGATTTGCAGCATTATCAGCAATGGCCTAATACAAACTAAGTTATTATCATCTGATGATACATATCCTCATATAGCCCACCTGTACCTGTATACCTGTACTACAGCAAGAACAGAAAGTGTTGTGTAATCCATCACCTTGCTGCAGTGATGCTGACGTGTCACCACTGTCAGGTGTGGTCAGAGGTGCAACACACAGGCCTTCAGGCTTGTTTTAAGTTGCTCTTGTAATTGCATTTTTCATTTTTATTCATTAAAAACATGCATTAAAGGGAACATGCAGCTGATGCTGTCCATCAGTGGTTCCCAAAAGTGGGTGCTGCAGCACCTTGGGGTGCCTAAAAGACAAGACCAAGGGTGCAGCAAGATTTATTATATCATTGTTCATTTATTGAGAGTTTTTAAAGGTTTCACCACATAAAACAAAAATCTGCAACATTTACACCTAGTACATTTTATGTTATGTTTTCAAAGTTATCAGAACAGAGGGAAAAGATGATAAATATCAAATTCACTGTAAACAGAGCTCAAAGAACTGATACATTTCAGTCTTCAACACAGTGTGATGGAACTGGATCTGCGCTTCTGAGTTCATAGCCTTACAGACAGTTCTTGGCTGCTTGAGGAAGACAGATATCCATTCTGGATACTGGAAAACAAGACAAGAACGCAAACTTCCCCACTGAGGGACAAATAAAGATTTATCTTATCTGTGCAATGAGACCTTCTGGTTTTTCTCTCCCCACATCAGCCTCACTGGTCTTTTTTTGAAGAAAAATGAAAGAAAAACATTTACATATTATTGTATTTGATTTTATTCAGTGTTTATTTTAAATCTGCAGAGCACCTGTTTATTCTGAGTGATTGAGCATGAGTCTATAGTATTGAACCTAATATTAATATAATATATAGCATAATAAAATTCAAAAAAAAATTCTAAAAACAGTAATCATAATATATCAGCATATGTGTATGTTATATTGGGGGTTGGGTGGCTCGAGTGAAATGACAAAAAAAACTGTCCTTGGAAAGGACACTGTTTCTGTTTTAAATAATATTTTCTAAGTGAATTTCGGTTTGCTTCGTTTGGTTACTAGTTTTCTCTTGACAGTTAACATATCAGTTGTGCCTGAGATGTTTTTAAGCTTCCAAACCAACCACTAAACTATAAATCTCACTCACTGACATGCAATACTGTTGATACTAAGGATTATTTAGGCTTTGCTGATTCCTTTTTGTGATGTTTGGCATAATTAAAAAAAAATAGACCTGTCTTCAGCATTCTGTAGTTTGCTTTTCTACCCATTTAAGCAGCAAAGTATTGGGCAGAGCAGTGGGTGTTCCAAAGCTCCACAATGTAGATTATATATTGCTGTCTGTATGCAGTTAATTACCCATCTTTCACATTTTCCTTTTAATTGGTGGCATGCTTCATCACCTACTGATATCCCACTGAGCTCCACAATCATTTTGAATGTGTAGAGAAGGAAATGATTGTGCCTAATTGTACAGCAGCACCATGCCAGCTGTATTGGTTGCACTGAGTTAGTGTGTGAAATCAAGCAGCTAGACATCAGCACTCTCTATTAACATCATAGTGGATGTGTTATGGGAGCTGGAAGCCTGTGGTGCCACAGCTTCTTTTCACCAGTTCAGATGATATGGATGGACTTTGTTGCCTAAGAGGATTGATTTTGGCGCCAGCTGCTACCCACAGAACCACAGTGACAGAGTCTGAAGGAGTAGAGAGAAGGGTCAACTTAGATTAGTGTTTCTGAGTTTGGATAAACCGAGGAGGGCTGTGTCAAAAATAGGATTCACCATCTGCCGCTGAGGTTGGAGGGAAAAGACTCAGTCTCATAAAAGACTGAGACAGACCAGCCCACAATATCCCACACTGCCTTGCTGTTGTTCAACAAAGTACTGAGGGATGTGGGACAACTGTGTACTGTGTGACGTACAGTATAGTTTGTGGAATTGAGGATGTAAAAGCTGAGCCCATCACCAATGCTCATTGGTTAGTCACCCCCCTCTCAGCCTCCTATCCTCCAGAGAGGACTCATTCTATCAGCACAGGTCATCTTAAACGAACAGGAGCCTCATGAATTTGATTTCTACCACTAAGTATTTATGCATTCTCTGAAGTTGCACAAAGGGTGGTGGCAAACACACAAATTTGGGAAATTTGCTCGCAGGGTTCATTTTTCTGTATGTATACGCTACTTTGTCGACACTGTGTATAAGATATACCTTTATTCGTCCCACAGTGGGGAAATTCACAGTATCTGTCTATCCGTGTGTGGGTACATTAATGCCAAGTAGGGCTGTAAGTAACCCTAACCCTAATGATGTACATTGTCAAATAATGAGGTAATTATTTTCTCAAGTAATCAATTGCCTATAGTGTAAAATGTCATAAACAGTGGAAAAGTTCCCAGAGATATCTACAGATGTCCTGTTTTGTCTGATGAACAGTTCAAAATTCAAAGATATTTAGTTTTCTATCAAAGAAGAAAACCAGAAAATATTCACATTGTAGAAACAGATCAATTTTGCTATTTTGCTTATAAATTACTTGAACGATGACGCATATATAACCCATAATGTTGCTAATCAGTTTTCTGTTGAGCCCTTCAGGGCCAGTGTTTACCGTCTAAGTTGCGTTCTGACTCTACTGTGGCTGCCTGAAAAAGACAATCTACAATCTGCTGTGTTATGATACAGCCAAAACCATGACTTAATTTTTCTCCATTCTTCATTTACATAGTTTCTGTTGTTGCAATGAGTATTAATAGTGATTTGATTTCAGTTCATAAATACTACCTTTTAAACAGCAGTCATTTTCAAGCTGTTGGCTACGCTGCTGCCATTATTATTTAATGACAACAGCTGTACTTTGTCACCATCTAGGCTGACATTTAAAATGAGTAATCACAGGAGGCAACAAAAGTTTGTCTTCTCAGCTTTCCTGCCACACATCCCCCTACCCTTACTGTGCACTGTCTGCAATTACTTTGCAACAGTTCTGTTTTTGGAGGGGGGTAAAGGCCTAGTGAGGACAGAGGGACAGCGAGAAAAGAAAAGCATTTATAAATTTTTCTTGCCATAAATCTACATACACTATTGAGAAAATACACATACCATTACACATGCTTCCAAATGCAAAAAATGTTGGCAAAACAACTTGACTATATTATAAATGTGTATGCTAACAAACAGATGGTCTGCTTCAATATACATTCGAACTGTGATAGAGCATAGTACTATCCAAACGTAATGCAATGGACATAGACAAGCATAATCCATTAATAAATAATAAATTATTTCATCTCTAATGCCTAGTTTCATCTCACTGATCTTCTCAATGTCATCTTCCTCCACAGGCAGGGGCATCTCCAGCTACAGGAGTAGAGGGGCCCCGGCCCCCTGCAGACCCCAGCACTGGTCGCCCTCTCAGCCCCCGGCAGCGTCGCACCCAGCAGCACAGCCAGCAGGGCCAGAGAGATGGCAGAGATCCAGCCAGCAGGCCAGCCCTCAACCCGGCTCCTCGCCAACATCAGGATGAAAGCCACGCAGGCTCGGCAGTCCTCATTGTGGTGCTCACTTTGGCTCTCGCCGCACTCATCTTCCGTAGGATCTACCTGGCTCAAGAATACAAGTTTGACTACGAGTTGTAACCAACTAGGCAGCCCCCTACCCACCCCCCACCCTTGAGTAACACCCTCTTGCTACCCTAACAGAATAATGACCCGCTATAGTGGAACCAGTGCTGAGGCGGTGTCTGCCACTGACTTTCTGCCCTCCCTGCTCACGAGCAGATGGTTCAGTCTCCACTGAGGAGGAACTTTCATTCCTGCAAGGGAGGTGCTCCACTCACCACAACAGCTTCAGGGTGTCTTTTAATCAGTGTGAATTTTACTGTCCAGAGTGTAATGCATTTTTAAAAATGGGAAGCTTTATTGTGTTTGTGATCAGTTCAGTAGCCACACACACCACATGTACCCTTCCATATAACTGTTGTCTGTCTGAGGGCTGCCACTTGTTCCCATTATTTAATTAAAACTTTAATATAATATGTCAACAACATGAAATTATGGGGGAGTTTTGTCTTAAGGTAATTATTTAATCATGGATCTATCTGTGTAGAGTGTATGTGCTATAATGACTTCTTCATTATGTGCTGTAACTTCTTGTTAGGTCAGGTCAGTCACACCTAACAGGGCTCTGTTGTAATGGTGCAAATACAGCAACTGCTGTGTGGGTGTCTTCAATTGCTCCAGCTATTTTGCTTCACATGGATGTGGTTGGTATGGTACTTAAGTCTTATTTCAACTGTGTCTCACATCATCATAAATGGTCACATCATAATGTAATTGATGTGATATAGCAACATTGCGCATTCAAGAATAGAACATGAAATGTTGCTTAAAAAGTTGGAGTGGTGGCAGTGATGCACAGGATTGAGGAGCCCTGGTAATCGAACTTCTCCCACATGAACAGGCAGAATGCTGGGTTATAACTGAGCAGTCTGATGTGTGTAGAGGCGTGTGTGGCGACACCTTTCAAATCAGAGGCTGCAGATTTGTCAACATGTGTCCTGCTGCCTTCATGACTGCAGGGATTTAAAATGCTGAATGAGAAACTTGACAGTATAAAGGAGCTGTGGATAACAGATAATGTAAGAATCACTCATGTTGATTTATCAACATTTGTGTGTTACACCGTGCTGTGTGACGATTGTAATGTATTGCTGCAGGGGTACTGTTGTAGAGATGTTATTGCACTTTGTACTGAGTAGTGGAGTACATATCTTGAGATCACAATTTCTGACACAGGCCTTTTTCTTGCCTTTAATGTAAACTGACAAGACCAAAAAGTATTCCAGTAGTCAACAGCAGCACCACAGAAGACAGGTCACTGACGGTCACTGACACTAACCATGAGAAAATACATTGCCTGGAAATCAAACAGAACTATCAAGCATCCAAATTTTGTCAAGTACTTGCCCTTCCTCTCACCTCTTTTAGAGACTGAGTAACATGAATGTCATTTAATAATAACAGGCACTTGTAGAAGTATAGCAGCATGCATGCATCACCTCCTGCAGTCGCACATTGAAGGGGAACTCCACCGCTTTTACACATCATCTGTTTGCAGGGCCTGGGGAGTACTACTGCATATTTGAAACGTGTTGTATGGAGCACTTTGTGTCTCCAGACGAAGCTATGTGAAGTTTGATGTCCTCAAGTGATGTCACTTAAGTCAGGATTGGTTGGGGTGGAAGACTACAAGCTTGATCATTTAAAAAAAATCTGTGGGTGTAGAGTTAGAAAGAAGCAGTCTTACCAGACCTCTATGGCACGCTCCTCATCTCTGCTGCAGGCCACATTAGCCGCTACTAGCATAACACACATGAATCTCTGACTGATGACTGCCAGCGGTCAAGTTGCATTGTGAGTAATTTAGGTGCCAGGTTTTTGACAAGGAAGATTGTGTGGGGGGAAAAGACAGTATCTCTGGTTCTGCTGCCTTGATTTCGATCCTGTTTGTTTTCAAACTGTCCACTGTGGGTCTGACAATGTTGCAATGATAAATCAGTGCAGTGCTCTTTTTAGGTGGCCACAGAATATGGTTAAACACCTGGTGTAATCACATTAATCTTTAAACTAATTTAAATGCATTACTGTTTGGAGAATGTTTGAATTGAAATTGTTTATTTGCAGATTAAAGGATTGTATCATAATTGCTTGAAATTCACAGTATGTAGTTTACAAAATCACCAAATTGCAGGTGTGGTGACTTTACTCCAGAAACAGGTGTGGCTCTGAGACATCTATTCTCAGTGCAACTTCTTAGACCCAGTTTCCACCAAAACACCAGCCACCCGCTTTGTGCTGTCTCATTTAAATCCAACTCCCACCTGTGCTTGGCAGAACAGTACCAAAAGCAAAAAGAGAATCTTGCACAGCTTACATTCGTCATTGTTATTCTGCTAAATTAGAGCAGTGAGCAGAGCAGCAGTCCTGTGAAGGGAATGAGTTGACAGATCCAGCATAGGCTAAATACAACATGTTTGTTGAAGTACAGCATGAGGGCACAGTGCTTTGAACTGTTATCACCACAGCAACAGTTACTGTTGAGATATATTTAGGGAATTTTTCCACCAGTAAACATGATTCCGGTCTTCAGAAAACAGTAACCCTGCTGGTTCGGCCAAGTCTCTGCTTAGTTTCAGCACAAGTCGGACTCAGTGGATTTTCTTTGCTTTCACACCTACAAAGATGATATTTATTTGAAATGAATCAGGAAGTCATTTTTGTATAGACGATGTAATCCCATTCATTTGGATCTTTCCTCCCTCACTGCATCTCTCCCTGTGTCCCCTGCTATTTCATGGTATTCACACCACGTCCCTGTGCATTAATCTCTTGTTTGGCTTGCATTCTCTGAAGCTGTATGCAAACAGTCATCCCCCCACCCCCCACCCACCCCCTTTGTATAAATAGACCCAAACACTGTCTAACGTTTACCCTCTTTGATATACTTTGAGTAGGGGTTTATCACTCTGATGAGACTTGGAGGAACTGGGAAGCAATTTAAATTCGCTCTTTGCACATCGTAGCTGACAGCTTTTTGACATGTGCGGCAACTTGGCAGCATACAAATAGCTCAGAGGTAGTCGTAGCAGTCTACCTGGGGAACAAATCAGTCTCTGTAGTTTTTCTTTTATTTGAGCAACATCGTATGCCTGCATATGTCCAGGTAAAGGCAGCAGAGATTCTTCATGAATATCCAAATTCTCGGAATCTCTCCATATCTGTCTCTTCAGTTGTTGGGCCCAAGGCTGGTATACTGGGATATAAACATAAAATAAATGGCTTGAATGAAAGAATATGTTTGCTGTGTGTCAGCTTTTATAATGTCTTATATTTTCCCATCCCACCGGGAATAATACACTATTCCCAGTGGGATGTGTAGGCATCAACAAGCATTGCTGTTACCTTTAAATAATGCATGTAGCTACATCTCTCATGTAAAGTTTTCTAATATATGTAGCTGTGAATCATCACAGCCACCTAAGCAGTGATTATGGCAGAATTCAGAGACAACACATCTGAGTATCTATCGCTACTATGAAGCACAGGAAATTAGCTGTGCATTTCTGGGATGTTCGGCTGGACAGGCTATTTCTGCTTTGAGGTTTTTTGGGCAGATTTTAGAAGACTTTACTAGTGGGGGTTTTTTAAACAAGAGTCTTCAGCCATGCTAATGGTTCTGTGGGGCTGTACTGAGGCATGTTGATGCTTTAAGCTAAATGCCATTATGTTGATGCTAAGCAGGTATAATTTTTACTGCTGTGAGCTATCACCTCACAACAAGAATGTCTTGGGTTGCAGAGTTTGCCTTTTCTCCCTATGCCTATGGGTTTTTTACAGGTGGTTTCTCTGGTTTCCCACTGCCTCAAAACATGCCGGTTAACTTGTGACTCTCTTGTGGTTCTTGTATTGAAATATGCAGTACTTGTAATTGAATTATTACACCTATGCATTTAAATGATTTGGTCTCAGCATTGTAAAAAAAAAAATGGACATAGTTTTGAAAGCTAAATGTTCTAATGCATGCCAGATACTTTATCTGAACTTGCCCTCAAGGACTTGAAAAACGGAGACTTAAGACTGACAAGACTTCAGACTTCATTGAATTTAAACTTGACTTGGACTTGTTTCAGTTTACATCAGACTTGATCACACTCGTTTTGATCAGCTCAAGACTTGACTCTAAAAGACAGCTCTGGGTTAAGCTGCCTATATATTATATATCTAATTGGATTAATCTATAAATGAACTGCTTCTTGAGTTCAAACAGACAAGAGAAGCTGAAGAAAGACATTTTTGTACAGCAGTTTCCCTGTGCATTCCCTTTAAGATTGTCTAAAGAGAGACAATGTAGTTTCTGCAATTTTCCCAATTATGTAAGGTCAGTGACAGTGAATTTGAGTAAAAAAGTGAAAGGCATAAAATTAAGGTAGTAAAATGTATCTATTGTTACACAATTTCGTTAGCCAGCTTCAAAATATCTAAAACTTTTCCCCCACTTTTTTAAAGAGAGGGAAATATTTTCTCCTTACTTCATATATATATACTCAGCATTCATCTGACTGGATATAGCCATCTAGAAAACACGGCTTTGACTGGATAATACTTTTTAATCTCAAAAAGTCTTTGTCAAATGGAAACAGAATGTCCCTCCTCAAGGAAACAGAGCTGACACTGTAGCAGGCACTGTAATTCTTGACTGTCCAATGGAGGGCAGAGGTCAAGAAGGAAACAATCAGACATCAAGCGGAAGGCCACATCTTTTTAAAAAACACATCAATGACAGTGTTTACTCCTACAGTAACTGTGGGCGGTTGAGTGAAATGATGCAGTCAGCAGCTGTCCTCTGACTTTACACAGAGAAAAGTGGATTTGGCAAATTGTGTAGGAAATCCATATAAAATATTAATCTAAATTCATTCTTAGAAGGATATTATATTGTGTGAGATATTGTAATTCCACTGGTTTCCAATGCAATTTCACATCTTCCAAGCACTTTTCTCTTCAGACTCCAGGCAGCAGGAGTGAAGAGAAGCAGCCAGATGTGGTCATCCACATTACGTCATTTTCAGAGGATGCCCTTACGCTGCCCTACACTGCAAAAAATGATACACACAACAAACCGAGAGTGTTTAAATTTGCGACAAACGAGATAAGTTTGTAAGTGAGACAATTTCTATTGGTTCACTTGTAATAGAAAACTACTCATTTCAACATTTTGTCTCGTTAGTGAAAAAGCGCAGCTGAAGGAGGAATATCGTGATTCCACTTTTTTCTGTCTCTTTATTTTTCTCTGTGAGGGCGAGCTGCCTCCTCTCAGCAGTGTCCCTGTCTCTGTCAGGAGGGACGGCTTTCTGTTTTCGGAGCGCGCAGCATCTGGTCCTGATGCTGCGCGAGCGCTCCCCTCTGGAGTCTGAAGACCAATCAGAGCGACTCCAGCTTCCCTCCTGTTCCCCACAGCACCTCTCTCACCCTCACACTCCCCTCCTGCCTCTGACAGGAAGATGGTCCCGTGCACACAGCGTCCTGCACGCGGACCCACGGCGTCACTCATCGGCCGGACTCTGCGGGACTTTTGAACTCATCATGCCGCGGTTCGTCAGGTTCCTGCTCTTACTTCTGTGCTTGATCCTGATCGCGGAGTGCAGGAAACACAAGAGCAGGAAAAAGCGCTGGTCCGCGCCGGCGGAGACTCACAAGCCGGGCACGTAAGTACTGAACCCCTTTCTGTCTGTCATCCGGACTCAAATGAGACGTGAACTTCAGAGAGCATCATTATGACGAACAGCCAGCAGGAGATGCTCCAACATTTAGACGCACCTCAGTGCAACAGATCAGTTTACACTTAACGCCAGTTTGACCGCAAACACAGAGGGAGGCTGAGGATTTGTGCCCAGGAGAGGCAGCAGCTTTGCAGATGTTCATCTCCAAGAACAGCCAGAGTGTCAACATCTGCATGCGATTTGCGCATGAACACAACCTGCTCCTGTCAGTGCTGCAGCCTAAATCTTTCTTTTTAATTTGTGGGAACCAAGTCCTTGAACTGTGTGTCAAAACTTGTGTGTGTTGACAACAACAGGGAAAATCCGTGCCATACCTGGAGCTCACAGCTGATCGTCATAATCAGGTTGTAACGAGGGACTTAGTAACTGCTTAGTATGATGTATCACTTAACTTGGGGGCACAGAAAGAGTAACTGATGATGAAGTAATTAATGAGTCATCACTAGTTTGTATCACTCAGCAGCTGCTTCCAAATGAACCATTAAAGACTCATGAAGACAGTGGTCAGTATGTGGATTCACAGATATTTATGAATCAATCACGGCCAAATACATCATTAATATGGTAAGTTACAGTCTGTTCTTTAGCAACTCACCATTGTCATCTGTATGGTCCTCGAGTCACAGTCGTTCCTGATTCATTCCTCACTCGTTCCTCAGTAACTGCTCACGTTTTACAGATACACATACAGAATTCCATGTTCAATGCAACCTGCTGAGTGTTTGTTTTATTAGAAAGGGCAACAGTATGAAAAACACAAGATTACATTTTAAATACAATTTCATGACAAAAAAAGTATCAGAGGGCTTCACGTTGTGATTTATGTAGCCATGGACAGCTGCTTAGCTTGCTCTTGCCTTCCCCTCACCTCACTCTTAATTAGAAAGTATAACTTTCTTATTGTTTTTTTTAATCAAATGTGACCTACTAATAAGTGTTGTGTGTGTTTCAAAGCCTGATATATCTATTCATCGTGTCACAGAGCTCCACTGTTGCCAAAAAACATGAAAAAACACTTCACTGAGTCGCACTGTTGCAGGCTCCTACATTATCATTAACACACACACACACGCACACACACACACACACAGACTGAAGTTTATTTTGGTTCAATCTTACATACACCATCATGCTGCCCCTCACAAGAGCAGTAACGTGGATTAATCCACCACTGAAAATAGTCCCCAATAGTCAAATGCACTACTTCATCCTGTTTTTTAAATGAAACTATCCTGTATATTTGTGAGGTGTTTTTAAAGATTTCTGTCTTTAATCCAATGGGATTGGAGCTGAGTGCCACAGACTACTTAAAGAAGTCCAGTCCAGTATCCTCAGAAGTACGTTCATATTAGACAATTCTGCACCTGATGACCTACATCCATTGTCAGTAAACATACTGTACAGCGTCAATGTAAGAGGTATTGTGTCCTTTATGGCCAGGGCATAAAGTAAAATGCAACACACACCCATGATGTCATGGATCATTTTTTGACAGCAGTAACAGATCAGATTAACAGATCCGGAGAGGGAATGTAATAAAACCGCTGCTTTTCTGGTGTATAAACACTTAGCTAATGTTATGGAAAGACTGTAATTTAAAAATAGTATGATAAGAGGAAACAAACAGCAGTATCTGTGTTAAATTCTGATGTTTTGTTAATCCACCTCCTCCCTTTGCAAACTGCCTCGCTCTATAAAAACATAACCTGACTTTCTCATTTGCTCCCAATAATTAATCATTTTTCACATGAACGTAAACAAATCATTTTAGAGTACTCACTGAAATCACTAGTGCTGTCCTTCCTTTCTTAGACAAAGTGCTTTCAAAATTCAGCTTTCACATATCTATCATTGAAACATTTAAAGCACTACATGACAAATTACCTGCAAGGATAAAAATTAATTATTTTCATTCATTCGTCCTAGAATGAGGAACAAGACAAGAGTGTTGTGCCTTGCCGTCCATCTTCTTTTTTGAAAACCCATGAGTCAATGGATTTGACGAAATGCTGTTATTAGGGAGATAGATATGATATTGGGGGAACAAAAATTGACTTCATTTGCTGATGACACACTGATATACCTACCTAAGAAAAGTAAGGGACACTCTTAGATAATAAGCTTTATATACAGCAAGCACAGGTATTCACATGTAACTATGAGCGATGCAGAATCAATGCAGGTACCTGGGTTGAGCCTTGTTTAACGATATCTCAAATTTATTTGATCTTAATTATAGTCTATTGATTGACCAAACAATTTATGGAATGCAGCAGATTGATATCCAGATACTTATGGCAAGGTGGGGTAAAAAACAGGCATAAAACTCTAAACTAAGGAAGGAATGGGCTTGCATGGACCTGGATCCCCTGCTTACAAGGTTGCTACTTTGCAGCACAATTAAAGCCATGAATTGCTTGTGTACAGCAGGATACTCTGTAAGATGGGAAGAAATTAAAAGTGCAATAATAGGGTACCAATAGTAGTGATGATGGCAGATACCAAAGATAACCTCAGGATTCATTTATTATGGAAAACCTAGCAGGACACAGTAAGAATATGTGGACTAGCTGACTCTTCTAAACTGCTTATGGTGTGCATAAGATACAGATTTTGCACCAAATCCATCTGATCATGGATTTAAAAAATGGATAACTGTTACGAGGAGTGACGTAGGACTCAATACCAACACACTAAAACAGATAGAATTCATAATGTCCCTTATTTCCAAAAATGCAAATCTGCAGGTACGTAAACTCAAACTGAAGGATGTGTAACAACACGGAGGCAGTTTCAGATCCACAGGGAAATCACAGGGAAGTGTACAGAGAATGGCTCACCATGTGGGGTAGGGTCCGAGGAATGCCAAAACAGCCACAGAGACAGGCAAACAGAAACTGAGAATGCAGAGGCAGAACAGGTACAGAAGGCTGAGGTCAATTCAGGGTTACCACAAGGCAGGTTAATCAAAAAGCAGGCGAGGTTGGCAACAGTAAAATAATTCCAAGGGGTTGGCTCAAGAGTCTGACATCAATGATGAGAAGAACAGTCTGGCAAAGGCTGAGTGAAGTGGAGTGGCTTATATAGAGAGTCCTGATAAGTTATTGGCTGCAGCTGGGAACACAGGTGACTAGATGAGGTGGGAGTGGCCAGCAAGTGAGGCGAGGCAGAGGCGGGGTGAGTAGAGAAGTACCAGGGTGGAAACTATGGCAGGTGAGGAGTGACAACCTATGACAGAGAGAACTATGACAAGACACTGAACTCAGACATGACAGGACTAAGACAAGGCCGACAGAACTTAGAGAACTACAACATGAACAGGACAGAAATGTGGCTGGACACAGACAGAGAGACTGGACACAGAGAGACTGTGACTGGGGCTGAACAAAAACTAAGGCTGGACAGAGGCAGGCAGAACTGTGACAATAACAAAAGAACTTACTAATTATTATACATTTGTCCATAAGGGGGCATTCCAGAGCTTTGAATCTTTACATTAAAAACATGGTTTGGAACAAAACGGTTTCCGTAGATGCCTTTAAGTTTAATATTATTTCAACCAAAACCTGGATGTAGCTTTAGAAACAGGAGAGACATGAATTGTGAAAATATTCTTGACAATCCACAGCATCTAATAAGATTATCTCCAGAATGTATCATGGCATGTTCCATCCCAAGTCTAAGAAAATGCTGTTTGTAAAAGGGAAGTGGGAGAAAGAGGGAGAGATTAATATTTCAGAGGAGGGCTGGGGAAAATATGTCAAGCACAAGGGAATTCAACTACAGCTCAACTACATGGAGAAAATTCTGTTGGAAAAATATTGTAAGGTTTTTATTGCGCCCTTGCAAAACCAACATCGGGTCGTAAATGCTGGAGACAGCAAGCAAAAAGGTTGTCACAAGGAAGTGGCTGAAATCAGAGTCACCCGCCATTGATGAATGAATATAAATAATATATTGTAACAGGGAGTGGAGTAGGCAACACAAGAGAGTTTCTGAACCACAAGGAACACAGGAAAGTAGACTTAGTGTAATCTCTTACTGTGGGGTTGTCAAAGGGAAATGCCTACAGCCACGGAGAAACTGGAAGACAAAAAAAAAAAACAACAGGTAGAGCAGAACAGAAACAGAGGGCTCTGGTGGAATCCAGATTGATCAGAAACGGGCTGGGACGGCAACAGAGAGTGAGTCCAAAAGGTTAGCTTGAGAGTCTGGCATCAATGATGAGAAGAACAGTCTGGCAAAGGCTGAGTGAAGTGGAGTGACTTATATGGAGAGTCCTGATTCGTTATTGGCTGCAGCTGGGAACACAGGTGACTAGATGAGGTGCCAATGAGGAACCAAGCAGCAACCTCCGGCGCTGAAAAATGAAGCCATCACAGAAGTGCAAAAAGCTGCAGTTGCAATTACATTTGACCCCCATGTTAAAATGTCCGACTTTTTGGCAGAAGAAAACATGTTTGCAGCCTGGTACAAAAAATGACTCTCTTTAGCTGATTTTCTACGTCATGACATCAACTGTACAAGGGGTGAATTTTGAACACACTAGTTTAAAATCTGAAATTGTGCATAATGAACAGTGACGTCACTTTGATTGACAGCTGCCTGCTGGCTGTCGGCTCCAAATACGGAGCTCATTCAGTCACTGAACTGTGTCTTTGTCCGGGACGTCTGCGCTGTTTTCTCGGTGAGTTTGTTCTGGTGTTTGTGGAGCTGCTTGTTGGCTGGAGTTTGACTGTGCTGCCATGTTGACTGTGTTTCTCTCGGGTGTCCAGGACAAGTTTCTCTGGGGGGACACGGTGGAGGTTAATCTAAGCTAACGATGCTAACGGGAGCGTCTGGTAGCCTCAGTTATTAAACCTGTCAAAGTGACGAAGTCAAAGTGTTATAGTTTATGGTGTTAATACTTTTGAATAAAAGGCGTCTGTGTGAGGTTGGAAAATAAAAACCCTCCACGTTTGTTAACTAACATTATGTAATCTTAAACTGAACTGTATGTAAATACAATAAAGTTTTTGTAACTTCAGCTGGTTAGCCAGCTAGCTCGGTGAGCATGTTTCATCAAACAGGCTTCATTCAGCTCCACCCTCGCTCCACCTCTTTGTCTATATTTGGATTAACCGGAGTCAGGCAATGTCACCTCTGCCAAGATGGCTGCGCACTACGATTAACTTCAAAATTGCTCTTCAAAAATCTACAGGTGACGTCACAGACACTATGTCCATGTTTTATAGTCTATGGGCAGAACCAAGACAGAGCGGAACAGGGGTTCCTCAAGGGTCAGTGCTTGGTCCCCTCCTCTTCTCAATATGCACAACCTCACTTGGTGCAACAATCCACTCCCATGGTTTCTTATACCATTGCTATGCTGATGATACCCAGCTCTCTCAAAAACGGCTCCCTCCTACCTGAACACCCTCATTCAGGTCTACACTCCCTCCCGCTCACTACACTTGGCCAACGAAAGGTGCCTGATACAACCACCTCAAAAGGGCCTGAGGTCAATAGCCAGACTCTTCTCCTCTGTGGTTCCCCAGTGGTGGAACGAGTTACCAAACTCTATTCGATCTGCAGAGTCGCTCTCAGTCTTTAAGAAAAGACTAAAGACTCAGCTCTTAACTGAACACCTTGGCACTGGACAAATTCCAAAAAAACAAACAAACAAAAATTGTATTGTTGCATGTTATAATGTATTCCCTCCTCACTGCCTGTAGGCATAGGCCCTATCTAACTTGAACTTTGTTTTATGGCACTTATCCCGGTTGTTTTCTCCTGACTAGATCCTTGTGTTGTATTCACTCTCAGATGTACGTCGCTTTGGACAAAAGCGTCTGCTAAATGAAATTGTAGAAATGTAGAATTGTAGAACCAAACCGAGACAGAAAGGCAGAGTTAAGATAAGGCAGAACTGAACAAAGGTGCAGAGACTGAACACTGACAGAGAGACTGAACATTGACAGAGAGACTGAACAATGACAGAGAGACTGAACACTGACAGAGAGACTGAACAATGACAGAGAGACTGGACTAAGACATGGCAGGGAATGTGACTGGGGCTGAACAAAAACTAAGGCTGAACAGAGGCAGTCAGAACTGTGACATGTATGAAATATATATTATGGAAAGGTTGTCATTTTCCCTCAAAGTCCACCAAAGAAAAATTTGGATGGAGTGAATGGAATTATGTTAAGTTAAGTTATGAGGTTGGGCTTTAGCTGACTTTATAGATTAAATAAATGATGCAAATAATTAAGACTAATAAATAAAATAAAATAAATCCTGGTGGTAAAATGGTTCATTTAAAAGAAATGAAACAAACATTGCTCTGTAAATCCACTTGCAATAATACTGATACTATGTAGCATTCTTTTCTGGCAGACTTCTGGAGAACTCAGAAAGTACTGAAAGACAGACTAACACGTTGATAAAAATCTACCTAGAAGAGCATCAGCCTCACCCTTTAAGAACAAACTCTAATGGCACTTTAAAAACCTCTCCTCTCTGTCTGCTTGTCTGTTGCCAGTCCTTTGTCGAAGAAGGTTTCAGATGGAACCAAAACTCGGAAGGTAAAGACCAGCCACCTCCTGCGCATAGACGAGCACGACTTCACCATGAGGCCCGCCTTTGCAGGTAAGCTCTGTGAGCTTCAGGAGGCTCGTTGCTGCTTGTAGCCAGTGATCACGTTGGTGGCAACATAAGAAAACTTGTCTATTGTTCTTGTGTCTTTAAAGATGTCTGTTTTCTGAGTCATGTCACACACCAAAAGGATTAGATTAGGTTCACCCTTTGTTGAAGCGCAAAGTGAATGTTGATCCCACGCTGACTGGGAAAGCAGGAAGCTGTTTTAATTTTTCCCACCTGTCTTCTCTTCCACTTGGCTGCCAAACCTAAAGAGGACAGAAATAGGCAAGATGTGGAGCCTGCAGTCCCAAGCTGAAGAAAAAAAGAAAGAGAAATCCTGAGCAGGTTCTCTTACACTGTAAAAGCCTTCTGGCTCAGAGGTGAGCAGAGGTCATCCTACAGCACCTTATAGAAAAACCAGCATGAATTCCTTCTGAGGCCATTATTTGTCACCTCTGATTGCGTCTTCCAGCACGTACACTGATCTGTCATGTGTTGCCCAGAAGCAAAAGTCAACTTAAGGGCGTTGTGTGTGTTCTTGCTTTACACCTTGAATGTCAGGAAAATGACGCTGCTGTTGGGATTTAGGGGAGGCAATTAAAAATAAGAAGCTTATTTGTTGAACTAAAGCATCCTATTCACTGGCATTCAACATAGACGGGCCCTGTTTAAGCTCACGAGGAGGTGGCAAGCTAAATGAAACGTCCCACAGTGAATTTCATGCTCCTCTGGGACTACGCTTGCAGCCACAGATGGAAGCATGGATCCCACTGAGGATCACTTTTTTGTCTTGCGTTTGTCAGCTTTTCTTTGCAGGCAGCTTCTGCAGCAGCAGCAGTAGAAGAAGAAGAAGAAGAATGCAAGCTTCTTATTCAAACATCATCAAAAGCTGACTTGTGTAAGTTCCCCGCTGCTGCCTGTGAGACTGCCGTGCGTTCATTTGGCTCAGGACAAAGTGTGTGTGCAGCAGCAGCTGCTGTGGTTCCTCCTGGCTTCACAAAGGAGAGACTGCAGTGTTGCTAATGAAAGCCTCTTACATGGCAGCTACCCGTTCGCCGGGGAACAATATCAAGAACAACGCTGTTACGTGCCAATGGGATGTTATTGTAGGGATGGAGAAAAAATTCCTAAGTCACAATCATAATTTATTGTCCAAATGTACTCAATACAGCTGCTTTGTTGTGATCTCATATCCCATAGAACAAAGATATTAAATAGGAAAATGTTGTTTGTTTGGTTAAGATTCTTCAGTTTCTAAGTATACCTCAGAGAGCAGGGGGTTTGTGTTATCAGTAGTGTGCAAGCAGAGCTGTGAATATTGATAAGGGTTCTTTTGTCCTAATTACAGCAACTACACTGTTCCCAAAGGGCGGACCCCTGCAGTGTCCTGACAAATCAAACACACACAGGTCACTGAGAGGGAAAAAGACATTTGTTTGGGTGCAATATAAGATAAGATAAACCTTTATTCGTCCCACAGTGGGGAAATTCACAAGTTAAGCAAAGGGGATAGAAGCAGTTAAATAGTACAAAAGCAGTTTAAACAGGCTAAAAAGACGATATTAACAAATTTACATTAGAAATTTACGCAAGGCTTGCATTGTTGGATTAAAGTAAATATATGCCATCACATCAAGTTGCGATTTCCTGGGTACATCTATTTATGGAGCTCCTCCTCGCTGTCTGCCTCGGGTTTAACATCTGATGGGGTGGATAGACCTGTCATGCATTAGTCACATTTGCATTAAAGAGACCACATGTTTTCCCCTCATTTTTCCCACCCACCCCTCCCACCTACAGTAATGCGTCCTAGCACTTGGATTTCTTTCTAGGCTGTCTAATCTAGCCAGGGTGAACCAATAGTGGATTTACAGTTGCTAATCCATGACAAGAGGAGCAGTCCAGCATCATTAGGTAGAATGGATAGGGTGTTTTTCTCCCTCTTTTCTAGACACATTTGTAGAAATTATGTAAGAACAATTCAATCTGTGACAGCGTGACTGAATTAATGAGCAAATGAGACTACTTGCAAAGTGCAGCTGTAATCTGAGATATCTGACTTTCTGTAGAAGCTTTGTGGAGTAATTTACAAGATGAATGTATGTTCAGGATCAGATGTGTTGTGTGTAAGGATTATGACAGATAGATAGATAGATAGATAGATAGATAGATAGAGATAGATAGATAGATTTTCAAACTCACAGGTTTGAAGCCAGAATGTGCACATTTCATTTTGAAAGAAGAAAGAAATATTTCCCTCTTACAAGTGAAGAGTTGAACTAATAAGCAATTAAACATACAATTCAATTCAGTCCAGTTGGGGATTTGGCTGCTACAACTTTACTTGGTCTGGTATGACCTTTAAATGTAACTGACATTACTGTGTTAGTCCACTGACTTTATTTTCTTGCCAACTAAGTTTTAGCATGTCACAGATAAACATTTGAATGGTTTTATCTCATAAGTAAAAGTAAAGGTGTTGTTGTTTCCTGCTTGTGGTCCCATGCCACTTGCTCTCATTCAGCTTGCCAGAAGTTGCTTTCAGACAGCGAGCAGTCATCACTGTGGGTGCCAGCAGACGGACTTGTGTTCTGTGTTTTGAATCGCTGCCACAGAGAACCTGTGCCATACGTTTCAGGCTGCCGCCATCCCACCTAATATGATCTCATCATGCTGCTAAATAGAGCAGGCTGTAGCTTAAAATAAAAGGAATGGATAGCAATTTGACACAATAGGCAAGTTAATATGCAAATATCAAATATTGCTAACTGGTATCATAAAGGTTGTCTGAGGCTGAGTACTTTAATACTTTAAAGCTGATGTTGCTCCACTCCAGTTTCTTTTCGATTTGTTTGTGCACTGCCGGCGAAGAGTTGTACTTTACTTATGATTTATGTAATATTCCATTTATTTTTATTTATTTATCATTTAAATGAATAAATAATATTTTTGGGAGTTTTTTGCGTAGCATAAAGGGACTACAGCTTGCATTGTGTTGTACGACCCTGTGTTGAAGAATTATACATAAATGAACCTTGAAATGTTAAACCTTATAATTCAGGGAACTCGGATAACAATAAAATGATATAAATAGTTTTTTTTAATAAATTGTTTTCCTTGTTGGTTTTGTTGCCACAAGCCTCAATGGAAAGTTGAAAAAGTTGAATGTTTGCACTGAGTATTTATGACATAAATAAATGTACGAGGGAAAGAATCCACATTTGATAACAGTATATCAATATACCGCTGAGTAATGTGAAGGGTAACAGTAGCTGACTTGGCATTAGAACTGACTTGACTTGAGACGTAAAAAGAAAAGAGAAAAGAAGAAAATGAGTATTAATAGTATAATACAGTGCTTTGGCCAGGACAAGCTTCCCTCCCATCAGCACCAGAGCTTTCTGGCATCCTCGCCACTGTTGCCACATGCAGATTGGGTGCTTTTAAAAAAGCAAAGCTATTTTGTCCTCACACTTGGAGCGACGTCTGTCCATCTTTGGTTTTAGATGGATAAATTACTATTATTAAACACTGAGCTGAAATGTAATGAGTGCACATAAATTAGGCGTATAACGTATATACTATGCAGTATTTTGTTTCTTTCAGGGGGGCGGGCAAAATAATAAAAGATTATAATAACTAACAATAATGACTTTTTTAGGGGTGCTGTGATGAAATTTTGGTGTGCTTGAACACCCCTAAAAAGAGTCTAAAATTGTTGGTACTCCTAAGCATGGCTGCCATCAAGTTTATGTTGAAAACGATGGAAGCAGCGGAATCAATCACTCTATCAAAAATTCACCCACCAACACCTCTGAAGCTCATTAATGTACATATTGTACCTTGCTTCTTTAATCTGTAAATAGAAATGTAAAAATAATGGTTTGTTGTTTCGGAGAGAGTGAAGATGTGGTGGGGTTTTTTCAAAGAATCAAGATCATTTATTTGAGAATTAAGAAAGACACAACTTATTTTTACTTGTGTTTTTCTTTTTTAAACACACAGCTCTTTGCAGGTTGCATTGCTATGAGGTAATGTATCTATTTGTGGCTATGTAAAACAAATAACTGAAATATGATGAAACAAAGTTTGTTTTAGTTCCGGTCAGACACCTGGGTTACACATAAGTCTACATTTAACAGTTGCTCTGTAATAGTAATTTAGTTGAGAAAGCAAACATTATGAACTTTCCCTAGTTATGTTGTGTTTTCCCAATAATAAGCAAACAGCAAGATATAGATCATTAGCAAGGCCAACATAAATGTTACATTATAAGCCAGTTTATTGTCCTCCGTGACCTTTATGATAATAATAAATGCATAAATAAAATCGATATGTTACATACCTGTCCAGAAGGAAGAACGCCAATTCAGGATCAGTTTTCGGTCACGTCCGGTCAATTGTTATATATAGTGCCAAATAATAAGAGAAGTCAGAGCACTTTTCATACACAATAGTTCTAGGCCATACTCTCAACTATAAAGCTGTTTCTGTTTCTGTCAGTCAAACAATATAACAAATGGAAGTGGGTTCTGGGTTCAGGTTCTGTGTGAAAGACAAGAAATGAGTTATAGTTGAGTTTAGGTTTAGGGTTGATTAAAAGGCTTGAGTCAAAGATGGCAGCAACTCCACCTCCTTGGCCAGTGCCTCCAGGAATGTGAGTATTAAAATGACAGGAGGAAGTGGATTCATTTACATTTCAACATATTTTTTAACATATTCTTCATGAGACCAAGGTCTGATATTAGGAGTCCACATTTAAATTTGTTGTCCTATTGTATTGTTTGAGTTCTTTTTTTATTAGGTTTTTAAGTATAACTTCTCTTCTGTTTACTTTGTATTTAATTATTTTCAGTGGTCGGGGCGCAGACACAGGCTCTATGGGGTTTTAACTTCTCTATTGAAGTTTATAGGACTGCAGTTTGGCCTCCTGGCCTCAACTGTGAGTTGTCATGGTTTTGGTCCACTGGTAAACTTGGTCAGATTTTTAGATATGAGAGCCGCTCCATCCAAAGTGGGATGAATGCAATCTCTGGTCAGATTTGGGAGGGGCCCAGAGTAAATTCTTATTTTGAGTGATCCCCAATTCTTACTGTATTTAAACTTAGTTTTAGCCAGCAGTCTTAAATAGGATTCAACATCGCCTGCTCTGGAATGCATTTGACTGTGGTTTCCTGTGTCGCTAACTTCACATTTCTCAAGCTAGAGATACCAGTAGTGGGTGTGTTGTTGAGTGGGGAGCACTTGTTGTCAGTGAACCGTGGGCTTCTGATTAATGCTATGCTTCCTTCAGACAGTCACCCAGCCTCCCTGGCTTCCCATGAGCTCAGGAGCTGCCAGGGGACAGCTAGCAGGAGCTACACCTGGCCTGTCTGCACCGGCTACTGGGGGCTGGCTATCTACTGCAGCCAATGATTGACGCTTCCAATTCACTAAGCTTCACCTCCAACACAGCAAATACACTACATTTATTACATGTACCAGTGTCACTAAAGGAGGCAGAGGAATAACTAAATATCTGAGATAGGAGAGTGAGAGCGAGAGAAAGAAGCCATTGCTAACTGCTAAGCTAAAGTAATTAGCAGAACTGAACAGCCTGTAAACAACTGGGGATTAAAGAGAAAGTTGCAAAAAGACAGAGAGCTATGGGTGTTTGAGCAGAGCGAGTGTAAGTTTGATGGTACTGTACGTAAGTAGTCGCTCTAATGAAGAACGTAACTAAATTAACTGCGTTGAGATAGAGCTGTTTGTTTTTGGTTTGCTTGTTTTTGGTTCTTTGGTCAATTATTTTTCTCTTTGCTGATCCTGCTGCAGTTTCAGCCACAACCACAAAATTTAAATCAAAAATAAAATTCTCAAAATTTTCATTCAGCGCAAAACTTTGCTCGGGAAAATGCAAACCTGGGCTCTTTTGGTCTGCATGCTGTAAATAAAGTAAAGTTCATCTGTTTTCCAGGGGAATCGGACCTGGTGAAGAATTAAGAATGACAACGTAGAAACAGCCAGTCATTTCTGGCTTTGGGAGCTCAGGTTTTGGTTGTATTTTTTGTCCAGACACAATGGGTACCAAGCCAGGTTAGCTGTGTCCCTTGATGCACAGACACAAGATTTATACCCATCTTCTCCTAACACAAAACCAATAAGGGTTGCAGCAGTTCCCAACAGCAGTCTCTCATGCTTAATTGCTCCACATACACTATGTTACCATAAACCCTAACAATTCTATACAGGGCTTCTGCACTGTTAAACATTTTAAATGTACATTTTTAGAGCTATGGGCACCGCAAACAAAATTCTATCCGTCTCCATTGTATCAGGCCTGTGGCAGCAATCTCTGTTGTCTGCAAGGTGTTTTGTGGTGATTTGACTAAATTAGAGTATCAACAGAAAAGCTAAGCTTAAACTTTCCACTCTAGTAAATGGGCCCTAGAAAAAAATGTAATTTTAAGACCTATTGTTTGAATTGCCCTTATAAAGTACACATTCCTCTATACATTTATATCATACTGTATATAAATTCTTCGATCAAATGACCACTAATCAATCAACAAAAATAGTATTCCAGCATTAAAGTACTGCTTGGGATCTGTGATAATTAGAATTAGATGCTGCCATATCTAGTTTGCTGTGTGTACTGTAGAACAAGCACTTGAAGGAGACTGGGTGCACGTGCTATGCAACGAGACCGGGAGGAGCAGGTTGTCCCTCATGGTTTAATCCAGCATTGGTTTGGGGGAACTTTATTTTACACTTTTTCCTTCAGGATGGAAGCATGAAGTTCCATGAGATAAGCACAGAACCGTAAAGACGAGAGGGAGAGCTCACACATCTTAAAAAGCACCTGCAAAAACTTTAGACTTTAATATGTCTGAACATTTGTTGGTACACATGAAAATAAAAGTCCCTTGCCAACACCGACATCCTGTATTTTTTAGATTAATGATTTTTGTAATTTGTGTAACTTTCTTAATTAGAGACATTATGAAATTTCATCCACAGGGAGAAATGAAAGTCCAAATAAACAATGACTCAAATAATTAGCCTGATAAAAAATTTAGAAGCTGGATAAATCCTCATGTGTCGCTAATAAAGTGTTTGCTTTTCCGTCACGTAGTGAGTGCATATGGATTATGTGCTTTTGTTTTCACTTTAATGATAATTCCTATTTAAAGAGTAAGATGCGGCATAAAATTAAGCCACAGGGTTTAGTGGAGCTCTCAAGGAAGCGGAACCCCAAAACTATTAATATGTCTGTTCTGCAGGGGGGGGCCACCAGGCTGTTTTACATTTTATCTTTAACTTAACGTTTGCTCCTCTGTGGTGTGACACTCAGTGTTGTGTTATTCATGTTTGTGGGACTGTAAGGTCAGGGGGGAAACACTGGCTGGCGCTCTCTTGCTTCATGCCCCATTTGAAAACAGCCCACACGGAAGTGCAACTGAGGGCTACAAGGGCCAACAAGAATTATGAAATGGAGCATCGCTGTGACGCATTCATGGGCCTCATCTGATAATCAGTGACGTGGAATAATTTGCTGATGCTGAGCTCAAAATAGCTAAAGGAAATCTTCTGGCAAAACCACACGCAGGACATTTCATCTGTGCCTGATTGTCCCGCCTGAACACACACAAACCTTTTTCAGCCTCAATCTGTAGCCAACATTTTGAACATTGAAGCACAGAAAACAGGCTCTCATACCCTGTTATTTATGAACATACACAGCTATATCCCTCCTCTGGACGGACGTTTTTTATTACAACCGGGTTCTGGCTGTGTCCTCCTGTGACCCAGCTGCAGGGACAACTGAGACAGAGTAAAATGACCCATCCCGCTCCAGAAGCACCACTGGTCCAGGCTTTTTTCTCAGCAGGTGTCTGGTGTTACATCCACTGAGGCATCACGCCAGCAAGAGCACAGGCATTGCTGAGTCTAGCACGTGATATGTGGCATATGGTGTGAGTAAGAGTAGGGAGGACACTCTGGTGACAGCTGGGCATGAGTTAATATTACCCCCTTCCAGGTAGCAGCTTTGCTGTGCCATGAGTTATGTAAGGCTGGCATCCCTGCTGCTGCTGCTGCTGCTGCTGCTGCTGCTGCTGCTCAGATTAACAATACTACAGCAGTCAATGTGACTTTAATACACAAATTACAGGGGGGATTTGTTTTGCTGTTGATGATAAAACTATGAGGATACTCTTCCATATCAGTGGGAATCCCAAAATGGCCTTAAATGTAATCCTCTTAATCTGTGTTCTGTTTAATGTAAGTTCTGATATGAAATGATTGGAGTCTGGAGCTGTAACAGAACTTACTACTTTTATTTCAAACTTACACTTGTTAGGTCACTACCTCCAAAGAGGAAAATGAATAACCAAATTGATTAACCAGATTAAGTGAGTAGCAAATTATTAGTCTAATCTCAAAAGATGTGACTATTTTCCGATAAAATTGATCTACAATTCTACAATTTCATTTAGCAGACGCTTTTGTCCAAAGTGACGTACATCTGAGAGTAGATACAACACAAACAAGGATCTAGTCAGGAGAAAACAACCTGGATAAGAGCCAGAGGAGAAGAGTCTGGCTATTGACCTCAGGCCCTTTTGAAGTGGTTGTTATCAGGCACCATCTCTCTCTGATCTCCACCTCTACTCCAAAGGAATACCCTGGACAATAACTTGGTCCAAATGAAAGTATTTATTGATCTAACATATATGAATGCAAGATGAATGAAATGACTGATAACCACAAGATAATAGTCAGGATGGAACAAATGAGCAATATTGATCTTAATAAAGTGAGAAGACAATAAAGTAAACTATATATTAAATTGGGCAATGGTGAGAAATAGGATTTGATTAAGTACTACAAGTGTATGGTGTACCCAGGATCTGCTCTTTGCCATTGATCCTGAAACTCCATCCCTCAGTTCACACTACAGACCTTCACTTCTTCTGCTGTTAGAGACACTTCAAGCTATCAATTGCAGGAAAACAACTGGGGAGGATAAAATAGACCCTTATTTTTTTTAAAGCTGTGTGCCCCATTCATTGTTGAACAAATTACATATCTACTTAATCACTTAATTTCTATTAGAGTTAAACCTCAGGTCTGGAAATCTGCACATGTCCCACTGCATAAGTTGGTGACAAAAATGATATTAACCACTATCGGCCAATTCCTAAACTACCCTGCCTTGCTCAAATCCTGGAGTCAGTAGTTAATAATTAGCACAAATCATTCCTCTCATACTGCATTTACACCAGTCTGACTTCAGAGCTAAACATTGTATTGTCACTGCTATTACTTTGGTTATACATAAATGATATTTTATTTGCTGTTGACAAAGGGAAATATTGTGCAGCCCTCTCTGTAGATTTAACAAAAGCATTGGATATGGTTGATCATGCTTTGCTCCTACAGATGCTATTTGATATTGGTTTTGATTCGAAGTCCTGTAAATGGTTTCTGAACTACCTGCCTCATAGAGAGCAATGTGAGATTTTGGGAAATAATTGTGTATTTGTACCTCTATCAAAGGGGGTTCTACAAGGTTCAGTACTGTCTTTTTAATACCTGTCTTGTTTGCAATTTATATTAACAGTATTACATCCATATAACAAATTGTAACACTGTCTTCATACTTCATACAATTCTGTATTGCTTTGCTAATACTGCACTTTCAGCCATTTAAGTCTTACAGCAGACCTCTAAATATGTGCTATGCTCAAGAGCCAGAGATATTGTGGACAACAGTTTGCATTAGGTTGAAAGAAATTAAGGTTAAATGAATGTTGATAGGAGTCTCCTGTTTCAAACTCAGACACCAAATCGCCAACCCACACCTCTTCCCTAAGAGGTTTTGGGGCACTATAAAAATGTCACTTGTTGTAAGAGTAGCACAGCCTCTTTCAAGAAATAGGGCAGTGCGTATTGTGTGTGTGAGGCAAGTGAGTAAGAGAGAACAAGCAGCAGAAGAGCTAAGGTTGCTTCTGAGACAGAGGCAGTTATTATTATATTTTAAGTAGCCTTGCTTAAAATATTAGATAGAATATTAGATAAGATAGATAGATAGATAGATAGATAGATAGATAGATAGATAGATAGATAGATCATTTGTCATAGCCACAACCTGTTCCTTACCAAAGTGCTACTGCAGTTTTCATGTGCACATACTGTGGAAAGAAATGATTTTATAAACGTTGGCACTGGATGTTAAAAACATATCATCATTGAATGTTATGAGGGTTTTGAAGATTCTTCAAGTATCAGCTTTCTATCAGGTGATAGGGTGGTAAACCCACTTATATCTCTTTGGATTCTACCAGGTTGTAATCATTCAAATTAAATGTTTGTCCAGACATGCATCTTTGTATACAACACTAGGACATACAGTAGTGTACTTTGGAATCTTCTTGTTCTTTAAGTCATGTTTCCAAATCTGCACTACAATGTAACTTGAAAACAACAGAAGATAGTCAATGGACCCGAAATAATATGTACAGTACAGCTGTTTCTCTGTGAAACATATGAATGGAACTCTCAACTGTTTGATGTCTATCTGTAGGTCCAGCCGTCCCTGTTGGAGTGGATGTTCAGGTGGAGAGCTTGGACAGCATATCAGAGGTAGACATGGTAAGTGGTTTGAATTTTTTAAATACCATACAGTTGGCAAAGCAAGGCAAAATATATTTAGATAGCACATTTCATACCCAAAGGCAACCCAAAGAGCTTTACAGATGACACAAGCAAAAGCACAAGAGAGAAATGATGAAAACAACAAAGGCCAGCAAATAAACAAAAGCACAACAACAAATCAAATCTACTGAACTGTATTCATTTGGTGACACTGTCATCTGCATACATATGATATGAAACCTTAAAATTTTGAATCATTTCTTGATTAAATCTCATCCCTTGCAGCACTCAAGTAAGGTCCAATAACACAAGGATGGAGGCTTGAATCTATCAGAATCTATTCTGAGATTAATTTCACTGAGAACCTTGAGAAGGGCAGTCTCGATACAGTGATGGGACCTAAATCCAAACTGGAAAATGTCAAGGTAGTGATTCACTGCCAAAAAGCTTGATTACTGCAGGTTTTTTTGGGGCTCGGGTGAAGACCCCTGAAAGCAGAAAAGTGTTGACTATCTGTAATACATCTGTTGCCAGGCAACTAAAAACCTCTTTAAGAAAGTCTAAAGGCAACACATGGAGGATTTAAGATGTGAAGTTTACGACATCAAAGCCTGATTAGTTCTAGTTGATTGCTGAGGCATATTATTTAATGTAAATGAAGCACCGATAAGTTGCCAAATCATTCAAATTGTTCCTCTTTTTAAAAACAAAACAAAACAAAAAAAACAAGTAAAGTCATTACGCGATTTTGTAGAATTGAATTCACTTGGCATTAGCACTTGTGGGTTGGTAGATTTATCCACAGTGGCAAACAGTGTGCGTGCATTATTACTATACCCTATTATTACCATATACTTATTACTTTGAATTAATGATGTCAGACAGACATGATTGTCTGGCATTTTTCTGAATAGTGTTTGTGGAGCGTCTTTGTAGAAGTAGTGGATTTGGAGTTTCGTTTTCTGCCATTTGCACTCAGCTTCTTCTTCTTTTGAAGTTTGGCCTGTGTGCCTTTTGTTCAACAGAAATAACTTTGACTCTAACTGATGCAATTGAACATTTAAGCTTTTAAAATTAATACTGTCCAGATCATCGACTGACATCAACAGAGAGGACGGTATCAGGGAGAGAGAGATAGAGTACACAGAGTAAGGTGACTGGAAAAATTACAAGCAATGTAGGAGCTATAATCCGACTTCAAAAAGAACTGAAATCTGGTGCAGATACTGAAAATAATTAATTAGAATAGATTCAGTTTGAGTGTAAAAAATGGAGGATTACTAGAATCACTCTCTCCCTCTGACTTAATATTCAGTCAGCTTTGAAAGCAAAGACCAACACAAACTGAAAGTAATGAGATTATGGAAGAAGTAGAACTATAATGTCATTATTAATGGTACTATTCCAGCGGATTATGTTACTGTTGGCAAATCTGTGACAGATTTAGTTTGCAGCTGTGAAAGTTGCTGAATTTAACAAATTAACTCTCACTACTCCAGCACGTAGGGGAGAAGCTCTCATCGGACAAAGCAGCTAATGAGGCAGGAATATTCTTCATGAACAGAATGAGAATGGACACATGAGCACCACTGTGACTAAAACCGGGGTAACACTTATCTTCTCAATTCAGCTTTTTTGATTGGACACACCAGATCAGAGCCCAAGTATAGTCAGAAATAATCAGTTGTCCTTCATCAGATATCTGTTTTCTGCCACTGGCATTAAAGGGATTTTCTACTTTGAAATGACAGATTAATATATCCTTTTAGTTATAGTCATTTAGCTGTTGTTTTCATTTGGATAATCAGAATCAGATTATGAAATCTCAGTGGCAGGAATTGTTTATTTTACTCAAAGTCAGACTGAATGCATGTTGAGTAATGTAATTAAATCAACCTTCTGTTCTGGAACCATAAATTGGATCCAAACTGTTATCCTAATATTGTGTAAGCTCCTGCTTGCAAGGACGACCAAGGATTACATTTAATTTGTGTCCCAGAGTTGTGTATTTAATTGTTTTGGAACAGAGGTTGAAAAAATTAATGATTCCAGACGACAGCTGCTCTTAATGACATTATGTCATATGACAAAGCTGCAGGTTGCTAAACAGTTACGCAGCAAACAATCTTCAGCTGTTTCATTTAGAATTTGGCCGTTTTAGCAAACACAAGACTTTAAGGGCATGCATGGTGTTGTTCCACATTTTCTCACTGTCAACAAATCTAATGAAAGAACCAAAGCCAACAATATGTTAGTCTGTCTCTCAGTACTTTCTGACTTCCATTCCCGATGTGTGGATCTCAGCACCAAGCCCAGTGGTTCCTACTGAAGACATAAATCTTTATAAACAAACTCAAAGTTCAGCAGAATTACAAAAGATTAGGTGTTTTCCTTAAATAACTGGTCACTTTAGGTTTTAACCAACGTTACTCAAACTGGGTAAACTGTGCATTTCTTGGCAGGGGCATTGTAACTAACTCCCCTCCAACATGGAGAAGCCCTCCAGATTGTTTCAGCAAGAAAAATATTATTGCTTAATAAATGGGTTTGACAGACCTTTTGTTGAGTTTATGGTGAGTTTAACTAACTAAACTAAAAAGTCAGTTTAAGCAATCATCAGTAGTGGTTTACACTGAAAGTAGATTTACAACACTAGCATTGTGTAGTTTGTTTTATTATACAATTTTAAGAGGCTAATTTAAACTAAAGTATGATGTTTTTCCTACCTTTGTTTAATGCCCAATGCATAATAAAGATCTAAACAACCAGGAAGGAAGTAATGTTCCATAGCATCATCTGTCCAAGCAAACTTCATAATAAAATGATCACAGTCATTGCAGGGTGTGTTGAAAAGCGAATGCTGAAATGTGCTGAGATTTCAAGATGTGTGACTAAAGCACATAAAGTATCACAGATTGGTTTGAGTAATACTAATTTTGGTGTAAACAGCTCACTAATGATTTTCTGCTACAATTATTATTTTTATCTATATCTCTCTCATCTTCATCTCTCATACACTGTTTTCCCAAGACTTTTCAAGGATTGCTGTAATATGACACATGGAAGCCACCAAACTCACGCAGGAAGACTTGAGATTGCTTTGCTCACAGACAGAACAACAACTGATTTCATTTTGGCTTTAATAAGTGATAAACCTAAATCATGATGCTATCACCTCTTATCAAACAACCCATTTACCCATGGAGTATTGCAAACCAGTTTTTTCTGAGCTGTCCACAACTATGTCATTTACACAAAAATATCTGCCTGAGGTTTGCTAACAACCAACCATCATACGATGGAAGACCAAAGAGTACTGCAGTTTTTGCTAAAGTGAATATTGAATTCAACTCTTCACAGCAAAATATATGTTTCTTTCTATTGTTTAAGAGACAGAGACAAAAATGTTATTTTTCCTTTCAAAAGTTACATAGTCTTGCTTGAAGAAATTCTGCTTTCGGGGCCATTAAAATCACTTTGTCAAAGTTTTAGCAATTATATACATTCAAGGATAAAGACTTTGGATCACAACACTTGAAAACAATACTTCATTAGTAAACTTACAACACATTGTAGTTATAAGTCATTGGAGAGATTCAGATGTGCCCCTGAACTCATCTTATGCAACATGAAATGGACTTTTATCGTGGGTGCCAAGAGTACAGTGCTGGAGCCATTATTCCAAACTGATCTGGTCTTATGTAATGCCATGAGGAGAATGGGATAGAGGAGATCTCCTGTGGCGGGGGGGAGTAGCGCAGACGCAGGTCCAGTTCTGTCTGCATAGCAACGTGAGAAAGAAGGTAAGAAGACATGGGTAATCTAGGACCAATGGAAGCTGTGGACTGCACTGAACATATGTTCAGCACTTCTCTTTAACATGTATGTTTAGTCATAAACAATCCATATAATCCAGCTGACGCGAGCCACAGCAGTGTAATCCCTGAGGAATTCAATAAACCCGATGCAGCAAGCAAGTGAAGTCCTCGTAGTGAGACTTAATCCAGAGAATGTCTCTGTTCCCCCTCCCCCACTCCCTCAGGACTTCACCATGACCCTGTATCTGAGGCACTACTGGAAGGATGAGAGGCTGGCCTTCCCAAGCTCTACCAACAAGAGCATGACCTTCGACGGGCGCCTCGTGAAGAAAATCTGGGTGCCAGATGTGTTCTTCGTCCACTCAAAGAGGTCTTTCATCCATGACACCACAACTGACAACATCATGCTGCGGGTCTTCCCCGATGGTCACGTCCTGTACAGTCTGAGGTGAGGACAGGAAGCCCCCCACAGATCTGCCTTCACTGGGTTTTTGAAGCACTACTCCTTTCTACTTTAATGGCTAACATTGCAGTATCTTACAGTTCCTTACTTATTCCTGTTTCTAAAATTTTAATTTAAAAGATAGATTAGATAGAGCTTGGACCCATCTATCACAACACAACAGAGTGGCATCTGAGTATAAAGGATCAGATTAGATTGACAAAAGTGTGCAAAAACTGCAACTGTACAATACAGGTCTCTTTCTCAAATCTCAAAATGTGCTACAGCCAATTGTCACAAAAACCACTCACTGCCTCTTGCATCACAGCCTAAGATACAATTTTTTTAATGTTGGACATTTGAAACTATTTTATTATTTGAACTATTTTAATTCCCCAGGGTTACAGTTACTGCTGCGTGCAACATGGATTTCAGTCGTTTCCCTTTGGACTCGCAGACATGCACGCTGGAGCTGGAGAGCTGTAAGTATTCATATACCCTGACTGAAGACCGTGGAAATACTGTAATGGGCTATTCATTATTAAAGGCCCAAAGCATTTTGCAGCTTGTTGCCACAAGCACCACAATGACCGGAGACAATGAATTTTTCTTTCTTACTCTTTTATTATAATACTCATATAGAGTTTATGTATACAATCCAGAATCCAACAAAAACTTGAACACTGTGTGATGCTTAAATAAAAACACAGTGCAATCATTTGCAAACTGGCTGTGTTCACTGACAACAGTTTTCTAAAGTGTTCCTGAGTCCATGTATTAATCTCCTTTAACCAATCATGTGTTTGACAAAGTGTTGAACCTCTCTCCATCCTCGCTTGTGAACGACTGAGTCTTTCCAGGATGAACCTTTCACACCCAATCATGATCCTATCACCTGTTACCAATGAACCTGTTTACCTGTGGAATGATCCAAACAGGTGTTTTTGGATCAGTCCACAACTTCCACAGTCTTTTGTTCCCAACTTGTTTAACATTTAGAATAAGCAAACGTATATTTGCAAAAATCAATGTAGTTGATGGGATAAAACATTTAATATATTCTCTTTATGCTGATTTAGTTGTATTTAAGACAAAAAAGATCAGCAAGTTATCACATTCTTATTTATTTTTATCTTACCCGGCATCCCATCTTTTTTTGTAATCGGGTCCTTACAACCATGTTAACAAAAAACAAATTAGTGAGTCTGAGAAATAAAACATTATTTTCTGATTGTTTAACGACGGTTCACACCTCAGCACACTTCCGCACACAACCCTGCAAGAAGGCACACCATTGCCAGATTGTGTGTGAATCTAGCCAAAGCGCACACTTCATTCTCTGCCGTCTCCTCTCTGCTCTACATCTATGAGCATGTTTGTCCCGACCTCACAACCTGCACACTGTTTTTGGCAAGAGTCTGTACACCCCCCACCCAAAGCTTGACACCCAGAAATGTCCCGAACACAGCCAAATATTAAGAAAATACAGGCAGAGGCCAGGGTCTCTATAGATATGTGCACTGCCATGCGCTTCTAGTTGTTCCTAAGTGATGATTGAGAGGGATTATTTTTCTATGAGTCTATATATTCTTTTTTAGGACAATCCTGCAACGATGCATTTAACAAAGATCAAACTACTGCTGCTGATATTGTAACTAGTACAACTCTGTGCTCTTACATACATACATACATTTTTTCTCTCCTTCAGATGCTTACACAGATGAAGACCTGATGCTGTATTGGAAAAGCGGCGACGAGTCCCTGAGCACCGATGACAGGATTTCTCTGTCTCAGTTCCTCATCCAGAAGTTTCACACTACCTCCAGACTGGCTTTCTACAGCAGCACTGGTAGACTTGCAGAACAAATGCTGAGTGGAGTTTTACATAGATATTTTCTGCAAGGCTGGATAATCTCAAAGGCCCCAGCTTGACTGTGTGGCAGTTAGTATGGAGTAAATGATCAATGATCAATATACTGTATACTGAAATTAATTTGACTTCTGCATTTTGGCCTAATCTTGAGGCTCTGTATGGTTGTGTCAAGTGTCATCTACTTTGATACCATTACCATTTCAGTTGACATGTTTACATGGTGCATATTTTTAAATAAATTCATGTTTAATCAACATGTAACCAACCAAAGTTAGAGAACACAGTAGGAGCCCTCTGTTAACGTTTTTTGCCTTGAGGCCAGCTGACACATTCATCAGGCCCTGATGTTGCAGAGTCAGAAGTGGTTGCATTGGCTGAGTTGAACCTCGGTGAAGCAAGCCAAATAAACCCAAAGCAAGACAGACAAGGAAAGTTCATTTATTTTGCATATTTATACACAAAGACAATAATACTTCTTAAAAAGATTTAAAAAGAGACATACACTAAATAGAAGGTATCTCAGGATGTAATAGCAGGGTGGATACTGATGAGTACATAAATGTGGATTTAGTTGGGGCAAGTTTCTTTGCATGTTTCTAGTCAGTTCTCTGTATTAGCAGAAGCTTCACATGATTTAGGATAGTCATGGATGTATGTTGTCTATGGGCCAGCTGCAGGCGGAAACTGCTGTGGCGTGAAGTTCCTGATGGGCAAGCCTTCTTTTGGAGGTGTTGCAGAAGGTTTGTGTCTGGGGTGGGACCGGTCAGCCACAATCTTGCTTGCATGCCTCAGGATTATGGAGGTCTGTGGGGGGAGGACTGCAGCCCATCACCTTCTTGGTGGAGCCAATTATATGCTGCAGTGCCCTTGTTCTTGGCAGTGGCAGCAGCATACAATATAATGATGGAGGAGGTGAGGATGGGCTCAATGATGGCAGTGTAGTGCACAATCATTGTCTTTGGCAGGTTGAACTTCTTCAGCTGCCTCAGAAACTTTCTTGGAGAGGGAGCTGATGTCATTCACAGAGGATGATGGGGGCAGGTGGGGTTGGGCTCTTCCTGATGTCCACAACCATCTCCACTGTCTTTAGTCTTTAGTTGTTCTGTCCACACCAAGTCACCAGATGGTCCATCTCCCACCTGCAGGCACACTCATCCCCACCAGAGATGAGCCCACTGAGGGTGATATCATCCATGAACTTCAGGAGCTTGACGGACTGATGAGTGGAGGTGCTGCTGTTGGAGTACAGGGAGAAGAGCAGAAGAGAAAGTATGCAGGGATCCAGTTTTGATGGTCCAGGAGTCAGAGACATGCTTCCTCAGCATGCTGCCTCCTATCAGACAGGAAGTGATCTACCTGCAGGTGGAGTCAGACACACCCAGCTGGGACAGTTTGTCTTGCAGCAGAGCAAGGATTATATTAAATGCAGAGCTGAAGTCCACGCACAGGATTCTGGCATAGGTGGAGAACCATGTTGACTCTGGTGATGAACTGTAGGGAGTCCAGGAGTGGGTATGGGACGTTTTTCAGGTGGGACAGCACAAGATGTTCTAATGACTTCATTACCACAGAGGTCAGGGTGATGGGTCTGAAGTCATTAAGATCTCGTGGTCCGTTGTTTTTTTTGGGATAAGTGGAAGTCTTGAAGCAGGCTGGCACATGGCAAGTCTCTAGTGAGGTGTTACAGATATCTGTGAACAATGGAGACAGCTAATCAGCACAAGTGCTGCCTTTTTTGCGACCTCAAGTCTGAGTTTAACTGTGAACCAGAGTTTTCATTGTTTTCACTCACTCTGGTACATGATGGTACACAACAGTCCCCACATAAGCTGATGTATGACATCATAACCTCTGTGTACCCGTGCAGACTGTTCCTGCGCCCGAAGATCCTCCATACGTCATTGTTCCACTGCTCTGACGTCCTCACAACAGGCTGACACAGCTTTAATTTCTTCCTGTATGCAGTAATCAGGTTGATCACTGCATGATCAGAGTGACCCAGGGCAATGGATGGCATGATGCGCACAGTTGACTGTAGTCTAACAGTGATATAAAATATTCTCCTCGCTGGTCATGCATTTAATAAACTGTCTGTATTCGGGAGTTCATGGCCGGGGGGGTGGCTAATGACAAAATCTACGGTTTGGAACAAAACCTTACAGTTGTTACAGTGTTTGGACTGTCCAAAAGCCACGTCTATGAAGCAGGCCAAAAGAGTCTTTGTTCTGCAGTTCAGAAAACCAGCAAATATCTTCCTTAAGGTCATTTGTTTAAGGTCATTAATTACGTTTGAAGTTTGAAGCCCTAACTGAAACATGGTCCTTGTTACTCACCACAATCCACAGACCACACTGACAACAGTAACCAAAGACAGAAAATAGTTCTACTAAAGGTAGGAAAGAGAACAAGCTGTTCACTCTGAAAATAACTATTTGGACTTGCCCACTGATGTTTTACTCAACCAATGAGACTAGCACTGTATTCAGAGATAAGCTGTTCCTGTAACACAGGAGCTTAGAACACAGTTGTTAAAAAAAATACAACATTGGGCCATTTTAATATTTTTCATGTATTTGCTTTAGATTGTCATTG
Source organism: Holacanthus passer (assembly GCA_025331565.1). Lineage (NCBI taxonomy): Eukaryota > Metazoa > Chordata > Actinopteri > Pomacanthidae > Holacanthus > Holacanthus passer. The sequence goes on along the minus strand of JAFREQ010000041.1, from coordinate 2,053,359 downwards.
TGTCGTTTTCTACCTTGTTGTGCTCTGCTGTCATAGATTTGTTATCTAAAGCCAATATCTCTTTTCGAGGCAGCTGTTGTTTTGTTTGCTCATTGGCTTGTTTGGTTTTGGCCCCTTAAGATTCCTGTCACACCTGCAGATTAGTTGTTCATTTCGCCCGATTCTGTGTTTATCATGGCATTTTAACACACCCTTCCTTTGTTTGACCTCTGACACATACAATAATTTGCAAACACAATGCTGTATTTGACTTCTTTCCTGTCTCCAGGCTGGTACAACCGTCTGTACATCAACTTCACTCTGCGGCGTCACATCTTCTTTTTCCTGCTGCAGACCTACTTCCCTGCCACTCTGATGGTCATGTTGTCCTGGGTGTCCTTCTGGATCGACCGCAGGGCTGTCCCTGCCAGAGTCTCATTAGGTAGGAAGATTTACAACACAATGACCATCCCACCTGTTCAGGGAGTCAAACTTTTAAAGAAAAGCACTACATTTGGGAACTTTGCTTATTTGCACTCTTTCTGAGAGTGAAATGAGAGGACCACTGTCAAACAATAATTATATTTCCTAAAATGATAAACTATTTCTTTAACCCTGGGGTGTATTCGGGGGCAAAAATGATCATGAAATGAGACCTTTGCTTGAAAGACTTTGCAAGAAATACTTTACAAAAATAAATGATATTACTTTCTGACCAAAACATAAGCTAATATGGAGCTTTGCTACACTACCACTGTCATCAGTAGCCTGAGCAGACTAGAAAAATGTGGCTAAAGATGTGGTGAAAGTCCTAAGGGGCACAATTTTAACTCAACTGGAACATTGTCTTGGCGTCACACATTTTCTTTAGAGAAGTTATCCTTCTGGGAAATGCCCAGTAAAGTCAGAACACACTTTTAAAAAGTTTTAAGTTTCTACCCTTTGTCCTACAAGTTCCAAAGCTATGTCTGTACTGGACAGACAGACAGATAAAATAGATATGAATCTTCTTCATATGTCCCAAAATCATTCTTGATTGTATTCCAGTAGAAGGTTATATGTTCTCTGTGCTTCAGGTATAACCACAGTGCTCACCATGTCCACAATCATCACTGGAGTCAACGCCTCCATGCCCAGGGTGTCATACATTAAAGCTGTGGATATTTACCTCTGGGTCAGTTTTGTCTTCGTCTTCCTGTCTGTGCTCGAATATGCTGCTGTTAACTACCTGACGACAGTGAGGGACGGGAAGGACCGCAAGCTCAGAGAAAAAGTCAGGGAACAGGTACACAGACCTTTTCAGAACAGACATGAGTCTCTAAATGCTGCTTTCAACTTCTTATTCAATCTTGATTCCTTTCCTCCCTTTTGGCTAGTCCCAGACACTCCCCTGCACCTGTGGCATGTCCCACGCCAGAACCATGATGCTGGACGGTACGTACAGCGAGGCGGACGCCAACAGCCTGGCAGGGTACACGAGGGCCTCCATGGCAGCTGAGGATGCGTCGGAGAAGCAGGAGCGAATGGTGGTGCATCTCTCCCTGGACAACGAGCCCACAGGAACTAAGAGAAAAGGCCTCCGCGGCTTCCGCATCATTCAGAACACCCACGCTATCGACACCTACTCTCGCATGATCTTCCCCGGCGCCTACATCCTGTTTAACCTGATCTACTGGTGTGTGTACTGCTGAGTGTGTGCATTTTAGCCTAAACTGTAGCAGTGAAAGAAAAAAACTGCAAAACCTTTACCTTAGAGGACAGACTGAGTTGTTTCCATTCTGCATGTTCAGACGGAACAATGAAATTGGCTGGATGGCAATCAGAGGCTTCTGGGTGTAAATATCTCTAACTCTGGCTCACATGCCATCGCTGTACTGGACCACATGTCCTCTTTTACATAATCATATCAGCTCATATTTACCTCGATCATACTGCAGCAACCTTTTGGGGCTGGTTGCACAAGTTTTGCTCGTAGACCAGTGTAATGCCAGTTGTACAAAAATAAAACTGACAGATTTTAGGACTAAACAGCTAGCAACCATACTCCAAGGCTATGGAAATAATGTTGACTCTGCAACTCCGCCAACAACCAATATGCCTGCCATGAAACAGAAGTGACTGCCTGCAAGATATCATAATGTTTTACAGTTTTTGTAGCCAAGCTTTGTAGCCAAGCTCTTGCTTGTTTGCATCTTGTTTGCTTTTTAGATATCATTTTTGTGTTAATTTTAAATATATACATTTTAAACATTTCTCTCTGATATACTCATTTGCTGATTTTAAGTTTTTTTAAGTTAAATGTCCATGCAACTTTTTTCACAAAGTCAAGAAATATTCTGAATTAAGATTTTTACAAATTCTATTTCTGTAGATTGTAAATTGACTTTACTTGTCACTAAATTGACATAATGTACAGCTACATATATCTCATCCACACTTTCCACCATTTTTCTGTTGCTATTTTTCATGGATGTATCTAGGGAGGTAACTATGTAAAATAGAAACTTCCCAGCTGTCAATGAACAGGTTGTAATTAGCAGTCTGGAAGAAGCCTACATAAGAGCTAAGCTAAAAAACACAAACCTTGGACATCTTGCCACCTTATCAAGTTGGTTTTGGCTAATATGTTAGCATTCATTTGGTTTCTGCTCATAAGAACAATATCATTGTCTTTAGCTGCTAAATGCTCGGATCTCGGATGTTGTTCGGATCTTGGCATGGTTAATATAGAAAATATTGATTGGCAGAGCCTCCACATTGTCACAAAAGCTTTGCACAACTAAGAACTGATATGTCTATCTGAAGTTGGTCTGTTAGATCAGAGCCACAGTCAAATCTTTGCGCAACCAGCCCCTGCAAAGACTTCCCTAAATACCACTCCTCTCTGAAGATCTCTATCTTCATGATCAGACTGTCAAAATGATAAGAGCGTATAATTTGGCTGCTATTGCCTCAGTAACCTTTGGAACTGAATCACAACTGAATAAGTCCAGAGCAGATGGCTAATGAGGCAGTAAGTGAGCTAATACTAGGCTTTCGTCCCTGAACAGCACAGTGAGTACAGTGACAACATTTCAAGTAAAGTGACAGTGAATGCTGCCGCCCTGTATTTCTCATGGACTTCTATTGGCATTAACCAGACTGAAGCAACCCATAAAACCCGGGCTAAACAGGATCAGTGGTACTTGATGGGTTGTACCACACACCACAGTTGCTGACCAAAGTCTTTGTCTATTTGTGTATTTATGGGCTTGTTCATTCACTGAGTTTCATTCATTCATTCATTTGTTTATTTATTTATTTATTGTGCAGCAATAGAGTCATATGCCATTATACCTTAAGTTGGCAAAGATGCACGAAACAGGGCTTGTACAGAACTGCTTGATGCATGCTGCAGGCGTGCAATACTGTATCTTCATAGTTGTACATTTCTCAGAAAGGACTTAAAAACATGGAAAGCTTTACCAGTGATGTAACCAACTTGAAACGCCTTAAGTGAACATTTTTTATATACCAACATGGTCTAATGGCTAAGTTTTTGTTTTTGTCATTTGTTTGTTTGAGTACCATGAGTGACTGTATAGTTACATTGGGATTTTCTAAGCAGTATTCATCCAGTTTAATCATTTGAGTGTTTAATCATGTGAGTAAATAGTAAGCTATACCTAGGCTGACCATGCTGTGATTACCTGTCATAAGTGCTGCAATTTCATTCCACCATTCTGGTTTACAAGTCAGTATTTCAAAGGTAGATCCTACCTCCAAAAATACACATTTTTAAAGGGATAGTTTGTCATTTTGGGAAATGAGCTTATTCACTTTCTTTCTACAAATTAGGTGAGAAAATTGATATCATTTTCATGTCTGTGCACATTAGGTACAGACCTGGACCCAGGAGGTGATTATCTTAGCTTGGTTTAGCACAAAGACCAGAAACACGGGTAAACATCAAGCCTAGCTCTGTATAAAATTCAAAATATGCCAACAGCACCTCTAAAGTTCACTATTTAACATGTTTTAGCTTGTTTGTTCAATCTGTCTGTGCTGTTTAAACAGAAATGTAAGAAAGAACCTTGGGACTGAAAGACTGTAGTCTGCCCATTTCATTTCACTTCACTCATTCACCTTGAAACCACAAGCTTGGAGGGGGGTTACGTTTAATTAGTTTAACCCAAACCAATCAGAAAGGAGTGACATATCTGTCCTGCCGACTTTATTTGGACTTACAACAACCTGTACAGCTGTGTCGATCTCATGTGCACCTATTTTTCAGTTGTTATTTTCATAAATGAAGCTTGGTTGCTGGCTAGCTATGTGGGAAGATATGATCCCCATCCTTATTCCAATGCAGCTGGCAGTGCCTACAACGCCAGACCTATTGTAACAAATCTGAGGTGTATTCGAGGTCTGGGACCAGGCTAGGCTACCTGTATCCCCCTGCTTCCAGTCTAGCCATATGAGTGCCACACTTGCACAGATATGACAGTGTTATTGATCTTTTCATCTCACTCTTCAGAAGAAAGTGAAAAGCTGCATTTTGGAAAAAGGTCAAGCTCTTTGAAAGCCAAGGTCTCAACCTGATTCATATCCTTTTCACTCACCAATAATACGCTTTAGCTTCATGGCAGCATTCCTTTGCCAAAACTAAATGTGATATTTATTGTGTTTTTAATGGTGCATATCATTTTGAAACTCTCACAACAGCAAGTCAGATGGTTTCTCAGTGCAAAAAACAGAATAAGAAAGACAAGCACGCTTGCAGATCCGTCAGCTTCCAAACCAACATCACTTCTACCTTCATCTTCAGAAAATGTTCAGAATGTAATGCTTTCAGAGCAAATTTCATAAATAAACTATTTCTTTCACATATTTAAATGAGTTATTATTTACAGCTTTGGAGGTTCAACATATCTGACCACAAGTCCACGGAATCCAAGGTCACAGTCCTGCACAAGTTTCTCCACTCTCTTTTCTAACTGCAGCGGTGGCTAAAGAAGCAGCTTTACTGAAAACAGTCATAACTTCCAAGAATAATGCATCAGACAGAATCTTCCTTGTGACGCACATCCGTCTTTAATCCAGATTTTAGAGTACTCCGGGCACATCTAATCCCTAAATAAACAAATTACGTCAGATTTGCCTATGCTACCACTACTTAAAAACACAGTACTGCAACAAGGCAACACTCTCATCTGTGTTGTTTATTAAGGCATCTGCTGCTTTAAGGTAATACACTGACTCATACCCTAATATGTCTGGCTATGGTTTATACCCACTGGCAGATCCTTGAGGAATTATTGTCCTAAAAGGACATCTGTGCAGTGGCTTGTAATATGTTGTGTCTGGGATAAATTAATAGACATTTACACAAATTTCTTTGAAAAGCCAAAAAAAGGAAACATGATATAAACACTTTTACAAATCCCTGTGTGTGCAAAGCCGATGGCTCTCTGGGTAGTTTGGTCGGATTTGAACAGGAAGGAAAAGGATCTGATTTGAACTCAGCATGACCCAGATCTAGGGTTTTTCATCTGCTTTTTTAAAATCTTTGCTCAATAGACATTGAAACATGTCTGGCTTGCAGAGTTAACAAGAATAATTTGATGCACTGATTAACTTCATTAACAGGGGAACTCAGGTGGAATGTTAAATTGTGCCAGTAAGAGACGAGTGAGAGATGACAGCTGTTGATGGCTTCCTGGCTTACATGATTGTTGCTTTGGGATGTAATTATATGGTAAGTGCTATTCTATAAACCAGAAATGTCGGCATGGCTCAGTACCACTAGGAACACTTGAGAAACTGTTTTTATTGTGTATGTGTGATGTGGGTTAACTGTCCCTTTACCCATCTATGAGTATGAAACAACTAGGAGTTATAACCAGGAGCATTAAATGATTAGGGCCACTGGCACAGAATGCTGTTTTTAGAAAAATTGTAATGCGTAGGATGAGTACACCAGATCAGTGATATGTCAGCTTGCCAATAGAGAGGAGTCTCTGGAAAACCAGTCCTCTCATGCCCTGCACTGCTAGTATTTTTTTTAAAACAGACAGGAAGTCTGCAATGACACCTTGTCTTACTTATTTACTTTTAATTTATTCAATTAATTGTTGACTGTTAAAAGTTTCCTATTAATTATGACATGGATGTTGGTGTGCACAGTACTTACAGGCTAAACACTGCTAATTATGGTCACATTCTCTCTTGCACTGAAAATGAGTTCATTGCATACAATCCCATCCCTGAATAGTCTCAAATGTAGACTTGCAGACTGATCACTGCTTAATTTAGTGTTTGCTCAGTAGCTTTGTCATTAATGAATCTCCCTACATTGCCTCCATCAAGCTGGTAAAAGAGGTTGGTTTTTGTAATTTGGTCTTTAGTCGTGTCACTTCCCTCTATTTCAATAAGGAGAGATCAATTGGAAGTGTATAACAAAATTGATTGAGGTCCAACAGAGAAAATGTTTCTTATTGAACAAAATGTTATGATAATGTTCTTTTGGATTTGCTTATATTGTTATCATTTGATTGGAGTTAGGGGAACGTGGTGGTTTAGTTACGAATGCGATGACCAGACAAACCAAGACCTGGTTTGTCCAATATTGCCTCAGTTTGACGTTGTGTGTCCTGAGTCCCAACAAATATATGTAAAACATGAAACACATCTGTAAACAATGTTTTTCAACATTCACAACCAAATAATCCTGATTTTCACCATAATTAAATTAATAGTTATAATATTATAGCCTATTTAGGTAATAATAGCTCATTATTACCTATCCCAATATAAAAACATAAACACTGCACCGTGCCTGTATGTATGTCAGTCAATCAATTTAGGCAGTGAGTTCACGGCATTCATGTTGTCCATGGTTGTCTGGTGTCCAGGAAGTTCTCTGACAGGTCAGAGGAGTGGCATCGCAAAAGACTTACTGACTTCCTCCCTCTGATGCCTTGAAGAGTGTTATATGCTATGTGGCATTTTGCTGACACCTGCTGGTTTTGCTGAGGTACTTACATCCTGCTGTGAAAGCTGTGTCATATCTTAATCTGGCCAATTTGCATGTGATGTCTCTAGAACTGCACATTTGAAAAAGCATCTTACAGATAACCAGTAGGTTGACACAATTACTGTGATAATGTCTTTTCAGGACATAGTGATATAAATTAAGTTCAGACAAAATTTCAGATTCACAGCTGGAAGCCCAGATGCATATTCAATATATAGGATGGAAAATGTCCAACAGAAATTCTGTGAGCTTGTAGAGTCAGTCCCTTATTCAATCTCAGTTTAACAGCTCAGAGAAAGTGTCGCCTGATCCCTGTTGTTTACATCTTAATCTTCTCATTTCCAAGTTGTAAGCATTTTAGGCATTTGATAAAACAATCTCAATCTGTATATCAAAGTGTGAGAGAGCTAGAGCCCTGAAGATTTGTGTATTCGGAGACAGAGCAGTGTGACTTGCTTCCCACTTGGATCAGAAGTAAGGAAGAAGGGAGTGGTACATGGTGTACCGCTGTCAGTAGAGACTGGGTCATTTTCAGGATGTTGCAGGTGAGTGTGAATCAAGAAGAATGACAAGAGTTGTTCTGCTCAAGCACTCATAGCTCTCTCTCTTTTAGCAATATTCACACCAATCCCACACTTGTTCACATGCTATTCAGTTCTGCTAGTTACCTAAGCTTAGCAGGTAGTGATGGCCTCGCTCACTCACTCTCACTCTGCTTTCTCTTGCTTCCTCTTTGATAAAGCTTATAGTTAGGGTTGGTCCAGGTGAGCCCTGAGCCATCCCGTAGTTATGCTGCTGTAGGACTGCTGGGGGACTTCCCATGATGCATTGATCTCCTCTCCGTCTCCGTCTGTATGCATTCCTTTCCTTTCAATGCATGTTACTAAGTCAGCATCTTCCCTCTCTCTTAGGTTTGTGCTCTCTCCTTCTGTCACTTTCTTCAGGTACTTCTCCCTTCGGAGCTCTAGAGTCTGGATTTGAGATTGCAAGCCACCTAATGCCCACTATGTTCCTGCTCAGCACCCAATGCTATTATTATATATATTCATTTTTATTTGATTATACATTGTTAGTCTTACTACTACTTCCACTATTATTATGATTACAAGCACTACTTTAAATTTCTATGAGGATTTGTGAAACTTGCATTGTGCTACTGTAGGGGTATTCAACTTTAGGGGCCAGGAGGGCCAGATTTAAACCACAACAGGGGCAAAGGGCCAGACATTAGTGTTAACATATATTTGTAACATTTTATTCACTGTATTTACTACTGCTGTTTAATATGCTGTCTTGCTAGTCATTTGAACATGGACTGCTGGGCCTAAAACCCACCTAGCAACGTTTGGATTTGTTTCTCCTGAGATCGCTGTCAGGCGGATAGGCATCTTTGAACTCCTGGTGAAGCTGTTCGTGGTGCCGTTGTAGATTTGCTCGCTTTGACACAGCAATAATTTTTTGACAGATGAGACACATTGGTTTTCCATGTATCTCCGCAAAAGCAAACTCCATTTCCCATGTAGGGCAAAAACCCTGTTTACATCGTTCACTTTCCTTTTCCTTGTCGCCATTGGTTAAGGTGCATAATGTTGTGCCGCCTTGACACATGACCTCTCGTGATAATGAGACAAAAGTGCGAGAGTTGCACCCTGGAATCTGTATAACAATGCTTAGGTTTTGTTTTCAGAGTAATGTCTTGTGTGTTACAAATCCGTCTTGTTATTTCTCCGTCTGATAGCCTTCGTAAAAATAATTATACATTCATAACCAAGCATGTCGGGGGCCACAAAATAAGCACCTGCGGGCCGGATGTGGCCCTCGGACCGCCTGTTGAGTAGCACTGTGCTACTGCATGCTGTCTTTTCTCTCTCCCCTAAATGAAATATAACTGAATTATACCTTTGTTATTCCTTTATTTTCCCTAAACAGCATTTAACCAACATTCCACTTTATCATTTCAAAACTGTAAGAATTGTGAGGACTCTTGTTTCAATGAGAAAAGATCTTAGGTATTTTAAAATGGAATGCCATGGCAGACCACAGAAATACATTCCTTAACATTATGCAGACAGCCTGTGCTTGAGCTTGTGATGTGTGATACACAAAGCATAATGGGGAAAAAACTGTCACTTTGCTTCAAGCATCCAATCAGTTACTGTAGCACGCACTGAAAACACTGGTGAGAAAAAGATGCAGTGGAGTGATGCAATAAAAACAAACATCAATGTATCAGAGAACAGGCTTCTGTAGACACTTCAACATTTTCCAGAATGTCAGATAATAAGTTATATTTTCAGACTGTGTACTCTGAAGGATAAATGGAACAGTGACTAGAAAAACAATTTTGGTACTGATGTTGCCTATTTGGATCCCAGTGGTTCTGAGCAGAAAAAGTAAGTCTGTGAGTCAATTGTTATTATAAATGCCCTTTGGCAAATGTGTTGATCCGACCTCAAAGACAAAACAATTTTAATAGAAAGAATTGAATGAATGGAGCCCTTTAATGTTATCCCCTTTATTTTAAAACTAAATCTTCTGTTTAGTTAAACATGAAATGACATGATCGTGAGCCATTTTTAGGAAAGGCTTTCCCTTGTTCCATCACCACTGCTTACCAAACATCTATGGCAGAGTTATCAGAGGTGAACATCCTTCAGTGATAAGTCCATGTTTTCAGAGTTAGATGCAATTAGTCTACAACCTAATTAATTTCAGGATAAAGTTTATGTACATTTGGAATTGAAAATACCCACATGCTGAAGTATTCAAAGCCTTTACTTGATTAAAAGTAGAATAAAATATATTAAAAACATGTCCATTGCAAATAAAGGCCCTGCAATCAAACTGTAGAAGTACAGAAGTGTTATCAGCAAACTGTACCTTGAGTACGGGGGGGGGGGCTGATTTAAAATGCTTCTGAGATTTTGTTCAGCAGTTCAATCTTAATCAATGAAACATATTTTATAAATTGTCATGAAGCCATCCAGTTTCTCGTCACTTTTTTGTTTGCCTTTTTCCTTTGCTGTGCACTAACCATCTGACCTGACCTCTGACTTCTCCTGCCCACCTGCACACCGGGTCTCATCTCCCCATTAGCCCAGTGGCAAATATACTGACCCACTTCCATTCATTCCCTGCCAGATCGTCTGTTGTGCTTCTGCCTTAACGTTCCAGCAATTTTGAGTTTTGCCTGTTATGACCTCCTTCCTGCCTTTTGGACACCTGCTTACTATCCTGATCCCCTATTGGATAAGTTTATCTCACCTCCTCTGTCTGCCTGGTTTTGACTTTTGCCTGTTTTCGGCCTTGAGTAAACTTGAACTATTAATTTATTTTTCCTCTAAAATATAGTACAGTAGAAACATAAAGAAACATAATATGGAAATGAGTAAAATACAAGTAGCTCAAACAGTACTTACGTCTAATAGTCCTTAGCTATATTTCACCACTGCCTTCAAGTTCAAAGAGCAGCTACTCAAGCTAGTGCTCATTGTTCAAAGTAGAGAGATCCAAAGAATTCAATATCATTTATTTTGTACATACAAGAGTACGTACCTCTCTCATGAGGTGTTCCATTCATTTGATATAGGAAAGTAGAAAATTTGAAGCATATTTGCATCAATCTAGACATTTCATGAATAAATTTACTTTTTTTTAAACTTTGCAGTAGATTGTTTAATCTCTGTGTTATGGATAACTAGTAGAGGATAAGAAGGTAAATTCCTGTCAAATCATTCATAAAATGCAGAGTGCTCAGCTGCTGGAGGCAAGACAGACAGGATCATTTCAAAAAATATTTTCATGGTGCGATTCCCTCATTTGACCACCCAATGGCACTATGTTGTTACCAAACTACTTCAGGTTGACTCCATAGTGCTACAGTCTTTGGTAATGTTGAGTAATTTCCAACTTTTTGAATTCTGTTACGCATTTGTTTCTCATGATTCCAACAGAAATATTGATCTTTTAAAAAACAAACAAAAAAAACTTATTTGACTGTGGGATTTCATTGTTTGCACACTCAGTAAAATATGCAACTGGGCAATGACAAAACAATCTTGTTCATAAAATCTGCTACCTTGATTTCCCCTGAATGTAACATCTTAACATGTTGCTGCTCAGAGAGAAAATACAGCTCTGTCAGATTTATGGGACCTCTTATGCAGACATATGTGGCCCCAGGCAGAGGCAAACTCAGGGGCCATAGGGACACGCAGATACTAACCAACAAGTCACTGTAATGATCTGTAATGATCTCTTCAGCCATCATTTCCCCTTTGAATTATAATTTAGCTTTGTATTCAAATCTTTTTAAACTTTCATTAGTCTTAGCCTAACTACAAATGAGTGACTTGTTCATATTGCCTGAAAGGGGATTTTTTTTGGTTCTCCATTTAAGTGAATTTGCCTCCAGGTTGTGTGTGCAGTCTGTCTGTATGTGCCACTATGGAGCAACTTGACAAACATTAGCTGATGCTATATTGCAATGGTACACACATGTGAGCCTGTGCTGTGTTTTTATGTGACAGGTAAGACTTATCTCCAGTCTCCTGATCTCTGCAAAAATGCCTGGGGCTGGATAAACAAAAGACACCACATGTTTTTAAATCTCACAAAATGTATGTTTGTCAAACTTGATGCACAGCTCCCATCTTTTTAGAGAATACAGAAGCTCATAAGACTGTTTGTACAGTAACATCAACCTTGTTTGTGGTATCAGTTTGGGAGAGACTTGCTAATGGTTGCATGTGGCTGTTTCAAGCCTTTTCTAAACTTGTGAGAGAGTTTTTTTGACCGGCAGTATAGATAGCACCACGTATATCATTCCAAAGAGGTTGACGTTATTTACAATCAATGGCAAAAGTTTCCTCTGGCAAGACTCAAGCGTCAAAGCAGAAGGTTATGTTGTAATGGAGGGTCAGATTCCTGCTCTGGAATTTGAGACGAGAGAAACGAAAGCGTCTTTAGTGCTTTTGTCGAGCAGCTCTCTGCTACACATCAAAGGTCAGAGGCAGCGAAGTGGGCAAGAAAAGCACATTTGCCTCAGCATGGTTAGTGTGACTGGGCTAAAGCCTCTGACATCAGGTGACAAATCGCTCTTGGCTTTATGTCGGCGCTCCAGGTCGAAAGATGACACTGATCAGGTTTCAGCAGTCTGTGCTCTAAAATCTGTGGGAGTGAACTGTTCAGACACTCTGTCCCTTAAACATGAACTCCTCCTCCTCCTCCTCTAATTGCATTTGAGGTGCTTTGTTTTGTTGTGGGTTTTTTTCTTGCTACATCTTCTTGCTGTGCTTTTGGCAGCTGTACCATTTTAGAAAGGGACTTATCAGTGTGTTTAATGTCTGCACACCCATTATGTTCAGGTATGGTGAACTTCCTGTTACCTCTTAGGACAACTCAACACTAATGACAGATTTCCATGACTGACCCGCCCAAACCCAACTGGGAGATTAAAAAAAATCTGGAAAGCTACAGGATGTGGTGTTGAGATTGATCTTCATTATTATTTGCAGGAAGCATCAATCATCATAATCAAATTATCAGATTCACTGTTCATTTGTCTCCTGCTTTAACATTTTTCATTCAGTTTCCATTTCATTGTCGCTTTAAGTCATGTAAGCAGCTTAAATTTTAAATCAAATTTGTACAAAGGTCTGTGTAAATATTAATGAATTAATGATTTTCTTATCTTAATTTGCACACAACATTAATAATGGGATTTACCGACCAAGAAGAGCAGCAGAACGTCTGATTGGAGAGCTGCTATGTGTTGGCAGGAATCATGTGTGAGGTTTTTTTTATTATTGTTTTTCCTTTATTGAAGCATTACTAAAATGTACATTCAATTCATAATGACTTTTAAAAATGTATCAAGCCACCGGTTACAATTAAACTATGTAAAAGTCTAGGAAGCCTTTCTTTTACAGAAGTGTGAATCTTCATCTATTCTCAGAACCCCACACCCTTCACATGCACTCATCCTCCAGTCTTTGCTTTATCCTCTCACTGTGAAATCAACACTGGTAAGCACCTTATATGTGTGAGGCCGTAGCTCTTTGCATTGTGGATAGATCAGAACAAGCCCTTAGGTTAGTACAACACAGTTTGGATGAGCTCCCATTCCTCTGACTCACTGGATGAGATAATGCTATTTCTATATACCTGAAGAAAGTGTGTCGGTGTCAGCAGAAGAATCACCAGAGGATTGTGAACTGACGGTTTCACTGCATACAGTCCGTGCTTCTCCAATATCTAGTCCCATTCTTTGGAAATATTGTCTTAGCTTGACAGCAGATGAAGAAGAGCACAAAGAGAAGAGGAGTCAAACGTCCAGGTTTCTGCAGACACACCCTTCCTCTCCAGGACGGGGCCCCACTCTGGTCTCCATGGCTTGGGGGCCAGTACTGTAGCTGCAGAGAGAGTGAGACAGAGTCACAGAACAGGGACTTGCTCGGATGTCACCTTCCTTAAATTAAGAGGGCTTTATAGTATGTCTGACAGATTCTACCCAGAAAATGAGATCATTTAAAAAAAAATGTGAGACCTTAGTTCACATGATTGGCAGCAGCGAGTTAAAACAATCTGAGGCATTTCTTGAAAGATAAAGATACTCTTTCAGATAATGTTGTGGAACAATGTGAAAAAAGCAGAATGTCGATAGCTGACACTGGTGTTGCCTGCCTCAGGCGTGCAGCTGTCACCCTAAAGCAATGTGTTGAACAGTCATTTTTCTCACATCCTCCAGCTCATATATGTACAACAACATTGGACTGAGGAGTGGCTGAGTCAACTTTTTTCTCTGTAAATTTCAAAGCCTTAAGGAAGGAGCTACACCTCAAGGGTTTTCATTATCTTGGATTTCAGTGGGGCATTCCATGTTCTATCAGTCTAAATGCCTGAGGCTTGTCAGCTCACCAGATTGACTTGTGGGAGAATCACTGAATACCTTTAATTTTGGAATGAAAATGTACCAATAGAAACAAATACAATTCATAGCTTCAGTTCAATACACAACAATTGTACTGCCCTTTTGGGACACAACCCCCTTTTGAGTGTGTTTCATCCACAAGTGCCTAAGCTCTTTGCAATGAAATTGTACAAATCCAGCTTTTGATCGCCTTTACTTCCTGGATGTCCTCAGGCCTCAGATTGAGATCTGCTGTAGGTTTGAGTGGTCTCCAAGCAAGATTATTTAAATAGGATGTAGGACTGTATTTCTTAGACATAGAATTGTGTGGAAGGCATTTTAAAGCCACCACACAGTCCTTTTCTTTAAAATCATATCCTTTAAAATACAGATTGATGAGAAACTCTGATCATACTATTATAAAAAAAGAAGCACGAGCACAAATTAAAGTTTTGACCTATGAAGATCAGTTTAGTGGTCATGAGGAATATTACTCTGTTGTATAATGTGTTCTGTAGCTCAGAAGGAGCTTAAGAAAATAGCCTTGATGAAGTCATTGGGTCATCAGGGGTTATCTGATCCTTGTCAGGGAGACTACATATTTTGAATGGAATGTATGTGTTATAAACTTGAGGCCGGGAGTTTTGAAGATGAGCTGTGTCCAAATTTCACCCAGACACACTATTTCTCAGGTTTTAAGTCTGCAGTGTGCACTGGAAAAGTAATTTAAGTAGCTGTCAGTATACTAATGCACATGGCATTGGGTGTGAGACAACATTTTTAAACTTTTAACTATCACTTCAGGGAGCTTAACTGGCAGTGACGTTTGTTGACACAAGTATTATATCATTTCCTCTTAGTAGAAAGATTTAAGGCATCTTCCTTTTTAGGTTATTAACTGCATAGAGGGTATACTTTGATCATAAAGACTGTAAACAGCTATCATGGTATGGATGCATGGCCAATGAACTCTATGAGAGTGCATTATGGGAAATGTTTTTCACCAATCTGCCTTTTTCAAGTTCCCAGTTTTCATGGAAATGCATTAGGAAATAAGTGGAATATATCTTTAAAGCCATTTAATTAAATTAGAGCTACACTTTCTTTCCTTTAATCTTAATCTTGTTTGATCTTGTTTACAAAGCACAGTACTGTTTATAAGGTAAAACTTGATGGTTATATAGCAATTCACTTCAAAATCATTAACACATTCATTATGACTTTATGAGGCTGTGAAGTGAGAGCTTGTCTGATGGCTGGTAAAGTGCAGCAACTAGACTAGTGTTTGAGGCTGTGCAGGGTCAGAAGGGGGGAGTGATTGTGGACCAGACTTATTAGATTTGAGATGAAAGTTGTGGTTGGACTGTGTCTTCTCTCTCTCTCTCTCTCTCTCTCATGTCAGCGGCTCTGTTGACATGTAAATCAGACAGAGGGAGGAGGCGGCAGCAGCAGGAGCCACCGAGTCGCTTCGCTCTGAAGTTCCCTCTTTCAGCGTCCACTCCACGGGACTGTCGGACTAGCTAACACGGAGCCCACACTTGGTCTGACACTTTCTCTTCCAGGTGAGTCTCTTTATTTGTTCTGTTTATTTGTCGTGTTTTCTCTCAAACATCAGGGTTTGCATGGCTGTTTTTTTTTTACTGCGTACACTGAACGCGACGAGCCGGGATTGTGCTGACTTCAATTACGAGTCTCGAAACAAATCACTGCAATATTCAAATAATGTGAGCTAGTTAGCTTTCATGTAGCTTATAGCTTTATGCTAGCCAAGTCTGTCTAAATGTATTGCCACATTATTTAAATGTATTTGTTACTTTTGTCACAGTCTGAAGTGTCTCTTCTTCATTCCCCAACTCCATGTGACGGCTGTAAACCTACAATAGATAGATAAATATAGTTATAGATAGATATACTACATTGTCCCAAACTGGGAAATTCTCAATATTGTGAGAACCTGTTAGCCTAAACGGTGAGTTTATACTGACTTTTACCTTTAGGTATTTGTTTCAAACTTGGTTTAGGTCTCTGTGAATGCCTCAATGTTCAGACATCACTGCTATCCCCAGTGTGCTTATCATACACATTATATTCCCTTTATTTAGCCATGTTGTAGTTGAGCTCTCTCAGAAAAGAAAGCTGCTGTGTTCATGTGTTTGTGCTGCTCACTATTGAATGACATCTTCCATCAGTGTTCTCATTATAGTCACCAAATCCCCCTGTGGGGACTTACTGAAGTTACAGCCTAATATTATAACAACGTGTGTCACTATTTAAAGGCGTTTGGTTCAAATTTAGTGTGGCCATGTGTAGAAGAAGACTAAATGAAGCGATTGAAAAATTAATCAGGACGCTGGATGCAAAATAGCCTGTATTGTGTCTGATGCAATTAGGCTACTGCTCCTGAAAATCATACCAACAGTATGTGAAATAGTGAGTAGTGCTTAAGTGATTACTTCATCTCTACACAGAGTTTATCCTCAGGCGTAACCTAAATATTTAAATCTATAAGGGTTCAAATTGAAGGTGTTTAAGATATGAGCTTATTAGGAAAGACTGGTCAGTAATGATAATACCTCAGCACAATACACCCAGAACACAGAAGAAGAGGTTGTTGTGACCTGGTAGTAGCCTTGATGGAGTGCATTCATTTGAATGGGATTTGTTTATAAGGCTTCAGTGTCTTCAGGGTGAAGTCAGGGTCCAGCAAGCCTGGAGGGATAGCCAGTAACAAGGACTCTTTTCTTTTTTGGGTGACTTTATTCACTAGAGTTGACCTATTAAGATAAAGCTTGTGGTTTCACTTTCTATTTTCTGACACCTATAATTCATACTTTAACAGACAGCCGCCTGAAACAAAACTTTATCAAATGGTAGTCTCTGGTGCTTCGAGGTTCCACAGTATCTGCTAGAATATGACAAATGTTTGGAAATCTAATGTAATGGCATATGCCATTTTATATTGCAATATTGATTTATGCTGAAATACCAGTGTTTTTGGTGTTATTCCCATAAAATGCACAACTAACATGTTTTAAACATGAAAAATGTTCAGTTATTCTGAAATCTACTGAAAGACAGTCTTGCAGTACCTTTGCTGCGGACACATGGTTACTGAGCTAATAACTTCACAACATTGCTTATTTTGCCTAGTTTTGTAATGAACTGAACAAAACCATTAAAAACATCAACAGTACAGAAACAGAGGACCATTTTACAAATCTGTATTTTCATAAAAACATTTAAAAACGGTGGATAATTTCAGAAATTCTAGTTTCCCTTAGTTCCCAAAAAGTTGACTTTTTTGGAGATCGAGGCTGTGAACCCTGATGACATGTAGTCTTGCAGTGTGTGCTTTGTGTGAAGTTTATGAATGCACCACGTCAGTTAGAGTATGAGCAGCCTCACCCATCTGTCCATCTGCTCATTTCCCCAGGGTGCTGATTAGCACAGCACAGTGCTGACGAGGTCAGAGATCACCAGGTGTATAATGGGCACATAATGAGCCTTAATGGGCCACAGGGCAGGGGGTGGCGGGGCATTTTACAGGCTCCAGAAACTAGACACTGAGAGGTGATTATTAGATTTGTCTGTCAGATGGTGAGATGGTGCCTGTTGTGAGCATTTGTTGTCAAGCACAAGCACAGAAGCTGTGATTTGCTGATTCCCATATTATTAAAGTGTCAGATTAGTTTTTACAGTCCTTTTTGACCACTGTAATATATAAAATCTGCAATATTAATTTTTTGCCTCAAAGAGATAATATCACTTTGGACTTACACTTTACAATGTTAAACCCAGAGTCAGGTGGCAGTATAATAGGACAGACCCTCGGATTAGCACACTGTTATAGCACTGCTTCCTAGTGAGACACTGGAGGTGCAAGTGAATAGCTCTGTGGCATAAGAAAAGGAGCTTTCTTTAGTCCTTTGCCTTGCAGGGGCTCTAAATCCCACTTAACCCTTTTATTGGTAGCTTGAAACAATGAACTCTACAGTCATGCACAGCCCCTCATTCTTTCTCAGACACTGCATCTGCTGTCATCGCGTTTTCCCAGTGCAGAGGATTTAAGAAATGGGGGGGAAAATTTGGTGTACGATTTTTTTTCAGGAGCAATGTGAAAAGAGAAAAGGCCAGTCCAGCGTAATAATGTGTATTGTATGTATGCATGTATAGTGCTCAGAGTTCAGAGGAGTGGTGGGATGGGGGGGTGCTCTGCCCTACAGCTGGCTCTCAGCTCCTCCTCCATGATGTCCGTATACAGTGTGGGTGTTAACATTGGCAAGTGTGTGTGCTTGTACAGGAGGTGAATGCATTATTTCTGAATTTGGGAGACAAACAAAGACACCACCAATAATGTTTGTTTGCCTGTTCATTGGTATTTCTCAGACTGCAGTTATTGTTGGTGTGAATTTAAGGATAATTCCAGGTTATTACAATTTCGTTTTTATTTTCTTAGTTTTGAACAGTTTTTGCCTTGAACGTCTTTGTTGAATTGAAATAATAATAAGTGGAATCCTAATAAGAGACAGAGTTGGGAGAATACACTTTCAACTTATAAGCTTTCAACTTGAAACCAGGCATCTAGTAAACTAAAGACTGCATGAATGTACTGAAAATCTTACTGGGGTAATAAACTGTACCCTAAACCAAGAATAACGTAGCTCAAGGTTGGTAATGCCCATTTAATATGAAAAGGGCAGTAAATTACCATTCTTCTTCATTTCACTTATCCTGTCTTCAGGGGCAATGCGGCCGAGTTCTGGTATGACTGCTGTTCTTGTACTTGTGTTGTGATTGGCACCAACATCCTCAAAGACAGCTTTCATAGACCTCCCCTCTTTGTGGATCTCCAGGGCCACCTTATACCTCCTGATGATGTCTCTGTAGTTTTTCACTGAAAGACAAAGAAGCATTTCAAGTGAAAATCCACATTTTTATTTCCTCCATGCCAGTCCCTGAAGCAGAATGCCAGTCTCCCTTCGTGAATTCAAACGAATCATATTTCATTAGGATTTTTTGTTGAAAAGTTTAAATCATACAATGTCGTTCTCTAGGTTTCTTTGTCGAAAAGCCATACACTATGAAGACATAAAATTGTATGTGATAAGTGTGAAGGACATTGTAAACAGGAATCCTTTGGAAATTTCATATAACCTATTAAGGATTTTTTTAATGACGTTAAAATATGATGAAGTTATGACTGTTTTGATGCCCAGAGCCTAATCTCCAGGGCCTTTACTCAAACCTTTTTATACAAAAAGATTGAAAGAATTCTCAAAGTTGCTTAAAAAAATTAAATATTCCCAACACCACTGCTAGACCAACAGAACTGAAAAATGAGCTGTTGCACTAAGTGTGTGTCTGTGCCCTTTAGAAGCATGTGTGCTTCTAAAGGGCTATAATGATATTTCTTTATTATTTTTCTGGGTGCTTTAAAGTATGTATTTGCACTCTTAACCATGTAGAAGATTTTTATCATTTAGAATCCAAATTCAAGTAATGCAAGTAAATTTAATTTTTAAAATGCACAATCATGTATATTAATATCTTACTATCTGCCACAGACGAATATTTAATGTTTAGTCTTATTGTAATTATCTGCCCATGAGAAAATCAGAAAGAGACGCATGTCATGACCTCCCTGGGATGACACCTGTGGAGTGCAGCAACAGAGCACACTCCTGATCCCCACCAACCATCCCAATCCAACCACACCCATCATGAATGCTGCGTGTGGTCAGGCTGGTGTTAAGTTCCTCTTTAAGATTTAGTCTGTGAGTCTTTTGTAAGTAATTACGAGAAAGAAGTCCCATTTTAACATAGGTTTGAGTTGAGTTACTGTAGATTAGCATAGAATAGAATGGAATAGACAGTGCTGTAGCTTCTGTTAGTTTTCACATTTGGCTTAAAGAAAACCGAAAACAATTTTCTGCGGATGGAGGGAGACCAAAAGAATGGATAGCAAAAAACTGATATGTTGACTTCTGAAGCTTGGCTCTTGTGAGAATTACTTTTGATAAGATGTTCTTGTTGTGTACCATGAAAACCTAAACCACACTGTCCTCCAGAAAACACACATTATCACCCTGACCATGAGACTGAACCGTGAACTGATCTGAGCTTCTCTGGGAGCTTTTCCCTTTACAAGGTCAGCTTTACAGCATTTACTTGTCATTTAGTTGTATAAAATTAAGAATGAGAAGAGAAAAGAACCAGGAAACTACTTTTTGACCAAATCTGTCTCAAAGTTTCATACCTATTTCTTGGCTCCCAGGGTGGTAGTCAGAATGTTGCTTAGGTGTTATTGGTGGTGGGTGTTCTCTTTCTTTTGCAAAAATTACAAAATTATTGATACTATTAACTGATTTCTTTTAAGGTCATTTAAAATGCCCTGGACTTAGTAGAGTAGAGTTGTATTAAAAGGCATTACATGTTGTTATTTTCAGTCTTATGCTTAGGTTGACCTCTGTGCTATTTATTTATTACATCTGGCTCAGCTGTCACATGGATGACAGAAGGTTTGTTTCCAGCAGTGACCTCAGGATAAGCCAGTGGTGTGTCAGCCTCCCATGTCTCTGCACTAAATGCACAAATTGCAAGTGGTTAAACTGATAATATAGCTGTAAATGTTTGTCCTGCATTCTCTAGGGTATTTATGGCCCATTTTGTCCACCATAAATGCTTCAGTGAGCACAGAATCTCTGTGCCTCATTGGTGCAGTGAGCTAGCTAGCAGTGAAACAGATCTTGGGATTATTGAGTGGGTCAAAGTATTGTTTTAATCTGGTTTTGGCTCTCTGTCCCTGACTGGTGCGGGAAAGACAGATGGCTGAGTTTTGAGTGAAATCTAGGGGAAGAGGGAGGGATTGAGGTGGAGCTTCCATTCACACACACACACACACATCATATAGTAATTTCACTGATCCCTCACAACTACATCAGCATAAGCTGCTGTGAAATATCTGCACTGTTAAGAGCAGTCAAGGGGGAGCTACAGTTTTATATCTCTGTTATTGTGTTGCTGTTTTGTTTTTAGTGATGTGATGAGAGAGGACATCAGCAACACTCCAACCAGAATGCTACTGCAATTCAAGGGTGGATTTGCACAAAAGCAGATTTTTAATGCTATGTTACCCAGGGCCCATATTTACCAAGCACCTCAGAATCACTCTTGATGACAGTGAACCTACACTGACTTTTAGCAAATAACAGGACTACTCCTATGAGAGAGAAGGCACAAAGTAGAAATTATGATGATGACGCATTATGTATTATAATTATTAGATGAATTTGTAGGATATCCATTAAAGCATTGCTCATCAGCTGCTTATTCAAGTAACTCAACTTGCAATCACTGTTCACCTGTTATAAATATGGCTGTGCCTCAAATTTCCAGCAGATCATTGTTTACTTAGTAGCATTGTAATAGTGGGAAACATGGCATCAGAACTAAGTGAAAGTATCAGAAGTCAAATTGCTATTCAAAGGAAAGCCTGTATGTCATTGTTGCAGCAGTGCTGAAACTGGCCATTCAATTTTGATTCTGCTGTAGTTCATTAAAGACCTTCAGGAAAGACGTTTCCAATAAACATACAGTAAAGTCCTGAATGAGAATAGTGGATGCAGTGTTTAGCAGAATAATAGTGATTTCCTGTTTGTAGGTTTATAGATCAGAGATCCATTCTATAGGTGCCTCCATATTTCACTCCTGATGCGTTTTGTGTATTAGCTACAACCAGGAAATGGACGTGACAATTGCTGTAGCTTGATAACAACACAACATGATAATTCCATGTGTGTGACAGACTGATATTCAAACTTGACAGGAACAGTTATTTCTGGTACATACCTGCGGGCCACTTCATCTTTGATCATGTCTGTGTATATTTGTGCAGCTTAGGATAAGTTTTTTGCTCAAGCCGAAAGGTTGCACAGTTTTTGTATGATTTCATGGCACCTGGAGTCTATTCTGAGCCATCCTTTGGCTTTTTATGCATTTGCATTTCAACAAGAAATTCTCAGAGCCCAAAGTCACTAGTCCTGTTAAACCAACTCAAAAATATTACATTTAAGAAGATCTAAAACACCAAAAATGCAGGAAAACCTCACATTGATGGGGTAAACCAAACTACTCTAACATGCTATGCCCATACTCATAGATAAATAATGATAAATAAAAAGTTTTGAAAACGTGTTTATCTGTGTGTTAAAGGCTTATGCAGATTATCATGGGACTGTATAGCAACACAGGCGATCTTTATGGGCCTGTGAGTGCTCATGTGAACAGAGGGAAAACATGACCCACATAATAGGGAATGTACAGCAGGCAGTGTTGTAGCTCAGAGCACTGAAGTTAATTTTAGTGCATTCATGCCTTGCTTCATTTGACAAAGGTAATACAGATTTCGCTTTTAATGTTTCCCGCACTGCAGCGAATGGTAGAATTTATTTCTCAAGCTGGATCTGTGGACTGTGACCTCTTGACCTCTTGATCTCTTGATTTTTGTTGCTGGTTTTCTGAGAACTCCTCTTGGGAAACGTTTACATTTCTGTGAATATGAATTATTTCAAAGCTGGTGTTTGAACAGCACTTCATTTTTCATGATTAATGAATATGTGGTAATATCAGGCTTCTTTATGGGAAGGGGAATATTTCCTAATCTAAAAACCTAACTTGAGCATTATTTTTCTAACTAATTTAACAAGTATTTCTGCATAATATAATTGAGCAGCTTGTCTATCACATAATAAAGCCAAGGTAAATTAACTTAATTAGGTTGATTAATTGATTGAATGTCAACTCCTCAATAAAATCACAATTTTGCTGATCTGAAAATGATCTTCAACCCCTAACCCTGATCATCAAATAGTTTAGAATCCCAAATTTTCTGTGTGCTAATCAGTTATTTGTTTAAACTCTAAACAGGTGTAGAGCAAAAATGACAACAGTTGTGAATCTGGCTCATGTACTATACCAGTGCAGCTGGCTAATGTGAAATGCTGAGATACAGTTCACATCTTCCCAAAATTCACACAAGCCCCTAAAGTATCCTAAATAGAATGGGAGGAGCAAGAATCATTTTGGACCACATTTTGCTAATGTGGAGCTTGGAACAGTATTTAGACAATTGGGCCATGTCTGAATATCATGCAAGTCCACAAGAACACAAATGCAGACAAGAATGCATCTATTGTAAATCAATCAACCAATTACATATTTTTGTCTTCAGAAAACCTCTAGTTGCAAGAAATGTAGGCTGCTTGCATGTGATTGTGAATGAGCCAGAAAGGTCAGACCAGGTATGTCAAAGTTATCAAGTGGGCACCTCCCTTCACAGCTGTTTTTCTGAATGAAACCAATCACACCTCCAGCAGGCTGAACAGCAAGATTCAACATGTCAGCTGTCAGAGAAACAGCTTTGACCCAAACGTGAGGGGGTTTTGCTGCCTGTTTTCCTGGTTCACTTCACTAAACCCATGCCTCAACAAATGAAGAGGCCTAACATGCACACTATACAGTATGCATTATTAGGCGTTAATATGCACGAGGGTGATGTAATTTTAGTCTTTGCCTAAGGTGAGTGCCAAAACAGAAGGTGGTCTGGTTATTAGAATAAGGTAGAGCAGTTATTGTTGCGATGATCATGTGATCCTTGTGTCCTTTTTATACACAGTTTGTTGAATTGAGCTAATGACACCTAGTACATAGCAGAATGAAATGTTTGCAGTTCTGCAGGAGTGATGAACCCTGATGATCTCAGCCATCTTTGGGCAGAATTACAGGTTACATCAAGCCATAAATATTCTGTCTTACCCCACCTTGTCTAAGAACTCATAAACCTTCTACTAGATTGTTGTGTTTGTTATATTTTTGCTTCTGCACCTGTGGACTGCTTTCATTGCCTGTGTAGTCAAGGCATCTCTGTGTCATACACATTAAATTGAATTAATTAAAAAAAATGTTCCACTAGATTTTCATTAACATCAAATAAAGCAAACCCAGCGCCATGGCCATCACTGGGTTACCCCGTGAACTTGGCATGACGTGAGGCGTACTGTGGTACACAATACTGTATCATAGTATCAAATTGCAGGGCAATTTTAATGGTATGCTATAATACGCTTACTGAAACAACTGGCAACAAATTTGATCATAGATTAACTGTTGAAAATCTTCTTAAAGCAAAAATTCCAAACAGTCTCTGATTCGAGCTCCTCAGATGTGAATATTTGCTGCTTTTCTCTGTTTTATATTTGAGCATGGAGTCTCTTTGGGTTTTGGACTGTTGGCCAGACAAAACAAGCTATTTGAAGACACCACCTTTGGCCCTGGGAAAGTGCAGTAGTCATTTCCTTAGTTTCTGATGTTTCATAGACTAAACAATTCATGTATTTATCAAAAAATCCAAAAAGTAGTCTTTAATGAAAATAAGTGTTGGTTGCAGCACTAGATGTGTCCAAGTGTTTGAGCCTCCAGTGGCTATGATGATGATGTCTGATTCAGGCGGAAGTCACATTTCTTAACTAAACTTATCAGCTTCATGACTACTTCAAAGCCAGGCTCAGACTACAGTAGTTTTCAAATTTTAACCGGGTTGCATCACGCTCATAAGGAGAAATTTCACAGATGTTCTTCTCTCTAATCTCAAAGATGCACACACTACAAGGTTAGAAAACAATGGCACATCATACACTGCAGGATATGACTAAGATTATTGTACCAGATTAAGCAATGCACCACCTCACATAATCTCACATAATCTCAAGGGGAAGCAGATGTAAACAAAATGTAGACTGACATTGGTGCAACTACTTCCTGTAGTAATGCTTTTTCAATGCAGTGAGAAATAACAAAACGTGAGAAAAATGGGGGAAAAAAGTGTATTGGAGTTGTTCCCCTGATGTTTAAGAGCCCTTCCATGGTGAAAGAGTTTGGGCACCACAGCACAAAGTTGAATTTATAAACCAAGCAATGTGCACCAAGACACTGTGGCAGCCATCTGCAGTGCCATCTTGAATCTTACGCACTGGCATAATCATCCAGATTTGAACTCCTAATGAACTAAATATAAAACATGTTTGAAATTATTGGGGCAGGCCTGATGAGTCTGCAAACAGTTCAGGAGGTTTAAGACCTGTAGATTTATAAACCCCTCAGATTACCAGATAATCAGGGCCAAACATCCAAACTAGATTTTTCCTTAGATTGTCAGGAGGGGTTAGTCAGGAATAAATTAGCACAACATTCCTGTAGTCTGAGCCAGGCTTTAGGATGACTTTGCCTATTAGTATTTTTGGTGGTATTTTGACCAACTCCTGGTGCATGATAAAATGCTTTTGTCTGTATAGTTCTTTGTTTATCTCTGCTTTCATGAGAACTGACTGGTTTTACATTGATAATTGGTCACTTCTTGTAGTGTGTCTAAAATGTTCTTTTTTTCTGTTGGCTGCATTTAAGATCTAATGCAGTAGAAATTAGTAAATGTAGTGATTTGAAAAGAGACACAGAAATACAGGGTCTGGATTCATTCCAGTGAGGTCAGACAGGATTCCACAGTCAATTGAAACTTGAATTCAGCTACACAGATAAGTACATATATTTTACATTACAAGTACCATCAAAATCTTTTGCACAGTTTAACTAAATTTCCTTAATCCTCCAAAGAAAATGAATGTGTGTTTTTATCCAGGGCAACTCTAAATCAAAACTTACTCTGGGTTTGAGCTGGAGCATGCCATTGTTACAATGACCCCCTTAGAAAATAGAATGTCCCATCACCACAACCTCCCGGCACCCCTTTGTCCCCCATGAGATCAAGTGCAGGATCAGCATTGTTTTTCACACATTACATTTTTGGACTTGTGGTCAATGAGTCAGCCGAACTACAGAATTGAAATGTACACTGTTATCCGGTTAATGTAAAGGAACATGAGGAAACACCAGTCTGTATCGTTCTGAAATTGAAGTTAATGAGAACAGCATCTTTTTATTGCTGAAAAACACCAACAGAGAAGGTAGTCCGTCTGCCCATAAACAATCTAGTGTTAGATGACTGCACACATACATTTCAAGCCTGTCTGTTCTAGCTGGATAGCTGTTGAAACTACGAGCACAAGCTGAAAGTTTGACTTACTTCCTTTAGGCACATCACATAATTCAGAGCTGAGTAGCAGCAAGTTCTGTCAGTCAGTTCTAATGTTAGCAGCTTCAGCTGGTATACATGACTTAACAGCAGTTTGTCATTGTTAACATAAGTGGAAAATATGAATACCTATTTTGAACGTTATAATTTTGGAGAATAATGATAACTTTAAGTATCCCAGTGATGCAGTCGTTTACTTGGTACTTCAAAGAACTACTAAGTAAAATACTAATAAAATAATGTGTCACTGGTATATATGTATGTATATATATGGTATATGTGCAATATAAATTCTTCTATCATTTTAATATTTTGTTACAGTGCTCAACACGTGTTATCTCAGTAGCAGAAATTGACTAATTGACCCATCAAATACTGCATACAGTAAAAACAAATATACATATAGGCTAATTCTACTGCTACTATATTTTCCTCGTTGTAATTTCATTATAATATTATTTCTAATGTTTATCAAAAAAATTGCTTCCCATCTTCCCTATTGATGCCCCCTTTTTCCTCGTAGGAAACAACACAGATATGAAGCAGTGTGTTTGCATGAGAAGGCCGCTGCTTTTCAGAGACGAGGAAGTTAATAAGTATTCTCCAGGGCTGCCTCTCTGAGCCATGTGAAAAGCAAGGGCTTGGCATTCCTTGTTTTTGAACTGTGTCCTGAGTTCCAAAAGTTTGCACAAAAGCCCCGTTGCCTGGCTGCATGTGAAGAGCCTCACTGCGACTGCCAGGCCTGCTTTGTGTTCATGGGTCTCTGAGTGAACAGGATCTTCTGGAGAATCAACTGGAATGCTGTCGGGGAGAGAATTCCCCCCTTCACCTAATCTTATTCAGTTTTCAGCTGGCAGGAGGGAATCATTCAGATGTTACCATAGTGAATTAGCACCCTTTTCAGCTCAAGTGAATTGACCTCTTAGGGTGAGGTTTTTCACGCATTCCTTGGCTTTCCACTTTGTGTGGTCTGATTTAAAATTTCTGGGAATTTTTCAAGGATATTTGTCAAATACAAACCTTAGGTCCCTCTTGCATTTCATCCTGCAGATTGTACAACTCTTTTAGTGTAAACCATTTTCAGTTCCTAATGTCACATTGCAGTTATTTTGTAACTGGCTTCTAACACAGAGCAGTAATTCTGTAGTGGGTTCTTATCTTTTCCATCACCTGTGGAATTGCTGTACGCTCCACACCATTTCACCATAAGAGTCCATCAGGCCATCATTGTACTCAGGAAGCTCTGTGGAAGAAATAAAAAAAACCTCCCTCATGATACCATCTGCGACTACTATTGGCCTGTCACCATTCAGTAAGGCCAAACAGTGCCACCAGTATGGGGCACAACACAAACAGTCAACATCTCCCCTGTGCCTAGCTGGACAGTCACATTTACATAAAATAACATTTTGAGCTCAACAGTGTATGCCAAGGCAGGATTTCACACAGGAAATGTTAGTTATTTTTAATCACTGTTGCTGTTTGACATAGCGCCCCAGCTTATTTTCCAGATGCTCAGCAATCCTAATGTTAAATTTCATTAAAATGTTACCATATCTTCTGATGCTGTTTGTTTTTCGAGGTTACAAAGGGGGTGCTTTTATTCATTCATCAGAGATTTGTTGTACGAGCTGCGATATTCTTGTGTTTTAAAATGTGAAATTGTGTTCAGTGGAAATGAATTGGCTGAGGAACTGTATTGCACGGCCATGTTTTGTGGTTGAGTTGAGATGAAGGGCTAATGACTTGGAAATAATCTATTTCTCTCTCTGGATTTAGCCATGAAAGCCTGTGGTGCTGCGAATCAGTCTTGTTGATGTCATCTGTACCACGTTATCTCACTCTGCTGTGTTTCCAGTAATGAAACACACAGTCATTAGAGGGACTGTCATCACAGATTAGACTCTCGGGATCAGATGGGACATGCCTCTTCCTCTGCACAGTGGAGCTGTACAATCAGCGTTGAGTTGAAAATGCTGTTTTCACTCTCTTTCACGTCCTGTGTTCATCTCAGTTTACCAGATTGTATGTTTGGCTTTGTAATGCTCCTGTGGAAACAATTACAAAGTGCTAATCCTTTTCATGGCTCATACTGTTTTATAATGTTAGCATCATTCCATTATACTGTGTTGATTTTATGAGTTTGTTCCATCATATTTAGTTACAGCCCTCAGTAATAGAGAGCCAAAATCCTGATGCCGCAGCCAGCACCCATTAAATTTTTTTGCCGCGTGCAGCAGTGGGCATATCATACGTAGTGTTAACTGTTTCTCTGTAATCCTCAGTATCTATTAATATCATCATTCCAACTTTTCTCTCTGCTGTCTAAAAACATCTATGCCATTTGGCCCTCCCTGTCCATTGTTATAGCCCGCTGCTCGACTGGTGTGGGAAATAATGTCGAGTAAATAATGTAAAACATTTAAAAATAACAACAACTTCTTCAAGTGAAACAACAAAATATGTTGGTTGTAACTGCCCTTTAGAAGGACACATGGAAGTGTTACCTGCAACATTATTTGTCTGTGAAACATTGAGGTTCCAATGAGGTTTTCTGACGGAATGCAGGATCATTGCAGAGAAAGCATGCATGAGCAGGGTGGAAAATGTGGAGTGAATCTACCTTTACATTGACTTTTTGCAAATTTTAAATGTCACGTTAAATATCCTGTGTTTACTTGTGAAACACAGGACTTGCACACAATAATTAGATCATTATGAATTGCTGACTTGCATCACACTGAGCTGAACTGAACCATTGTTAATGTTATTAATTGTAGCTGTGCTGCTATGAAAAGTCAAAATGTTCGCTGTGAAAAAGGTCTGTGAACCTGATTCATTTGGAAACTAAATAAAAGTGCTCTGTTGACAGACCAGAAAGACCCTAATACTTCTCATCAGAACAAAACATGACATGAATTTTACAGCGTAAGAGAACAGAGGGTAATGACAGACCTGTGTGAAAATAATCAGTTGCAGTGCACTTCATGTTCTTGATAATGTTTTTTTTTCAGTGAAGATGAAGTCAGCCGCCTTTGTTACCAGTCTCTCCAGTTTTGTTGATGATGCAAGCAAAAATGCAAGCAATTCTGCCGTTAGGGGATGAACGTGACTTTTTTTTACCTTCCAAAGGAACCATTGGTTCAGAGACAGTCATACAGGCTCACTGAGGTTCACATTCCTTCAGCGTTCAGTGAAACACCTCACTGTGACTGCAAATGAATGCAAAGCACAAGGCTGCTCCCTGTTAAATTGTATGAAGGTGTAAGCATGTGAAAAACAACAAATGTTTCTTTTTTTTTGCCACGCTGAATTTAACTCGATGTAATTTAAATTTCTTTTACACCAAAGAAAATAATAATGCCAAAGCAAATGTTTAGAAAGTGATTGAAGTCTAGTAAAAATCTAAAATCTAAAATAAAGGATCGCATACTTGAATAATTCCTAATTAGATCCATTATGATACATTGTGTTTGCAAAATTAAACATGAAAAAGTACAAGGGTGTTCTTTTCTCTTCTTTTAGGAACTGTGTTGAAAATTTTCAATGAAGCATGTGTTGAAGTTGGATAGAGCTGGTTGTTTTCGTTGTGTGTTCAGCTCCTCAAAGATCAGAGACACACTGGAAAGCTTAGCCTCAATCTCAGCAATCTGGAAGTTCTTCCTTTTCCTCTGTGTGTACTGTAGTCTGCTATGGTGTGTTGTGTTATTCCTTTGTGGAGCTTAGTGAGCATAGATTATCCTGGCTGCACTTCCAGTTTAACAACCAATAAAAACCTCATCATAAAATGTAATTTTCAACCAGAATACAAAGTTTATGAAATGAAAAAACCCTGTTGTATAGGCCCATATAATTGGGAGTTCTGACAACGCAAATAATGTGTAATAGAGGCTGTTTGATTGCTCTTTAGTCTTGGTGTCAAGACATGCTTAGAGTGTCTCTTTGACCTGTATGACCTGCCCATTTTATGGCTCTGGACTGATAGCTGGCAATAAAATAATTCGGAAGAAGTCCACTTACCCAGACACAAAATATTTATGATACTATCTTATTAACAAACTTTTCCTTCTGCCTGCTATAACTGTCATCTTGTGTGTTTATGGATCAATATATTGTGACTTAATCCTGGACAGCATAGATGGAAAAAAGTGCCAGCATATGCATTTCAAGTAATACTCTATGGATATTTTTGTAAACAAAGTTACATTTACATTTCTTACCAAAACGTAGTGTGTCCAGGAACAGATTGGAAATAAAAATTCAATACAGTAGTCCCTTACTTTGCTGTTGTTCCATAAACCACAAGCTTCATAAGTCAGTCACACAAAACTAACTTAACTAACTTAACATGAACATGAATGCACAACTACATACATCAAAAACATTAGTAAACTTTGTCAACAAGAAATTGTCTGGCAACGATGGCACTGACAACAGTGACAAGCTAGGGGGATGTGGGAGGGAGAGGCTAGAGGGAGCGTTAATGTGTTGATTCGTGTTTAAGGAAGTATTCAAATCCAGAGAGAGGCAATGGAAAATACTTCATGACATGTAAAAGTTGTACAATGCAATTGTCAGGAAAATGTACTTAAAGTATGGGCTACTTGTTATGGAAATGTGTTATAGTATCATGTATTATATTGATCCTGGTACTATGGTACTGTTAACTCAACACATCTTTTCTATGTAAATCTTTATCTGTAATTGAAACAGTAACTAAAGCTGTCAGGTAAATGTAGAAGAATAAAAGTACAATATTTCTATCTAAATTGTTGTGAAGTAGAAGTAGAAGGTAGTCCAAAATGGACAAAATTATTACCCAGATTGTATATTTTAAACAATCAATCACAGCTTAAAGACCAACTTCTTGGTTTAACTTTGCTGTAGTTGTACACTTTTTTGTGCAATGTGGAATAATTATCAACATTTTAGGTGCCCTCACTTTCAGTTTTTCCTCCAAGTAAAGTGTTTTAGATAAGATGAATAAATTTTCTGTTTGTTGACCTGTTGTACCACCGTGTAACACTACCACAGATGTGCCCTAATCAGCTTTTCATGCCGCAGTGATTGTGTCCAAAATATGACAGTAACATGGTAAAGTCTGAGTATCATAATGGTAGTCATCAAACTGTTCTGAAATACTACTATTAGTATGACATAGTAGAATTACCTAACACCACAGTAGTGGTATGTTTGTGCTGTGTGAAGTGTATTACGATTATTGTATGTCTCATTGTGTGTGAAGGGCTTCCTTGACAGTAAAGCAGGCTCTCAGTCCCTGGCCAAATTTGACCCCTTTTTTTGGCTCTCATTGCGGATTATTTCTGTACAGCTCACATGATCCCACGAGGACTGTACATGAGTTTACCAATCTGGACAGTAAGTTTGTCAGTCCATTCTAACCATTCCTTGCTGTTTTGGTTGGGGGGGAGACACACACACACACACACACACACACACACACACACACACACACACACATGTTGGCTTGTTTTCACTCCATGTGTTTCCTGTTCTCTTGCCAGCAGCTGAGAAGATGAAGGGGAGGAATCCTGGCGGTTTGTGGAGTTTGTAGCAACAGAAGAAACAGCAGCACTGGCAGCCTTTTCAGCTCCTGTTTGACACCTCCGTCAGCAGCGGTGCTCACCATGAGTTAGAGGGCATTGGAGACCATTGCCACAGCTGCCTTCCCCACCAGCTGGAGCACTGTGTCTGACTGTGACAGCAGCATCACTCGCCCCGCTTCATGAGCCAGCAGGATGCGTCTGAGGTCCTCGCACTCTCCGAGCGCCTCCTCGTAGCTTCACACAAGGGACAAGCTGACAATGTGGTTCAGCTTATCAACAAGGGCGCAAAAGTAGCTGTCACCAAGGTGAGTGGTCCTGAGTGTGATACTTACCTACACATTTGGTACATTTGTTTTTTTTTTATAATTTAGCCATTCAATTTACAATTATATTGGACAGCAAGAAGCATCAAATACTCACATTAGAGAAGCTGGAGACAGTACATGCTCCACATTTTGCATGCTAGCCATGTGGCTCTAGAGCTGGCAGTGCTGATTAGTTGGTTGGCCCACAGCTTACCTTTACATCTAGTTCAAAGTTTTTGTTTGTCACATACTTACAGTAAATTGCAATAAATACATGCAAAACTAATGATAACTAATGATCTCATCAGCCTCAGCTGTACTTGTGCTGTTGTTTAGTGCTAATTGTTAGTAAACCTACCTGCAAAACTGAGAAGGTAAACATTGAGATGGTAATCTGGTAATCATCAGCATGTTAGTGTTTAGTTCAGAGCACTGCTGCTTCTAAGCGCAGCCCCACAGAGGCACTAGCATGGATGTAGACGTTTTTTGCTTGAAAAATGGATTTTAATTTGGAAAATTACTTGACTATCAAAATAATTGAAGAATAATTTCTTGATCTGGTTATTTCTTTGGTCTTTTCTGCTCTTTTTTTCCCATTTCAATGGGACTGTAGTAGGTGAAGCAAAGCAGATGAACCACAGGCCTTTGTGATAGTAGGAATGTGCTTTTATCACAAATTCAGAGCTATACTAAATCCATCTGCTGATTGTGAACTGACTAAAAGACTATTTCCTGATCTGTATAATGGGTATACATATGCATACAAGATAATTTGCTAGGTTAGCATGCCAGTGCAAGGATTTTCCATGATGCATCAGAAAGTGAAAAGAAGTTGAAAGAATTTGAGGTGTGTTGAGCTTGTGTCCTATTCTGTTTGTTTTAGCAGTAGTAGCACTTATTAAAAGGTGATAAAATCAGTGAAACATAGTATTACACAGTATTACAGTACAAGACACCTCTTCAATGTCCTGTTTGTACCTGCCCAGCTGCAGTCTCAACTGATTAAGCTCATGATTCATTATTTCTTGGTGAGCCCTGGTGATTTGTTGTCAGAACCAACTGGTTCGTCCAAATCAGCTCACAAGCTTTGTGACCTGTATTATAATGTGTGCATCTTTTGGGTGTCGTTTTACTCCCATTGTGTCACTGAGTTCTGTGACTCATGGATGCAGTCTTGTGAATGTAGCCTTAGTCTGTGTTTTTAAGAGTTCAGACTATCCTTTCAGTGCAAAGCTGTGAGCTTCAAAAAAGGCACTCTAGAATTTTCTGTTGCTTGTGGGTAGATATAAGATCTGTTCAGTCATTATGAAATAAATTGATTTAGGTAACATATCCAGCAACACTTTCTGTGGCTCCATCTGCATCTCTTAAATCAATTAGATACAAAACAGAGTATAAAGGGGTCAGCCGCATTGGAGCCGCTAACATATGAACATTCCAGTGTGTTACCAAAATATACTAATGAAAATAATTCCAGCAGCTCTAGATTCAGTCAGGGGAATAATTTACAGCTAATGTATTCACTCCCCCTCTAGTTGCTCCAGGCTGTCAAGTGTGCTTGCGTGGGTGTCACACAAGGACATAAGAAGACACTTCTAAATTACACTGTGTGTGATTTGAGAAGTGGGGAGATATCAAGATGTTTCTGTTTGATCCTTGCTCTAATTAGTAGTCATTCCTTTATTTATAGGCTCATGGACTGGATATTG
The DNA here is from genome assembly GCA_025331565.1 of Holacanthus passer. NCBI lineage: Eukaryota > Metazoa > Chordata > Actinopteri > Pomacanthidae > Holacanthus > Holacanthus passer. Next base: position 2,019,732 of record JAFREQ010000041.1, on the reverse strand, counting down.
TTTGAAATTTTTTTATATTAATCACAATTCAGTATCAGATTTTCAATACCAAAGGAATACCCTACTTAACGAAATATTTGTATTTGACGCAAAACTCTATGTTCTCCACCTCCTTAATGTGAGAGTTTTTGACAGCTTGGATTTGCTATCAAATTATATGACTATAGTTATGATTCTTGTACTGTATGCTGAGTTCATTCTCAGTTCCTCAATATCAAAATACAGTTTCATTGCCTGAGAGTGAATCTAACTTTGATTCAGCTTAGTGTGAACTGACCCATCATACATTTTCCATGCTGAGTAACCTCCAGCAGAAGTTGACAGTATGTTCTATGCACCCAGATGCTGAACAGTATAACAGCTGAGCTGCTGCTTGGCCAGATGGATCACAGTGACACAGCTTTCAGTCCAGGAATAACACACACACACACGACAGTCAGAACCGGCAACAAAGTCTCCTGAGGGCTTGATTTATTCTTTCATCCCAGCACTCACATCTCCTGGAAACAACAAGGTTCAAAGGTCATTTACCAGTACACAGGATATGATGTTACGCTCCATTGGTCCACTTTGGGCCAATGCTCATCTACAACAAAGACTTAAATGTTAGATGTGGAGAGGTAATTATTGGCAGGGTACCACTTTACTCATGTGGTAGTCTGTTGGGAGTCCCTCGCAGTCTTTAGACTGAAAGACTAAAGACCTAGCTCTTTACTGAACACCATTGCACTTGACAGACTGCGAAAAAAACAAACAAATAAATAAATACATTTTGATGCATCCCATGCATCCTCTTCCCTCCCGCACTGCCTGTAGGCACCAAGATCCTCTTACAGTTGAAGTTGTTTTTTTTATGGCAACTGTGCAGGTTATTTTATCCCGACTAGATCCTTGTTTGTGATGTACGTCGCTTTGGATAAAAGGGTCTGCTGAATGGAATTGTATAATTGTACAAGTACCAAAAGTTGCTACTTGACTTGAATTTGGCCGTCTGTTCAAAATCTTACTCTTATGTACTTACTTGTTCAGACAGTTGATTATTCAAACTTGATTTGATTTTAGACTTTAAGCAAGATTTGTGTGGAGCTGCATGTATAAAGACAACTGTTAATTTTTGAGAACTTTAGCTTTTCTGGTTCAAAGATGGTCTTTTGTGTCAGATGTGTCAATGATCTTGACCTCTTCCAGTGGATGCACGAGAGGTTTTGGGCACTTGGGGCCAGTGCCAATAAGTAAACATAACATCTCATCACCTTTTAAGTTAATTTGGCCAAGTTGTCAGCAAACAGTTACACATGCAGCAGTTACGGAACAACATTATCGTTCGTTCTGGCCACCTGGCAAATGTAAGTCCAATATTCACTCACTTGGAGCTGTTTTTGGTCTCTACCAGCTCCTGAGGGAAATATCTGGCTCTTTTTAGCTGCTGAATTCTCAACTATGTTTACCTGCTAGTCTTAGTACGGTTGGTTTTTAGAGCTTTTTCTTCTGAAAAAACTGAGGGGAGCTGCAGATTCAGATGAAACTTCATGATGTGTGTGATGACAGCTGTGACTCTTGCGAATTATGATATTACATTACCAGATTAGAAACCACAGCAATCACTGTCAGTTACAGTTGTAGTATTAACAGAACTGTGGCATTGCATTCTTTTTCATGGCTCAGTGTGGGCCAAGTTGTTTCCATGCTGAAAAAAATTAAAGTTATCAAACCACAGACATAGGTCAAGCTTGTAGATCTCCACACTTGTAATCTTTACAGTCTGTAGTATAATCCTACTGATGAGGTGCTGGCATTTCTGTCACTTTGTTTCCATAGACATGGTAACAACAGGTCTTTTTTGCTGCATGTTTCCTGGATTTAGGAAATAAGAAGAAGCAAAAGAACACATATAAAATCATTTTTAATTTTTAAAAATTCTCTTTGTCAGATGCCTGAAATGAAAAGAGACCACATGCAAAGCCAATATTCATGTGTGAATGCTTTATACTGGATGTATTTGTTGTGTGTCATGTGCTTTATTGTTTTATGTTCTGGCACTGCAAAGCAATTTTCCATGGGAACATGAACACATGTCATCATATTGTAACAGCTACAACAATATTACACGTCCTGCTGCTCACTCTGATGATTTTGTTTTGACCAGCTGTATTTCGGTATTTTGGCAGGATGCCATTATGGAAGCTAAATCCAGGATAAAGAGGGCAGAGTTTCATATGAAACATTCCTTTGCTCAAGAAAAGGAATGTAGGAATAGTTTTTTAGACTAATATGATGAATGGACTGCAACTGAGGAACATGGAGCAGATGTAAAGAAAAGAAGGCAGGAAGGATAAAGAGTTAGATGAGATTGTTAATGTAGAAGAAAGGGTGTGGAAGAAGAGAGTGAGGAGATGATGGTTTAGACTCAGAGACAGATGCTTGATTTGATTTGAATTTTTATAAGGAATCAATAAAAACATGAAACACACTGTATATTGATCAATATTTTTCTTTTTTTTTTACATAAGTGTGTAACAAACATTTTTGATAAGAGTCTTTAATTTACTTGTGAAAGGCCCTGTACATTTCCTTCCTCGTGAAACATTTGCAAAGATGATTTTTTTATATTTTTCATGTGTCACATATTTAGTACCTAGCAGCATTGCAGCATATCTCTGCATGTTACAGCTACCTTTAGATTAGTAGAATATTGTGACACTATTGATAGAACTGTGTAATGTACACTTGTGCATATGCACATGCACGAGTGTCATGTATGTGCACGAGATAAACAAAACTAATGCCATAGTGCTGCTACAGGTCAAAAACCCCACAGGTAACGCTTGAAAGAAAAATATTGCAGCTATAAAAGAAAATACTTTTGAACAGGTCCACCCACTTCACAACTCTAATGCATTGAGGACAAGCCAACAGCATTACGATGTGAACCCAACATACCGATTACCACTGAAAACCCCAAATATAGAACCACAAACAAACCTCCAGTCAGTCTGGAGACGACAGATTCTCCCTGCTGGCCTGAGGCCTGGTGTTTACCTGAGCTCGGCTGGTGGCTTCCCTCCAAGCCAGGCCCACTGTAACTCAATCTGAGGACCACATGAATGCAGAGCAGAGCCAGGCCGCACCCAAACAAAGCACAAACCTCCAAACTTCAAGATAATACCTATGGTGCAATGCTGCTTGTGCTGTTGTGTGGGAATACACACTGGACCTATAATTAAACTGTACTTACTCAGTATAATTACGGATTAACAGAGATCACCTGGATCTTGTGTTTGAAGTTTGAATGGTTACCTATATGCTACATCCTGCTCTGTCTTCTTTATGCAGTTCATTATGTTGGATGTAATGTTCAGGATGTCAGGGTTTATTTTGTACTTTTAATCTGATCCTCCCAGTGAATACTTTTCTAACATCTCCAGATTACTGTAAGAAGGAATTTCCCACTGTTGGCTTTCTTTATGTCATCTCACCCTCCATGGTTAAGTATAGAGCATTGCTGCATTCCTGATACATTTTCCTTTGCTACAAGATGTTAGCATCTGTTTACACAAGTTACAAAAATATATTTGATTACTTAATTCTGGCAGCATATATCCATGAAAATGCTTTTGGTTTTGGTCAGTCAGGGTTTCCGTCTGGAAATTGTTTAGCCAAGGTGGCTGTCTAAGTGCCCCTGAGCAAGGCACCTTACTCCCCTCTCAGATCTGGTCCCTGGGCACTTCCAATATAGAGCTGTCCACTGCTCCAGTGCGTGTTGTGTTTCGTGTACTGTGTCCACCTATGGATGGGTTAAAAGCAGACATCAAATTTCTCCAGTTGCATGTAGCATGATTGTGTGTGCTTGATTGATGCGATAATAAAGAATCTTAATCTTTATCGCAGACTCTGCAGTTCCCCTCAGCCCTATTGAACTTGCCTCTTTAGGCTAATTGTTTTTTATAGCATGCAACTTAAGTTTTGTTTAGGGCTGAACGACATGCCAAAAAAATCAGATTTCGATTATCTTTTATCATTTAGTGGGAATGGAAATTTGTACATTCAATTTTCTTTGAAAAAGAACATAAAATCTATGATTTCCTAATACATTTTAAAATATGGACTCTGTAGACCATTGTACACTTTCCCACTTTGCATCAGTCCATCTCAGATGAGCTCAGGCCCAGAGAAGTCAGTGATGTTTCTGGATGTTGTTAATATGTGACTTTCACTTTGCATGGTAGAGTCAGATTGCATTTGTAGATGCTGCAACAAACTGTGTTAACTGACAATGGTTTTCTGAAGTGTTGCTGAGCCCATGTAGTGTCATCCTTTCTACAAACATGTCGGTTTTTAATGTAGGGCTGCCTGAGGGACAGAAGGTCGCAGGCATTCAGTGTTGGTTTTCGGCCTTGCCCCATGTGTGCTGATGATACTATCACCTGTTAATAAATGAATAAATTACCTGTGGAATGTTCCAAACAGGTGTTTTTTTCCACAACTTACGCAGTGTTTTGTTGCCCCTGTCCCAAGTTTTTTGGAAAGTGTTTGAGTGTATGTTTACAAAAAACCAAAAAAGTTTAGTAGTTTGAACATTAAATATCTTGTCTTCATACTGTATTCAACTATTTATGTTTTACACAGCATCCCAACTTTGTTTGGAATCAGGGTTGTTTTAACTCAACAGATAGTTATGTCTTAAATGTATTAATCTCATTTAAGATCTTAATGTAAACATTTATTGTATGCACATATGATGTTGGACACAATGACTGATGGGTAGTCTTTCAGAGGGATTAATCATGGTGTTATGGTGCTGACAGCCTTTGGAAAGCTCCTATTGGCTGATCTGGTTCTTAAGAGGGAGCATTTTAGGTATAAAAAAAATAGATAAGAGATGCAACTAATGATTTTTTTTATTATCAAATAATTGGCAGATTGTTTTCTTGATTATTTGCTGAGACTATAAAATGTCCCAGAGCCGAAGTGGAAGTCTTCAAATGTCTTATCCAACAGTACAATATCCGAAAGATATTCCCTTTACAGTGATATAAAACAGAGAAAAAACGCAAATCTTTACACAAATAGTTAAGTTGGACCCAAGGAATGTTTGATAATTCAATGATTTATCAATTATCAAAATACTTGCTGATAATTTTCTGTAGATACACTAATGAATGATTTGCCTAATTCCACATGAATACAGTAGAAATAAATTGAGTTTTGTTTGTGGTATTAATGACATTGAAAAATTGGATTTATAAATTTTAGAGCGATGTTCTCCTCTATATCTACTCAGGATAAATCCACAGACCTTGCTGTCAACAGTTTTTATAAGAACCATTTTTGGGGTAGAAAATATTATATATAATAATTTTGCTGTTTATATATTTTTAATTCCATTTTTAATGCTGTGAATATCACCAATAAAAAGTTAAAAGTAACCTTTTTGCTTCATGGCCTGCCCACAGATCCTTATATTGGCAGGATGCAGACTTTATCCTCTGCTTAGCTGACATGAACAGCTGTGCACATTGTGCACTACTCTCTTAAACCGTGGATTAAGGATTTGTTTGTTTTTGGTTGACTCATTACTGAGATGGATTGTATTCTGTGGCAGACTGTCTTCAGTTTTGCCACCAGCTATGATCACTGTAGCTTATGCTGCAGCGATATCTGACTCACTAGACTGTGATTCTCTGTGTGGGACAGCAGTGGTGGGTTTCTTTCCTTGACTTTGTCTGATTCTGTGGGAAGTTTGTGTGCTTATGTTGCATGCATTGTTTTGTTCATGGCCTGAGTTGTGTGTGTGTTTTGTGTCCACAGTATGGCAGAAGCCCCCTGCACTTGGCTGCCTACAAAGGCCACATTGAAGTTGTGCGTATCCTGCTCAAAGCTGGCTGCGACCTGGACATCCAAGACGACGTGAGTAAATTCATCTGTCTCTCATCTGCGTCAGCCATGTTTCCACTTTTCATCCATTTCCAGCTCTTGCACTACAGTCCTGATTGGTGGTTACTAGTGGATTGCTTATCTTTTTGTTTTCAGCTCTGTTTTACTGGAATGATTTTTCAGACCCACAACATTTTTTACACAAAGATAACTGTGGTCTAATGACCTCCAGTGGCCTTGAATGGGACTCTTTGGACTGTCCACTTGTGGGTTTGCCCTCAGGATGCAAGTCCTCCTTTCCCACAGATAGTGATAACACAGATCTCTGGCCTTGCCAAATTCATTCTCTGTGGTCAATGAGCTCCGCAACAGACTGCAATACATCCTCCAGGACTGGAGGGAGCAAGAGGGGCACACAGAAGCAGGAGGAGGAGGAGGAGGAGGAGGGGAGAAGACATTGGAGGAGGGCTGGGAAAGAGCCCGGAGGATCAGGGAAAGTAAAGGAGGTTAGCCAAACCTGCTCCTACTGAACCAGAGGAAATCTGTCCCCCGTCCTTCCTTCCCTGAACAAAGTCCACTCCTCCACTGCTGCTGCTGCTGCTGCTGCACTCGGCTCAGTTCTTATCTACAACCTAGATTCCAAAAAAGTTGGAACGCTGTGTAAAAGATAAATAAAACAGAATGTGATCATTTGCTTTTTGACAAATACTCAATTGAAAACAGTACGAAGACAATATATTTAATGTTTGACCTCATCAATTTCAATGATTTTTGTAAGTATATGCTTATTCTGAATTTGATGCCAGAAACATGTTTCAAACAAGTTGGGACAGGAGCAACAAAAGACTGATAGTATCATCACTGGGTATGAAAGGGGTGTCCTTGAAAGACACTTCATAAAACTGTCGTTGGTAAACACATATTTACACATTATTTACATTTTACACAGCTTCCTAATTTTAATGGAATCAGGGTTTTCACTTGGAAAGCCCCTCTCCTCTTCTCCCTTTTCTTTCTCCTGTATCCCTCATGGTAATCATTGCTCTCATGTCAAACCTGACCTGCTAAGTGTCACTCACAACTAATCTGCTTTGTCTGCAAGTTTTTACGTTTATGGCTGAGCATAAATGTGAGTTTAACCTTTTTCCTGGGACTGTACACTCGCTGCTTTCATATGGTTATATAAACCACTGTGCACTCTAAACAGCTAATAGAGCTATTACCTGCTGTGGTTTGTATAACTGCTATATTGGACCCATATTAACAGCATTACTGCTTGAGTCAGTAATAACCCTTCTGTGCTTAGACATACATGGTATGTTTATTAATAATGGCTTACAGAACTGTCCACATTTAAAGGGATAGTTTGTTATTTTGGGAAGTTTGTGCTATTTTGAATATGTGAAACAGTATGATTAGCTTCATTTGGCACAGTTACTCATGTCTATGGAATGAAGTAGCTGCTCTGCTCAGTGGTAAGAAAACACACCTTCTGTAACATTGAGGGTTTCATAGTTTTCATATTTTCCAGCTCATCAACAATGTTCTGTGATCTTGTGATTTGGATCCACTGTCCACCATGATGCTGATGAGTGGATGATATTTATTTTGTAAATAAAAGTCCAGGTTAACTGTTTCCCTGTGCTCCCAGTTTAACCAGGTCCTGACAGTAGCTCTGTACTTCACATAAAGGCACGAGATTGAGTGTATTGTCATCCACCTCTTTTATGTGCAATATCGGTTTGCTTAGATTTAAAAGGTTAAAATGTGTCAAAAGAAATGTATGCTTGGTTTAGGTAAAAAGTTGATGTATTGACAAAAGCAAGCAAAATGTGACAAAGTGCAAAGCAAAGAGACCCATGCTTTGTGACCTACATGAAGCATGTGACTTAAATATCCATTGAAGCTTTTCTTCCACCAAGGAGACAAGAAATAGTTTACTCTTTTAATTGATGGCTGGTTTCCATTTTCTTACTTCACTCTCAGGAAGAGCAAACAAGCAACTAACTGTATTTCCCAAAATGTCAAACTGTTCCTTTTACTGTAAATTAAGACTTCATAATTATGTAAATTAGGACATGTACACCAGCTATCGATCTGTGAAAAAGTAAGGGTGTATTTCTTTTAAGCGGGTGTATTATTGATCTCATTAAAATGCAGTAATTCACCTAAGCTCAGTTCAAAGTACATACAAACCACCTACACCTATTCCTTCAACAGATTATGTCACTTCTGAAGGATGAAAATCTTGTATCTCCATGTCAACTTTTCAATAAAATTTTTTTCAAGAAGTCATTAAGATCATTTTGTAAATGAATGAATGCCAAAAAGGTTCATAAATCTTTCTGAAAATTGTATTTCAGTAAGATTTCTGAACCATTCTTTATGGCATGAAAATGACCCAGCAAGAACACTGTGAAGGAACAACAGAATAAAATATCGAATTTGAGCTCCAAAATTTTCACATAATTGAATTACTTTTTCTGTGGATGGATGCTGGTTTTCTTGTCCTGTTGCTGAGTGTTTGTCACATGTTGTTAGTCTTTAAGTGTCTTTATGTGTCTGTTGGCAGGGGGAGCAGACAGCGTTGCACCGAGCTGCCGTGGTGGGCAACAGTGATGTCATCAGTGCTCTTATCCAGGAAGGATGTGCACTGGACAGACAGGACAAGGTGCAGATCAAAAGGCAGAAACACACACCCATACAAACACAAACACACAGAGGCTGATGGCACCTCAGTTACAGTCAGTCAGAAAGAGGGGGAATTTCAAAGCCATCATGATGACTGCATTAAAGCATCTGATAATCACAGAGAAAACAGCGTGCCTGTAATCTGCTTAGCCTTTGAGTAGTGTGTTTTGAGTCAGAGTGAAAAGAGGAATAACCTACAGGAATTATACTCATGAACACTCACATTTTTTTGTCTTTTTTCCTGTCAGGATGGCAACACGGCTCTCCATGAGGTGTCCTGGCACGGCTTCAGCCAGTCCGTCAAACTGCTGGTGAAGGCTGGAGCCAACGTTCATGCTAAAAACAAGGTGATTCTACAATGGAGTTCTTGACTTTCAACCACAGCACTGATTAAACGTGTTTGCTTCAGCTTTCATTCAGTGCTTCCTGCATCTTCAAGATGACCTTACCAGGAAATAAGGCCATTGTGCTTTGTGGCAAAAACTATTCAGAATAAGTCTTTTATAGCAAGGCTATATAACTTTTAAGATACGAAAAGATAAGATAAGATATTCCTTTATTAGTCCCACAACGGGGAAATTTGCAACATTACAGCAGCAAAGATAGATAGATGAATAGCGAGTAAATTTACAAGTAGAAATAATACATTCTTCCTCATGCAAATAAAAAGTTGAATTCATAAACTTAAAAAAACAGCCTCTCTTCGTGGTCTCATTCCACTCACACTCACTCGTGGTCAGGCTGCCTAATGATGTCTTTAAGGAAGTGACTCAAAAAGAATCTTGTCATGGGAAATTCACTGTACCATAAGTCTGCAGTGGCCACCAGGTTTTATACTTTAAAGAGCATGTTAGTTCATTCTTGACCTTGGAAAAACAATGTTAACCCAAGAAAATCTTAACTCAAGGTTGTACACCTACAAGCTTTTTCTGGAGTCGTCCAACATGCCCATCCGTTACCACCATCATTTCCTTACCATCCATTACAGAGCAAATCATTGATGAAGATCTCAAGATGCATTTGAAGTTTCTGGAAAAATATGTTATTTCTCCAAAAATAAATTGTAAAAAATAAATGAGACATTTACATTTGAAACAAGTGAAACTTTCTGTATATAAAGTCTTGACATGTTAGGAAGGATTCTTTTTTCAGTGTGTTTAATAGTTGTTTATTAGAGTGCAAAATGACTCCTTTGTCCAGATATACACTGTGACCTCCAGTCAAGGCTTTATTCATGATAAAAGGTTGTATGTATTATGGTGTGACAGCAAAAAAAAAAGATCCTCGTAAACACTAATAAATGATGAGACTGACTCTGACTCTCTCGTCCTCCTGTTTCCAGGCAGGAAACACAGCTCTCCACCTTGCGTGTCAGAATGGTCATGCTCAGAGCTCTAAGGTTCTGCTCCTCGGAGGCTCCAGGCCCGACAGCAAGAACCATGTAAGTCTCCAGCAGGGCTCCAGTGGGTTTCTTACTTTCCCCTCCTCTGTTTCTTTTCAGGTTTGCTCTTGTGTTAAATGCTCTTTGTAAACAAGCTTCTATCTTCACTTCCTCCTCACTCCCTCACATGTGCTTGCTTTCGATTATCCAGCAGCTTTGAAAATCCAGGCTGACGACCCACTCTCTGCAGTGCACTGCTGCCACAGTACTGTTACATGGCACAGTAGTCACTTAATTATGAAACACTGCATGGTGCATTTGCACTTCAAACGTAATTTGCAGCCTCACAGGAAAACTGTCGTTACTCAGTACAACACAAATGCAGGAGTAGGATGTTGGTGGTGGCTCTGAGCAGCAGCCGTCCTCAGATGCACTCAGAGTGCTAATTGTTGAAAGCTAAACTCATTTGCTGGCTTTCAGTGATGCTTGTGGCAGGAGGACCACTGTTTGCACATACGGTCAATACTTTCTCAATACTTCAAATTCTTTATTAAAATAAAAGTAGACATAATAAAAATAAACTTGGCTCACCTTTAGTGCTAAATTATTGATGCATTCATCTAAAAAATATGTAGGGCTGAAAATAACAACTATTTCTCATGCATGTTAATCTATCAGTTGTTTTTTGTAAGGCATGAAAATTTGTAAATTAATCATTTATTCATTAATTTATTACAAACAACAACAAATGGAATTACATTACAACCAGTATGCTGTTGTTTCTCTGTCCACAAGAGAGCTTCTTTGCATATAGCCAATTAAATGATTTCATGTTAAACTTATTTCTTCACAGTTTTGTCATTAGCTGATGGTGACACTGACGAACAGCCTGTGTCACCGTCAGCATCACAGCAGCCTGTATCACAACACAACAGTGGCCTCAGCTGTCAATCACACATGCGCACTGCCCACTTAAAGGCTAGGTGGAGAATTTCTGATGTATATCCACAGTAAATAGAAATTATTATTAAGAGATTCAAAAATCAAACTGGCATGATTTGCATGCATGACTGCCAACAGAGTTGGCTAAATTTTTCATTTTAAGTTGGCCTTTTCATCTTTAAATTAAGATATTTTGAAGCTTCTTCAGTTCATATGTAAATGTTACATTTTATACCAGTGTAGCATTATGGAAAAATAACCATCACTGGGGTTGTTGAGTGTAACTGAATGCCTCATCTCGAGATTAAATTGTTGTAAAATTGCTAATCTCTAAATATTTTTCCAGGCTGGGGACACATGTCTGCATGTGGCGGCCCGCTACAACCATGTTGCTATGACCCGCATCCTGCTGGGAGCCTTTTGCTCTGTGTCAGAGAAGAACCTGGTGAGTTACTGACTAGACAGAAAATGATCACTTACCACCAGCTAAATCCTGAAAAATCCTGTCTGGGGCTACTGTTCCACACTAGCCACCTTGACATGGGACTATTGATTGAAACTTTTTTGCCCTTGTTCAAAAAATCTGATCTGACTTGTTAAAGTGGCTGGTGTGTTTTTGAATGAATTTACCAATATGACCTGAGGAAGGAGAAGTTCAATTTCTTGCTTTAGTTGACACACAGTTTTATGTCGAGAGTTTCACCTGTAAATGTGACACAAGTACTTTTGTTAGTTCTAGTCTACTATCGAGAATTGTGGATTATACAGTTTAACTGTGTCATTTATATGTTTTGACACTCTGCATGAGAGCCACTGGTTAACATATAAGATGTAAATGTTCACGCAAGCAACATACAAGCATCTTAATAAATAAAAAAAGGGTCCACTTAGACCACCATCTCTCTTTCTGTGTGTGTCTGTGTGTGTGTGTGTGCCTGCAGGCAGGGGACACACCGCTACACGTGGCAGCTGCTCTGAATCACAAGAAGACAGTACGTCTGCTGCTGGAGGCAGGGGCAGACAGCCGCATCTTCAACAATGTGAGTGCCTGGAGCCCCTTTCTGCATCATTAATGCTCAGAAGAAGTGTTTGTGTACTTACTTTGCCTTTCTTCATCTTCAAGTCAGCACACATTAATGTTGTGTTTACCAATCTCCTCTTGAGGAGCAGCACGCTGTCGCTGCCTCCTGCAGTCTATTTAAAGCTGCATTAGGCAACATTACACATTGGTAGAAGCAATAGGTAGCTGCTTGAAAAGTATTTGAACCACAATAGGAAGAAATCCTCTAATTTGATGTTGGTACACAACTTAGGTGTACAGCATTTCAATCGAAAAGAGGAACTCTTCAGAATGGTTAGTATGGCATGTGTTGTACTTATGAACTTAATGCTGTGGAAGTAAAGTGAATACTGACAACTACTTGAAACAAATACCTGAGACAACAGGTAGACGTGAAGGGAGTGTTGAGTTTGCATTGACTGGACTTATGAATCGACACTGTTCCCAACCTCTCTGGCATTGTTTGAAACAAAAGCCTTGGCCACTATTTGAAAATGTGCAGTATTCATTTGTCTGTTTCAGTCATGTTTTCACTGTCCTTACTGTCTGTGTGTATATTTCTGTAGGCAGGTCAAACAGCTTTGGACCAGGCCAGAGAGTACAACAACCCAGACGTGGCTCTTCTACTGACCAAAGCTCCCCAGGTAAAACCAGGAACTTTCAGTCTTAGCAGTACAGGCAGCTCTAAGCCAAACTAAGAGACCCATTTTTGTGCTAATAGTATATTGCTAGTGTATTGCTCTTACTTATTCCAAGACAGCTTTTTATAACATGTGAAATTTATTCCATGTAAAATGTTCATTTCCTTTCTTCCTTTCCTTGTTTTTGCAAATTGATTAGAGATTGTAAAGATTCCATGATCAGGTCATTTATTTCTTTTAGACTGATACTTAATTCTTTGGGTCAAAGTTGGAAAATGATTAAATGCATTTATTGCATTTTCCATGAATATGTAGCTTCTCAATTTCTCAATAATTAGTAAAATAATTAAAAAAAGTTCTCAATAATTTATTTTTAAATAAATTGTGTCTGACCCTTGACCCTGACCCTAATTGATCCTCTAATTCACCCTGCCACATCACTCATTCATTGGTGAAAGCTTAGCTTCATTGTTAGAAAAATGTATGGAATGTCGTGAATATCTGGATAAAGATAAGAAATGATTGGAATGTTTACATGAGAAGGTAGCGTAAGTTCAGGCAGGAAGACAACAATGCTTTCTCGATCGTAATCTTGTTGTAATACTTCATTTAATTGTCTCTCCTGGTTGAACTGTACTGACCCTCAGGGATGAATATTCTGCTATCTTATTTTATCTACTAATCATGTGTGATGATTACAATTGTGATTTCAGTCATTTTGTCCCCTTTGTGTTCAGGTGCAGAGTTTTGTGCGTGGTAGGAGTGTGAGGAAGAGGAGAGACAAGCTGAAGGCGGAAGGCAGAGCTCATTCAGTGCCTAGAGATGAGATGCTGCCCTGTAAGGTAAAAACTGGACCATTTTGTCTAAGCAATTGTAAATTATCGCGTTGATAGTTTAACTAGCAGAAATAAGGGAAATGAAAAGGAAATATGTAATGTGGGTGCAGAATAAAACCCTAAAAACCTTGGGATGACAGGAAGGAGAGATACCTGTGAGTCAGTAGGAGGGGAACAACTGATGAAAAGCCACATGGAGGAGAATAGAACAGAGAGGGTTGAGGAGGGAGAGTGCATAAGAAAGGAGATATTTAAAACAGTAGGAGAGTTTAAATCCTCTCCTACTGTCTTGTACTTCATTCAACTCTTTACGCTTCTCATACACTCATCCTTCAATGTTCACTTACTCACCTTCAACTTACATCCATCCATTGAAGATGGACTGAAAGAAGTGTTAATGTTTGAGGTCTCCTTTTTTGACAAATAACCCTAACCACTATTAAACTGTTTTGAATTTATTTTGATCATTATTCAATTTTCTGCTAAAAAGAATTCATTTCTGTTGGAGACAAAGCATAATGTTTTTCATCATCATTCCATTCAAGGTGCTGTTTAGTACAAACTGTAAAATCTATATTATCTATTATCTTTATCTGCTTTATCCTTCAATTTACATACATTTTAAATGACAGGGTTATGATTACATCCAGTTTTTTCCTCCCTTAAGCTGCTTAAGGGTTAAAGGTTGGAAAATCCTCTTATTTCACACTGTCTATAACATATACACTGAGTTAAGTTTCCATAGCCAAGATTTTCACTCAGCATATTTGGTATCTTTTGAAAGTTTTTGATCTCTGCTCGAATTTAAAATTTAAATTTAAAGTTCATAAAGTTGAGGTTAAAAGTTAATAGCATGCGTTTGTAATGACTTATGTGGGATTGTGATCAAAGAGGTTAAGCAGAGAGTAAATAATAATGGAAAAAAAGTCAGGCTGTTAGTGGTTCTAGTGAATTCAGTTGCGAATCATGATTGAACCTTAAAACCTGCTTTGGAGCTTGCTTTTCAATGTCCTCAGTGCTTAAACATTTCCAGGAAACTGCTCCTGAAAACATTTCCCTCTTCCTGTATCCTGCAGGACAGTGCATCTGCTGCAGATGATACCCAGAGCAGTGACCACGCTGCCTGCAAACACGCTGAGGTGACAGAGTCAAACACCAGGCGGGGAAAGAACAGGAAGCAGAAAGAAAAAGTAGGTAAAAGTCCCCTCAGTTTGAAAAACACACTGTAATCCATATTGATGTTCCTTGAAGGATAGAGAAGCTATTAGTTACTAGTTAAAGTTCTGGACAGGGGAAGACGATGAGTAGCGCTCTCCCCTTCCTAGGTTAATGTTAGAGATCTGTGAGATGGAACAATTACTAACCTCAGGTGCTCTTGATCTGTTGATGTTTCAGCCGTCTTTGTCTGACCCCCTCCGTCGCAGAGAGACCAGGCACAGCGAAGCCTTACACAAAAGGAAAGACAAACTGCGAGGAGCGGATGCTCATTTGTCTATCCCTCCACACAACTATAAAGCCTATCAGCTCTACACACTGTACCGCAGCAAGGATGGCAAGATCATGCAGGTGAGTGCACGAACACTCCGCTCTTAATTCACCGAATAGATTATTATTTGTGTGTTCTGTAACAGTGGCTTTCCCAATACCACAGTTGGGCTAAAGGGGCACTGCATTTTCTGGGTGGACAGAACAGATGATGAGTCAGTTCAGTTTATGTAGTGCCAAATCACAACAGAAGTTTTCTCTGGGCACTTTTCATGTAGAGCAGGTGTTCATCATACTCTGTGTAATATTATTTATAGAGACCCAACAATTCCCATCATGACCAAACACTTGGCTACAATGGTGAGGAAAAACTTCCTTTTAACAGGCAGAAACCTCAAGCAGGAACCAGGATCTGCCTCAACCAGTTGGTTAGAGAGAGCGAGCGAGAGAGAGAGAGAGAGAGAGAGAGAGAGAGAGAGAGAGCAGGAGGGGTGAGAACATACAGTAGCATAATATAAGTTCCACATATCCAAATAAAGATGTAAAGTAATAATAATAATAGTTTTCTAGTTTTTGTCAGGACATGTGCTGCTACATTCTGTATCAGTTGGAGAGTCTTTAGAGACTTATTGGACCATCTTGATAATATTTTATTTTTAGAGTAATTATGTGCCTGATTTTTGCAATGTTACACAGGTGAAAAAGGCAGCCCTTGAAGTTTGTTCTTTATGGGAAATAAAAGACATATCTGCCAATTTACTGTTGCAGCCTCTGTAATAGGATGCAATAGTCGGTGGTGTCGAATGCAGCACTAAGGTCTAACAAGACAAGTACAGAGACAAGTTCTCCATCATCTGATGGTCATTTCTAACTTTCACCAGTGCTGTCTCTGTGCTGTGATGCACTCTAAATCCTGACCAAAATTCTGACTGAAAATCCTCAAATAAACTACGGTTCAAAAAGAAAATCACACAACTGATTGGTGGTTGCTGTCTCAGGGATCTTAGGGAGAAAGGGAAGGTTAGATATAGGTCTTTAGTTGTCTAAAGGCCCTGGATCAGCAGTAGACTTTATAAGAATGTGTTAAAAATTAACAGAGAATGATGATAACTTACTAATCCTTTTTGACATATACTCAATTGAAAATGGTACAAAGAGAATATATTTAATGTTTTACCTCATCATTTTAATAGATTTTTGTAAATATCTGCTTGTTCTGAATTTGATGCCAGCAACATGTTTCAAAGATTGGAAAAGTTGTGGAATGATCCAAAAACACCTGTTTGGAACATTGAGTGCTATTGAAAAAGACCTGGGGCCTGAATCTCAACGTGAGGTCAGTGTGTTTACCAGATATCTTTGCTTTTAACTCAGGTTTTCTGGCATCAAGAAGCTGGCTCATTTTTACCAGAGGTGTTAACCAACACTGCAGGGCTAACCTTCTGCAGAGCAGGTTAACTTCAGAGGGTCAGAGCAAAATCTGCCAATAACAGTGTAAAAATTCAGTCATTCCTACAGGATCCTGACTTGGACAAAAGTACTAAGTTTATAATAAAATGCCAAGTAATGAAGAGCAATAGAGACACTTTTTACACAGTAAAAATCACTCTGCTCACCATGATAATCATGTTTTGAGATAGAAAAAAGAACATTGTGTCCACTCTTTAAGTTTTAAGGGTTTAACCAGGGCTTCAAACAAACAAATAAAAATTATACCCAAAGTCATCTTTTATTACATTAATAAAATGATGAGTGGAGTGTTTTGGTCTGACAGACATTATCCAGCATTTTTGGGATGGTGTTCTCTACTGCTGAACTTGTTCAGTGATTCAATAAAAAAGGCTTCAGTGAGACATTTCTTGTAATTTTTCTAAGCCAAAGTCTAATGAGGTAAATAAGGTAAATATAGTAAATATGGACAAACACTATTTGGTAATTTAGCAAAAAACAAAAAGACTAAATACTCAAAAAAGTTTGAATTTGCAAAAAGTTGTAAAAGTTGTGATTTTGGAGTTTGTTGGACATATTTTCCGTGTGAGCTGGTACATTGATGTTTGTGGGCTGTTGCAGGCTCCCCTGAACGGCTGCCGCTGTGAACCTCTCATCAGTAAATTGGAGAACCAGCTGGAGGCCACCAAGGAGGAGATGAAGACTGAGATCCACACCGTCCAAGACCTGATGAACAGCAAGATGGGCCAGCTGGACCGAAAGAACAAACACCAGGTAACATCCATATATAACACAGCCAAACAGTTGACTTACTGTTTTCAGTTTGCTTTTAACTGCTCACATCCAATTCCCTTCATTTCATCATTGTTTCCCTCACTTTTTTCTTTTTGCATATCTAGAGATGCCTGTACTAGCTTGCAAATAGCTCAAGAAAAAGGAAATACATGAGGAAGTAATGCATTATTTGCTGTACTGTAGTCGTGTAATGCTGTTTACCCCTTAACATCAAGTTTCCTCTTTTTGTCCTCTAAGTAGCTTTTCAGTTGTTAAAATCATCTTATTCCAAAGTGTCTGGCAGTCTCACATGATCCTGTATCATGTTGTACCATAAATAAATACATATTATTATTATTATATAATGTCCATCCATCCTGTCCATACGCCAGGGCTTAATGGAGCTTTTACATTCCAGTGTACTGATGTATGTAAATACTTGACAAATGAAATGAATACTTATTTATGCATTTCATTTTTAAGTGTAATCTTTATTGATTTTGTCAGTAAGCAGACTTTTAGTTCGCGCACCTGTGCACAATAACCCTTTTCCCTCATAAAGTCGATGCAGCTATAGCTGTCCAATGAATCTTAAGGGCTTCTCAAGAGTTGAAATAAACTTCAAACAGTATGTGTTTGAGAACAATGAGAACGTTGTAGTCTTGTGTAGCTGAACAGATACAACACAGCAGAGGTTCGGGGTTCTATTCCCTGTGTGGAACATTACACTGTGCCAGTGGAACATTAGTACAGTGACAGTGCAGAGGCTTTGCCTTCATTTCCCTGTGGAGCCACGATGTGCATAATACATGTACTCACAGTGCTGTAAGATGCTTCAGATAAAAACTTCTATCAGATAGCACACAGTCGTTGATGCATGTGCTCTGAGCATCACTGCTACCTGAGCAAATACAATAGTGGATGTAGCCAGGAATGCATAATCAACAAGATGAGAGCAACAACAGAAGCAGCTGTGTTGGCCCAAAGTTAAACACGAGAGGAGAACATGGGAATTCTTAGACTGAGGGACTGCAAGACAAAAAGATATTTACAGCTGACTGACAAAACACTGTCGGCTGGAACAAGGCTGTTACCATGCAACTAAATAGTTTAGTATGTGGAACAGATGTCATCAAACATTCCACATGTTATATCTGTTATAAAACCATTGCATTGATGCATTGATGTGCTGTTATACCAGCCTCCACCTGGCTGCTGGGATTTGCTCCCATTCGCACACAAGAGCATTAGTAAGGTCCATCACTGTTTGCTGATAAGGTCTGACTTTTTTTTTTTTTACTGGAGGACGAAGAAACAGCGAACAACTTAACAAAGATCTTCCTTGGCTGCTGTTATCCCTGCTGCTGTTTCTCTGGCGGCACTTCTGATATGTGTGATTTGTTGTTCTGCCATCAGATCCGAGCTCTTGACAAGATGACGGTGGAGCGAGTGTCAGCAGAGAGAAGTGAGTGTCTGCAGAGGATCGAGCAGCGGGCCCTGCAGGAGAGACTGGAGGCAGAGAAGAGACAGGTAATACTAACAACCAGCACAGCTCACTTGGAGACAGACAGGCTCTGCAGCTGATGAAGCCATCTCTGAGGTGTTGGTCCTGATCAACAACAAAGACCATAGTGTGTACAAAGCTGTGGAGAAGTTGTTTACCTCTACACACATTTTTATTTAAAAATTAGTTTGGTCTGAGATATATCCCTTTGTTTTCTATCACACCAAATATGACAAGTAAAAATGTAAAAAATTCAAAAAATAGACTGTATAAAAGTAGAGCCTATGGTGTCATCAGGGTGGAAGAAATACTTAGATATCAGTTTTTTGATGTTCACTGCAGCATTTGCTCCTCTTGATAAATGTGCCCTGGAGTAATAGAAGCTCTTCTGTATGGTTGCGTCTGCCCTTTAAGCAGGCATCCCTGGTCAGTGAGCTGAAGAGCTGGTGTCTCTCCAAGCTGCAGAACATGGAGGGTCGCTTCACAGGCGACCCCAGCAGCACCAAGCTGCAGCGCTTCCCCTCTGTGGCCGAGGGCCTGAATGAAGCCGATGGAACTGGCGTCACTGTGCTGCCTGCTGGCCAGGAAGGATGCCTGGAGCACCACAACGGCCCTGCCCTCCTGGACTCTGGCCGGGGGGAGCCCAGTGTGACAGAGGGGGGCACAGCCAGCCACTACTTTGTGGTTCATGTTGAGAGTTCTCCAGGTAATGTCTCAACACTGCTCAGCTCAGACACGAGTTCACAGCACCCACCTCTTTCCTCATCAAATCAACTAATGCGAAACATCACTGACCCTGTTAATTACAGCCTTGAAATCGATACTAAAACATAATAGTAATTAGCCCTTTACCTCTCCGAGATGACTAGTTGTTAGAAAAAATACTACAACAACAAACATTGTTTCTCCTGTTTTCCCAGATGAAAACAGGGAACTTCAAAAAAGTAACAAAATGATCCTGGCAGAACTGTCCTGCTGTCAGTTAAAGGTGCAGTCAGCGATTCTAATCCAATACACCTTTTGTCAAATTCAGTGAATATCTCCTCACGGTCTACTAGCTGTCCGTTCTGTGTGTTTGCTGAAAAAAAAAAAAGATCTGGTGTTCGTACACAGCTCTGGCTTTGTAAATGGAAAACAAAGTGGCTTAGACTGAGTCACTAAAAATGTTGTACTTGCTACAGCAGCCCTCACATTCTTTCCCTTGGAACAGCTTCACCTGTGTGACTTTATTTATTGATGCTAACCTACCCTCGGGTAGCAGACACTCACGCATTGCTTTGGCATTCATGATTTTGGGGGATGTAGCTTCTGAAGGAGCACTGAAGGGAGGGGTGTATTTGCTATATCAACAATCTTTCTCCAGAATCATTTACTCCCCCTTTGTTTTCAGCCAGCTGTGTTGTGCATACATTAAAAAAAAAAGTAAAAAGGCAGTTCCTTATTTGTGTTTTAGGTGAGTTTATTCTTAAACAACATAACTATTGAACCCACATCACATGGGTTATCATTTACTGGCTGTGTACATTAGACTAATGCATACAAATATTTAAAAAGAATATTACTATATATGCTAGAAACCATAATTATATCACTATATTTTATATGTAATTAATTAATGTAATTAATAATCTAAATATATGTTATAATGCTGTGTTATATTCATTGGATTCATTATACTTTTGAGCAATTAAATAAATCAAAAGCATAACATGCAAACATAGATATCTCATCATAAAGGAGAGGGGAGGAAATATAACCTAGATAAACATGAATCACTGATACGTACTCAGTCCCCACCACCCACAGAAACCCCCAGGGTGCAGCTGCCAGTCACCACATTGGCGCCACTAAACACCCAAAAATTGGGCACTATGTTCTAATTATTGTGGAAGCAAGCAACAGCACCCCCATGTGGACTTCCAAATAGGCACAGGGATCCAGGTTCAAAGCTCCTCACTCCGTCATCAAGTCTTAACTCACGAGGACAAAAAATGTAGTAGTCCATACAAAATGTAGTCAGAGCTATCACAGCTCATCTCTATATACAGCTGTGCTGCACCTTTACCCCAGGAAGATCATTTGTGTCAGAAACATTGTCATGTAGAACAAAAGAACTTTTTTTTACAGATAATTGTTGGCAAACAATTGTGTGCCTACACTGATTATTAATGAGTCAATGAAAAAGGTTTGTGCAAAACGATATTTGAGGAAAGTCTTTTGCAATTATCAGACACATGTTAAGATATCATGTAGCAAATATCTTAGTAAACAAATTTCTTATCTAGTTTTTTGTCAATTTTGGCCTTGTAGTTTTTGCATCATACTTTGGCCTGCAAAGTTATTTCTATTGTCGTGTGGTATGTGTGGTAATTAAATTTCTTTTGAACGCGAAAGATGGTGAGAAGGCTCAGAATGCAAACGTCACCTCTCCTGCAGCAGCCAAGAGCCCGCTGTCTTCAGTCCAGGTGGTTCGGCCAAAGGAGCGGTCCGTGATTTACACTGACATCCAGAGAAAGAACCAGGACCTGCAGGATGTGGACATGGATGAGTATGGGGCGAGGGGGGGCAGGAGTTACAGAGCCAGCAGTCTGTCTCCAGCCACAGAGCGCCGCTGCAGCAGCAGGACTGAAACCGGGCTCAGAGGCAGAGAGCGCGGGCGGGACAGAGGGAAGCACCGCAAGAAGCATTCCCAGGGCCGGACTAAGTCCAGAGGGGCCACAGGGGTCAGGACTCTGGAGGTTTTTGGAGACCAGCCCAGTGAACCCTCCTTTGCTCAGGAGAGAGAAAACATGCATGCGCTGGAGGTGACCCAGTACTTCTTCGAGGCGGTGTCGACGCAGATGGAGCGGTGGTACGAGAGGAAGGTGCAGGAGGCTCGCTGGCAGGCCAGTCAGAGGGCTCAGGCTGACAGAGCCGCTCTGGTCGAGAGGATCACTTACCTGGAGGACGAGCTGCGCATGCTAAGGACCAACAGACATGATGACTGCTAACACACACCTCATGTCACTGCCAGGCCTCATAAAAACAGACAAAATCCATGTGAGATTATATTTGACCCTCTTTTAACAGCCATGACATGATGTGGATTTTTAACACAGTCTCTTCCTGGATAACGGAAGTCATCATTTCCAGTGTTTTGGGGCCTGGATCAACTGAATTGTAACATAATGGAATACAGCTATAATGTTCCACATTCAAATGGTTGTCATGGTAGCACCTGACTGATTAGTGCTAAAGTAATAAGGGCAGCTCTCATGCACTGTTGTGTTGTAAATAAACCAGTAGATATAAAGCTAGGTGTCAGATGGATCTGTGCCATTTATAGGATAGATACACTATACACATTTGAAACCCAACCACACTCTAAATATTGATTTGTGAGCAGAAAAACCAATAAATAATAAACATTTGGCATAAATGATCTGCACAGTGGCATCACTGGATCATTGTGAAAGCTGTTTGGATGGAGGGATTTACAGTATAATGAGCTTTTTATTGGTGTATGCATGCTGGAATCAGCCCTGTGACTTTAGAGGAAAAACCCACTGCTTATGAGAATGTAGCTAAAATGACAGTATTTAACCCTACTGACAGTTTTGGTTTTTGTGTTTATTTGTTGCTGTTGAGAGTATCAGTAGTTGATTTTGCTGCATGGTATGATTTGTACAGGGGGACAGAGAATGCCCATAGAATAATTTTAGACTTAGAATGTGTTTATAATTAGTCTACAAACTGGTGACATTTGATAAAAGCAATTAATTAATTAAAAAGTCATTGAAATACAGTTATAAAAAGATTTTATATTATATTTCCTTATTCTGGCTGAAAACGGTGAGCAATTCAATTTTAAAAATGGAATTGCAAAGATTTCAATTTTTTTCACTTGTGGGTATTCCATTTACTCATTTGTCAGCATCACATTTAATGTGTCTACATTTCTTTCATGGCTCCTGCTTTAACATGTTCAGTTTCCATTTCATGAGAACTTTAATTTAAAGATGTATGTCCCACCTAAAACTAAACATCGGTACACTGGCCCACCCCTCAGAGGCATGGAGACCTTTCTTCCTGTCAGTTCAAAAGCGCTTAAACATTGTTTTCACAAAAAAAAGATAATAAAACACTGTTTATTGCATAATTATTCCACTGGCACGCTCCAGACTGGCACTTAGATTTGAAATTACAAGCCCATGAGTAACTGCCCTAACTTTTTCAAGATAAAGAAATTGTGTTACTTAAATCAATATAGCTCAATCAATCAATGACTACTCGGCTCTCACATTCAGGTTTCTGAGGGCACTCAGTGGTTCACTTTTGCTGTGGATAGTAGCTGTATATTAAGTCAGCGTCTTAGTGGGTCTGTTAAGGGAATAGAATGTTTGCAATCCACTGAAATGGACAATAAGAGGTGTTGTAGCACTCTACAGATTGGCTTTTCACCCATAACATTTGTGAATTTCCCCACTGTGGGACGAATAAAGGTTTATCTTATTAAATATGTGACATTTGTTAACTGTATCTGTCCATTCTTCCTGCTTGTGGCTAAGCCAAGGATCTCTACTACAGTCCCTACATTTGACACTGGAGCGGCAACAATTAAGAGAATGAAAGTAAGGTTTTACAGACCAAACGATTAATTGAGAAAATAATCAGCAGATCAACTGGGAAAGAAATGAATCATTGGTTGCAGCCTGAGTTGCCACCCAGTAAGCTATGCCCTGATCCTGAACACCACCTATAATCCCATCTCCCAGAATGTCAATGCCCTGCCAATCTTGCCTACCTGTAGAGGACAATCTCAAGATAAAAGATGAATTCTGTCAGAACATGATGCATGAAGAAAGTTGTTTTGCATTATTACCGTCTGTATGTTTGATGTTGTGACTAGCTACATGTTGATTAGTTATACATTGCTATCTCTGTGGATATGAATAATGCACTCTGTATGATGCCAGAAACCATATTTTGTAAAAAAAAAAAAAAAGCTCACTCTACACCTGTCTGTGGTTTCATTGCCTGTTTAATATATACAATGCATATAATATACAAAGACAAAGCCTCACAGGAGAATGAGTTGCCATAATCATGGACAAAGATCCTCATCAGTGTATGGTGAGCAGCAGCACGGGGCAGTTTAGCACAATGATGCCATCAGTCCAACGTTGAAAAGGTGTCCACCCAAACACCTGTTTCATTACATTTTGTATTATTCACTTACATGACACTACCTGATCAGAGGTTCCCTGTTAGCACCTACAGAGTAACCACCAATCACATGATGACCTTCATTGAGAGCCAATCCAGATAAGTCCATAGTCCACAGCAGCTCACAGTCTTTAACTCCTGGCCAACGCCAGAGACTTCTGCAGCTCCTCCAGATGGTTGTTAGCTTGTGTGACCATCATACGGATGGCATCCTGAAGGAATAATGAGAGGAAAAACAGCAGTGGTCAGAGCGGAGGATGCTGGGAAAATAAATACAATATATCTACACTTATTCCATCTGAAAAGCACATACATTTAGCTTGAGAGAAAAAAATGTGAATTTCCAGTCTTGGTTACTTTCGAGCAACATCACTCTGCTGAGACTGTGAGATGTGGTTGAAAGCCCCAGAAAAAGCTACTCAGCGGACCATGTGTTAAGATTTTAGGTTCAACAGTTTCCAAGGTCAGAAATTAACTTCAACACAATAATCAGTTATTGCATCAATCATGTATCAGAATGATGGTTCCATGGTTTTTCATCAATTCAAATTTCAGAATGTAGAAAAGATTAGATTATTAGAGATGATTTATCAGCTTCCCCATCATAACTGGGACTAGGAGTCCTCAGTCACAACTAAAGGAGGTTTTTTTTAAGGTATATGCAGGAATCCTGAGGTTAAATTTAATAACTTTTAAGACATTTTTAAGACCTTTTCCATAAATTTTAACACCTCATCCCCACTATGAGTTCTAACTGCTTCACCGCACTGTCTCCTGCCAGTAGCATATACTTGTCTCAAAGAGACATTACTTTCCTGGTAATAATCTTTTCATTTAATCCTGAATTGCAAAACACTTTGTTCAGTATGAGCTCTATAGATTCATCATTGATCATCCTTGTAACTTTTAATAATGATGACTTGAGATATTACTGTGATAATTGTAAATTTCCCCACTGTGGGACGAATAAAGGTATATCTTATCTTACAATGGTTTACAGGTACATGCGATGAATTAATGGTATGGGCTCTATAAATAGTTACAGCCATGCACGACAATTGTGTGTAATGACAGCTGTTCTGTTGGAGAGCCTTGCTGATTAAACTGTATGTGCATTTCCCCATTAGCTAGGTAGTTTAACACCCGAGCGTAAAGAGACCTTTGTAATGTTATCAAGCAGCAGTCCATCAGTGGGTGCTCCTTTTCAGATGACGTCAAATCTAGTAGGTCTTCATAATCCCACTACACACCTACACGATGATTAAATTCATGGGAAATTTAGTATATAACCCCTTTGGACAAACACACATAATGAAAAAAGTATCCCATCAGCTCTTCAGTCTAACCAACAGACACGGAGGGGCAGTTCTAGGTGACCTGGCTATGTGATGGAAAGGCAAACATATTGATACCATCTCTTCACCTGGTCTGTGGCGTTCTTATTCCTCTTGAACTCGTCTCTTGCCCAGTCTCGGAGGTACTTCCTGTCTGCCTCATCCGGTACCTGCCGTATGGTCCTCAGCATGTTTCTGTAAATCCCCAAAATCTTCTGCCTCTGTAAAAACTAAAGAGGAATCAGCAGTTTAGACTCAACAGGACAGTTGAAAACTAACCTTCCTTTATGAATGATCTAAAATTTGGACCAAGAATATTGAGTTACAAGTGATGTTAGTCATGGCTTCAACAGAGCGTGACTCTAAAAAGAATATTCACATTCAGTGCATTCATTGCATGTGTGTGGACTTTTTTGTATGGAAAAATGTGCGTGGAAATTTAAGTTCCAACATTATAACAACTGCATCTCCACCCCATCTCAGGCTACAGACACCAGCAGATGATACTAATGACAACTTTACAGCTGCCTTATCCTACAGTCAACAACCTCTCATACCTAAATGGAATGATACATCATTTACTCCTATCACGGGAAAACACTGCATTTCTATAAAGAGAAATGTTTCATATGATAAAAGCAGCACAGCTGAGGGTTGTATGATAAAGAAAGTACACACATACTGACTGAGTTAACCAAACTTTGGAGTAAACTGTCTCAGACTGGCTGGTCTGACAAATCAAGGCCTCCAAACAGTCTGAAAAAAAGATACAGGTTCAACATTCTCTAAATATAAGCCTGATTTCCTGAAGCTTTACACAAAAATGACCCCACGCACCTCTATCATAAGAGCTTTCATTTGCGCTCATGTTACTGTGTTATTCATTTTCACATCATTTTGGATCTGACATGTGCTTCTATTATCGATGGCACGCTCTTGAAGTTTCAACATTGTTAAAAATAAAAATCTAAAGGTCCCCCCTTTAATGACTTTAGCTGTAGCATAGCATCTGTTTCTGTAACGTTACTAACACACAGCTTGCTAACCCCTGTAGACCCAGCTGAAGTTCCAGTAAAACAGCGAACAAACACACAACGATAACAGCACTACTGATAAAATAATCAAACCCACTTACTTCACCTCCTTTGAACGGTATAAAGCTATTTAAGATGAGCCTTCAAAGTTATAGCAAGTAGTGCTTTAACATAACGTTAGCCAAGAGGCTAACACCGCTAGCAAGATAAAGCAGGGGTCGCTGTGGTGAGTCAACCAGTCCAGATTTACTGACACACACTTATCCCCCCACTCTTCCCACATGTATTTACCTGTTTTAATGAAAGCGCTGCGTGCGGTAACCTTGACACTGTCATGTCTGTAGTCTACCTTGGCCAGTGAGACGCAGACGTAGGTGGCGCACTGTCCGCTACTGTGTCAGCGCGGCCGCCATGTTGTTGAAGGGAGCCGCGCCTGCGCACAAGTCTATGGAGACAGGAGGGCAATTCGATATTACAATCATAACAACTCGCTTCAAACCAGTTTCAAACCATTTTCAAGCTTTTCGTTTGTTACAAATACCAGACTTGTATTCATGGGTACAGGATACTTGGTTAAATTACAAATGCGGGGTTTGATACCTAAACACTTTGTCAAATGTAGATAGTAATATTTCTACAAGTTAATATTTAAGATCGACTTTTCCTACTTAATTAAGTATATTTTTTTTCTTACTGCATGGAAAATGGCTGTAATCTGGTTTATAATTTTGGAAATAAACGCTAATTTACATTTTAAGTCACAGAAATGTGTCGTGTATGAGCAGGGTTGTGCAGAGCTGCAGTGTTACACATTTGGATCTTTGTACAAGTGGAAATAAATGACCTGGTGCTGCATGTTTATATGAGATGAACAACTTCTCTAAAAACCCTGTAACAACACTTTACACAGACTCTTTCTCAAACTGACACCTGTTAAAGCTAATTCCTTTTGAGCAGGAGTGGAGGCATGTTGCTGCCTGAAGAGTTAACTGGGAGATCTGAAAAATTTGGGTTTTGCATTAATGATGACACTGGTCTAGAACATGACACATTACAACTGTAGAATAAATATCAGATTAGAAAGCATTACATGAAATGATGTAGAAGCTCAATTAGACTGATTTGTAATGTTATTTTAGAAACTAAGTGAAATAATCAAATTTGATCAACTGCTGTTTTCAGTAAACATTTCAGAACCTTGGTGAGACTGCAAAAACGTGATGAGACAAGAATTTAAACCACTACACAATTATATAAAATTGTACATATGCATTTGCTATGGTGGGCACTTCAATGTTAAAAATCAGTTTTTGTTGTTTAAATCCTCTAGCGTGGATTTCACTGTCTTCTTCTGCCTTGACATTTCTGAATTCCTCCACCTTCTCCTGAGTCTGTTACCTTTTTTTTCTACTTTCACTTGGTCAAGGGCATATTGATGATCCTGAAAAATATGAATTTTACAATAACTTAAATTTATTCCCCGCCTTTTAAAAATGTCACCAAAGCCCAGCATCATGTAAAGGTGATTAAAACAACACTTGGTTGAGTCAGTGAGGTCGACTGCTCCTGGTCCTCTGACAGCTGAACATGAACCTCTGGACATCCTGCAGCTGCTCCTGCTTCTCCTGCTGTTCTGGGCTCCTGGAGATAAAGTAAGCCATTTCAGTCAAGAGGCACAATTTCTAACAGCATATATTTACTGTTAGGTTTAGTGGGCATTGCAGGTGTTACTGAAAGGTCAAAATCATATGAAAAATCATATATATATATATATATATATATATATATAGAAACAGTTTCCAATGACATACAATCCATGGAAACTATAGTATGTAGAGTCCTCCAGATATAAATGTAATTGGAATCAAATGGAATGTTTTCACTGAGTGGATAAGACAAATTGCTGCTCAATACTGTATATATGTACAAAAAATGTGTAATGTACATGTTGAATGACAGTGATATAAATATTCAGCAGCTTAACTTTGTTTCATCCGTTTGTGTTTGCACAGTTAAGAGCATAAAACAAGTGTTTCCCCCCTTTCCATATAACATTGTGTTCAAGTTTATTACTTCAATATATGTTCAGGGATTTTCGTGCAATGACGAGTCAAAATGTCTGCAGTGCAAAGATGAGCACGGAGCAACCTTGTAAACAGTTTATTGTCAGGATCATTCATGTCATGGTTTAACAGATGGATGCAATGAAGAAACGACTTCTTAAATATGACCAATGTCTGCTTACATGTAATTCCACGGTACAAAACACTGATGTGATAATAAACATTTGAATGCACATTTCATTAACACCTACTCCTAACAGATTCTGTGATAAGTTCTGAGCTCTGATTTAGCAGAAGTCACACAGTATGGATGGAAGATGAAGACAGCAGATATGTGTCTTTAAACCACAAAAAGGGTTATACTGGCGGGCATTTAATCAAAATTGGAATCTGCAGTCCCTGTGCTTCAAAGTGCATGAGAGCTGAATTTCTAAAAATCCTGACAGAGCTGTGACTGAGCCTCTGACCCATCAACCTGACAGCTCATTCAGGTGTGAAGTGAGATGCAATACTGTTCTCCTCTCCAAGGCACATTATGAAGTTCCTTCAAATGTCAGTCAGGACCACACCAACATGCTACTGTTAGGTCATGACGTTAGGAAGGGTTCTGTTAAAACACAATTCAACAACTCTGCTCTGTCAGCTCTGTACATCTTTTGTTGTGTTCACATTGAAGAAGAATGGTTTGATGACCTTCATAACACTGACTGAAACATCCACACACACATGGTTTAAGAGCTACAGTACAATGGGGACAGAGGTATTTACTGACTCTTCACTGAGGTGTTTTACACGCAAGGGAATCACATTTTTGTTTTTTATCATTTCATCTCAGACGTGCAAGTTAAAGCAATTCTTGTTACATTACAAAAGAAACTGAGAATTCCCCTGATAACAAGGAAAACAGCGAAGATTGCTATCAAACTCTACTAAAATCTACAGTAAAAATAAGAAAATAAAGGCACATGTACAGCAAATCCATCTTTTTTTATCTGTGTTTTTGATAATGTATTTTTTTCCAAGTCCTTCTTTTGAGTTGTGGCTGAGAAGCTAGCAGCAGAGTGGAATTGTGCAGTTGATGTCCACTCCTCCCTTCCGGTGAAAGATGGCTTCTCATTGGTCTACTGGTTGGCTGCTGTGACGAGTTCAAACCACTGTCTGAGTGCATCGCTCAGAGTCTCCGGCAAGGCGTTGACATCTCGCAGGATAACATAGAAGGGGAAGGGGAACTCTTCCATGTAGGAGCGGATCTCTGGCAGTTCTCCTGGCCCTTTGAATATGGGCACCTTGATGTCCAGGATAGAGTCCTGCAGCACAGCACCAGGGTTTAGTTACACTCTGCATCTGGAGATTTAGAAAATAATAAGCTCAACTTATTCTTCACTTACCCGCGAGTTGGGGTTGTCAAGCACCACGAAGATGACAAACACATTGGCGCTGCGTGTTGCCCGCACAGCTGCCATCACCCGCTCCTTCCCCTCCAGGAACAATCCCCTGCCGTCAGACACGATGACCAGCAGCTGGGCTGTCTCTGCGGAGAGAGGTCAGAAGTCAGAGAGGAACAGTGGTGGGTAATTTGATAACATGCAATTCTACATCACTGCACAAAGCTTAAATCACTTCTAGATTCAAGACTTCTGAACTGAACTCAAATTTGATCAGTGATTCAAATACTTTGGGTGTTGATTTCATTGATGGCTGAAACAATCAACCAATCTGAGCTTTGAGGGCAGGATTAAGAATGGGGCTTTAATCTTGTAAAATATAATTCGGTAGCAACTTTTCAGATTCAAAGATGAAAAATTGAGACAAAAAAACATCAAGTCTGGATGAGAGTTAAATGTACATGTTTTAAGTCAACTAAAAAAACCCTCTTAAATCAACAATCTTCCATCATCTTAAAAAATGTTAATGCAACTGCTAGTGCAGCTGTTGTGTTGAAATCACGTTGGCAAGATGGATATGTTACTCACTACTCATTGGTTAGTGCAAAATTCAACAAAATAGATTTACTGCTGTTAACATGTTAGCAAACAGTTGCCTATTTTAACATCAGAGACAGAGCAACAGTAGCATTCATTTGGAGTTGTGTTTGTGTCCACCTGATGAGATAAGTACAATATTCATTCTTCCCTCAACTCTTGTTTGATCTCCACCAACTCCTGAGAGAAAAAGTCGTTTCCTTTTTCACATTAATTGAACTGCTGGCTGTACAGTGCTGGACAGGCAGCATACAGATTTTGTGTTGTTTTGTTATTTGCTGTTGCTGGAGACAAGGATGATGAGAGCCAACTTTGCTGCCTTTCACTTGCCAGAATTTCTATAAGACAGTGTCAGTAAACAGCAAATGATTACTGAGCTGCCTACTCCCTGTTTTAATACTTCAATATGCAGTGTATATCATTACCTGAGTTCATTATAGATCCAGGAATCTGCTGCCGTGCTGCTAGAAACATTTTTGTTGAGGTCTCCAAAAACTACAGAGAAGAGGCACAAGGAAAGAGTCAATCTGACAGGAAGAGATGCAATGTCACATCACATGATTTGCCACAAGCTACAGGGTAAATAGAGCATTACCACATATCATTATCAAATTCAGATCAAGAAATAAGAAAAACAGGAACAAAATGTTTTCTAAATGAGACACACTTCACATTGTTTATAGAGCTGTGGCCTCCCTGTTGATATCATCTGTGGCATTAAGTGTTTTTGATTCAATATTTGCAGCATCACTATTCTTTTCTCACCATTAAAAGAAAACATAATATCTCTTTTATGTAATCTGTATCTGTTTATCTAAAGCACTTTGTAATGGTTTTAAGAAATGCCATAGAAATAAACTGTATTATTAATGGGTAGTAAAACCTTGTGGAGAAAACACAAAAAGATCCCATTTCCAACTGGCACCAAAGTGTCAGCCTACAGTATGATACCTGTGTTTAACTTTAACAGAGAAAGATCTTCATTTATATCTCCATTGACAGACTTTGTTAATTAAAATAAGTTGGCTCATTCAATTAGTGGAACTGAAGCATTTTATACAGATGGTGACTCCTTTATTTTCTCTCTCCATGGAAACATAAATTAGATGTCTTAAATGAATCAAACCTCACTAAAGCTTGTAAAAAAAAGCTGTAGTATTTCCTGTAGAAGGCAGGAATAAAAGGAGCAGCACAAAGAAAATTGTCACCTGAGCTATTCTGGTCTTCTTCTGTTGGAACTGACAAAGCCTGAGGATCCGAGCTCCTGACTCATCGTTGAACTGCTGCTGGAAGGGGTGGAGCAGCTGCACCTGCTCACCGAAGCTGGACACATGAGCGGGCGTTAAATGTTAGAATATTCATATCATATATGTGTACGCAGTATGACAGCACAAACTGTATAATTTAGTATATTCCATTTCCTGCTCGTACATGCATAAGCTTACCTGCACACAGACACCTGTCCGACCTCCAGCAGAGTGAGAGCATTGATGATGACTGACAGGGACTCAAACGCCAGCTGCACCACACATACACACACAAGACACAGCAGTAGTTTATTTGTACTTTGTACTGAATGCAATCATTATAGTAGCAAAGCCCACTGTGCACAGAGTGAAAGGACTTGCCCAGTTACCCTAATGAATCCTCTTGACTAACTATTGTTTATTTGGTTGTTTCTTCCTTTAATGCAGCCAAGTGGCTTTCTGACTGTGGTCATAGGAAGAGCTACACAAGCAGCATGTAAGGTTACATAACTTACCTGTTTGGAGTGGTTGTCCACCATGCTGGAAGAGTCGTCCACAGCCAGACAAATCTGGTACTCTCTCTTGCTGGGCTTGGTCCTCCTCAGCCAGATCTTGTCTTTACGGAACTGACTGGCGATGTAAGGGATCACCTTCCTCATGTTCAGACGCTTCCCTGTGCGATAATCGCCTCTGTGGAGCAGTAGAATATCACACAGGCTTTTAACAACATAACAACGATTTAAACATTCAATTATAACACATAATGTAGTGAGTGTGTTGGTCCTGACTTGAGTTTGGCTGCCTGAGTAGGCTCCAGGATGAGACGGAGCTGCTCACACAACTGCTGGGAGAGAGCTGAGGTCAGGCTCTGGTACTGGTGCCACATGGAAGCTGATGCACTCTCCTGGAACACATGAGTCACAAGTTACAACCTGTGCTTCACACAATCAGAACTACAGAGTAAAGCCACGGATATGATATGATTCAATTCATCATTGAAAATGCTCGCGTATTTAGAATTGATGATAATGTAAAGATCATTTCAGAAAACCATTTAGGTTTGGGAATGTAGGTTTGAGTTCCAAAAAAGACAAAAAACATTTTAAGATGCACAATTGGTGGTGGGATTACAGACATACATATATACAGCAGTTACAGAGCAACATTATCATTCATTTAGAGTAGAGCTTGTGTCCACCTGATGAATATAAGTCCAATATTCACTCTCTTTTAGTGGTTACCTGCCTGCTGTGGCCAAAAACAACACTATGAGAGTGACCAAAACAGTAAAGTTGTGGGCTGTATAGATAAACAATGACCTGAAACTCACTAAAAAGTTCTATGAAGTTGAAGGGAGCTGCAGATTGAGGTGATAGTTCTCTATAGGTTCATCACTACGTCACATGCTCACATTGTCATTTGATCCATTATGACGCCCTACACAGTCAATGTTTGACAAGACATGTTGCAATGTTGCCTGTTAAAAGTATTCTGATAATGTTTTAATATATTATTATTATGTATTATTTTGCAAGCAAAGTTCTTGAAACAGAACTTTGACTCACCTCCTCCTGAGTTCCTGGAGCCAGTTTGTGCCAAGCCTCCAGCTGCAGCTCCATCTCCCTCCTGATCTCCTCTGGATCTCTCTCAGCTCTCTGCAGACACATACACACATACAGCTTAAAGTCTAACTTTGATAACTCAATGCAAGCTAAAGAAAACCAATCTAATCTAAACAAATGAACAGACGTCCTGAGACCTGAGAAAGCTTGTGTAATGCAGAGAAGTAATGTGAAACGTTACAGTAGTTCTCTACCTGCATGGTCTCCAACAGCAGCTCAGGAACCGTGTGAATTGTGGAATCTGTGTTTCTCTCCATTTGCTCTTCTCTGGGATTTTGTTGGTCCTTCCACCTCTCCTTTTCCTCCTCCTCTCCCTGCCTCTGCACCTCCATCTCTCCACTGTCTACACCTGCACATTAAGAAATGAAGTGAGACGTCAGGGGATGCACAAATTTCACAAAGCCACATCTAGAAATTCTAAGTGCAATTCAACAAACTGTCTATTTTTAACCAAAGTTACTGAGTCTTAATGGGCATGATTAGAGGAACTGTGTCACCTTTCTGGGAGGCCCTGGTAGAGTCCAGCTGCTCAGGCTTCAGCTCCTGGACCTCAGCAGCCTGTGGGTCCTCTTCCTGGTTCTCTGTTTCCATGGCAACATCCTCATCATTCTGATCTTCATCCTGGTCCTGCTGAGGCCCTGCTGCTTTCTGCTGGTCTGCACTGGCAACATCTGGAAACAGCAAGACCAGCAAACATGGCATCCATTTATCCACTCCACTTCCACTAAACAATCTGATATGTTGATGTAGAACATCACAGGAACTGTTAAATACTAAACACTTTCCAATTCCATGGAGAGTTTGGTGTGTATGGGAGTAATTACTGACCATATGTCTGTGTGTCATAGGTCGTCTCTCCCTGTTTGATGTGTTCATACAGGTCTGACTCCTGCTGGGCATCACTTTGCCTGCAGTCCTCAGTGCGATCCTTGCTGCTCTCCACTGTACGCAGACGCTTATTAATACGTTCATTGTAGTCACCGGTTGATCGTTCGTTGTCTGCTTGACCAGGTTTTCTCTTGAAGCTCTAGAATAGTACAGTAAATTAAAAAAACAGTGAAAACAAAGGGAGGCAGATGTGGAGATTCCTCAGAGTACAGATTGTCTGAGCCAGTCGTACCTGAGTCTTGTTCTGAGTCTGTGTCTGTGAAGCCATTCTTGCTGTCAGTTTCGATTGGTGGCCCTCTGATTGGCTGGCATCAGCGGCTCCACTCCCATGCTCCTAACAAACCAGAAAAATGGGAACATTTTAGATTGTATCTTCTTTAATGGAATTTTCTGGTATTCAATCGAATCCATTCTTCCTTTACCAGTGATATGTTGCCCCATGTGACTGGCAACACAAGCCCAAAGCATGATCGATCTGATCTAAGTCTGAGACTTTGGTAAAAGTTGTCTGGGAGCTCAAATCGTTCAGGATACCCAAACATTTGTGTGGTGCTCATTATCTTTTTTTCACTCTAAAATTGTAGAAATAAAAATAACACACTTATCTTGCTTAAAATGCTGAAAAGAATGCTTCATTTATACCGTTATAACTTCTGTAGATCAGCTAATATTCTACTCACTCAACTATTCAGAGACCAGATGGCTTAAAATTGTCACCTAGGTCAGCATTTTTGCATGCTTCTCAAGGTGAAGCCTTTGCAGGCCTCAGTGTGGTATTTCATCTCAGCTAGTGTAAAGAGGTGTTTTGCTAAAGTGAAAAGTACCTCTTTAGCTTGGTCTCTCTCTGATGCCTCTCCAGCCAGCTCCACCGCTGTATCACTCTGAACGTTCTGCTCTCCAGTCTGACCGTCTGTGTCATGCTCCTTCCTCTCAGCTGACTCTGGCTGCTCCTCATCCTCACCTGCTCCTTCCTCCTCCTCCTCCTGCAAGAATTAAAAGTCCCAACAGTGACACAACAACAAAACTGTATGAAGGAAGCTCCTGTGTCGATCACACAGTGCATAGGTACAGTAGTTCTTTGACACACACACCTTTGGTTTTTGTCCTTTGTCATTTGGAATAGTCAGATCTTCATCTCTTCCTGCCTCCTGTCCTCTCTCGTCTTTCTGCTCCTCCTCTTCATCTTTCTCAGCAGACTCCTCTTCTCCCTCTGCTTTCTCCCCTCCTCCCTCTTCCTCCTCTTCGTCCTTGGGCTCCTGACCGCCCTCCTCTCCTGGTTGGTCTGACTCTGCCGGGTCCTCGTCCATCTTCTCTGCCCCCTCCTCCTCGTCTCCATCTTTCTGTCCATCCTCCTTCTCATCCAGCGCCGTGGCTTTCTCATCGATGTCAAATGGATTCTCCTCTGAAGAGGGGAAAATGACACAAGATTGCACTAAGCTGATTAAAATGCAAAAACTGACCAAAATAAACTGGCCTTTATTGACTGTGATACCTCAATTTATACCGTTAACAAATGAGACCATGGTCTACACAACAGGGAGCCTCTTTCTTCAACTGGTGTTTGCAATGCTACAGCTTCTCAACATATTTACAAATTTTACAGATCATGTGTTGCTTCTAGAGCTGAAACAATTAATCATTTGATTGGCAGATCAACATAAAATTAATTGGCAACTTTATGAGAAATTATTTCCCTGTTGGCCACCTGCCATCACCTGTGGTACAAAACAGATGGCAATCATGATCATTAATATGTGAAACTGGACCAAAGTGCTCAATAGAGCCAAAATGATTCAAATTAGTTGATCGACATTAGTTGATCGACAATTTTGATAACTGATGATGAAGATGGTAAGAAATGTCCAATACTACTTCCCAGAGCAATAATTGGTCCTTGCAACAATATATAATGCACTATGGAGGCCAACTGAGAAGGCCTGTCCACTCGTAAACTGCCTCATCTGGTTACAACTTAACTGTTACACTTATGTCTCTAAACAAATTTCACATTCCACTTCCCTTTAAACTACTGACTGCCTGTCCCTCTGAAATCACTACTGCAAAGTTCAGGGACACTTGATTTAGTAGTCTCAGAAACCAAGGATTCTATTGCAATGTAGAATCTACGTCCATTTAATTAGTAAAAGGGGATGAGAAATGGCCGTATGCACTTTACACATTCCAGAACAGTCTCAATAGGTACTTCATGTATTTATTGGGCGGCAGGCCTCACCGTCACCCTCAGCCTCTCCTTCTTCTCCAGCCTCATCACCCTGGTCCAGGTTGAGATCCTCGGGCAGATCCATGGCCTCAGGCTCAGGTCTCTTGTCCTGCTGACCATGGTAGGGGTCCACTTCATTCTCATCAAACTCCCTCTGGAAAACAGCAGGAGCACAGATCAGCAAGAGCAAAACCATAAATTCAAGAGGAGATTTATGAAATGACACTAATTGTGGATGAAATTTGAAAGAATCAAAGTAAAAAGGTGAAGGGAATGGTTAACGACTGCTGTAGTTCAGTGACTGTGAGCAGGGAAGGCTATCTGACTTTCTTCACTTCTTAACAAAAAGATCACCTCATCTCCTTGTTCATGGATTTTCTCTTTCTCCTCCTCATCATCCATCTGTTCATCTTTGTCCTGGTTTTTCTTGTCTTTGTCGGGGTCTGCAGCGTCCAAGTTGTCATCTTTTGCAACCAGCTCTGACTTACCCTGAGAGAATCCAGTGATGACATAAAATTAGGACCCATTGCCAAAGGTGACACCTAACTGTTTTTTTTTTTTTTTTTCCCTTTTCAAAATGTTTTTCAAATATTTTCTTAATATGCCTTGTGATCATTTTGCAGCCTGTACCTGGTCCATGCCCTGGCCAGACTCTTCCTCTTTGTCACTTCCTTCCTCTTCATCGTCTTCATCATCCCCCCACATTCTCTCATCCAGAGTGTCGGTCTGTCCTTCACCCAGGTCACCCATCTTTTTATCCAGCTCCTCCTCATCCTCTTTAGACGACTCATCATCTTCACCTGCAAAAGATTCAAAGATAAGTCCACTCAGCAGCAATTCTAGTGGAATTCACATCATTTGAGGTTCTAACATCCTTATCAAAGGTCACCTGCGTTAAATGATTAAATAGGATTTCATTTCTGGTTGTCTTCTGGTAAGAAGAGCCCCCACACTATGGAACTCTCTGCCTAATGAACTCGGACATACTCGTCTCAAGCTTCCTAAAATGTTTCTTTTTGTGAAAGCTTTTGGAAATGTTTTTACTTCTATTTATTTGATACATTGTATACATACATTGTATATTATCTTTATTTCCTCTGCGTTCATGCCTTTACCCTTTTCTCATTTTATCTGCCTTGTCTGGTTTTATTTTTCTTTAGTAAATCACTTTGTAACATTGTTAAGAAAAGTGTTAAATAAATACATTTTTTTAGGATTTTTTTAATGATGATGATGATTATTATTATTATATATCTTATATATATAATCCAACATACAGCATGAGGGACAGACAGAGCGGGAGAAAATAAAAGCCTTTTATTCAACAGCAGTCTGACAAACATTAACCACCTTTTACACAGTGGCTCTGGTTAGATCATTTCTCCTGCACAGCTCTGGGATCAGCTAGTCATGTTATTGTTACTCTTGAAACTTTTCACCACAGAAATAGCTGCTGCAATGCACCGTACAGTTAGCTAGTTGACGCCAAATGCCATGCTGAACATTGTCTTTTCAGTCTGATATATGTGGCGGATGTGGTGTTAACAGGTCACATGTCCTAATAAATGGGGAC
Source organism: Holacanthus passer (assembly GCA_025331565.1). Classification (NCBI taxonomy): domain Eukaryota; kingdom Metazoa; phylum Chordata; class Actinopteri; family Pomacanthidae; genus Holacanthus; species Holacanthus passer. The sequence goes on along the minus strand of JAFREQ010000041.1, from coordinate 1,981,926 downwards.
TTCCCAACTTTGAGCAATTTGTAGCAGGGTGTGTGAACTGATCAGGAACACTTCAATTCAGTAGGATACAGACAGTTTAGGTTACCTTGTTCATTCTCATCCCCATCACACATTTGGCCATCAAAGTCCTCTGACATTTCGATAGCGTTGTCCTCTCCCTTGATATTCTCTTTATCCTGCTGTTCTTCCTTTTCCTGACCCTCCTGGAAAGTGTCCTCCACCTAGAAGAAGAAGGCAGAAATAGCTCTATGAGATCAGTTGTTCAAATGAAAACCAAAATGTATTTGTAAATTTCAGATATTTCATCACCTGGTCTTCATTCTCAATCTTGTCGCTGACGTCTTTAGTGCCCTCGCCTTCTCCTATACCTCCACCTTCATAGTCGTGAAACTCTGTGGCACCTTCACCATCTCCACCGGCCATCAGCTCCTGAGGCAGGCAGAAACCCTGAGGAGGAGACCACAATGATCATTTAGTCACAGCTTTTGATTCAACTCATTAACTCAATACCTGCATGGCTTTTATTAATAACTTTTTTTTAAATGAGACTGAGTAACTTTTGTTGTGTCTGTACCTTCTGAGCGAGTTCAGTGAAGATGTTGGCCAGGACAGACAGCAGTTTGCCTGTACTCCTGTGTGCTCCGAGTGACACAGCCAGGTAGTAAAGCACCAGGTCAGAGTAAATCCCCAGCAGAGGCTCCATACGCACCAGCATCCTGCACGCCCTGTTCACCTCCTGAACACACACATACACACAGACCCGAAACATGAACAGATTCTAATGGCACTAACTATGACATTTTGATGTAAAGTGTATAAAATTTACTTGCATCACAGATTTAAATTCTATAAAGTTGCATTGAAACAATGAATTTAGTTTGCCTTCATTTTATAAGTTATAGGTAATTCATCCAAGATTGTTTAATGAAATGCCCAAAAGAATTTGCCATGCAATATAATTTGGAATTTTAACACTCTGCAAATCATATGAAAGCTGATCATGCTTTCAACTCTCCACTCATGCTGCTCTTATTTCAAAGCAAGAGCACTCTGTTATTCAAAAGGACTTCATCAAGGATTAACAAATCAACCTTGCAGGTGTTTTCAGAGAACCGAGTTAGAATTAACTGGATCAGTTTATCAGGTCATGTGTGCAGCTGTTCTTGGTACCTGGAACTGTGTTGGCTGACAGGAGTCTCTGTGTGTCCTCAGGCGGCTTAGCAGCCTCTCAAGCCCAGCACTAACATCTGCCACACTCAGAGCCTCCACCTCAGCTGCCAGCCCTTCCTCCAAGAGTCGAGTCAGGTGACCAGGCTTCAGCAGGTCCTCGACAGGCTCTTCTTCTTCCTCCTCCTCCTCTTCAGCACCCTCTGAAACATCAGACAACGGCACACAGACAACCATTAATGCTGTTACAAAAAACATTATATCAGATATATTAGTTTCTCCATACTTGGATGAACAGTCAAAGAAGGCCAAGGACTGCTAGTAAACTGCAAATAAAGCAGCAAGTTGGTGTTATATTGTTGCTTCTAATATTGTACATTAGAATGAAGCAACATCTGAGTAGGATTTGAATTTGTTCTCTTTTCTGTACACCAGCCTGCAGAGATCACCTCTGGCCTCAGATACATCATTCTCACCCTTCTTGACATCTTCATGCTGTTCTCTTTCAGCCTCTCTCTCTCTTCTCTTCACAAGTGTCTGGACAGCACACAGCACTGTGTTGATGTTTGCCTCCAGCTCAGCAGAGAACTCCGTACAGAAGGCAGGCTGGTGATCTGTGGGGGAAATAAGGAGAGGAACTGTGATTTCATCTAACTATTTATTTATTTACTACTGTTTGTCTTCATGTCTGTCAGCAGGATGTCTGTCAGTAATACCTAAAGGAATGATAGTGTTAGGTTCACTGGTCAGGGCATTCACCTGAGTTTTGGTGTCCCAGGGAGAGAAGCTGGGTCTTCCAGGTGGTGAACTCGGTGATGTTAGCCTCCACCTGTCCTCTGACATACTTCAGGCTCTGGCTGATGGCCGGCTGGCTATCTGCACTTCCCACACACATGGCTGGGGTGAAGAGCTGCTCCACACTGGGCATCTGGGCCACCACAGCTCCGAGCTGGTCAAAGGCTGAACAGCACGTGACAAAATGGTTCCTGCAGACAATAACAGTGTTGTTGGGTTTCTGTTTTGTGTTACTGCCACATCAATTTCAAATAAACGTGATGATTGTGTTTTACCATGTGTGGAGTACTCTCTCAGAGGTCTGCTCTGCCACATTGTCCAGCTCCACCTTCAGGCTCTGAGTCTGCTTCAACATTGCATTCATACGCTGGTTTAGCTGACACCAGGCGGCGTCTCCCCTCCGCATCAGACAGCCTGGGGGTTGGCGCTGTGATGCCAGCGGGGAAGGGCACCTCAGGGTGTGCTGCTTGCAGCTGCTTGTCTCCTCCTTCTGCTGGAGGTCCTCCGGGCAGCACTGATGCAGCCAGGCCAGCTGCTGCAGGAGGGTGGTGCATTGGGCAGCCAACGCCTGGCCTCTGTTCACCCAAACCTGGAGAGATGCCTGGGGCGCTAGGGTGCAACCTGGCTCCTCGCTGTGGCTCTGCAGGTGGGCCTTGACGCCCTGGACACTGTTTGTTAGCCTCCTGGGAGTAGAGATAAGACAAGCAGAAACAATAGGTCAGTAGTAATAAACAGCAGGCATTGTGGGTAATCTCAACTTAATCTATCCATCCAGTAAATGATGAGGGACAAGATTATAATGCATGTGCCTGAGAAAAAAGTTTGTTTTACCTTTATAATTAACATTTTTCTAATTGGAATTAATCATGAATAAGACTGCGTAGGAGATAGCTCTTTGCAGTGACAATGGAAATACCATCATACACCTAATGTTTGTTCCTTTGTTCCATACTGCGTGTTCTAAGCATAGTCATGTGGCAGGAGACTGACCTGAGATGGACCCACTGCTCTGTGAGCTTGGCCAGTCGTTGTCTCTGTCTGAGGAGCAGCTTGAAAAGGTGAGAGGAGAAACCTCTACAGCGCTCTGTGTTCCCCAGACCCAGGTCCTAGGACAAAATGAAACACACACACACTTCAAACTAAAAGGCCAAAATAAACAGACAACACACTGAGGAACTAGAGATGCTAACATTTGGTCTTTATCTGTAATCCCCAGCCTTCAACAGCATAACATTTGGACAGAGAACTGTAAGAGTAGTAAATGCTACCAGTTATATTGTGGATGATCAGAGAACCAGCATCTGTGTCTAACCTTGGCAGCATGCTGAAGAGCAGTTTGCAGGGCCGTTATCCTGGCCCATGAACGGTAGAAGTACTTCTGACATCCATCCCATGCCGTCAACAACTCTGTAAACAACCTACAACATCAAGAAGGCAGAGAAAACAGACATATTATATATATGTATATTAGTTGTTCATAACTTAGGATTTACTAACATTAATCCTGGTTTTTCAGTAAAACTAATAATACATCGAATTAACTGCAATTGAAAACAAGTGAGACTAAAAAGTCAGACTACATAAGCTTTTGCTGAATAGTGGCCACTGGAGCCATATTATAGGATAGTGTTAAAAGCTATGCTTGCAGTGTAACAGCACACCTGACTCATTAATGCCACCTCCACAACAATAATTATCTAAGGTTTGCTAAAATTAGTTAACATTAACCACCATACAATGCTGATTATACCAGACCAAGTAAGACTGTAGCAACGAAACCTGAGTGTGTTAAATTGAACAAAAATATGTTCTATTGCTAATGAAATGTCTGTTAACCTCAGTGCCACCATATGCAACTCTGTCAAAAGCTACATATGTCTCTATACGCTGGGGTATTAAGTGATGTTTTTCTGATATAACACACATCAGGGCATCTCAACCAAAATAAATGTCACTCAGTTGGTGGTACATCCATGACCAGGTTTTATTTACATGCTCTCGGCCTGCTCCTGGTTCCTGACAGCAGAAAGAGCGGTGCTCATCTCCAGAGGCTGCATACAGAGGGTCTTCTCTGGGTCAGCCGTCCTGCTCCATGTCAGGCCTTTACGGTATGACAGACCTAAATGGGACATATAGAGAGGTTGGAAGACTGTTTTTCTTTCTGAGACTTAAATTACTACGTGACGCCTGTAAACCAGAGAGGAACACTCACCTATTTCTGTGAGCATCTTGAAGAGGTCTGAGAGAGCTCTCTGCTTCTGCTGCAGGATGTGCTTCACCTCAGCCTTCTGTTTCTCTTTCTCTGCTGACGTGTCGATGGTGAGGCTCTGCAGGTCCCGCATGTTGCTGATGACCTCTCCTAAGAAGGAAAAAACAAAAGGACAATACATTAACACTGAGGGGCAGCTGCTGAATGAAACTGAGCTGAGAAAAAATGAAATGCTGTAGGTCCTCACATTGTCTTAGCATCTCAATCCATTAAGACAAGATACAATAAGATAAGATATACCTTTATTCGGCCCATTCACAGTGGCTTATTTACAGTAACTAATTCTAGTTGTGTGTGTAGAAAAGCCTAAATGTCAAATTTGTTATTGATTATGCCAAGTATTTTTATTGAGGGCAGCAGGATATGTGTTCTGCCAGCAGAATGCGATTGGAAAACACCATCAACAAGAACTAGAAAAAAAGATTTGGGAGTTTTAATTCACATACTTTATCACTTCAGGGCATGCATAGCCTAATATTTCTATAATATCTCAATAATAGCTCTCTAGTTGTTGTTTGCCAATTGTCACAGGTGTCGTGTAGGCAGAATATTCATAACACACCCACATTAGGATTGCCACATCCCTATTGGCTGATACTGAGATAATGATAAGAACAGAATCTGCTTACTGACATGACATTAGAGGGCCATGACAGACAGCCATGCTAGCAGGCCTGTGAGGCTGTACTTAAGCATGCTAACATGCTCACAATGACGCTAAAATGCTGACGTTTAGAAGGTATAACATTTACCATGTGGCTAATTAGCCGTAAGCACAATGCACAACTAAGGTTTATAGGAATGTCATTAGTTTTGCAGGTATTTAGTCATAAAAAATTGAAGAAATTAAAATATTGCCCTGATGATTATGCTTAATGAAGAGTCAGAGGATCATCATAGTTATTACAATTCATCCTGAGGGGAACATGAATGTCTGAACCAAATTTCATGGCAATAGTGATATTTCAGTCAGGACTAAAGTGGTGGACCAACAGACCAGTAGGGGTCATGGGGTCACTCAAATCAAAAGTGTGACTTCTTTTGACAGTATAAATGTGCTCAGTAAATATCTGCCCATCAGACTGCAGTGTATTGTGTACAAGTGGCTTTCTAACCAGTGAAGCAGTCCAGGTCTTCAGCCAGCTCAGGCACTGGGTTTTTCTTCAGCAGCTGCACACACATTTTTTTCATCTTCTTGGACAGAACAGGCAGACGTCCCTGGAGAGATGAAGCTTCAACTTCTTCATCTGGGCCTTCATCCTGATACACACAATTTACCTTAGGTTATTTACTATTTGTTATCATATACCACATGTCAATAACTGATTAAATATGATAAGAAAAAAGTACAAAAGGAAAAATTAAAGAGATTATTCTTTAGAGATCATGAACAACAATAAGAGCTCTGTGTGTGCTCTGTGAGACTTGTACCTGCAGATCTCTCTTTCCAGGCAGGGTGCTTTTCAGTGTCTGGTGAACCCGATGGATGGGTGTTTCCTCTGGGTTGGCATCCACACTGTCCAAGCTGGCACTGCTTCCCTGTTCCACCAGAGCAGGAACACTTGGACCATTCAGAGCCTCCTCAAACTTCTTCACAAACTTGAAGAGAGTCCTGTGAAAAAATAATACAAGCAGAATAATGCTGATGGCAGGGCAGCCATATGTCTTGTCAAAGACTCCTTGAGCAGGACATTGTGTCCTAAAGAATAAATGTATGGCACAACACAAATTCTATCACACTGATACCGTACCGATGGGTCTTCTCCACTGACTGTTTGATGGACCAGAAACTGACATCATTCCACTTGGATATCTTGACAAAGTCCTGAGGACAACAATTCACATCACAGTGGAGCTTAAGAATGTGCATGCACTGTATTACTCTGACATGTATGGACAAGGTTTCAGAGTACTGGTACACAATGAAAACTAATATAAACCTTGAGTTCCTTCTCAATGGGCTGTCTGAGCTGACTGATTCTGGTCTGGATGCAGTCAGAGAACTGGCTGTAGTATTTGTGCAGGTTCCACAAAAGACTGGACAATGACTCTGTAAAACAAGGACAAAGTAAATATGTCATCCCCAATCAATGATGCAGTCTATCTCACAGCAACAAATACTAGATAGCAACTTGTTTACACCAGTGACTCAAAGGTCAAATGTATTTTAAATGCTAAACTTCAGTGATGAGATGGGGATCTTGATCACACTACTGCAAATTTCTGCGTTGTGGGACAAATAAAGGAATATCTTATCTTATCTTATTGAGTTTTGTCGAAAACCAATTAGTGACAGTCTATCGAACTGACAGTCTGACATAGTTTGATGCATGACATTCGGACAACAGACAGCGACCCAGTCTGGTCATCTGACCTTATTGATCAGTCGGAATAAGATTGGTCAATCTTATTGATTAGTCAATATTCACGTGACTAACAATAATGTAATGTAAATAAACTACTTATAAGCTAGAATTAACACTTGAGCATAATAGAGTTGTCTGAAACATCTTCAATCTTGGAGACATTTGACTTGTACTAAGATAGGCTTGTAAGCCATGTGTAGTACAGAGTTATGGTGGCTGACCTTGCCCAGTCTGTTTGGGGAGCAGCAGGAGGTGGCAGTGGAAGCTGAGCAGCATGGCCAGGCGGGTGTGGAACTCTCCCAGGGTGGAGCCCTCCATGAAGGCCTGGAGGGTGGAGGACACTGAGGACAGGGAAAGGAACTCTACCTCCTCACCTGCAGAGGACAGTGATAGGAAGGCAAAAAGTCTTAGCTGTCAAAGCATTTTGAATAGTGTGTTCATGTTTTTTGTTGTAGACTTGTGTGACTGTGTGAGGGCAATTGAATTGATGTGTTTTTTTTGCTGTAGTTTGTGTCTGGAAATGCATACTGATTAGTTATGTTGTAGTAGTGAGCTAATAAAGGTGAGCTCATTTTACAAGTAGGTAAAGAGTGCTAAACATCTTTTCACTTCAAATATATAGTTTCAATTTGTTATATTTTTGAAACTTAACCCAAAAAAGTACATTATTATAAAAATAATGATTTGCTTTATTAACTATGTCAAAAATAACATTCATATCATCAGTTGGTCATTCACCTGAATCAGTGCATATGCAGAGTCATAGATCATACATTGTTTATGTACCTGTATTAGCATCCATCCTCTGTTCCTCCAGGTATCTCTCTACTAGCTGGTAGATAGAGAACCAGTGTTTGGTTGATTTCTCAGTGTGTCGCTTCATTGCGTTGTCCAGACTGCTCGACCAGCAACTAGATTTGAAAGGACAAGACACATTTGCAGTCTACACACAGAAACAGGAAACAGCTTGTACACTGCGGTTAGGCTCTTATATGCTGCTTGAGAAAAAACAGGACAAGTTATGGACAGTCATCCAGTTTTCCCAATTTCAGCTTTAATGTTTCTTATCTAGTATTTGAAAGCATCTAAAGAGTAACAAAAGATGCTGGCTTCTCTGTGTCTTACTTGAGCTCCAGTTTGCGCCACTGGATAATGAGCTGGGTGACTGGTTCCAGTTCCTTACGCAGAGAGACTGAGGAGCTGGCGTTATTCTCCCAGTCCTGTTGAGAAGAGCAGCGAACACAGGTGAGAACAAATAACACAGAGCTCACCTCTGTGTGAAAAACTTGATTAAATGTATCAACATTATGTGGAATGCACTACAGTAATCATGTATGCCATGGGAGGTAATAGAGCTCACCTGTGCTTTGCTAAGCAAGATCTCCAGACCGTTAAGGAACTTGGCCAGTGGACTGGCGAGGTTGAAAGCCATGATCCTCTCAATCACTACAACCAGCTGGAAAACAACACACACAGACAAGATTACACATTAGGGCAACCAAGACCAAAGTTTGACAACTCATCTGAAGAGTCCATACTGCAGATACAAGTGTATTTAGAGCAGAAGGTGACCCGCTTTGTCTACAGGCAACAGAACCAGCAAATGCCAGCACTTAGTCAGTTGACTGTTCAAGCAATCAATTTTTACTACTTCTTCTCTGGGTAGAGATGGTAAATAATGTTCTGTCAGGTTAATGGTCTTTATTGTGATATTGTGTGTTTTGTAAGAAAGGGAGTTGAGAAAATGTTGATAGATCAAATAACCAGCTGGCAAAGTCTGCTTTTGACTACTAAAGTGAATTAAATACAGGTGATGAGTCATTGAATTTTATCTCACTGATGCAAAAATACACTATAAAGCAGTGGTGGTCTTATACAACCAGAGATATTAAAAGGGAGAGCTATTGTGGTATATCATCCATCGCCTCACAGTAAACATCATCATTTTGGTCTACCCTATTGGCGAAGAGACTTGAGAAAAAGGTAACAGGTTTGATCCCAGGAATAACCACAGCATGTCAAACAGCCTTGCTTCCGACTACATTCCTCGCATTAAAACATTGGATGCCATCACGCTAGCTCACTGCAGCCTTGATGTAAAAAGGTCACTGACCTGTATGAGGGCTGGGTGCTCTGGCCAGTCCTCCAGTCTCTGCTTCACTGCAACACTCAGCTGCTCCAGAACAGGAAGACAGAGACGGGCCTCGCTCATGTTAGGCTGCTGGTAGAAGTCATAAGGACCATCTGAGGTGACAGCTAGACCATCAGGACCCCCCAGCCCCTGCACTGTGTTCTGGAGGAGGGTGGAGAGCAGCAGTGCACTGCCTGTCAGCTGCTGGTCCAGTTCAGCATCTGAAGGGGAAAGACAGAGGTTATGATCCACTTTCCCTTTGCAATCATCCATTTACAGGCTATTTCTGCTTTGCTGCTAGAAAATGGTGAATATGCTACTGTTGCATTATATGAGTGATAGCAAATAAGATCACTGACCAATCAGATGATAGAAGCGCGACATCATAGGGGAAGCAATCTGATAGGAGGAGACCAGGGCTGTGATGTGTTCTTTGCAGTGACTGGCTGGTGTTGTGCTCTGGTACCACAGTGATTGTGCATATCCCAGGCAGAGGCGCTGATGAACCTGGACCAGTGTGTTCATGGAAGCTGGAGACAGGAAGCTGCTCTCATTGGACTCCTCCTGGGCTTTCTCTTCCTCCTCCTTAAGTCCTGAGTCTGCTGGACCCTCCAGACTTGGCTGGGACATGATGTCTGCAAAGTCCTATTGAAGTATGGACATATATATTGAGCTAGTATTTATAAAGATCATGGAATGTTTTTTTGTCTTGACTGCACAATTTGTGTGTCATGTGGCCATGTCACTGTCTCAACTTTTTGCTCTGAAGTAAGACATCTGGACCAAACTTTGCACATATAAAACATACATCATAATGTAATAATTTCAGACTTTGTTGAACACATTCAAGCACTGACTGTGTGGGCATCTCCACCTGCTATTTTGGTCTATGTAGGTGCAAGCAGCATAAAGTTCAAAAGGGCTGGGCGAGATGGAACACAGATCAGAGGGTGTGGTGATTAATAAATACATTCTCAGCCAGCCACATCACTGTTTGCATAGCTCTCAAACAGCAGAGCCGATCACAGTGAAGCATGACAACAACAGCTCAACTAATGTTTTGGCAAAATTCAAACAAGTTGTGTCTGTGATATAACATTTCAGTTGAAATGAATGGACTCAACCAGGTGCACTAACATCAACAGTTCTATATGAATACCTGGTTAAACTGAGGGAACTGACGTCTGAAGTCCCTCTCCTCCTGCTCATCTTCCGTCAGTCCTGAGCCATGCTGTCGACTGCGGTTGCGGTACAGACTGGCCTCCAGCTTCTCTCGCTCTCTCTTCTGTCTCTCCTGCTCGTCCCATTCGTTCACCAGAGCCTGAGGCGCATCGTGTTACAGTCAGCACAGAAACAGCATGTGGAAACTTTGACAAAAATTGTAATTCTTGTTGAAAGAGTCAAATGTTAACCAAGAGATCAATGGATCTAGGTGTAAGCTGAAGTTCTTACCTGGCAGATATGTCTGAAGAGACTGTGTGTCTCGTGGCTGAACTCTCCAGTGGACAGGGTGTGGCACTGCACATACAGCAGAGCGTTCAGGAGCAGCGTGGAGGACTTGGGAATCACATGCTCGGGGTCCTGCTGCTGAGGCAGAAGCTTTCCCAGGCAGCGCAGAACGTCCATGCAAGCCCTGGAGCAGAGGAAGTCTGCCCGGGCCAGGTAGGAAGGTAAGCTGCAGGACAGGGAGGGGAAGGCCAGCAGACAGGTCACCAACTTGGGCAGACCGGGTACAGGCGTGAGTGAGGCGGCCACCTGGGAGGCCACCAGCCTCATGCCATGTCGGAGCTGGAGGATGCCGGTCCGAATTGGCCCGACCACGTCAGGGTACAGCGGGTAATCCTCCAGCAGCCTCTGGCAGAAGCGGTGCTGGGAGTTCTGCCACACAGCCTCCTCCTTCAGCAGGCCCTGGACGGCTGACCTCGCCTTGAGGGAGGAGGGGCTCTGCAGGGCCTTCAGTAGGTGGGACAGGAGGTCTTCCACTGCAGATGCCTGGCCGATGCTGCAGAGGTAGTGCTGTAGCTCCTGGAAGAGGCGACCATATTGGGGTTCATGAGGGCGACAGGCCTGCTTTCTGGAGAGCTCAGATATCTGTTCCTTCACCTGCTGCATACGGATCCACAGATACCTACAACAACAAACCACATACAAATGGTTAAATGACAGGTTCAGTTTTTTGAGTGCTTGAAAATGTAATCTTAATACATTTCCCACATGTCACATTAACAGTGAAAGAACTTTGGGTCACTGTAATCATTTCTCCATGGTGATCCTCATGCTGGCTGTAAAGCGATCCCTTCCTTATGAGAATATGCTGGACATCTAAGCAAACCTTCTTCATTGAACTACACAAAACTGTCTCTCTCTCACAAGCAAACCGGTTAAGACAGATGTCTGTCCACGTAGAGCCTGCTTCTGTTCAAGGTTTTTGCCTCTTAAAAGTAAATTTATCCTCGCCACTGTTGTCAAGTGTCTGCTCATGATGGGAATTGTTGGCTGTCTGTAAATAACATAATATATAGTATTGACCTGCTCTATATGAAAAGTGCCCTGAGATAACTTTTGTTGTGATTTGGTAGCATATATAAAAATCAAATTGAATTGAATAAGCCATCAAGCTAATAATGCTTACAAAATTAGCTATGATAAAATTGAACTGATCAAGGTTAGCTGCCACTGAATGTGCATGTTACTGAATGACTGAATGAGAACTTGCAGCTGGTTCTGACCTGATTCGAGGATGTTGGAAGCCATCAGTGGTGCTGCTCTCCTCCAGCTCTGCTCCGGTCATCAGCTGAGATGACAGGCTGCGTCCTCTCCACTCCTCCTGCAGCAGAGCCAGCTGCAAAACAGACACAGAAGGACATGCCAGTCCATCAGGTAAAAGTATTTCTGCCTTTACCCAACTTCCAGTGCCCACGTTCCTGTGGAACAGACTGCGCGACAGACTGCATCAGCTAAGATCCATGTTCATCGAGGTTGTGAATTATGCTCAAATATCAGTAGGTGCACTTTTAAAAAAGTAAAATGTAGTTAAAGGCAATAGACAGCGTTTTTTTCACAATATATGAAATGTGACCTGTACGAAAATGAACAGTTATTATGTCACAATTTTTTTAGATTCATATTCATTTTTATGTGACAAAATGGAGTAAAAAAACAAAAACACAGCCACTGACCTCCTGCTGAGCGTAGTTGAGTTTGTAGGCTCTCTTCACAGCTGGGTCAAAGATGGTCTGTGGTGTCCACACTTTGATCTGCAGCAGGCCCATGTTGACCCAGAACACTCCAGAGCGGGCCAGCTGGTTGGAGCCTTGGACCTTGCTTTGGACGTACTGTTGCAGGCAGGTGATGCAGGCCTCCACCAGGCCGCCAGGGAGCACATTGGGCGGCAGGAAGTCTCTGAAGATGGTTTGGATCTCCTGGGCAGCTATCAGAGGGTCGGCATCCTCCACCAGACTCTCACAGCTCTCCATGTAGCCCTCCTGCAGGCTGGGAGGCAGCAGGTCGGCCATGCTCTGAAGCTGCCGACGCAGAACAGCACCCTGGAGTCTAAAGTCTGTGCCCCTGAGGAGATATGGGGGTGATTAGTAAACCCAAAAATGCTAAATGCTTGTGATTGTTTTTAATGTTTTATTATAATTAATTTCAATTCAATTTTATGCACATGGTGCTAAATCACAACAAAAGATATCTCAGGGCATAGAGCAGGTCAAGACCTTAGTCTTTAATTGGTGTTATTCACAAAGACTCAACAATTCCCATCATGAGCAGGTACTTGGCAGATTAATCTACCTGAACTCAGCCAGTGTGGGAATGGCCATATTGTCCCATAACACAGCAGACACATCCTGCAGCTGCTGGATTCTCTCCTTCCACTCCCCCAGAGTGACATGGGAGAGGGAGAGGAGGGTTACCCCCGACATTTCCCATCGACCTCCAATCTCACTGTTGCTGAGCACTCCCACAATGCAACGCGACCACACTGCTTTACTCAGCAAGGCTGGTCCCTGAAAACAACATGGACATGTATTAAACCAGCAGTAAATCATTTTGATTTAAATAGAGTGATATCAACAGGAGATGTTGATGGCCAGTACCACGTTGTCTGCTCCGCGATGCAGCTTAGGAGCTGTCTGGCTCTCAGGTCTCAGCGGGTCCCATGTCAGCCAGAGGTCGGGGTCTGAGGTCACACTGCTGGTCCAAAGGGCAGCCAGAGCCTCTGACAACAGCTCACACCACACAAACTGCAGCTCCTCAGCCGGCTGGAGGGCAGAAGAATCACGAGCAGCATTCTTTATACTTGTAGTTTTGAATAATTGTTTCTTTTTCTTGAGTAGCTTTTTCAGGCACTCAATACACAGTGGAGAGCAGACAGAAACCATTGATGTTGTAACTGAAGTTACAATAAGCAAAACATATTTCTGAGTAGAGGGAGACTTCATCGACATCATTACTGAAATTTTATTCCACTGACCCTGTCACTGCTGAGCAGGAACCACAGTGGCTGGAGCTGACTGACGTTCATCGGTGTGGACTGGAGACAGTAGCGCAGATGTCTGGAGAGTTCTCGCCGTAAGCTGTCCTCAGCCTCCTGGTCACTGCAAACCAACAGGAAGCGTTCACTCAACAGTCAATCAACTGTTTCAAGATCAGTTCCCATAAACATTTTTGTTTTCTTTTACCCAGGAGAAAGAGCGAGGTGCAGCAGGTCAGTGCTCAGTCGCAGCTGGTTGAGTACAGCCAATTCCTCCATCAGGGGCCAGAGTTGAGCCCTGCGGCTGAGCTGCTGCAGCTCCTCTCTGGCCAGGTGGACTCCGTCTCCTGACTCCTCACATTCAGACATGGAGCAGACCTCCAGGAGCCCTCTGGAGGTCATCTGATGCTGCTGCTGCTCCACACTCAATACCAACCTCTCCAACACTCCTGTTGGGAAAACACAGTGAGACATTCACATATTGACCCTTTAATATCACACTTAGAGGTGAAAACATGACAAAGTGTTTAATGCCCTATAAATGCATGATAGGCAAATTACAGCCATGGACTGATTAGATTCTGACTAAGGTTTATCAGTGTCAGTTTTAACCAACTGTCACAGAAAATTAGTGGGAATGGGCCTCATGCAAGAACTGTTTGTAAAAACAGATGTATTCAGTAATCTTCATAATCTGAACTCTGGAATTCCTTAAGTACAAGTAAAATCTTTTGGCCTGATGTTGGATAGGATTCACCCTATGAAGACTGAGGTGAAGTTTCAACCTGATGATGGTGCTAGACAACAGACAATGTGTCACCAAAATCATTAGGAGTCCACCTATACCACAGGTGTGGTGAAAGAGCAGCAACTATTGGGATATACTGTGCTGCACTCAATAATTACAGACAGACCACCAACTGACCGACATCACCATCACCATTCTCAGGCCCTATGGCCACCACTGCAAGACTGGTTCACAGGTAAAAGGTATTTCCATGACAAAAGCTCACCAGACTTCTGTGGGTCCAGCTGGTTGTTTGCAAGCAGAACAAGGCCACAGGCTTCCAGCAGACTCTCTTTGATGTCCAGCCCAAGCCCAGCACCCTGAAGTCGGACCAGCTCTTGCCTCCAAGGACCGGTGGTGCTGTCCAACCTTAGGTCACTCACATCCAGGGCTTTACTCAGGAGCCTGAGCCGAGACGCACACTCAGCCACTGACTCCAACTGACGAAGAAGATGGATATGGTTTGTGAAGTGATTCAGATAATCTCAGATAAGTTATGAATGACAGACATCATACTAAAATGGCTTTGAAATACTCCCCTCTCTTCTATTAGATTAGACAGAAAAAAGATAAGAAAGACAATAGCTGAATATCTTCAAAGACTAGGTTTGACGTCTGACAATAAACTAGTGCTGACAAGGTGTTATTCCAGACCTTGAATGGCAGAGCCTTCCCTAGGGTTTTCTGGATGCCTTTCAGAGCTGTGGCCACAGACACGGGGGTGGACAGAACAGTCTGGATGGCTGCTGAGACTGCCTGCAGTTCCTGGTGACCCCTGGAGTACAGCACAGTGTTAGGAATATATTCACTGTAGAGATTAAATATTAAAAGTCTCTTATAAGCCAAATGTAACATATTGTTAATATGTGAAATTACATTTTGTATGCCATATGTGAAGTCTATTGCTATCACATAGTCAAATAGTCTCTGCACATGTAAATAAATAAATACAATAATTACAAATTGATGTAATTAAGTGAAAGTTAAGTTATCATATTATGTAGCATGGAGAAAAGTATTTACTCAAATGTGGCGTCGTCTCCCAGCAGCAGCTGGGGCAGTCGGAGGATGAGGTGTTTCTGCACCCACTGCCAATGCAGAGACAGCACAGAGATGCCCTGAGAGTCAGCTGGCAGCGTGCCGCAGACATCCCAGAAACGATCAAGCCACTGCAGCTGCTGTAAGATCTGAACGCACAAGACAGACAGAGTGATGTGAAGGAGGGGAAAAGAGCAATTTGAATTTCACAAGGACCCTGTTTAACCTCTAAAGGACTTAAATTTCCTTCATGATTTTGGAGTAATTTTACCCAGGTGGTGGGGTTTTGCATTATGTTATCTTCTCATTCCATTTCATTCTGCTCTATCTGTAAGGACTAACTTGCTCTATTTGTTTTTAATGACCTAGCTGAAAGATACAAGCAGTAGAAATTATTTTAATGTTGTAGCAGTACAAGGAGGAGGTAGTATAGCACAGGTAGAAATTAAACAAGCAGTAGCAGTAACAGTAATAATAGTAGTATCACCAATAGTAGCAGTTGTAGTAGCAGTGGCAGCAGTAGCAGCAGTGGTTGGAGAAGTAATAGCAACAATGGTAGCAGCATTTGTAGTTCGTCTCTAACCCAGGAAAAGACAATCGTGCATGTGTGCACTGTGATAAAGTGACTGATTTCTGACCTCAAACATGATGTGGTCTGAGATGTAGGGCTGTCCGCTCTGCACGGCCTGCAGGGTGAATGAGTCCCAGAGGTCAAAGAAGGTCCGCAGGTGCATCAGCACCGGGTGGGGCAGGTGACCAATATCCACAGTCCCTATGAGGGGAAGAAAAGGCATGCTCATAGAGTTATGCACCATGCTGCTGTGTAGCTCAAAGGGTGAACACTCTTTTGAACTGTAACCCCCTTGAGAATTGTGCTATTGTGTAAGTGCATGATTGCCTAAGATGTGATGTGCCTACCTTTGCTGAAAGCTGTGGCTATTCTCAGGGCACAATTCTGAGCAGACAGGTTGATGGCACAGGTGCAGATGACAGACCGTTCCTCTCTGTCCATCATCAGAACAATCCTAACAAACACACAAACTAATGCTGGCACCTTTGTAGGACATTTTTTACATGACCAACAGCTGAAAGAAAATCTGTCTCTTTTACTTTATGGTTCATGCATTTAATAAAAGAACACTTTGCATGGAGAAGAACACGTATCAGAGTTTCCAACCATTTCCAACCATTCAAGATAATTTTATACAATAGCAGATGTTTTAGAACAACACTAGGTGTCACAATTCTTAGCACTGCATTGTGTTTTGCACTTGTTTTGTTACTCTGCTGATTTGTTCTAATGCAGCAATCTTTTAATCTTTGAGTAGTCCTCGAGTACTGTATGGGCAATGTGCCTACAGTTCAAGTTGACTAGCAACCTCCTACTGTACCTGTTGGCGACTGCGTTCAGTGCCTCCAGGAACTCCGTGTATCTTTCTTCATCCTCAAAGTTGCACTTGTTAGCCAAAATATCCAGGTACTGTTTGTTCCATCGCATGTCCACCAGAATCCTGTATTCATCTGCCGGTATAACAAACAGTGGTTAACACTCCTGGCTCATGGCAGCAGTTGGTGGTTACACAAGTCAAATGCCTAAAAATCGTCATCAGCTTTAGCATGAAATGTGGAAAAAAATAACGGTGACGCTGACAAGATGCAGCTTATCTTTAAGCATAATCTTAAAAATAGCATTGTTGTGAGCAATGCTTTACCTTTATGACAGTGTTATCTAGTTTAATAAACTAATTCTAAATTTAATCTATTTTTTTCTTTTCTTTTCTTTCTACAGTATACAGAAAAATTTGATTTGTATTTGTTTCCAATAGTGCTTTCAATATTCTGGTCAGGGTTTTCAAATGCAGTATTTTTAACAGAAGAACAAGACAACCAAAGCATTTACCGATGCTGTGAGGCTGGAGCAACTCTGCAAGTGACTTGCCCTTGGCAGCAAGTTTGCCACCAAACACAGCCTTCAGAGCCCTGTTTCCTGCCTCCACCTGGACCAGAGCTGGATCTGTTAAGAGGAGTCAAGAAGTATGCCGTTTTAGGATCCAAAGTACTAGATAGCTGGACAATTGTGAACAGTGACATTTTAATTTCTGCAATGTAGTGTGACTATGTTATAAACTATAAAACACATGGATAGGTCATTCTTATCTGAGAGATCACAGGCAGGCTCAAATATTTGCACTTCGAGAGAAACATGAAAGTTGAATCCTTGCTGCTCCAACTGCTCATGAAGATCCTCAAAGAGTATGAAAGTCTAAAATGTAGGGGTGCTGTGTCTGTTTGTGTGTGCAAAGTAACACACCAGGGGCATATTTGTAGCTCTTCCCCAGGTGTGAGAGCCAGCTGCTACGGAGGATCCAGTCTCCATGAGAGGCTCTCTCTGTGACCAGCCTCACTGCTGTCGGGATCAGCCTGAGAGTGTCTCCATCAGCCAGATCCACCACTCCTCCAGAGAACACCAGGCCTTCATGGACACCACTGCTCTGCAGAGCTCTCTGCAGGTCACTCAGACTCAGCGGCCGATTCCTATGCACAACACAATTGGCTTTCATAACTGACATTTCAACTGACAGCTAAACTGTTTTCAGGGCGTGCCGACTGAGATTTTTACTACTTTTATCTTTTAATCACTTTTAATTAGAGTACGACTTCTCACACTTAAAATGACCCTGTAAAGTCTTTTATGTCTCATGTGTTGTAATACACTTACTCTTCAGGGACATTACAAATGACATCTCCTTTCATTTTATACACTTGAACTGATTGTTGAACGGCAAGACTTCAACTGACACTTCCAGCTGAATTTATCACCTACATTTCCACTGACATCTTAACTACTTTCAGTCTTTAAATTTTACATCCCTTTAATCCTTGAACTTGGACTGAATCTTCGGCTTGTTTACATGCACTGATAAGAACTTCACTCAGCACTTACACTTAAAACGTCCAATTCAATTTCATTTTCATGTTTAGGCTGAAACCTGAAACTTCAAACCCTTGTAGGAGTTCCACTTCATTTCAACATTTTTCAGTTATTCTGTTTCAATTGCCACTATAGGTACTTTCAATATTTTAACATCAGTGATGTGATGTGTTATATATTACTCCTGCAGGCTCATACAATTGTATTGTTACCATCCTTACCGTTTGCCCTGCAGGCTGAGGGTGTTCAGGCAAAATGAGAGGACCTGTCCGTCTCGGAGGACGGCGGAGAAGCAGGAGTCCTCCGTGGAGAGGAGGGCAGAGGGAAAACCATCAGGCCAAACTCCAGCACACAGCAGCCCACTGCCCCAGTCCTCTGTGTCCAGGATGGCCAAGTGTTGCTCGATCACCTGCTGGGCTTGCTGGAGAGATAGGAAGGAATAAAGAATAAAGGGATAAAGCTGTGTCTTAAGGTGGGATTTGAAAACAGGCAATGTAGGGGCCTGCCTAACATGCAGAGGCAACTCTAGAGTCTGTGTTTAAACTTTGATCTTGGGACAACCAGAAGCAACTGATCAGCTGACTTGAGTGAACCTGATGGGGCATGTGAATGTAAAAGATCAGAGAGGTAGGCTGGAGCTAGGCCATGAAATGACTTCTAGGCAAACAAAAAATCTTAAAATCAACCCTGAAACCTACAGGGAGCTAGTGAGTATAGCAGAGACCTGGAAAAAAGAAAATTACAGGAGTCTAAATGAGAGGAAATAAGAGCAAATATCACTCTCACGTTGAGTACACTGTTCATTATTTTAAGATAAGATAAGATAAACCTTTATAAAGGATAGATGAATCAATTCTGACTGGACAGGAACAGTGAAAGGCACTGACTAGATTAAAGGTTAATTAGGGGGTGTTGATACCTTTTGGCTGGCAGTGGTGCGTTGGCACACTGAGTAGGCCTCTCCACAGGCATGCTGCAGGGCGCTGGGTAAATCTACACCTCTCTGCAGCTGGCAGGACAGCAGGGTGGCAGCATGGAGAAGGGAGGCCACTGATGAGGCAGGGGAATCTAAAGGAGAGAAGTCAGAGTGTTTTTGTCTGTCTGTCCGGCTGACAGCATACCTATTTGTTGTCATTAATCAGTGCTTACCCCAGATGGCAGATTTGATGCTTTTATGTACTTCAATCAGCAGATCACACACACAGTCTCCAATCACCCCTGCAGTGTGAAGCAGGGTCTTCAGGTCCAGAGGGTCCCAGCAGACTCCCTCATGTTCCCCTGGGATGTAAATCTCCACTCCTCTGTTTCTCATGGCTCTGGAGAGCTCCCCATGCACAGGGTCCATGGTCAGGAACAATCTGCACATCCCCACATACCAGCTGAGCATACGCTTCTTTCACAACTTCAACAAAAGTGAACTACAGTGGCAACAATTAGTCGATTGAAAGAAAATTGCCAACTATTTTGATAAAAGATTAGTTTCAGTCATTTTTCAAGCAAAAATGTCAGACATTTTCTGGATTCAGCTTCTAATTCATTACAATAGTAAATTACGGGTTTGGACTGCTGGTTGAACAAAAGAAGCAGTTTGAAGACACAACTTTGGGCTCTGATAAAATTAAAGTTAAAAAGTTTTACAGAATAAATCATTAATTGTGAAAATAACTGGCAGATTAATCGCTAATGAAAATAACTGTTGCAGCCCAAAGGTGAACAAGTGTTAATTTTGCATACTACCTGAAGTTAGGATGTGGGGTGATTGTGGGTGTCTTCCCATCTATGACACCACGTTCGTTGATGGTGAGAGATCCACCAGGCTCCAGCAGAGCATTGAGGCGATCCAGGACAGAGGCACTAAGCACAAAATACATGATCAGTGCAATTTTAGTTTTTCTTTTCAGGCTTGACTTTAGTTGTTGATCTCCTGAGATTTATCTTCATCTACAGCTCCCATGACTTCTCATTTCAAAATGCTATCTGGAACAGTTTCGGGACAATCATTTCTTAACACTCCAGACATGCTTAGATGTTTTTACAAAGAGATTGACAAGTTGACAAACACACATAGAACACAGCACTTTTTCTCACCTGCAGAAGTTGACATTGTCCATGAGCAGCCAGTCCCCAGCCTGCAGGGCCTGGACCAGCATACCGTCCAACCACTCGAAACCTCCGTTTGTCCAGCCATCCTCTAGCTGAGCCAGACGCTCCTTCAGCAGTGTGAAGTCCATCTGCAATTTGGACATATCTGGAGGACAAGCACAAGCATGTTACAGCACTGGGAAAACATTTGTATGCTTCCAAGACAAAGAAATAAAAATGAAAAAGATTTAAAGAATTTTCCTTCATCAGGCAGGACTCAGTTATCAGATTAGTACTTGGCCATTACCAGTGAACACTTTGAGCTTGGTGTTGAGTTTCTGCAGGAGGAAGATGATGACCTCCAGCTTGTTCAGTGCCTCTGAGTTGATGGTTCCGCCAGAACTTTGCAGTCCTTCCTCTTTCAGCCAGTGGCAGAACAGGCCCCATGTCTGCAGCAGGAACTCTGTATCCTGAATGCCAACATCCAGCGACATCAAGCCACGCCTTATGACCATGGCAACTATGTAGTCCACGCTTTCCAGCACCTGTTGCCATGGCCTCATGATATCCACCTGGAATGAAGAAGAGTGCAGAGTGATGGTTTTTTTTTCCACTGAAAGACGTGTAGCAAACTACAAAACTGAGTTCCTGGTTACCTGTTCAAAGCCTCCCAGCAGCTCTGTGGTGTCCATGGCACTGTTCATGGCCATGACCCTGAGGCGGTGTCCTGTCAGCAGAGCTAGCAGTCTCACCAGGCTTGTCTTTCCACTGGCCGTTGGGCCGACCAGTATGGTCATCCAGCCCTTCTCCACACACTTCATCAGGGATTCCAGGGGCCGCAGTGCCTGATGCGTTATGGACAGTGGGGGGTCCAGGGCCACAGGGGCTCCGCCGCTGCGCTGCAGGACGGAGAAGCCCACCTAGGAGGGGTGGGGTGGGGTGGGGTGGGGGGGCAATCCATGGGAGAAGAACTCCTTAACTTTGCCCTTACAATTCAAAACATTCGCTGCTAAACAACAGGGTGAGGTGTTCTGACAAACCTGCAGATTGAGTGGAGTGATATGGAACTCTCTGGAGCCGCTGTAAGGCTCAAAGTCTTCCCCAAACACCTTCCTGAACACAGTCAGCACCTGTGTGGGGGAGAAGGAGGTTCACAGGCTGCAAATGGATGTGATACATTGCCAACAGCATCTTAAGTAGCACACTGTGACAGCATACTGTTGACAGTATGAACTGTTTTTGTAGGTCAATTAGAATCATTCCAAATAACTTTTCAGGAACCACTTCACCAACATATACACATACATGTGTACAAGTGCAACAGTAACACCATAAGAGAATGGTACATAAAACAAAAGAAAATTTGGCCTGCTAATGAAAACTTTGAATGAACACATTTAATTCATTCATATGCTGATAAAGTTTCTTGTGGACCCTCAAGTACAAGCAAAGCTGGTGAAACAGTGTACCTGAGCCTTGTCAGCTTCTGCTCTCATCCTGTCAGCATACACCAAGGCTACATGTTGGCCTGGGTTGAAAAATCCAGGTGATTGGTCAGCCTGCATCAGCTGACACCAACGGAACATATCACGCAGGTTGAACTCCCAGGGGCTTCCTTTCTGACCCCACCGCCGCTCCACACACACCTCCTGGACAAGCTGTTGAAGGCAGAAAGAACCTTTAAGGTATCCTTTGACTCACTAACAGCTTTGTTAGTTGTATCTTGTACAGCAAATGAAGTCCTGACAGCAGACATCCAAATTCATACTACTAAGGGAAGAGAAACCTACCCTGTTACTGAACTCCACCATTTTAGCAACAATTTCCTTTTCAATGCTGGGAAAAATGGAGTCTCCAATGAACTCCATGTCTTTGCTCGTGAGCTCATCCACAAAAACCTGAGAACACAGTGGTAAGTCAGATTTCATGAACAACGATGAAAAAGAATCTACATCAATCACATGATTATTTTGTTAAGTGATTCTCCATTGAGTTCACTTCTCAGAGCTGGAAACAGTAGCTTGTGAAACGATTTTTAGAAATATTTACAAAGCCTGTGGTTGTGTATCAGCCAGAGATTACCCACATTTCTAAAGGCCAAGTGTGACAAGTGAATCTTGTTTTTTTAAAACAGTGAATGCTCATCCCAGATAGCCCAAGGTGATGTCCTGTCCATCTTGTTTCGTCTAACCAACAGAACCAAAATCCAAAGATATTTAGTTTACAATGATATAATACAGAGAAAGTTGGTCAATGCCAAAAAATGCTTACATTTGATTGCTGGCCTAGAAATAGTGCAGAATCTTAAATATTTCTTTTTCATTTTATGTCATAACTTCTTGTGTTTTTAAAGGTTTCCTCAAACTTTCTGAATATTTCCAGGTTTACGTGAAAATATGCAAAAAAGTTCTATGTTAAATGATTCCATTGGTAATTGCCTCTGGTCTTACTGTGTAGTCCTCTTCAGTATTATATGTTTTAGTGTTGTCTTGTATGTATGTCTTGACAAAAACTGTCCAAACTCTGTATTGCACTTTTAAATTCAATTAACAAGAAATCAATTCTCCAAATCAACAAATGCATACATAAGCAAAGCAAAGAAGTGACAAACAAATAAGCACAAAAGTAAACTATTTTGCAAATTATAGAAAAGTTTGTATAATGGTCTCAACTCTTCCTTACCTGAGTGAATCTGTTGAGGAAGGATTTGGGCAGTCCTTTACGCCCACCGCCCTGAGTAAAGGGGTTCTGGCAGCCAAAGATCTTGGTCTTCTCATGCTGAACCTGGAAGCTCACACCAAGTTCAGGAATGTAGATCTCTGCTCGGTGATCAAAGCAGGCGTTCAGACCCTCCAGCACCGACTGAGAGGCCAGGTTCAGCTGGCAGAATGCAGAGCAAGTCCTTATTTAATATCGCAAATTATATCCGATTCATCAGAACAATTTGTTTTATGAAAGTTGGCAAACAAGACCGACTCCAAGCAATAAAAACTGGTGTACAAAACTGTAAAAATGTCTGAACAGTGGTCCTCACCTCATCCAGGACAACCCAGTGGCCGGCCTTCAAAGCAGCCAAAAGGGGGCCATCGCGCCATGCAAACTCTCCACCCTTTCCTCCCTCCACAGGGAGATCTGTCCCAAACAAATCAGTAACATCCTGCCAGAGAGTGCACATCATCAGCATCAGAGTCTTGAAGTTTATTTGGGAGCACAATGACAAGCTTCTGAGCGGCATTTATACAAAGGCTTACCGTTTGCTCTGACAGGTTGATTCTGACCAGGTGGTTCCCAGAAGCTTTTGCCAGCGCCGCCACCAGGCTGGTCTTTCCCACGCCAGGTGAGCCCTCAAGCAAAACAGGCCTCTGCAGCTTCAGTGCCCGCAGAAGCCTCTGGGCATTCACAGCGGTGGTGCCTGCTGCCATGGCGTAGTCTGACAGGTTACGGCTCTCAGTCTGAGGCCCTGGGTGTACATAGAAAGTTATGAGAAAAAAGGGATCTTCAACTGTATGTAAACATTACTA
The DNA here is from genome assembly GCA_025331565.1 of Holacanthus passer. NCBI lineage: Eukaryota > Metazoa > Chordata > Actinopteri > Pomacanthidae > Holacanthus > Holacanthus passer. Next base: position 1,958,361 of record JAFREQ010000041.1, on the reverse strand, counting down.
AAGAAATACAGTATTTAATAACCAGGACTTTATTTTTCCAGTGTGGGATATGGAGATTAAAAAGAGTTGGTGTACTATGTTTGTTGGAATTTGTAGATGTAGTACCATGGATATGTACAAAAATAAAAATCTGTACCACTTTCCAGATCAATCTAAAAACCATGGATATGTACAATAATAAAAATCTGTAACACTTTTTCAACACTCTGATCCTAAAGAATGTTATGCCTACATTTTAGTCTCAAGTCAAAATTTTTCATGAAATTGTGAAAATGTGGGCATAGCTGACATCAACAGATAGTAGTAGTTCTGTACAAAAATATTTGTTGATATTATGCATTAATAATGCATTAGGAATTAGGTCAAGTTGATACCTAAGGCAATGTAGAAGGGGTCGATGCCAAAAAAATCTTCACCCCACTGGGGTTCCCGAGGCAGGCTGCTGTCATAGACTCTCAGGGCATCCAGCATCTCCTGATCTAGCTTGGTCATCTTGCTCAGCCTCTGCTGCAGGAAGCCCAGGCACAGCCGCCGTGCCACGAGGGCGTTGTCTGCACAGGACACTGTGGTTCCTGCAAGACAACAGAGTCTCAGATCACACGTCTCACATACCTCCCTTGAGAGACAAATTCTCATTGGACCTAAAAATAAGCCATCTGCTCACCAGATCCGATGCCATCTATGTAGACTAGACATGCAGCATGAATGAAGGCGGTAAAAGTGTCCAGTCTGAGGTCCCACTCCGCTTCTTCTTCATCTTCCAGGGCTCCCATGGTCATGAAGCCGTCCTCGTCCCGCTCACACATAATGTTAAGGAAATTAACCCATGACAGGATGTCTCTGACGCTCAGGATGCAGCGCCGGCCGAACTCCTGTCTGGTAAGCCACTCAATGAAGTCCAGCATCAACTCTGCAATATCGCCACCTGCATTTGAGAGCAAAGAAATAACATAAATAACACTTTCTCCATTAGGTAATGTTTGAGTATATGTTCTCTTTCAAACCTTATTCAGTATCTGACCATGGGAAGTGCCTTTTAGCGTGAGCAATCATGGATGCTCCAAAACCACCACGTCTGTCAGGTTACACAGGCCAGCCCATCCCACCTTTATAAATGCCCCTGGTGCCCTACATGGCATTCTCACTTTCTTCCCCCTTGAAGATCATCTGAACTCTTTGGCTGTCCTTATGTCTGGATTTTCATTAAACAGCTCTCCTACACAACCATCAAGGTTGTCAACAAGCATGGATATCTGTGTCAAGTTTTAGCTAGCTATACCAACATCAAACCCTAAGGTGAACGCTGGTGGCAGCAAGGTTAGGGACATCGATTCCCACCTTTGCCCAGAAGCTGGGCTTCTACTCCTGTTATTTTCTCATTCTAAAAAAAGGAGGTTTGTTATGTTTGGATTTATATTTCGTCAATTTACACTTTCACATCAATAGATCTGTAGGGTACTTATTTTCACAAAAGCATACATCCAGCAAACTGGAAATTTCTCAGGTTCGCTTTCCAGTGAGTAACCTACGAATATCAGACTCTGCCATTCGGTCTGTTGCTTGGCCTGAGGGTCTTCAGCAAGTGTGTAGAAGCAGCTCTGAATCCTATGCGAGCCTCAGAGTGTTGGCATATTTGGATTATTTTCTCCTCTGTGCTCCCAGCCAGGAGGACGGGGATAGAGACACTCGTGCACTGTTAACGGCTTCAGTGTAAATCATGTCAAAGAGCATCTTGTTTCCCACTCTGAATAGAGTATTTAGGACTCTAAACAAAATCTCTAAATTTTCCATCACAAGATTGAGTGATTGTGTCAGGGATTGTTGGGGAGGCAGGATTTGCGATGCTGGGTGTCCTCCCTATGTCTGGACATACAGCTACATCTCAGCTGAATGGTGAGGGTTTCCCTGGATTGTCTCCTTGCTCCTCTCCATCACTGGAGAGACCTGGTGGTGTTCACCACTGGTTTCTCCATGGGAACAGGAGTTCACAGAACAGTTACAACAGATGCCTCTTTTACAGAGTGGGGAGCTGTGTTCGAGGGAATGTCCATGATGGGACCTGGCCCCCCAGGCTCAATCATGCATCATCCTGTCTCTCAAATGTATTTTGCAACATTTTTAGCCACTGCTGTTATACAGAAACAGCTGATGGTAACTCTCTTTGGGTTTATGACTTGCGATATACTCCTTTCACATTACACAGTCAATTGATTTACTGTTGATACCAAAATATTGTTTAGTGCAGCGTTATAATCTGAATGATCTTGGCAAGAAGACTATAGCAAGATGGAAAATCAGTGTAAGACAGAGCTGCCAGGTTTGTGAAGAGGCACATTAGGAACAGTAAACAATGGCACTGTCCAGGTAGTGACGTAAACCTAGGCTGACCACACTGCCCTAAAAACGTCCCTTGAGCCATGCTGCTAGTGTGGCTAAAAATAGAAATTAATAGTTATCTAGCCTTTCAAATATTGTTTAAAACAATTTGATGTCTATTATGAGGAAACCAGTTGTTTCTCCAAATCCTTTATCACAAAAGATCATAATTGAACATCCACGAAATCTTTCTCAGAGAGAAACATTTTTTGATTTCTGTTCACACATTGTTTGTTAATCATCTTATCAGTTCTTATTATGAGAAGTAATTCAAAGCATGAACAAAGATGATGCAACAATTATGTAATAATAGTTACGTACAAGTTAAAATTTGATTTCCAGCAACCAAAAAACTGCATTATTTATTGTATAATATGAAACAAATGACAGAACATAAAGTTCAGCTTGTGAGCTGTTTGATAAGTTGTAATCAGAAAATGTAGCTGAATGACTTTAAATAAAACTTCTTTCATCATGAGCGTACTGAACTCCAAGCTAGCATACCATCGAGAGAGAGGCCTGAGCGCAGGTTGTGTTGGATGATCTGAACCAGGTCACTGCGGCTATTGCTCTGAGGACACCAGATCTCTGTGAAACGGTTCCTGAGGGCAGGAGAGAGCTGTGCAAAAACAGACAAGCACAAAAGTCAGGCTCTATCGACATACAGTTTTGGTTGATTACTCTTACAACGTATTCACACGTTTTAAAAAGCATGCTAAATCATAGACAAACATCCTACTTTCAAACTTAGTAGAATCAATTACAGGCACATACAAAAATATCTCTTCAAAAAGGTCAGCAGGTAGGACTTCAATTTCTTATGAGCACTGCATCAGTTGTTTTGCTTTTCTGCTGCTACCTTCATCCAAAGCTCTTTTTTTTAATCTACCTCCTTCTTGCCAAAGTCTCCTCCGGGGTTCATGGTGGCAACCAGACGGAATCCTGCAGCTGCTCTGATCAGCTCCACGTCGTCATTGTCGCCACTACCCTTTTCTGCCAGCACGAGGGACTTCTCAGTCTCTAGAACACTGACAAGAAACACAACACACTGTCAGGGGCCTGACTTGTTATGAGCTGAGGTGCATTTTCTGGAGCAAAATGTTTGACAAGTTTGACGTTTGATGAACGAAATATTTTCTTATGCATTTTAATCTGTCTAAACACAGGCAATGTGTACTGATGGCCTCGCATCAACCTTATAATTACCAAGGGGTTATCACAACATTCCTTGCTTATATTATAACAATACCCTTATGCCAACACAGACTTACAACATCCACTTTTATGCAGATGACAAATCTTATATACATATAGGATTAAAGCAAAAAAAATCTTGGGGAGTCAAGCATTCACGTCAAAAGGTGGTTACGGTATTGAAGAATATTCTGACCTAACAAGAAATATAAGCTATGAGATAAGCTATCATACATGTTTACCTGTTGAGTCTCTCCAGCACAGAGTCGTCTGCCAGGGAGATCTCATCCATCAGAAACACTCCTCCTTCCTTCATGGCCAGCACCAAGGGGCCGTCATGCCACTGAAACAGCCTGCTGTCCTCGCCATCGGTCTACACAAATACAGTAAAGACAGGATCCCATGTCATAAACTAAGAATCTGCTTTCAGTTACTTTTTCAAGAAGTCAATTATATAGATTTGTTTTTGTTTAATGTCTCTTTTCAAATTTAATCATGTCATCCCAATTTAACTCCATTAAAGGGGTGAAAAGGGGTAGAGAGTAAAAGGTGGTGCTCACATGGGTGACCTTGCTACAACCAGAACCTGATACAAATTATATTACAATACATTCAGTACATACTGAACCTTGTTTCTCTAAGCATCCAGTAAGACAAAAATGCAAGTGGGAATGAATGTGGAATGCAAATTAATTTAATAATGAATGGATTTGTTTATATGTATTGTTAAATATGTCTGATTGGTCGTTATTTCTATTTTTCTGTGAACATGACAACACGTGTCAGGAACTGTAAGAAGGCTTTTAGTCAGCTATTATGGTCATGTATGTTGCTCACTTCTGCCAACTAAAAAAAAACTTGGAATTAGACTTCATCTGACTTTTTCTTTTGCCTATACATTTGACACCACCACAAACATATCAGTACCTGATGTGTGTGTCTGACAGGTCGCAGGCCTCCCAGGAAGTCAGACGTCTCCATGTGTAAGTGGCAGTTGACTGAGAAGAACTTATGTCCAGCCAAAGCAGCAAACAGCTGGCAGATTGTAGTCTTTCCACATCTGGTGAGGGAATGGGAAAAAAAGCTTAGCATGATTAAAATAACCTCACATTGTACTAAGTGAGCTAACCAGGTAAAACCTCACTTATAGAGTTCTTTTAGCTCTCTGTAACTTAAGTGAAGAAGAAGTGTCTGACACAAACAAAGAGCATCAACTAGATACTCTTACACAGTCTTAAAACTGTCTATTTTCTGTCATTGCAGAAGTTACATTTAAGGAACCACCTCCTAAAGATCCTTGTAAAGATCTTCATCTTACTAGCATGTGCATTTGTTCTGGAATGGAGTCAAGCAAGGAAGCTACATAGTTTAATAACATTGTTCTTTTTTGAACACAGTTGTTTGCAGGATGCATAGCGATGGAGTAATGTACCTATTTGTGGCCATGTAAGATTAATAACTGTAATATGATGGTGAAACAAAGTAAACATTTTTTTAGTAACGTTACCATTTATACACCCAGGTTACATGCAAACATACACCTAACAGATTCGGTTCCTTAGTAATAGAAGTTTTGTTGAGTTAAAGCAAAAGCTATCGACGTTCCTAGCAATGTTAAAGTAGGTCTTCATAATAATAAGCCAACAGCAAGAAATAGCTGGTTAGAAATGCCAACATTCAATTTTACAATATGAGCCAGTTGCTCTGCTGCTGTCTGGCAATACAGAAGTATCCACTCCCATACCAGCAGACTACAGAGCAGCTTCTTTCCTCAGGCTGTGAGAAACCTCAATTGATCCTAAGCATTCCGCCTTAAAAAATAGTTTTAATTTTTGTAATCCAACCTGGTGGCAGGCATTAAAAATAACTATATAGAAATAGCCAGGCTTCTCACTGATGGTCTCATTTAGAGGCATCAGTATTAAATTAAGCCTGTTTAATAACTAGTTAAAAGTTTCTTGTAGTACATTTTAGAAGGTATAAGTTTTACCATGTGCACCAGCTTAGCTTAACATAAGCTAATTAGCAAAAAAAATTATAGCTGATGCCGGTGGGATTTGCCGTTATTTGTTCATAAAGTAGTATATGAATTGTTGACCCGATGGTGGCGCTAGAGGAAAGGTAATTGGATCACCAAAGTTATTAGGCTTCATCGTCTGGGAACCAAGAATGTCATAGCTAAAATTTCAGCCATGTCCATTTTACTGTCCATTTTCTTCTTCTAAAGGCAGAATGAATTGGGCCTGACAGTAACATCTGAATCTTACCCAGTGTCTCCTACAAGGAGGACAGACTCGCCAAATCGAAGTGCCCGTCCTGCCAGCACAGCTAGCCTTCTCATTCCGTGTGTCCACACCACATGGCGGAACTCCTCTGGAACTCCAGCGATGCTGTCGATGAAGGGACCTGCCGATCAGAACATCAAGACACATGCTGTGTTCATCAGACAAGCTAGATGGCTCAATTTGCTACTTTGATTTTTTTAACTGAATAGTTTACTGTAAGTCTATAGGGTTCACTTCAACGAAGAAACAAGAACTTTAATAGTCAGTCTTCCACTCAAATGTGCTGAATATGAGCTTTAAGAAGCTTACATTTAGAGTTTTAAAATGTATTCATTGTTCACCCTGCTTAAAACTAAATCAAATAAATGTGTTCCTGTTACTGGTCACTGACAGCATGAATGACTTATAACAAAACATAAATGCTTACTGTTAATAACATGTCCTGTTTCACAAATCTATGCTCATTTACATTTTAAAAAAGTTAAAACTAAATTTAAACTTAAAGCAATACTATGCTACTTTTGCTGAACAGCAACAAAGGCCAAAAGTGTGAATTTCAGAACAATGGCACATTGGATTTCTTGGTGTGTGTGTTTTATCTCTTTTGAATTTAACTTTATATTTGTAAAAGAAAGATCATGTCAATTCTTTCAAAAGTTACATAGTCTCCCTTTAAAGTATGCAATGGGAAAGTGAGTCTAAGTCTTGTAACTCAAGGAGAAACACCAACACACTGTTTCAAATCAAGGAAATGCTGATACTACAATGTCTTGTAAATTTTGAAAAAGTGTGATGTTCTACTTACTGAACTGGCTGGCGACCTGTTTCTGAGAGAACAGACTTTCAGGGTTCACTGTTCTCTTGAAATGCTTCTCCAGGATGGACAGGATAATGGCCTCTTCCTCTGGCTTCCTCACACGTCCTGCCAGCAGCATGTACCCTGATGAAGACAGCAACAGTTGTATCTAAGATTATAATGGAACACATGTAGGTTGGTGATTTTACAGAAACGTCTGACAAGGCTCACCATCATCAGCCAAATGCTGCAGCCAGTCCTGGGAGGCCTCCATCTGCTCCTCCAGCCTGTAGCGGTCTGCCCAGCGGAACAGATCTCTGAGGGTGATGAAGCCATGTTTCCCCGCAAACACAGAGGATCCCCTGCGTAAGGACTGGGGGGGGGGGACACAATCCACAAAAGCAGTTAGGATCACCCAAGACAGGTCTGGCATACACAGGGGAGACTGACAGTATAAGAGTGTACACTTACCTGAAGGTCTTGCATGACCTTCACCAGCTTGGTGCAGTAGGATGGAGGCAGGCTGCATCTTTGGTGGAGGATAGTCTCAAGCTCTCTGCTGGGCAGCTCATCAAAGTGCAGCTCCACAAACCGGTTCCTGAAGGCCCTGGAGAGCACCTGGAGATCAGTTAGTAAAGTAAGTAGGTAAAAGTAATGTAATGTAATAGTAAAAATAATGTTAAGAACTGTTTTTATATTTAGTTTGACAAGTAGATGTTGAGTAAGATGCCAGTATCAATAATTAACTAGTTACTATCAGAGACAATCTTCTGTGTCCCTTGAGGCTGTTCTGACCTTGGAAAAAAAAAATTGCATTTTCATACTCTACACCATGGACTTGGAAACATTTACAAAAGCTGCCATCATATGTTTTATGAATAGTGCAATTGCCAAGCTTTCTTTTTATCCTCGGGTTTCAGGTCCTACATTACTGTGCAATATGTAAAGGATCTTTTTGTGACTTAACCAGCTAACTACTAGATACATGATAGTACTGCTACATGAGATTTTTTTTTTTAAATAAATACATTTTTGTCAAATATGTTATTACATAAATATGACATGATTATTATGAACAAATGCCAAAATGGAAGAACAGAAATTGAATTAATTGCACCTTTTTGTTTTGTCCTAGAAAGTGAAAATATTTCCTATTAAATATATAATATAATATAATATAATATAATATAATATAATATAAATAAATGTTGTCACACTAATTCTAACACTGCATTTACAAGACAAAAAGTCCAGATCCCTTTTCTGTGCATTGTATCACACAGTACAAAAGCAGTACAGCAATCAGGATAGATGAGATGAGTCACAAAGACATTACGATTCATCCGTTGGGGACCATGAATATCCAGGTCAAATTTCATGGCTAATTAGTAGTTATCAAGTTTGATCTGAACACACATGTTTGACGAAAGTGAATCTGAAGGTAGCTGTAACCACGTCATCAGACGAAGCCTCTCCGAACGAATGTATACCTTTCTACCACCATAGAGACCAGGGGGATTCTGGGTAGCAAACAACATGAATCTGGGGTGAGCCTTGATGACTTCCTGTGTCTCCGCCACAAAGAGCTCCCTGTTGTCATCGAGCAGTCTGTTGAGAGCCTCCAGGACGTCAGTGGGGGCAAGGTTCAGCTCATCAAGGATGATCCAGTAGCCTTTCCTCATGGCGTCTATCAGAACGCCTGGAGCAGAGAGACAACAAGAAGTCATATTAGTCTAGAGATGACAGAGTTCAATAGCAGACAGGGGCTGACTGGGGCAACAGTGTGTGTAATGGTGGGTGGATGTCTGAGAGGAATGGAATAAATTGTCTGTGTGTGCATTCAGTATTAATAAAATGGGTTTACACTTTGTCGGGTTTTGAATGTTTTGAATAAGACAAAAATGTAATTTCTCTCACCTTCCAAGACTAATTATAAACTCATATTCATTGTGACTGACTTTATTCTCAGTCCCAAACTAAATTTAAATCTTCAACAATGAGGCTGATATTATTCTATATTTTTCATTGTCAACAAATCCCACGGAAAAGCCAACAATGTGCTTGTCTGTCTCTCAATTCCTTCTGACTTCCCTACTCTGTCTGTGGTTCTCTGCTCCAAACCAAGTGGTTCCTACATGATGGTGTATAACTTCGAAGGCAGCTCACACATTTGTAGCTTAGTTTAATAAAGAAAAATATAAAATATAAAAAAAAATTATATTGATTTGTGGATTTCTCCATGTTGAATTCAAACCTGTTATATTATTAGCATTGCATATTTTCTATATGCATTTTCAAAAAGTCATATTTTCCTGAGTTCCTCTACACAATGATCAAAAAGCTAATTTCTGAGCTTACGTTGCTCTGCCAAGGATAAATTCCGATGGAAATTTTTGTTCTTTCATTTGGGTATTTCTTTTTCTTCTTCCGAGTCTAAAAAATATTGTTATCCGCCTTTTAAAAACCTACTACAAAGCATCTTTGAACCTAATTGTAAACTGCATTTAAGGTCCACATATTCCCAGATCTATCACACACACAGTACTTGTTAGTAGGATATATTCCTTGCTGGTTTGGCTCTGCACAGGGTACTTGTTGATAATACAAAATAGAACAATGCATGAATATGATTGGTCTCTATACTCCACCTCAGAATCCATATATCCCAATTTCCAAAGCAAATGAGAGTCAATTAAACAGGATAAGATTTTGATATACAGTATGTATACTGTATCTATAGTACTATATGACCTAATAATTGTGAACCTAGTTCTTTTTCAAAACAGGACAGCATGAGTGCTCGTACCTTCTTTGAACACCAGCTTGCCCCTGTCGTCTGATGAATAGCAACCTATGTACTCCTGGATGTCGGTGTGCTCGTGGTTGTTGATTCTCACACACTGGTTCCCTGTGGCCGAAGCCAGCCAGCGGATCAGGCTGGTCTTCCCCACAGACGTCTCTCCCTGGATCAGCACCGGGTGAGTCCTGTCAGGCCAAATCATTAAGAGAGAGTGATGGGGTGGGGTGGGGGTGCAAATGATTGATTTGTCATCAGCTCAATGTAGAGTGATGCTGTAACCTGAGAGTACCAAATTAACTACCACTTGGCTAATAATCCATGTCAAAAAGCTGCACAGTCAATCAACTGATCAAAGGACAAATAAAGTAAAAGTTATATAAAATCATTTATGAATGAAAACAGCACTTCTGTTAAAAACAGAAACTCAGAGCAGCATAGTTTTGAGTATGACAGGACACTGTGGAAATGGACATTAAGCTGATTTTTTAGCCTCTCTTTGGCTCATTGTTATCCATTTAGAAGTCCGGACTGTCCCATCAGAAGCCGTACAGAGCCAAAGCTAATCGCTTCCATGCTTGGCAGGTCATTGATGGCAGAGGAATTCAGTCCACTCATATTTTTGTCCTAATGCACTCTGATGCATTCTTTCCTAAAGGGCCAGAACTGGCTCTGACAAATGAATGTCTGGACATTTATAGACAAACCCATTGATTTGGCGGGAAATCATGGGCAAGCGGTCAGGCTGGGCAAAAACTTTTCCTACCCTGCAGATACCACTCTGGCAAGGTCACGAAGGTTGAGTTTGACTGAGGCGGTGAGGATGTAGCTGGGATCCAGAGCTGGCTCCATCTCCCCCTGGGACACCCAGTAGCCCTCCACCTCCACAGATGACCGGCCTGAGGGCGCCAGGATGGGCTGCAGGAAATGTAACAAAGTGCTTCATCTGTTCAGGAAATGTATATTTTGAATTTTCTGTGTTAACTGTTTTTAAGGTAATATTATTTTTACAGCTCAAATACAAAATATGCAAACATCTACTGGTGCACATCAATAAAAATTTCCTGTAAAAAACAAAAGCACTTTAAAAGAAAGGAACTGAACTCTCAGAATGTCTTACATGTTTGAGACACTTGGTGTTCCCCATGAGGATGTGCTGACACACCAGTTTCTGGACCAGAGGGTGGGAACTTCTGTCCAGCTGAGTCAAGAAGCTCAGACAGAAACCCTGCAACCATGAATCAGGGAGACTGTCAACTTGGAATACGTGCAGGTGATGGGAATAGAGACAATGTTACAAGGTAAGAGCAACTCAAACTCCAAAATATTGACATGATCCAAACTTCCTACAACAATCCTTAAGCAAAAAAAACAAAACCCTGACCATTTAAAGATTATTTCTCTCTAGCCTCCTACCTCGTAGAGTGAGCGCTGCACACTGTTGCAGGGGTTTGCTGCCACGTACTTCAGTGCCCTGCACAGAGTACGCAGACTGTAGTGGGGTCTGTGGCCTGTTCCATCCACCAGATGTGAGTTAGCCTCCTTTCGCACTGCCAGGTAAAAACTGCACGCAAACACAATTGTTACAGGATCGTTATCGAGAAACATAGCAACCTGTTGAGCCTACTGCAGGATTCTGAAAAATGCAACAAAGTAGGGATGAAGAGTGAGAAGGGAGTCAGGTTTATGTTTGAGCATGGTTGTTAACAAGGGGATTGGTACGAGCTAGTTTGTAATAACATAAAAGTATTTTGGTGTCACCAAAAAACAATTTGCTTAGCCCTAGTATAATAAAGAAAACAGAAATCTGCATAAGTAACTTTATTACTAATACTAAATTACCATACTTAATATCATGTTTATTTTTTCTTAATAACAAAAGTCTTATAGCTTATGAAAGATAATGTTGTATTAACATCTTTATTACTTTGCTGCCTTGTATTTGATTTTCAATTCAACTCAATCATTCAATTCTAGTATCTTTGTAGAATATACAAGTTAAAAAAAAATAAAAATCCTTAATAATAGTTCTTTTTTAAATACAAAAACAATGAAGAAGGTGGAATTATTTCAAAAAATTTTTCCTGAGTAGTGACTCTTGTATACGGCCCCAACAAGCTGCACAGATAAGGTGGATTTTCAGGATAACTGTCTGCAAAATGAAATGTTCCCCTAATACACTGTTTTGTTATTTGTTTTTAGCACTGCCTAGAACAGCAGTAACGTGACTTTACCTTCTGCAACATTATGTAAAGGCTAACCTTATGATGCCACTGATGACACTCCTGTGGGGATTCAAGCCCTTAAGGTAGTCTGAAACCAGCACCTGCAGGTCTCCTTCATTCTCCAGCTCCTCCACATACAACTCAGTAAACCTGGGAGACACACACAGCAGGTTTACACATGAAACATGTAGCAATTCTTTGTTATATCACTATTCAATTTGTCTGGGATGCATCATAGCTGTGATGGGTATTTCTTGCCCTCATTAACATCTTAAATTGTTGATGTGCTCTGTGTTATTTACAAGAATAAATAGTAACTCAGAGTAGGTAAACTACTGTGATAAAAGCTTTCACTTTGCCTTCACCCATTCCCACTCTCACCTGTTCCTGAGGCCCAGAGGCAGGTTTCTCTTGCCTACATCAGTAGCTGGGTTCATGCAGGCAAAGAGCCGGAAGTCTGGGTGACGTACCAGGGGCTCTATGATCGAAAGACACAACAATCCCAATATTACAAAAAATGCAAAATAGCTAAATATATTTGATTGGCATGACACTAACACAAATCTAGGCCAATCAATGTGACTGTTGAGGGTCACATATTGGAACAGCACAACAAGAGACTGGTTAAAATGTTAGCACACATAGAAATGGTGATGGCTCAACGTGCTTTACAACACAAGTCAGCATTCACCCATCCACACACACACACACACACACACACCCACAGACACACAGTCTTTACTTATGTCACTTTTGGGGAATTTACATAGACTTACATTCATTTCCTGGAGACTAACCTGAAGGACTACCTGACCTTAACCTTAACTTAACAATAACCTTAACTATTGACCTAAAAATCACAGTTTTCTAAATTCAGGACATCACTTTTTGTCCCCAATTGCACTGCAATCCCGAATCAACTGGTCTTGAGTCTAGTGTATATCCCCAATTTAGACATAAGCGAAACCACACACACACACCCACACACTCACACACACTCATACACTGGTCGAACAGGCAAGGTGCCCCCTGTTGCCATCTGCAAGGTGCCACATATCAAAGGGTCCTTGAGAAAGACACTGCAACCCAAAATGTTGCCGATGGCTAGAACGGCACCCACCATGGTAACTTGTTGTCATCTGTGTGTAAGGGGGTGTGCATGAAGGACTGAATGAGTGGCAAAAACCTTGTAAAGAACTATGTAATTGCAGCCATTTACCACTGGATGGTGTGTGTTTGTAGTCCAACTCGACCAATAGAGGAGCTTGAAATGATCCAGGAACAACGGTTATAGTGAAGCAGCAATTGGCAATGAAATTCTTGTTCATTGAGACAAAGTACTGAGTTCAGATTTGCTAAAATGCTATCAAACCCCAATGCTACTGTGTGGATGACAGCACTCCTTACCAGTGTCTCCACGGTCCAGCAGCACCAGAGATCCAGAGCTGCCCTCCAGAAGTCCACTCAAACACTCCAGGGTCTCTGCTGCTGCCAAGTTGATCTCATCCAACAGGATCCAGTGGCCCTTCTTTACTGCCTGAGCTAATGTTCCCTACAAAGCAACATGCAGAGGTCAGAGCTGCTCCACCTAGCATATACAAGAATAAAGTTCAGGTCATAAAATCCTGTCCATGAGTTGTTTTTTGCATTTTGCTTCCATTTCACATTTGACAGCATAGACAGTGAGTGGTTATGGCATCTACACAACATTGTATTGTGGGTGTTGGGGTTATGTAGTATGCGCCTTAACCATTATGCTACCAGGGCGCCCCTTAATGAGATATTTTATGGTCTTTACCTCCACAAAGGCAAAGACCATGGCTGCCTCACAGGCTCTGATCTGCTGCTGGGTCTGGCTCAGCTTGGCAGCCAACGCCTCCCACTGTTCCTGCAACAAGGTAGCTGCGCAAGGACAAAAGAAATATTAGGCTTTCACTGTGTTACAGGAGCCAGTATACTAACTGTTATTAGTGTTTACTCTTTCTAGTACACTACCATCTGATTCCTCCTGCAGCTCGTTAGTGAGAGCAGACTGGCAGACGTGGTCCATGAGTTTGAGCAGATCCTGCCAGCGCTTCTCCCTGAAGCAGGTCTGCACATGACCCAGGAAGGTCAGGTTCTGCTTCCTCGAGTACGTCTGGGAAAACAGATCCTCAAAGGCCTCCCGCAGGGGGAGCAAGATTTGCTTGTGGTCGACTGGCTTGTACCTGCATTAGACAGAACATAACAGAGTTCCAAACTGGAGTTTTGCACCTAAATAAAATGTCTGCCATAAACCAGCATTGATACAGAACCACTTTGCACTCATTTAGATAAATTCTGTAGTTTGGAGAGGTGACTGGGGCTGGACACAGGAGACTTGATTGGCTGCTCTGTATTTAAAGGTACCCTGTGGTGTTTTCTTGTGAACACACAGCTGTGTTTACACTCAGCATATCTCGCCTAAAAAAGGGTGTGTATTTTTGAGAGCTAGGAAAAATGTTGAATGAATTTAATCAGTAGAATACCGTAACACCAAGGGGTACAATATGGCTTCCATGCACTCCCCATGAGAGATAAGGTTTACTGCAGGTAAGATCTTACACACTTTCCTTTTGCATTAGATCGCACTAGTTACAGTAAATGCAGAGTTTCATGTTGCTCCTACCCGTCATTGTTTACCTAGTTCTACACTGGCACGAGGGAAAAACACTCACCCACAACCAGAGACTCTGACTAAAAGGAAGTCATGTATGGATTGCTTGTTCAATTCAGCAGTTGCTTTTCCCAACTGTCTTGACTGTTTGTCAGTCTGTTCATTTTTTTTTTTTTAATATGATGCCATGTCAGATTGATAGATGTTGCCCTTTTGTAAGAGGGTACCTCTGTTGCAGCACAGTTTTTATCCAACATAATGACAGATAGTATTTGATATGGCTGAGGCATGAAATTTGTAAGTGATGGAAAATGTAATGTTTAGGTTATTTATTATTATTTGGGCACAATTTGTGTCACTCACCCTCCAAGCAGGTCGGCAGTGTCACTCTGCTGGTTCATGTTTACAACCCGCAACCTGTGTCCTGGATTGAATACGCAGTAGGAAGTATTAGTATCAGGAGTAATATGGACTGCATTTTATCAGAAACTCTGCACTGTATGTATCCATCAGGAACAATCTGGGGTTCAGGACAAAATGTGGACAGGAAGAGCTTGGGATCAGACTGTAAACCTTGCAAGTAGTGGATGACCCGCTCTACCTGCTGAGCCACAGCCCAGCTAGGTTCCTGAGCTCACCTGTGACTCTGGCCAGGTGCTGTACAGTGGAGGTCTTTCCAGTTCCTGTCTCTCCCACCAGAAGAACAGGCTCCCCTTTGGCTACACACACTGCCAGCTGTTCCAGCAGCACAGCAGAGGGACGGGTGGCAGCAAATGTCTCGTTGTCCCTGTTCACGGCAATAAAAAAAACACATTTAATGATTACACATTCAGTTGTATTCTTTGTATGTAGATAATGGTGTCACAGTCTACGCTATGATTAAAAGTGGCAATTGCAGGACGACAGGCTTGTGCAGCATCTAATTTTTCATACCTTCCTCATATTTCACCTGCTGACGTGGTGGTGATAAAAGTCATTGTAGCATATAAGACATCGTCTACCCTACAATGCTGTGTGTCTAATATGCAATTAGCCTACTTAAACACGTCTTGCTGGGTTTCTTGCTGGGCTCATGGGCCATAGAATAATGAATAGATAGAAAATAGCCACACTTCTTCCACAGATTCTTGCTGGAGGATCCATCAGTGGGCTCAATGGAGATGATGGGGGAGAAGCATTTTTTTTTTTTAACTAGTAATGTAATGGAGTAATGTTATCCCCACCAACAGCAGTCACCAGCTTCCAGCTTTCTCAGCTCAGCTGCCTGTTCCACCAGCAGAGACTGACCTCTGATGGCACAGGCTGTACACTACAATACATCACAACACAGTATCTCTGTAGCAGTTAAACACAAAGAGGAGTGTCTGTATTTTTGATGGTATTGACTTTGCGAAAGAATCAATGTGATATTTGGGCATGTCCTGATGGCCAAGCCATTAGATGGCTTTGTTTACCATAATGTAGTTTGAAATCAATTCCATGTTTATTCAATTTACCAGCAGGGGGTCTATTTGGCACTATCAGTAGGTGAATATTAGCACAGCAACACTGTCCTACTTACACAAGTAACTTCACCGCTTCAGTCTGTTTTCGAACCAGAGTCACTCTGCCCACCGAGGCTCCCAGCTCTGTCAGCATGATGCCAGGCTGGTACATCTGGCAGAAGTGCTGGGCCTGGAGACAAATGGCAGCCAGGAATCAAATCACATGTTTTTTCATCATGTGCAAGGAGGGATATTTTTTCTCTGTATTCTCAAATTACAATAGGCTGAAATTGTCTTCATGTATGGCATCATATTAAGGTCAAACACACTATTTTCTTATACTTTTAATCAATGCTGTCAGGGGATGTTTTGCATAAATATTCAAACTGAAACGTTAAATGTCAAATACCTTCTCTTTGGAGATGTTTAGCTTGCTTCCAATGATCTCAGCCATTCGCAGTCGACTTTCAGGCTGAGACAGCATGGCTGTGAAGCAGTCAAGAGCCTGCCAAGAAAATATCATGACGTCATAATAGTAATAAGAGTAATAATAATAATAATGATAATATATAGTGAATTACCACACTCTGAGTGGGCTTTCCAGCTAAATGTGACTGAGCAGTATGAAACTAAATACAACTAAATGCTATTTTCTGGCAGCTGTGACTGTACTATACATACATCTCTTGAGTGTAGCAGAACTTACTACATGTATAACTAACATTCATTAGGGGAATCACCTCAGAAGAGGAAAATTAATATCCAAATTAACTGATGAACCAGATTATGTAATTACCAAATTATTAGTCTCCTAAGGAACACCCGGGACAACGACTTGGTCTAAATGAAAATATTTATTTATCTAACACCTACTTACACAGGATAAATGAATGACTTATAGTGAGCTGTAACTGCTCTCCCATTGTAGAATTAAACTTATTTTCAGTCAGTGCAAATTTGTATTGTCATTTGCTTTGTGTGTATTTGGGCCTTGCTAATCTTAAAAGACCTCTGTTGTAAATTTCAATTGTCATGCTAAAAGATGGTTCTTTCCTGATAGTAGGCACTTGTCCGCTGTTTATAGTGTCACTGTGAAAGTTTTGTGGTGAGGGAGTAAAAGGGGAAATCCTTGGGTCCATAAACAACTAAATGTTCCCACTAAAGGCTTTCCAGGGGTATGCAAGCAAAACCTGCATTTGCTTACTTTTTAAGAAATCAAACCCACTAACCTCTTGGAAGACATGTTGTGCTGTTGCTGATGATGTGCTATCAAAGTTAACACTGATCCGCTCACACCATTTCAGTAGGTCCCTGTGGAATGAAGACACATCAAGAAAAGAGAATGAAACAAAAATTAATTAAGAGAAAGACATTCAACTGCAATCCCTGAATTAACTTGTTATTCAGGTATGACATATTGTCTCAAGTGATCAAGAAGAATAAAATAGGACATGACTGGAGGTTACTGAAACAAAGTTCTGCATGTACCCTGCATGAACGGACTGACTGATGGGGAATGGGCCGATCAGATGTAGAAGAGTTGGATTAAATGAACATTGAATGATCCCAGAAGAGAAAGTTGGTATCATCAATACTGTTGGTAAAGCTTTTCACATTAAATAGCAACAGGTGAAACAATCCGTAAACATAAATGAGCACGAATGCGAACCTAAAGTAAATCTATCTTCATCAATAGCATGAACCCCGATGACCTAGACCAACACATATGAGCACCACAGGCCAAGCTATAAAGTTAATGACATTGATCCATGAAAAGCATATGTACTATTGAAGTGCAGAGCATGGAAACTACAAACACTTTCAACACATTGACTTATGGCTGAATCTTCACCAACACACCTTCTATTGACCACACTCAACTTCAAAAAGCACCTGGGCAGATGAGTCATATCTTTAAGTGAAGAGGTGTTTGTAAACCTGTTGCCTAATGAGAACACCATGGTACGACCTGTAGAATCTGTGATTCCAGCCCCCCATCCAGAGGACAGTGCAATCAATAATCTATCGAACACAGCAGCAGCTAGTGGAAAGCTAATTAAAGCCATGGAGGCTGCCACGGCAGACTGGCTGGTAGTTGTGATTGGGGGGAATCTGGCAGATGTGAGGTCAAAGGAGTCAGAAGCTTTCTATGTTTGCCCCTGCTGATGATGACTGTGAGGATAAAGGGTTGCTGTTTGGGAGTTCTGGTGGGCAGACACAGTGTGAAAAGGTGGAACAACAAATGGTTGTTCAAAAATCATGTGTAATGGCATATGGTCATGTGTGTCCAGTATATCAGTTTAACAGTGTGTGAGGAATGAAATCACATGACCGGCATGCAAGGAAAATTAGTACAGTTATTAGTAAATTGTCAGGTTCTAGCAGATTCATCCCATAAATAATGTGACTGGCCATGAAAGCATGGAGTGTATTGCAGTAAGATACATCCAATAATCACACATGGCATAAACTTAGATGAGTTTTGTGGACTTGATCAATTCAGCAAACTTACATTCCCTGCGTGTGTACAAACACTTGGCCAATAAAGCAGATTCTGATTCCAATTACACAACTGTAATAGAATTTTTTGCATGTTTTTTTTGAGTGTTGACAAGTTTGTGAGTGCAAATTTTGTAGTAGCTTTTACAAGTTGTGACGTGTATGTGACAGTATTATATATCATTATTACTAAATGTTATGGATATGTTTAGCGATGGATCTGATGTTGTGCTCATTAACAGCTGTCAACCAATCAGAGCTTTGTACTCCACTGATTTTACACATCAAGGTCAGTTTACTAGTGATGGCTAGTACTACTAACTATGAAAACATTTGTCTAATATCTTCGTCAAACTTTAGCAAGTCTGAGAAAAATAACTCAGTCATCTTGGTTATTTTTCTTGACATAGGCCCGAGATTTCAAATACTTCTGGTGTAACAGAGTTTTAAAGACAAGGGCATTTACAGAACGGTCTAATTAAAGACGCTATTGAGTTTCATTATGGGAATTGAAGGATGCAGTGTTATTGAAGTTTGTCAGATACCAGGGACAAGAGTCACGATGTTTCAACCAATCTGCACCTCGCAAGTCCCCCAACTTAATGGGAGTACAATACAAAATCACTAGAGTACCTCTTGAAGGGGATGTAATTGTCCTACATAGCTAATTAGCTATCAAGCTTGATCCTTAAAAATAATGGCAGAATAACTGCACAAAAATGCCAAGCAGAAAGACACAACCATGCAGGTTGTTGTTAGTTGCTTTACAAAGCAAATTGCCAGGAAACATTAAGTTAACTGCCCCTGGTGCTGCCATCACAGCTTCCCTGTTGACTGAAAATGACTACCGGAAAAAAAGGTCTCATTTGTATCTGATAACCAGTTATCATTTGCCCATAACCAAGTCTTCAATACACCTTAATAATAAAACTACAAATCCCACACCTACACTTTATAGTACTTCAGTGTGGTTTAGATTAAGGTTTTGTCCAAATGCCACATTCTCTATTATGAAAGACTTTCTACAAGCTTTAATTTCCTTTTCTTAGTTTTCAGATAGTGACAGTAGAGAGAAATGAGGAATGACATGCGTTGTTCATGTGTCACTGGCATATTGGCAAAAAAGGAGATTGCATCAGTGTGTTTGCTGGCTCATATGTTAGACTGATATTGACCATATACCACAGTATTAGAATACAGCCAAGCATGTTGTTCCCTGCAAAAACGACAAAGGTGTTGTTGGAACAGTCGACTGCGGCACCAAAGACTGGATGACTGAAGACTCTCTGGTCTACAAGAACCTCATATACTCTTCAGATGGATTGATTTGAATGGATGAGGCTGTAATTCCCATTGAGTGTCGTTATGAAAGGAAGTACAGTTTGTCCAGTTCTTCACTCACACCTACCTGGATCCTGTTCATGTCTACCCAAGCTGCATTGGAAACCTTGGAGTTTGACTTGAAAATTATGACAAATTACAAAACAAATTTAAAATAAGATAATTCTTTATTCTTTATTGATCCCCCATAGGGGAAATTCGGGACAATCTTTATGAAAGAAGCTCTAATATGTTTGACTGTAACTATATGCAAATAGTCACTTTCCCGACAATAGGTCCAGAGTTAACTCTACTGTAAAAAGTAATAATACCTGTGATTTGCTAAAGAGTTCAAAATGTGGTTTCAGAAATAATTTGGCAAACAATAGCAGGACATGATGTGTTCAGTCTAATGTCTTGTCCTGAAATCACTATCTTATCTTAGGATAAAACATCAGGCTATTTAATTAAAATACCAGGCAGAGATAAGTAAAGGGAGAACAGAGAAGGTAATGAGCTGGGCCTCACCTCAGTGACAGGGCTCTCCCTTCGAGCGGTGTGCTTTTGTCCTCAGACTTGTGCTGCTGGCTGCCATCAGTGGTTTGAACGCTGCTCGTGTCCAGGTCAGAATGTCTCTCCCCAGTGAGCTGGCAGTAGATATCCAGGAGACGCTCTGACACCACCGTCAGCCTGGGATACCTGCTGATGAGCACCTACACACATAGATAGAGGAAAAGCTGATAATATATCCATGTACTAATAAGAATGAAAACAGGGTAAGTTGTCCTGCCCTAACAGGTTGTACAAAACCAACAGAAATATGTCAGTCAACAAGCCCACACTGTCTTAAGAAGAGGTCTAATGAGGCAGCGTAACAACATCTGTGTGGAAGTACTATATGCGTGTGTGGGCTTTAAGCAAACAACACTCACCTTCTTCAGCTCATCTCGTGTCATGTTGCCCATTTGCAGCTTGGTCCAGTACTTGTCCAGCAAAGATGCATGAGAGTTCTGTGGTTTGTGCCAGCTGCCACTGCTGTAGTACATCCTACAATACACAAATATACTTATGTCCAACTACTTTTGTACCTTTCCAACAGACAGTCATGCTCACTTTATGCAGTGATTGGCCAGGTATGGGTTTGGATGTCTTTCTGTGTGCTTTATTCCCCAAATGTATAACTCATTGGGCCTCATGCAAGGACATTTTTGTATTCATATCCTAAACTTTACATATTATTCCAAGTAATCGTTGCACAGCCTCAATTATTTGATGCTTATTGAGATCTTAAGAGGACCAGAGAGGTGTTTGTGGTATTTAGAAGTGGGACATGCACATAACCTAAATGTCAAGAGCATTGTTTATATAAGATCTTGCCTTGTTGGGACTATGAGGATGCATATGCAAATAGTGAGAGATAATCAGGTTACCACCCAAAGCCTGGTAATGAGTGCATACCTACAGTGACTATAAATGCTCTGAATGTAAAACCAGGACAGCCAAGCTGCTGTTACAGAAGTACATTCAGAATATAATGATATTTTTACCTTCTTGTTGCAAAGAACTGAAATCCCGGAGCGACATCGATGCAATCCTCCCGTCCTGGAATCATCAGCTTTTTATTCTCCATCAAAGGCAGGAGCACGGATATCTAAAAAAGAACATCTCATTCCAGTTGTGGTTTGTGGACATGATATATTAACAACAAAACGGTCTAACATTTAGAAGGTTTAGCACAAAATGATTTTTCATTAAAGGTCTATTCAGAAAACTGCAAGCGCACTTTGAGGTATATGTATTGGAACTCAAATATTAAGGTCTTATTCTATACTGGGCTCAACAAGTTTTAACTCACCACATCCAGAGGTGCATGGTCAATGTCTTCTAAGAGGATCCACTGGCCTTTAGACACAGCTTGTGTCAGTGTTCCTGGCTGCCACACAAACTTCCCTGGTATGTCAGTACAACGGTACATCCCGAGCAGCATCTGTGAAACAAACAAAACATATTAGAAAAGTTTTCAGTCTTCCATTTAATCTCCCTTGAATGTTGGAGTACTTCATTTATTTAGTATTGCACTTGCATAAAATTGGGGGGACTTACAAGGGACATATTTTTTTTTAAAAAAAGGTCAAAACCAAAGCAGCAGAGGCCCAGATATCCTGACCTTTATCAAGGTATGGACCAAGCTTCAAAAACACTGGATGTTCCAATTCCCATAATGCAACTCCACATTAATTAGACCGTTCCTGCCTCCTAAAATGCCCAATTATTTCAAACCTCACATCTCTCGATCAAAATGCAGGCTTTCTGTTAAAAATGTTAATCCTACAGCCCGAGCAGACATAGACTTGATGGTCTCACATGTAAACTGAATTTCATATATAAAGTTGGTGGAGTTCAGCTTTACATTTAGATAGATTCACGCTGTCTCACCTTGCTGTCAGTTTGATCCCCAAGCTGGACTTTGAGGATCTCTGTGGCTTTTGTATGTCCTGTGACAGCAGCCATAAACTCTACCAGGGCAGTTTTACCACATCCAATAGGACCCTCAAGCAGAACAGGCTTCTGGGAAGCCACAGCCAAGGCCAGTCTTCTCAGATTATGGCAGGCTGAGTCCACCAACACCAGATCTTTTTGGTTCACCTGTGAATAGAGATCAACATTAGGATCAAAGGATCATGAGCAGAAACTATTTTACGTGAAAAACCAAAGGGTCCATACCTGGTCAGCTTGTCTAGGAACTATCCTGGGTAGGACCACGCCACAGACTGCCACAACACTCTGGGACAGGTCCTCCGATACCACCTGGCCCCTGGTAAACTTATTAGCTTTCTCCTGCCGCCACATTACAGAGCCCTGATTGGTCAGCACCAGGGCTTTTTCTACTTCCAGCTGCTGAGTTTCTTCCAAAGCTCTAAACAAGGAGCAAAGACAAAGACATGGCATGCGAACAATGCCTTATGGAACTATACCAATTTCACGGTAACAATAAAATTTTGAAATCATACACTCAGAACTTTTTTCTGCTAGTTTAAGAATGTTTCATTTATTCATTCTACAAAAAGAAATAATAATCAGAATATATATACAATTGTATCATTTTATTGTATAATTGTATAATATAACAGTATATTATACTGAAAATGTTTCAGTGCATTTACAGACAGGTTTCAAGAGTAGGATTGGAACTAAAACATTTCCATAATATTCGGTCCTGGAAATGACTATAGATTAAGAAAGGAAAATCAAAAGGTACGTACTTAATCTTCATGTGCAGGATCTCATCACTTGTGAGCACCTTTCTCAGAAAGATGGTTTTCTGATTATCAGTCATATGAGAGACCAGTGCTAAACAATGGGCGGTGTACCTGTTAGAACCAATGGGAAAATACAGTATGTTCACTTTGGTAGGCAAACAAGCAGAAAGCAAAAGTGTATAAAAAGCAGTAGAAGAGCATACAAGGTTATTTTCATTGTTGTTAACAGCTAAATGTGAACACCAAGATAGATATGGAAAAAAAGAATAGACAGTCTTAACTATAAAATGTAGAATAATAAGAGAACATGCTGATATAAGTTTCTGAAAGGATATTATGCAATAGGGATTTTGCTTTTCTGCTCACTGCCGTCTTGGTAGGTAATGAAGACAGAAAATATATAAAAACAAACATATCTAAAATGTTCTGACTGATTTTTGGTGTCTAAATGACTTATAGGTACAAAACGTTTTGGAACTGGTCCAGTAGATTGCAACCGCAGAACGGGCTAGAAAGAAAGAAAATAATTTCTGACATTTTTGACCCTGAATTGACTAAATTAGGGTCAAGGTCACATGGTAGGCATCAGAAATTCCTGGTATCTCTGACTTTAGATTACAGCAAGGAGGCTGAAGTGAAATGTTTTTTCAACTTGGCTGCTTCTAATTACAGTCTGAACAATATGAGTTGTACTCAGCATTAAACTACAAATTTGAGTGTTTTGCAGTAGAAAGGTGTTCCAGAGAAGGAAGAGCTACAGGTACAGTTTGTTTCAGCCCATTTAGAAAGAATCACTATTGTAGAAACTCAAACCTCATATGTTAATTAATAATCCATTACATTTTGAGATTAATAATCTATCACATTGAACAACACGTTATTATTGCATACATGACTGATTTCAAAATATACATTACCGGCAAAAAAAAAGGGTACTTGATAATTACTTTGACAATAATAAAAACATGATTAATGATCTAGATTGCCTTTTTCAACCAAGTTTCCACTTGTTTTGGACTTCCACCAATGAAACTAGCTGTGGTTAAGGATTTGTTACCCTGTACAGCCCATGAAGCCTTTTTGGGTCTAACGAGAAAGGTACGTACCCTCGAACCATGACATCACTGGTGAGCAGCTGTGATACACAAGGACTCCAGTCCCAGAGAACTCGAAACTTGGCACAATCACTCTGGAGGAAACGCAGGGTAGCACCCATCAGGTCACGCAGCTTCATCCTCCTGGGGCCATATTGGACAGCTGACGACTCTTCACTGGTGAAGAAGAGCCTCTGAAACACTGGGGGGGCGTCATTAAAGTACCTCGCAGCAAATCTTATGGAGAGAAGTAGAAAATCAGTCAGGGTGGAATGTGATCTCGAAAGATGCTGGCTTAGGTTCCTGCATCAGTACGTGTTTGAGTGCCAAATTGTCCAGTATTTTTGGAGTTTACTAGGAACTTATTTCAACCTCACATCGGTTAAAGGAGCAATTTTTTTTACAAATTCAGTTGCATTCATGAGAAGATGGAAATCGATCTCCTATCTGTGTGTTCAGTACAGAGTGGGAGTTAGGGCCTAAGTAAAAGACTGGAATTAGTGGGAAACAGCTAGACTGCTCTGTCCAAAGTTCAATGTGGTAGCTCTCCACTTACACATTTAAAGATCATGTTGTATCTAATTTGTTTTCTACACAATTCCTACACAAGCAGGAATGTGAAAAAACAACTTGAAATTATATTTGAACCATTTGAACTTGATGAACTGTTGTTCACCAAGATTTTTATGATAAACTAGTCTAACCACATCCTGACTCCACCGCTGTACTTAGTCTACAAAAATTAAATTGTACCTCGTCCCACTCCGGGAAATACATTGAATAACTTTATTTCTGAATTTTTGAACAATACCTTTAATCGTGATTCTCTTTGCTAAAAACTAATCCCTTCATTATTCAAAATTACAATGTGCCAACACCTCATTTTAGCTTTTGAAGTTAATGTGTCCCAATGCACCATTTCTGGTCGGCACCCGCATCTTTACAGGCTAGGGTGAAGAGAAGGGAAATTTTCCATGTTCTCTGTGATTAGAATAGAGCCCACTTACGCCTGTGCATCAGGACTGATGGCGAGGAGTTTGCTGAGGGCCACACACAGGCGCTCATGGAGGTCATGGTTGATCCTGCCATCAGCTTTGACTCTCTCGGCGTTCCTCTCCAAGAGGTCCAGAACCAGCGGTCGCAGGTGTCGTGCGATCAGCAAAGTGTAGTCCTTTTCCAACAGCAGCTGAGCCAGACACTCCAGAATACACTGCCTGTCCTGCTGGCTCCATATCTGAGGAGAGATCATATGGCAGGAAGGTCCCAATTGAAATACTGACTAGTTGACATATTAGAAACACATAAATCAATATTTCTTCACAATATTTACATTTTAGCTATTAAGAAGGCAGCAGAATAGTTTTAATAACACAATATGGACTGAAATTCTGTAATTTGTACAGTGCCTACTGATATATGAATGTTCCTGCATGCTGCACACAGGACACGTTTTGAGCCACAATGTGAAAATAAAACACTCCAAACACATTATTTCATTTCACATAAGCCAGAAATGAACACATCTTACCTGTTTTGACAGATATTTGCTCAGTTCGTTGTGACTTTTGTCAACATGTCTCGATATGGTGCCCAGTGATGACAGGCTCAATTCTAAATTTTCCATCGTATCATTTGTCGCCTCTGGAGGAGCGAGCTACAACAAAAACACTCGATATATGAACGGGTATCCTGATTTACGGCTATGAAGACAAACTGTGAGGTTCATCACGAGCTGTCTCAGGTTGTATACAACACACAAGCACGTTCCCGTCACTGGTGTTAAAATCCTGTCCACATGTGAGTGAAGCGAAAATCCTTCCGGGTCGGGGTTGGCTTCTCGCACACACACCAACGTCGCGGTTTGATGACGCAGGCGGACCGTGACGCCGGCACACTCTATCAGCAAGTGGAGCAACTTTCGCTCGCGTGAACTGCCGCATCTGCCTCTATGTAATGCTTCCATCTATGTCACTCTGCTGTGGTGGACTATGAACCGCTGGAGACGAGCTTAAGTCGCGGAATAAGAGCTTTATTTCAGGGTTTTACTCCTGCTTTAAGAATATTTTTGAAAGCGAGGAGCTAGTGGAGCTCGGCAGTGACAGACCGCGGGAAAATGTCGTTACTTCCTGTGCAGTGAAGTCTTGGCGCGACATTACAGTTGTAAACAACAGGAGGACACACAACAATACGCAAGCGAGTAAGTCAACTAATTCATAGTTAGCTTACTGCAATGTCCTTTTTATGACTGTTTGACTGGTTCACATTAGCAATCCTAACTTACAGACTGAGCACTTCTCTCCTAACGCGTTACCTTTAGTCATAGAAAATACATTGGTAGCAGTTACTTTGAATATGTAGCGAACTGTGGTCCAGCTCATCCTGTTGTTAATAAAGAAGATTGGCTTTATTAACAACAGTAAAATGTACAAGAAGGACAAAATAAAGAAAGAAATAGCCAATCATGCATTCTCGATAAAAGATAAGTATGTGTAACTTATTGACTTGAGGTTGATTTGTGTTAGCATGAGGTAAAACGTCCATTAAGCATTATAAACGTTGCGAAACAGAGGTGAGTTGGGTTTGCCCTTAATTCTGTATAACCTGATCCAAGCATACGTTTCAGCACAACGTCGTGTGTGGTGGAGTTCAGAGTTCAGGACTATAGTTACTACAGTATGTTAATGTGAGCTTCAGACTGAGCTCTGATTGTCAAATATTAGATTTAGGCCAGAGGCAGTGAAGACGACATTAAGCAGTATTCAGCCACAACGCTGAAATTAAGATGAAACTCAACAGGATACTAACTTTTATTTAAGAGATCTCAATGTCTGTCTGCCTGGCAGTTGGCTTTGTTCTCTGTCCTCTTTGTGTAGACTGTAGAGGACAAAAGAGGTCCAACCTAGCTAGACCACTGTAATAATGACTTAACCAACACATGGATTAGCCTCAGTTTGTCTACTAGTGATAATAACACCAACAGTATGTTAACTTTAGTATTTTCCGTTGTGGCATCAATATTAATGGTGACATAGTAAATTTAATGGAAAAGGTAACAAGCTGCAAATTACACATGTAGGTATTTCATTACAGCGGTTTAAAATTCATATAAAAATCCAATGCAATTAGATGAACTACTAATACAACCAGAGATGATGAAGGTGTATTCCAGTAATTTAATATCCATAAGATGGGTGAAATTAGCAATTAGATGAACTACAAGACAGAATTTTTTAAGATGGGTGACACACAAGACAGATTTTTTTTAAAAAGAAGAAAACATGGTCAAATTTTAAATAGCAGTCATCAAAATATTCTGACTTTTAGGTCAAGCTCCAACTCCAACACTCCCAACATTATCATGTTATGCAAACTGTAGCTTCTTTTTCTGCCTGGCCTGCCAACATCTTTCCGTCTCCACAATTCTAGTTGGTAACACAAGCTTTCTGTTAAAAGTGTGTAGTCTCACAGTAGGGGGTTCAGACACAACTTCACCTACTTCTAATGTGTATGGAGAAGGGAAAAGGATCTAAAGAGATCAAACCTCCAGCAGTATTTGGAGTACGTAGAACAACTTTATAGTTAGACTGAGTATAACTGACCATGACTACTATGCTGACCCTTGTATGTAAGATTGGAGGTGTTCCCCTTTAATGTTGATTTATCGACTCTAGAATTAATTGCTGATTAATAATTGTCTTTCTGATTTATTGTGGTCTTGCCTGTGCTTTCAATGTATCCCTCTGCCAGCTGTCATTTTCAGCCTGTATAAAGCGTGTTCTGGCTGATATTTGTACACTGGTAACAACTATTGATTTTCCTTTGGCATTGTTATCAGGAACTCCTTGAGAAACTGAGCCACAGAGATACTTGGAATAATGGAGAACATTGCCGTGAATGATGCTTCTGGCCGTAAGTATATGGCTTTTACAATTACATACACCATTATAGTTGATTTATTTAGTGGTATTTGTGTGTTACGTGGAATTCTGGTTTATAAAGAGGCTATTTTGACAAATTATATAAAGTGTAGATGTCTTGATACCCCCTACACTATATAGTACCTTTAAAGAATTCCCCAAACAGAACAAAAAATGTAGCACTAGCCATAGCACATGGGAATGAATGTGCAGCTGAAATTTTGGGTTAAGACTTAAGTGCAAAATAGAGTTGATTATAACTGTACATAACTGATTACATACATTTATAATACATGTTTAATATCCCCAGTCTTGGTGCCTGATGTCAGTGAAGATTCTGTGGATATCTACGATGGCCTGGATATCTGTTCTAGCAACAATGCAGGTAAAAGTTCTTTTGCAATAGTTTCACTTTGGCCTGCTACAGCACAATATTATTTCTACCCATAATATTGTATCACAATATTATTACTACTGATAATATTGCATTTGACTGCAGGGAAAACAGTCCAGCACAAATTCCTTTGTCCAACTTTGAGGCTTTATAATCACAATTTAATTTATTCTTATCTTGTTTTGATTTATTGCAGAGAAGTCATCTCCAAATGCTTCTCAGCTGAAAGAGTCGATGGATCTTTATGAAGA
Source organism: Holacanthus passer (assembly GCA_025331565.1). Lineage (NCBI taxonomy): Eukaryota > Metazoa > Chordata > Actinopteri > Pomacanthidae > Holacanthus > Holacanthus passer. The sequence continues at coordinate 1,929,834 of JAFREQ010000041.1, read as the reverse complement.
ACTTGTCACAGAGGAACAGCAGAGCAGAGAGGCAACATACTCTGAGGTGAGCTACCATGTGATCCATGCTTTCCTACTCTCTGTTGACCTGGTATCATAGGCCTTTCATACTGAATGTGAGGCTTGAGATAAACCTGTGTTTGCTGTTGGTGTGCAAAGATCAATATGCCTGTTTTTTGCTTGGCTCTGCTGCCTTGTTCACAACCTGGGTTTTTTGCAGGTTGGGTGATGCACACTGGTAGTATAAATGGGCAAACGTGGTTTATTAAAGTGTAGGGCTGCTACAAGATTATGTCAGTAAGGTATGGGTACTATTATACATTCAGGTAGGAAGTCACCCAGACTGAGACATTTCATGGCATTACTCATTTTCAATTAACAGATTATGGTCTGAACAGAAGCAATATAATATAGCTATATATCAATAAATACATGGCATATCCTGGTTGTAATAGCTCTGTTACAGTCCTCTGCTCTTTGCCATGAAGACTAATGATTTATTTATAAAATTGTTAGACATTTTTAGGATGTTTGCTTTCTTTATTACAGGCAAGGTGGCCCATCTCTGCCATGAAACACTGCAGGAAGTTTTGATGTTGATTGTAACTTAAATTTAGATTTTAATAATCTTGACACAGGCTCTACTTAATGAATTCCGGGTGTCTTCACATGACTGAAGTTTCACGTTTAGGTCATAAGTTGTATATGAGCAGGGCTTTCCACAAGGATATGGAGACTGCACACACTGGAACAGGGTCGGGTAGGCATTGCATCATCCCCTACCAGAGGGCTCTCTGGTTCAGTGGACTTTTTAATGCTTACTGTGCAGTCATCAATTTGGTGCCCCTGGTGTTTTTTAGTGTTTTCCAAAGTAGCCCATCTAATGAGGATGTCCCCTGTCTGTGCAATCAATGAAATTCTTAATGTTTTTTTTGTCATCAATTATTCTGCTAATATTTGTAAAACACTAAAGATAACTCTAGGCTCTCTACGGGGCAGGAGACAAGCACTTAGCTAATCGCGTGTGTGCACATTCACGCATTCATATTGAGCATGTGGTGGCTGGACTGATACAGATGGGCATTTGCATGTATCAACATGCTCGCATTATTTAGAATCAAAAACGAATCTTATAAAGTAGTCAGCTGTAATTTTATCTTATGGACTTATTACTGGGGAGAATGTAACCCCTGTCTTAGTTGGCGTTCAGCCCTACATTAACAAATGTAAGGGTGTGCATGCCCTCTGTAAAGATCCCCCAAATGTGAAACTTATATTGCAAGTTCTGGCAGAATTGTAGGGTTTAGTACTGATGTAGTAGTGAACTGCAGCGTCAGGACCCTGGGGTGAAAATCAATTACAATAAATTTCCCTCTGACCACAACCCCTTTCACACATGCAGTCTGTCCCTGAAATGTTAAGGAACAGTTCCTGCATGGGATCACGTGTGAGCAGGAGCAGGGATTGATATTCAGAGAGATCAGGAACACCAATTTGCCACCTCAAGACCTCCTAACGTTTCAGGGAAATGCCGATATGACAGTGTTGAATGGAGGCAGTAATATCGTAGGGACAAGCACCTAAAAGGGCCACATCCATCTGATGAAAGACGCTTTCAAATGGAACGAGTGAACTGCTTGTATTTGCTATTGCAGTACTTGAAGCTGCTACTTGTTTACAGTTCCCCTGCCAATGCTTTCACAAGTGATTAGGGAACTAACAAGCAATTTAAGTTCTGTTGGTTACAAACTTGACAGATTCAGAATTAAAGAGGGATCCTCTCAGTCTGTGCAGAGGGTGAAATTGATAGGCAGCCATCTGGAACAGTTATAGATGCTTTTAGTGTACGGCAGCAGCAGACCTGTGACCACTTTTTGCTGAGATGGAGAGGGACTTTCTTGAGAAGGAGAACCCTTGAATCCAGGAACAGAGACCGTATGAAGAGCGGTTGTGGAAGGAGGCAAGGGACAGGCTGGTGTATCACAACACCAGCTACGCTTCAGACTGCACAGAGAGTTCAAGTGCACAGAGGCAGCACATGCCAGAGCAGAGCCAGAGGATTTCTTTATCATTGCAACTGAATATGTTTTTCACTTTTGATACAACATACGTACAATTAAGTCTTTATTTTGTCCACATTAAATGTACTAGTTCAGGCACTCGGTGCACATACACCCTATTAACAAGCTGAACTTCTTATCTAATCTCGAAAATCTCTGACAAGATTACACTTCCAAAAGAGTAGTAAGTAAAGTAATAAACGTAAAGTAGTGACCTGACACAACAAAAGTGCCACAAGTATAGTCACAAACCACTGAGTTGCACAGTAGATCTATATTAGCATGTAAAATCCTACCGTGTTGTGTTTTGACAGAAAAAAGCGAATGAAATGTGGTGATAGATGGCAGAGTCGGTGACTTCCATTTTGCATCTGAAAACATCATGAGCTTTGTTTTGTCAACATTCAAAACAAGTTTACATTGTACTGTGTTAAAAGTAGGTTGTAGTTGATGAAGAGCCTGGTTTGGTGTAGACACAGAACAGTATGTTACAGTGTCATCAGCATAAAAGCATTTTAATCTAGATTGTTGATGTATATAATGATGTATATAATGAATAGTAGTTGTCTTCCAAAATGTAATGGAATTGCTTAGATTGTTTGAAGTTTCAATGAAGAAATGGTCAGCTTTGGCTTTTCTAATTGCAACTGTACGTACATTGTTCATTATTGGGCGTCATACACATACATAGCATTTGCTTTTTAAAGGATTATCTGAAATGTACAGGGCTGCTGCCAGCTGGCCAACTATCTCACAGTCCTTTTCTTTGTTTGCAGTTAAAGTCCAGATTCGAAGCAGCTCAAAACCAAATTGAAGAGTTGCGCAGGAGACTGGAGCAGATGGAGATGCAGGTTTGTTTTATTTTCTTTATTTTTGAGCTGTTAAAAAACGTGAGCTTTATTGCTTAAATATTATTAAGCTTATCCTAACCCGGAAAAAGTAAAAGAACATGTTTATGTGTGAAAATGGGTCGTCAAATGTATCGACTCAGGTGTCATAAACACACACACACACACACACACACACAAAAAAAGTACTTTCTGGGGGATTAAAATGGTGTGGTATCTCTGTGTCTCTCTTTCTTAAAACAGAATACAGGATTGAACTCTGAGAACTACCGACTCAAAAAGAACATCTCTGCTCTGTTAAGAACAGCTAGACAGGAGGTGACACGAAAAGATGCTGAGATTCAGAGATTGAACCAATGGTAAGTGTTTTTTAAAATTAACTGATGACTCATTATAACTACTATCTCTTTCACAATAATCTATGGGGCTATAGGTTACTGTAATGTTTGAAACGCTCCATAATGCATTATCTTACAAAGTGCAATCCTGATTCCAAAAACGTTGGGACGTTATGTAAAATATAAATAAAAGCATGATGTAATCATTTGCAAGCAGACTGTGTATATCGACAACGGTTTTGCAAGTTACAAGGTCTATCCACAGATTTTCAGATTGTCTTGGCCATTAAAAAACCTTCAGCTTGTGCCTCTTGTGGAATTTGAGCAGTGTGTATGATTATTAACCTGTTGTGGAAGTCTTCCTCTTTTCGTCTTCAGCTTTTTTACAGAAGGATTGGTTTGCTTCCCTAATTTGCTGTTATTTAATTGAAGCCATTCTTCCTCTACCATTGACATGTTCCCCGTGCCCCCCTGGCTGCAAAACAAGCCCAAGCATGATAGATCCACCCCCATGCTTAACAGGTGGAGAGCTGTTCTTCTCCTGAAATCCTGCACCCTTTTTTCTCCAAACATACATTGGGGTCCACAAGCCTGAGACCACACTGACAAAAAGTTATGACATGGAAAATGAAGAAGAAATATTTAAGATTCTGTACTATTTCTAGGTGAACAATCAAATGACACTCAGGTGGACTTGATCTACTCAACAGAGGCTCGTTCATGTAACTCAACTTACTTTGCTTACTGTGGAGGAAAGTCCGTGACAGTCGGGACTCCTTGGTTTTCTTTGGTCTTCAAGTAGTTCTTGCAGTGTTTTGAGGTCATTATCCTATTGGAGTATGAATTTGAAATGTCTCTGAAGAATGGAGTGGTACTTCTCCTTCAATCGTCAATTTGGTGTAGGTGTTCAACTCCAGAGTAGACAAAACATCCACAGACTTGAATATTCCCACCAACATGTTTTGCTGTCGGTTTGTTACACTGTGGTACAACTGTTTGTCTCCTTACATACACCCTTCTGTCACTGCCATAAGCCTACCCAAGCATTTGGCCTTGTTTCCCCTCCTGAGAAGAGGTTTAGTAACTGCTACTCATCCTTTCCGCAACAAGACAACCTTATTCTGACAGTACTTTTGCAGATTGGGCTCTTGTGTTCTTTATTTATCAAATTCCATATCTGTGATGAAGTTGCTTTTCTATCTCTCAGTGAACTAAGCTTAATGTATTGATCTTCTGCCATTTCCCACTATCACAATTTTACTTAGTAAGCAAAGATCTGTGGGAAACTTAAGCCACAGCCATATTTATAACAGGTGAACACAGGCTGTAAGTTGAGTTACTTGAATGAGCCTGTGATCAAATCCACCAGAGTGTCATCTGAATGCATACCTCAATGGAAGGGAAACAGCTTAAGGAAATCTAACCTTTTGTGCAGAGGAAGGAAGTTGGTCAATGCTGCAAACATGCTTAAGTTTGATTGCTGACAAAGAAGTAGTGCAGCATCTTAAATATTTCTTCTTCATTTTACATGTCATGACTCCTTGTGTTTATCATTGTTTTTGAATCTTCAAACTGTCTGATTATTTCCAGGTTTACTTGAAAATATTTTAAGTTATTTATTCAGTTATTTTCAATGTGGTCTCAGAATTTTGGAACAAATTATACCTTTGCTAATTGGGCCAAAAAGTTATGTTTTACTTTCATCAGTCCACAAGACTTGTTTCTAAAATGCATCAGGCTTGTTTTAATATTCCTTTGCAAACTTCTAATGCTGAATTTTGTGATAAGGATGCAGGACAGTTTTCTTCTGATGACTCTTCCAGGAAAGTCATATTTGTGTATGTGTCGCTGCATAGCCTTCATGAAGGTCTTTTGCAAAAGGGAAAAAGGCAAAAGGGAGGTTTGATTTGCCTTTTCTTGGTCTTCCAGACCTCAACTTGGTCCCCACTGTTCCTGTTAACTGCCATTTCTTTATTACATTACGAATTGAAGAAACAGTTACCTGAAAACAGTTTGCTTCTTCAAAAAGCCTTCTCCTGCTTTGTGGACATGAATTATTTAAATTTTCGGTGTGCTAGGCAGCTGTTTAGATGAGCCCATGGCTGTTGATTCTTGGGACACGTTCTGAGGAGTATTTATAAAGCTTTGAAATTTGCATTACTTGGCCTTTCCTAACAATGATTGTGAACAAGCCATATGAGACCTTGGTAAAAGTTATCTAAGAGCACAAATATGTTGGGGTGCTGAAACTTTTGCATTTTGCTCCTTTCCTTTTTTCACTCTAAAATTGTCCAAAACAAAAACATTGCAGTCATCTTGTTTAAAATGTTGAAAATAATGTTCATCTTTAACTATAAGCCTTTTGGAGATCATCTTCTACTCAATAACTATTCACAGAAAAAGGCATTTTCACCAGATGTAGCCAAAATTTTTCATGCCACTGTATGTTAAATGATTGTTGAATCATTGTTTTCCCCAGGTCAGAGAAAGGTCGGCATCATCAATCTCACATCAATAATCTGCGGGTTCAAAATTTGTCTAGTCGGACGTCCACAGGCAGCTCGAAGAATCGGCCACCTCCTCCAGCACCCTCCAGTCTTCCGCCTCCTCCTCCACCACCCTCAAGTTCTTCAGCTCCCCCTCCCCCTCCTTCATCCAGTCCTCCACACTCTGTCCCACCTCTACCAGCTTTACCTCCCAGGAAATCTCCTCAACCTTCCAGGAAGGAAAGCGATAGTTCCACCTATCAGCCCAGTGGATCTTGTATTGAGACAAGAGCTTCAAAAGCATCTTCTCACAGTCATTCAAAAAGTTCCTTAAGAGGAGATTGTGATGTGCCTGACAAACAGACTGAGCACTCCAGCAAATCCAGCAGCTGTTCATCAACCCGACACAGTGAGTCAGATAAACACAAGTCTAAGCACAGAGAGGAAAAATGTCAAAGTCAAAAACAATCTGAATCAACAGATAGGAGACATAGAACTGGGTCAGATCCCAACAGGGACTGTTATGCCTCTGAGAAAAACAGGTCTCACAAAGCAGACAGAGACACAGGACGAAGATATGACTCCAGGTCATGTAAAAGCAGAAACTACCTAAATGTTGAGGGCCACCACAGATCGGAGAGGGCCAAAAGCCCTCCACCAGAGTTTTTGCATAGTGCACCTTCCTCTGATGACAAGAAAGGAAGAACTCGAGAACAGAGACAAGATAAAGCCAAAATGTCCACATCAGACTCTGAACACAGTGCAACTCACAGCTCTAAAGAGGGTTACAGTCGAGATCATAGAAAAGTCAAGGCTAGTGATGGACATATCCGAAGTTCAGACTCAAAGGACCGGAAAAAGTCCTCTTCAGACCAACATGCTGAGTGGTACCGTGATTCCTCCAAAGAGAGGGAAGGAGATAGGCTGTCAAAGGATCATCAAAGGAAGGAGGATAGACGACGTGATGATGAAATCAGCAGAAAGCATAAGAGAAGTACTCTGTCAGAGACCAGCAGAGAACGTGAGAAACAGAGATCAAAAGAAATAGACCAAGATAAAGTGGATGTCTGTAGTAAGGAAAGAAAAGAAAAGAAAAAAGAGGCCTTAAAAAGATCATCCAAAGAACCAAATATCAGACAGAAAAGCTCTGTGGAGGAAAATAGTCCAAACAGGAAGCTGTGTTTCATGGAAACACTGAATTTAACCCTTTCACCAATTAAGAAACCAGTGTTGCCCATCGATGTCAGCCAGGGTGACCTCATACCAGTGGGCAAGGTCATTGTAAACGAACCAGATGATGAGGGTAGTAATGCATTAGAAGCAGGGTTGGAAGGAGTTGCAGAACAATCTCCAGATATCTCCAAAACTCCAGGTTCAGAAAAGACAAACAAGAGGTATGATGACATGAAAGATGTCCAAGAAAAGGACAAAACACAGAGTGAAACTCCTGCAGCTGACAAGCAACTTGAAGAATATTCAGTCCAAACTACCTCAGTTCATAGCCAATCCCTAGATACTGCAGAGAGTCAGCTGACACAAAAATCTCCAGAGGCTAGTTCTCTTAAAGCAGCAAAGAGTGACCTTTCAAAAGATTATGAGGACAAAACCAAGCTGTCCTCACACAGTCTGGTAGATGAATGTGAACCTCCAAAGGCTACAGATGGTGTAAGCGGCACATCTGGAAACATTAATGAACAACACACTAGCAATTCTTTACAAAAGCAAACCCTGGAAATAATACTGATCAGTCTGTGGCTGTGACTGATCCCACTGTGCTTGATTCAAGTGTAGAACTGAAGTGCAGAACTAAAACTGCAGTGCAGAAAAGCCTCCTTGTGCATTCGGTCAAAGAAGATGCAGCTGCTTCGCCCTCAAGGGGAAATCCTGCAGCTGAAGATGTTCCTGGCAAGGCCAATCCCCAAATTCAGCAAACATCACCCACCACTCTACCTCAGGACTGCCAGAAAGGATTGTGTCCTCCTGCCTCCAGTTCCATTCATGAGAAAGATGCTTGCCATATGCAAGATGGTCCTAAAGATACAGATGCTGTATCCAGCACCATAAGCCTGGAATCACTTCCACAAGAAGGGCTGAGCCTTCCTGAGGCTATTTACATTTTAACACATACAAGTGAAGATGCCAATGATAGCAGTAGTATCACAACTGAGCCAAGTTCTTCCACTGGCTGTATCGCAGTGTCCAAAGTCAGCAGTACGACGGAGGAGACGGCACTGCCAGAGAAGTACACTGACCTTACTTGCACACCAAAGAAGAGCTTCAGCCCTGGAAAGAGTCATGACAGCAACTTTGAACCTTCCAGTTCTATGCCATTACTCCATGATGAGGACTCCATGATGCGCACACTGAGCAATCTGAAGAGGATCCCTGATGCCATAAGCCCTCTGAGGAGCCCAATACGGATAACCATGAGAAGTCATCTCCATGTTCATGGCAAACCAGGTCATGTCAAAAGCCTTCAAAAAGGTAAAGTTGGTCTGATAATAAAGTCATGTTATCTTCTTTCTTAGTCTTTCATACACACACATCTAGAAGATTAGAGTGGTTGTTGTTGCTAGTAATGTTTAAGGTCTGTTATCTTGTGATCACAATTTCAGTGTCCCATTATTTCGTAGGCAGACATATTGTGCTTTTGTGATTCTCATATTTATTTTTAAGATGAATATCCCTTGATAATGGTTGAATTCAGTCATTATCTTGACAGATTCAGCTTCAGAACTAAATTGTATTTTTTGCTCAGGATGGCACTTGGAGGTCTTAACTTCACAGATTTTACGCATCAAAGTGCATTTCTTTCTCAAGGCTACATTAACTGCTATTAACATAACACACCTGAATCACAAACCAAACTGTCAGGGACCAAGTTGCATTGTGGGTAATGTAGGTACCAGGTTTTTACAACAATGAGTGCCCAGTGCCTCAAACCAAGGAGGTAATAAATGCAAATTACATTAGGTATTTTCATCATAGCTTTGGCTTTTCAAATGGCACTGAGCGTGTTAGTGTTAGTTAAGTTAGTGTACTGCACCTCGTAATTCAAGATGCAGATCATTTACCTTGTAATATTGAGGTATTTTAATCAGAATTATGAGATGTTGTCATAATTCGGAGAAAATGTCTATATAAATGTGTTTTCTTTCTGTCTACTTTGCAGATTTCTCCAGCACACCTGATGCCAACTCAAAGAAGTTGGATGTAAACAAAGAAAACAAATATCCTGGTTCTCCGACAAACCATGACACGCAAAACCTTGTGGACAAGGTATCTGACCTGCCTTCAAATATCTCTGACACTGACCTGGAGGAAGGGGAAATTTTAAGCGAAAGTGACGACACAGCTTCAGATTCTCCTGCTCCTGCAGCCAAGAGGGCGAAGTTGGCACGACCAGTCAGAAATAAACCAAGTCCCAATACTGTGTTAAAAAGGTCGTCTAAAGAAAGATGTGTTGCATCAAAAGAAACTAATGAAACGACTGGTGGATCAACACGAAGTCCAAAGAGTCGTTTTAAAACAGTTTGTCCAGCAGCAACCAAAGCTTCTTTTTCCACCATAGAGGAAGTAATGGAGACATTCAAGTTGGTACGTACTGAAATCCGAAAAAAGTACATGAAACTTCATAAAACCTTTCCCAAGAAGAGCTTCTATGGTGTGATGGACAATTTTCAGGAGTCTTTTTTGGAATTTGTGGATGGTGCTCATTTTGCTCAAATATCCAATCAGGAAGGTGAGCTGAAATCCAAGCTTAAGAAAATGATTGCATCTGTCTTTAGCAAAGTATCAAATAATGGTATTGTGAAACGCATCTTTGAACAGCAGGCAGTCGATCTGAAGCAAAAATTGTGGGACTTTGTAGATGTTCAAATTGACTACTTGTTTAGGGATGTCCACACAGCACTGAAGAGCCTTTGCAAACCAACAAGAACTCAGGCTGAGGACAGCTGGCCGTGTGGAAATGATAAAATATCCAACCAGCCTCCTGCAAAGAAGCCACAATGTCAACAAAAGGAAGCACAATCGGCTCCGACAAACATGAATCGTATCAAGCCTTTCACTGTCGCGCCTTATAAAACAGGCCTTGGAAGCAGAGGCAAAGATATTAGAATCACACATGTGGAAAAAGACAGGAAATTTGATATGCATCCAACAAACTGCCTAAATACACAAACTGTGGTCGACTTCCTTCCTCCTCAAAACATTTCTTTAACTCCCGAAAAAAATAACATATCTTCTTTGGTTGTCTCTCAAAATGGCTCTTTGCTTGACAAAACTGACTTTGAGCTACTCACAGAGCAGCAAGCCTCTAGTTTAACATTCAACCTGGTGAGAGACACTCAAATGGGAGAAATTTTCAAGTGTCTCCTGCAAGGATCTGACTTACTAGAAACGAGTGGCACTGCAGACAACACAACCTGGTCTATTGGCACACCAAGAAAGGATGGAGAGAGACTCATCAGCATCACTACTCCAACTAAATTTGACTCTCCATCTAAACTGCTTTCCCCAACGAAATTTGATACACCCTCCAAACTTATCGCAACATGGTCTAGCATTTCACCTCGCAAGATGTCGTCTCCACGATCCAAAGATAAGATCCCACTGAATCCAGCTTTATTTGATGAAAATTGCTTGTTAGAAGTGCCATCCGAGAATAAAGCAATGCTCCAGTCCAGCTTGGCTTCACAGAGGTCATATTCCATTCTAGCTGAAGATCTGGCAGTCTCCCTCACCATTCCATCACCTCTCAAGTCAGACAGCCACCTCAGCTTCCTACAGCCATCGAGCATCCATATCATGTCCACTCCAGACAGCGTCATCAGCGCTCACATAAGTGAAGATGCTCTGCTGGATGGGGAAGATGCTACAGAACAGGATATTCACCTAGCCCTTGACACTGACAACTCCAGCTGTGCTTCCAGCAGCAGCATGGCCTCCGAAGTACTTGCGACACCTTTTGTGTTCAAGCCTGATCTGCCCATGCAGGCGCTAGTGATGGAGAAGTCCAACGATCATTTCATTGTAAAGATTCGTCAGGCAGCCCCAGGAGCAGATTCCACGCTCACTGTAGATGATAGCTTAAGTCAAACACTAACAGAAGAAGATCAGCAACATAGAGAAGATGGCGTGACAACTCAAGAAAGTCAAGCAAAAGCGGTTTTGTTGGACAAATCACAGAACGGTCCTGTTGCAAGTGCTGTACCATCAGAGAACAACTCTAGTATTTCTGAAAGCTCTGGGATCTGTCAGTCTGCCACCACTGCAAATATCCATCTCACTCAAGATGAGACCTTAAAACTAAGAAAAGATCCATCCCACAGAAAAGAAGATACTTCAACTCAAGAAAATGCCTCAGAAGTTTCTGAGGATCCACAGAAACTTTCAATGTCCACGAAAAATCTGCCTGAAACTACTCCTTCAGATAACCCTTTGTACAATGATGCTCAAAGCTCTGACCAATTCTCTGGGCAGATCAGCCATGTAACCAGCAGAGAAGGTATCGCTGACATTGCTGACAAGAGTGCAAGTCAAAAACGCCACCGAGAAGAAGACATGACAACTCAACAAAGTCCCTCAGAAGCTCTTTTGTCTGAGTCAGATAATAGTTCAGGGCACCCTGCTGAAAGCTCTAAAGCAAATCAAAGAAACCAAGTGTTGGCATCACATACTTCAGACTCAGATAGAGGTGAAATGGAGGTGTCAGACTCGGAGAGAAGTTTCACCATTGCAAAGGGGGACCTAAGCAGCACACCAGAGAAAGACCAAAAGGGTTGTGGCAAAGGTAGTAAGCGGAAGAAGCATCATGAGAAATCAAAGGCCAAGCGGGCCAGAAAGGAGGAGGAGGAGGAGAGTACAGAAGAAATGGTGTTTAACTGCAAGAAGGACGATAGTGAATCCAAATCTTCTTCCCCAGGATCTCTGTCCCCCAACAGTCTCTACGCCAAGAATGTCATCAGAAAGAAGGGCGAAGTGGTGATGTCATGGACCAGGTCAGTAGTTGGTTCTGTACTGTATCACTCCCCCTCCCCCAGGAATTTGTGAATGAGAGATTTAATACATGTTACACATCTTCATTATTTGCATTATCTTGACATTTTTTTCAATCCTTGCAGTATTTCAAGAAATGGTCTGCATTAAACCATTTAATACAGAATGAATAGTAGTGATGCAAAGGAAGTAGGTACATTTCTTGAAGTACTCAATTTAAGTACACTTCCCAACTACTTACCAGAGTATTTAAACTTTACTTTATACGTCTACATTTCAGAGGGTAATACTGTACTTTGTACCCCAATACCTTTGAGTGTTACAGTCTTAATACTAAGAAACTCTGTAAGGGGACATTCTGCATATTCTATACATATTTTGTTTATTTGCCATTGCTCCTTTTAAGTGCTTTTTGCTGATAATATTTATGTATATTTACTGAAGTAAGATTTTACTTGTAGTTGAATATTTTATGTTGAGGTACTGCTTCTTTTACTCAAGTAAAGAAGATTACTTCTTCCACCACTGCGATTACAAGCTCAGGTCACATAAGCTTAGACCATGGCTTCTTTTTCTTTATCCTTTTCCTTCTTACAAATACTGTATGTTGATGCTTGAGGGACTTAATTTTCCCTTACATATATCTCCACTGATATAAATCTCAAAACCATATTTGCCCTACACCTAACCCATAATAATCTCTGACCAATACCTAATAACCCAGAGGAGGGAAAAAGTTATTTGTAACTTTCCAAGTCATGTTATGCAATTTTGACCAATTAAAACCTTTCTGTGATGACAAGACTTCAGGAATCTGCACACAGTCACTTCACCCAGCTATTTTATTTTTACATTTCTGTTTGGACATTGATTTAACAGGAGGTACAACGTGTCATTTAGTGAGCATTAGAGTTGTATATTTAAACTTTGGGAAAAACCAAACTGTTTGCTGCTTCCAGTCTTCATGCTAAGCTAGACTAATGCCAACCTTTCAGCTACCTGTAAACTCAGACTACCAACTTGTAGCTACTGTTTACCTCTTACAGCTAACTTCTAAAGAGATACTTTTTGTAGTGAAACTTCTTCACAAATATACACATGGCACTTTTATCTTTCACATTTGTGTAGGAGGCACTGTAAGGTGGTTACACGTAAAGATGTGATGGTGGTAGTAGCAACACAATTCAATTGTCACTTTAAAAGCAATGTCCCTGCTCTTTACCTGTATTCTGCTTCTTCCAGAGATGAAGATCGAGCCATTCTTATAGACCTGAAGACCAAAGGTGCTTCACGTGAGACTTTCTCTGCGTTGGCAGAGAAACTTAATAAGCCATCAGGGCAGGTGAGTTCATCTCTTTTCATTTTTGTCATAGTTATGTGATATGACAGAGCATAAAGTAACTCAACTGTTTTTCTTTTCTCAGATTGCTCACAGATTTTACCAGCTCATGAAGCTTTTTAAGAAGCAGGAGAAGATGGACACTTGATCACTGGACTGTGTGTGCTTTGTTTTATGCAAATAGTTCTTGTATTAGAACATTACCACACACATACTGTGGCACCAACGCAGGTATGTAGGCTGCTGTTCACGTGACACGGTGCACGAAGACATGACCGCAGGCTGGCTGAATCATTACTAGTCAAGTCCCCATGGGTCACAGGATCGATCCCTGCATAGGCTATTCTTTCTATCAAGATCTGGAGCAGTTTTAGCCAAGCTTAGTATTTCAGACGAAGTTCAGGAATCCAGTCACTGTCCGTGAAGGTATTTTGTTCTGGATATTGAGCTGTACCTGTTCATACTTGAAAAGAATTCAAAGTGTGAGAAATAAGAATTCAACAGTAATGACTCTGCCTGACAAGATAGATTTATATTAATGGTGAACCATCCACTCAGTAAAAATACAGTTATTATCTGTGTTTTTTGATGCACTTTTTGGTTTTCAAGAATCCGCAAACAGTCACTACTTGGTGTTGCATCATTTCTGATGTCAAGTCCTCACAGAAGCATATGACTTCACTTCAGTGCAGCACCCATACATGCTGTCCTTCATTGGCCTTTGAAGTCTCAAGAAGTCTTCAAGTTCATCTTACATCTAGTCCTAAACTTGCGTGGTTTGTTTGCTTGTTTTTGATCTTGTTTTCTCCAAACCGTGCAGAAAAACTGCCTTTGGACTTGAAGTATTCCAGGTTCCAGTGCAAGTATACTCCTAAATGAAGTGACATTTTTAGTTCCGAAAAGTAGTTGATGCTCACTGGAAACAACTTGAAGCCTCACCCATCAGTAGATCTTGAGCTACGGGACTGATAGGTTGGGCCATTTTATTATCAATTTGTATGACATTTTGGACCTTGTTTTAATGGATGTATTTGTGTATATGGGGGGAAAGGGTGCTTGATATGTTTGGAGGTTGTTAAAATATTTACAATGTTTAAAATTTGTTGTTTGTTAAATGAAATGTCCAAGTAATGTACATGACAGCACATTTATCTCTGTTAATACAAATGAAACCTTTTATCTATGGGCCTAAATGGCTTTTTGTTTGACTCATCCTTTTGCTTATAAACAGCATGGAATGCAATATTGTGAATATTGTGTGGAATTCTTGACTGAAAATAAAGTTTTATTTATTTATGCTGGTGTCTGTGACTTTTTTTTTTTTTAAATAAGCATATTAAAATTATGGAAGTATTATAATTTTGGCAAATTGGTTGAGCAAAATATCTGTGCCATCTGTGAGGTAGCACCATATATTGTGTCACCGTGACACAAATATTCATAAAGTATGGGAATGGAGGCCAGTGCCTTGGGGTGCCGTATGTAACTCAGTAGCAGACCAGCCAGTGACATGAAATGGAGGACAGCAAATGAAAATGTTGCTAGAATTTTTAGGCCAGATCTTAGATTGATGTCTCATATTTCACTGTCATACTAAATATACTGTCCAATACTCAATCACGCAAGTCTCTATGAATTATTGATTTTGTGTACGGCAGTAAAATTGGTTTATTCTTAGTAGAAGTTGGAGCTTTGATGAGGAATACATGGATACCTGAGCAATAACATGGATTTATGCAGTAAGCAGAAAAACTAAGCAAAATATGTTTTGTATTTCAGATTCTTGACCATTTTGCTTTGATGCCAGCTGTGCACACTGTTGGCTTGATCTTGATCTGAGGTAGTCACCTGGAATGGCTTTCAATTAACAGGTAGGTCAAAAAATTAATTTGGAGAGTTACTTGCCTTCTTTTTTTGAAATTTTAATTTTTTGGTTCCAACCACCATGTCTTTGTGAGACATGGAGGAAGTGAATGGAAGTTATCTGCATGTGTGTTGCACATCTAACAAACATGGCAACATGGAAAAGCAGCCAACAAGTGCTCAGCATATGTAGGAACTCCTTCAAGACTCTTAGAAAACCATTCCATCTGACGACCTCATGAAGTTGAGCGAGAAAATGCGAAAGAGAAGAGTGTGCAAAGCTGTCATCAAAGCAAAAGGTGACTGCTTTGAAAAGTCTAAAATGTAAAACATTTTGCTTTGTTCAGTCTTTTGTTTCCTACATAAATCCATATGTGTTATTTCATAGTTTGGATGTCATCAGTATGAATCCACAAAGTACAAAAAAACAAAAAAAAATACCAATACCACAATGCACTCAGGATTAAAATGCCCCCATTTATCTAACTGATATATGATTCTGTCTGACATTATTACAGTTTTAATACTGATGCATTGATGTATAAGCAGCATTTTACTGTTGTTGCTGCTTGAGATGTTTTTGTACTTTATGTACAGTTAGCTGATTTAGTCCAGTACATGTACATGGTTTTATGTACAATTTAATCTGAAAAGTAACAAGCAACAAGAATATTTCTCTTCTTTGTCTTTGTCTCCTCTCTCCTCCTGTTGTTTCTGCAGATATTTCCCTGCAGGGAGTCTGGATCTGAGACTGCAAGCCCCCTACTGCCCCTCATGTTCCTGCTCAACACCTGCTGTTATTATTATTATTATTTGATTCTTGATTGATATTCTCTCTCTTCCTGCCCCCCCCACCCTCTCTCCCTCCCTTCCTCCCTCCCTCTTTCAACCCAACTGGTGAAGACAGATGACCTCCCAGAACCCGGGTCTGTTCCAAGGTTTTTCCTCGCTGCTGTCACCAGGTGCTTGATCATGACGGGAATTGTTGGGTCTCCTATAAATAATATTATAAAGAGTACAGTCTACACCTGGAAAGGAAAGTGCCTTGAGATGACTTATTTTGTGATTTGGTGCCATGTAAATAAAATTGAATAGAATAGAATAATAAGCATAAGCAGCACATTAGCAACATAAAATGGGAATACTCAAATAAAGTACAAATACCTCAAAGCTGTAATCAAGTACTTCAAGTACTGTAGATGTAGTTAGTTACCTTCCACTGCTGAAATCTCCCCATGTGTGATAGTTGAACAGGTGATTCCAAACCCATGGGCATTAATGTGCTGTTATAACAGCCTCCACCTGGCCGCAGGGATTTACTCCCATTCTAATGCAAGAGCATCAGACACTGATGTTGGTTGATGAGGCCTGACTCACAGTCTGTGTTCCACCTCATCCTAAAGATGTTAGATGGGGCTGGGGTCAGCTCTCTGTGCAGGCAGGTCACTCATAAGCAAGAAAGCTGAACACATTGTACATGGCTGTGTATTGACATCTCAGCTGGTGCTATTTCCAGTATAGTGTCCTGTTAAAAGTGTCAGGGTACAACTAACCTCAGGGCATTTTAGGACCATGTGGTGGATCAATGGCTTTAAACTGGAGTCCCAGTTTGCAACAGTGTTGAAATAGTGTCAGCTACACTGCTCAGTGGGGTCTCGTCTCTCTTCAAGGCATGACCAGTGAGGCCCGATGTCTCCACAAATGAACCTGCTCTTTTATGATGGCTTTATGCTGACACACCTGAGACAAGGATCCTAGAAAACATGGACGTAGTAGCGTTTGTATTGTATTTTTGATTTCCATTTGATGAAAAACCTACAAACTACTTATATGTTTCTTTATTCATTGACGGATAATAATAATGTGACAGAAAATGGGGGACTGGAACTTATTAGGGAGTATTTTAGAAGAGGTCCACATTCATTCCACCATTGTGGGGAAGATCTGGCTCACCATCCTCTTCATTTTCCGGATGCTTGTGCTTGGAGTTGCAGCTGAGGACGTCTGGGATGATGAGCAGAGTGAGTTTGTTTGCAACACAGAGCAACCCGGCTGCAAGAACGTGTGCTACGACCAGGCTTTCCCCATCTCTCTGATCCGCTACTGGGTCCTGCAGATCATCTTCGTGTCCTCTCCGTCTTTGGTCTACATGGGGCATGCATTATACCGTTTGAGGACCCTTGAGAAGGAAAGGCACAGGAAGAAAGCCTGCCTGAAAGCTGAGCTGGAGGGAACGGATCCTGTTCAGGAGGACCATAAGAGAATTGAGCGAGAGCTCAGGAAACTCGATGAACAGAAAAAGGTGAGGAAAGCTCCACTTAGAGGCTCTTTGCTGCGCACATACGTTTTCCATATCTTGACAAGATCTGTGGTGGAGGTGGGTTTCATTATAGGTCAGTGTGCTCTCTATGGCATTGGAATGTCTCCTCTGTACAAGTGTGAGAGGTTGCCTTGCCCCAACAGTGTTGATTGCTTTGTGTCACGGCCAACAGAGAAGAATATTTTCATGGTTTTCATGCTGGTTATTGCTGGAGTTTCTTTATTCCTCAACCTCCTGGAGATTTTCCATTTGGGAGTGAAGAAGATCAAACAAAGCTTGTATGGATACAAATATGGAGATGATGACAGCGTGTACAGGTCAAAGAAAAACTCCATGGTGCAGCAGGTTTGTGTGCTCACTAATTCCTCACCACAGAGGTTGATGCAGCTCACACAGATGACCTGCTCTGCTGTGTCTGATGCTCGTGGAGAAACGCTGCCTGTGGCCCCTCAGAATCAGGAGGGGTCCAACAGCTCCAATCAGCAGCCTACACAGATGTACCTGCCGAGCCAAGCTGACATCCAGGGTCTACAGCAGCTGGGCACCGTGGAGCGCCGCCACACTCTGGACAATAGGAAGCCCTCATGCAACAGTGATGAGTCAAATGGACCTCACGGCTCAGTGCAGCTGCAGTATGCAGGACCTCGACCCACACTGATGGCCAGCCACATGGAGATCCCAGCAGCCCTGAGGAACCCACAGAGGAAGCAGAGCAGAGTGAGTGTTTGTAAGGAGCTCAGTGACATGAGTGACTCAGTGGAGAGCGACCACTACCCCACAGCCAGGAAGTGCAGTTTTATGTCCCGAGGACTGTCAGAGGGCAAGCTGGCCACTCCATCTGACAGCACGGATTCTCAGAGTGGAACAGACATAGAGACTCAGCACCTCAACCAGGGAGAGAGTCCAATGGTGACCCCACCACTTCCAGCCAGTGGGAGGAGGATGTCCATGGTGAGTACAGAAAATGATCATCCAATCATGATTTATCTGCAGCCTCTAAAGCAACAAATGTCACACAACTTTAACTGAAAAGCAGTGACACTTATGGAACATTTACAATGCCTAGAATAAAAGCAAATCAAATTAAGTAAATCAAAGTAAATACAATTACCCGCACTGTTATGAATTTCCTGTTGATGGCTGCCATCAGCTTGTGTCAGCGACACTAAGCCCTGCCCCCAGGCTGTGGCTGGACAGATGATTGTTTTTAATTTTGGCATGGTCAACTTGTCTGCATTTCAAGAAAAGAAAAAGCTGCCTTTCACCTCCTCATGACAACTAAAGACAGTCCTGGCTGATTTGTAGTAATTTCCTGTAGTTACTGGTGGTAACGGCAAATGTGCTTTAATACTACAGGTCCCAGAATTCTGGGGGCAGCAAAACAAACTATTGTTGTTTCGATAAAGAATCAGACAATAATTGGTCCTCATTTTGTGAGCAACTGTGATCTGATGTTATGCTGTACATGGCATGAGTCTGCAGACAGCAGGGCACAGGGAAACTGAATGGAGTTTCTTACCTCACTGAGAAGTTGGAGGGGTCAGCAAGTACAGGAATGCAACCCTACAATGTAGTTGGTTGAGGAAGATTGGGGATTAGAATTGCCCATTGGTCAGGGGTTTGCAGCCTGTCACCTGCAACTCCTCATTTAACAGCTCACTGTAGCTGCTCCTTCTTGTTCCATTACTCCCTGCAATACTTCAAACTGATCTGCTGTCAAAAAATGCACAACATAAACTGTTGTCTTATTTTGTAGATGAATTTTTGATAAAAGAGAAGTGCAAAGCTCACTGGCATGTCCTGTGAATACATCATAATAAAATTCTACTCATGCTTTGCCATTTAAATACTTTCAAGGTAAAAACGCAGCAGTAGGAAATGTTCTGTTTGAATTGGCACTAACTTATACAGCATACACCCAGTTTACAATACTCCCTCATTCAGCAATATATAGTGACTTAACAGATATTTATTGAGATGAAAATCTTTGAGATTATCACTTTAATCAGCAGCCGTAGCTCAGTCCGTGGCTTGCTTCTCCTTCTCTTGGTTTGGTGCACGTCAACTAAGCATAATCTAATTTCCTTCACTTTAATAAATTCAACAGTACAATCATGCTATTTTTAACACTCGGGGTCACTAGTATGTATTATTGTAAGTATTATTGTCCTATTTCAGTTACTGCCGATATATGTATGTTAATGTCACAGCCAAACTGTATTTTTGTAGTAATGTGCAAGTGACACAAAAGGCAGTAGCTACATTTGAAGTACCTTAATGGAACACTGCAAGTCACTTCTAAATTTTTACAATACATTCCTACAATAGGGAAAATGGGAGCAGGTCAGAAAAACACGGACCTGGCAACCCTGCTGGGCAAGATGTAAACAAATGATGCACGCTACAGTGCACGCCAGCAAAGCATGGAGAAGTTTGTGACAGGATCTCCAGGTAAATGTAAAGCAGACGATGAATCTAAACCAAACCTCACAACTGGCAAAACAAAGACAAGAAATTTTGAGGCAATTTTGAGAGAATCTATTGAAAGCAATGAACACTGGTAGATATAAAATTACAACATGCAGCTGCAGAGTACCTTTCAATGCTTCCACCCTTAAAAGTGATGTGTTCCTTTTTTTCAGTGAGATGTCAGAAACTAAAGTTGCAGTTCTGCATTAATTATCACAGAAAATGTTTTTAAAAAATTCTATAGGAGTTTGCAAGCAAAGGACATGTGTTTATGTGCGTGTAGGTAGGGGGGTCTTCCAAAGAGGAGCCCTGCAGAAAAAGTTTGGGAACCACTGCCTTAATGCACGTGCATAGGTCCTGTTTATTCCTCTAGATGGATACTTCTTCTTTTAAGATGTTTTAAATCTAAGTACGAAATTAAAAAATCATACATAAAAATGAAATACATATAACAATATGCATTGTGTTTCATTTTTTTCTTTGTTTGTTTGATGGATTTTTATTTAAAATATCTTAAAACTTCCATATTCACTGCCCTTCCTGGTATGAAGCTTTTAGTCTGTTGCACCTTTGACCACAGTCAGCTGGGTGTGGCTATAGCACCTGTAACCACACCCACCAGTGATGTAAACAAACACTGATGCACCTTGGCATGTGCTTGTACATTACTGCAGCATGTTGGAAAAAAACAAGATTTTCAGCTGCTGTTTAGACAAATGGGTTTGGGTCTGTGATTTGAATAACCACACATTGTCCACACTTCTCTCTTTCAGAGCATGATTCTGGAGCTGTCGTCAATCATGAAAAAGTAAACTGAAAATGCACATTTTGGGACTGGGCTAGAGGCATATCTCCCATATGCCTTTCTGGACTGAGGGATCCTGATCGCAAAGCGAATCTCATCCTGTCTCTCTACTCTGACTTCGTTTTTACAGTATGTTTATACAGTGCATGAACAGAACTTCAGTTCAAATATATTAACATGACATTCCTCAGACAAACGAAGCTCAATAATTTGCTTCGTGTACTTTGCAAATGATATCTCCAGCATCTGATTAGTTGCTATTTAGGGTGGTGGGTAGTTTTTAGACCTTAAATCAAATCTGAATCAAAACTATATTTGGCTCAAAGCGTATGTGATAGCTCATAAAATGAGAGCAAAATTCTTTTTGCGATATTTGACTGAAGATTGTAAGACTGTGGAATTCGCAACCACAAAAAAAGATGAGAGAACTCTCTAAACCAGTGTTTAGGATTTATCACATGGAATGAGCTGGAGAAAAAAGGGCTCTTCAATTTTAACATTTTGTTCTGACTGAGAGTTGCCTAATATTGTTCATGAATATATCTGACAAATTTGAACTTTTATTGTGAGTGTTTGTATTGTCCTGTTGTTTTTTTCACATTAAACATGTTTCCCTCTTCAGCAGGACCAAACTTGTTTGTCTGAGTGGTATATTGTCTGAATTAATAATTTTGTACATAAAATATTAAATAGGCAGAGAATTTAGTTGTAGACATTCATATTCTATCGAGTAAGTATTCTCTTGCCTTTAAGTAGTCTTCAGTTACAGTGGACATGGCAGCTTCATTACATGTTTCTAAGAGTCCTAGAAAGCAACCAGTACTCCAATTCTGCTGCATGTCAATTAGTTTATGGTAATTTGATCAAACGCAAATTTCAGAATATATTTATAGAATATGCAAAGGGGCCAATCACAAGACAGAACCTCAAGATTGTTGGAAAATCAAAGAGACACCTTGAAGCTGTAATAATCTATATATGCATATGAACAATGGATCAAATGACTATGTGTAATGTGCAAAAAGCTCAGATAAAACCACTGCATACTACCTGCCCAACACAACAAAGAATGTCCTGTGTCTGCTGGATGGGTTAGGCATCTGTTTAACACATCAACTTTCTAAGATTGTGTGTCAGTGTTGTGTTTACAGCTTGTTGTACTGTCCCCAAGTGGCCAAAAAGATCAACTAGCAGCTTTGAAACTGAGCAACATTTTGATACGTTTTTGAAAAAACATCCACAAAACACCAAACATGATATGCACGTTTCTTTATTTCATAGAGAAATGGTGTCTAGACAAAAAAGTCATTTATAGAACACTAGCAATTGAAATGAATGAAAATGGGGTTTGCACAATACCGTATTTACAATGGTTATTAAGTCATTTCAATTAATTAGGGTCATGTAGCATTTAAAAATTATAAAGGTAAGAACTCTTAGTAGAGAATAAGCAAATAACAGCTATTTCAAATTGACAATATTAACACAAAACAATCATCTAGAAAAATGAAAGAAAAAACAACAACTTGAACTACAAGCTTAAGAGCTATTACATTAAAAATGATGCACCAAAATCTACTAATACAATAATCCATATAATCTGTGTAAAAAGCATGTAGAAAAAACACCTGATGCAGTTTGCTGATACAGTCATTGACCAGTTATGAGAGGTATGAAGGATTTCACAGGTAGATAAGTGTGAGAAAGTCCGCACTGGTGACTCGGGGATGGGGGCCCAGGCCCCTGCATACACTCACTTCACTTGAATGTGAACGATGGCCTCTGCAAGTTCTAAGGCAAATACTGGAGGTGCACTTGTATCCATGTAATGCTGACCCATCCCAAAAATTGAATTAAAGACAAGGTGAGGAAACTCATTCTTTGTCTCTTTACACAACACCAAGAAGCAGTCCAATTGAACCGAGCATCAACTTTACATGGCAAAAACTGATCAAACATGACATGACACATATTTGTAAACATTTTCCATTTTTATATTTTACTCGGTGACCTCAGCCTGCGCTTTCAACCAGGATACCAGATTTTTTTTTTTTTTTCAGTAAAGTTGAGGAATCTGTGAGAAAGGCATGTTTTTGTTCATATTCTTTTATAGAATAACCTTTGGAGTTGACAAGCCAGTGTTTATTTCAGAGAAGCAGCAACAAAAAAAAGTTTAACTAAACAAGACAAATCCACGGCAAAAAGGTACGAGCATTCAATTATAGCGTTACATCAAAAGCAAAGTTGTTCACTTAAATCAATCTGCTGTAATGGCCAAAACCAAAAAAGTGTTTGGCCTGTACAAAGTAACTTGGAGAATTCCTCATGAGTATTAAATTTTTAAATTCATTTTAGGTGTATTCTATGCAGAGATATATTCATTTTTAAAGCTGCACTAATCAATATTTTTATATGAACAATTGATCAGACGACTATGCGTAATGTGAAATGTGTTGCTCACAATGACAAACCAACAGAATTATTTTGTTTTACAACAAAATTCTGCTCTCATCAAATTCATTTCTTGTGGCAGCAGGTCGCTGTAAAAAACAAAAAAAATCATGGTGTGCCATATGTGTGAGCAGGCAAGCGCTTGCAAATTTGTCAGCCATTCAAAACTTTGTGAGGTGACAATTTGTCAACGTTTGTATTTACAGCTTATTCTGCAGCTCCCAAGTAATCAAAAATCAATTAATGCAGCTTTAAAGTAATATTAAACAAATCATTTTAAGGGATGTTTTTTAAGGGATGTCTGGAAAGAAGTCTGCTTCAGAGTGATTTAGAGAGCATGCTCAAATGCTTGGCACCCTGAGACACAAAAGGGTCAGTTCACCCAAATGACGAAAAACATATTTTCTCACTTCCCTCTACTGGCATCTAGCCATAAGATAAGATATTCCTTTATTAGTCCCACAACGGGGAAATTTGCGAATTTGTCATGTATAGAGTTTTGGTTTTCTTAGGCAAACTTTTGAGATTGTCAGAGATTTCTGCCAGCACCCCAATAGATGCAAGGTGAATGGGATTTTTTACATTTGAACTACAAAAACAATACTGTTCAAAGCAATGTGATTATCAACAGTGATCAGCGACAGTACACTACTTGTGCAAAGAGATGTTGAATTTTTTTAAATTGCATTTTTCAATGAAGCACCACAAATTAAATTCTTCCCTCCCATTGGAGTGTGAGCAGAAATCTCAAGCCTGGTCAAATAGTTTATAACCAATACAACCAAAAATATCTGCATGACTAGCTGCCACATGAGGTAAGTGAGAATTTCACTGTAATTTGAGTGAGCTGACCACTTAAGCAACAGTAGACCTGTTGCACATGCTGCCATTAACTCATCTCACCATTGTTACTGTGCTACAGCAGTCAGTGTTGTAGCATGCAGCAAGACTCTGAGAGCTTAGAGGTCTGGACAAAAAGCTTTTCTGACTGGAGTGTGCTTCAGGGGCCTCTGTTTGTTATATCATCTGCTTATCTTGGCTCTATAGGAATCTAAAGGTTTGTTAAGTTGCATTATCAACATTCAATAGGTATAACAGAAATTCTGCTTTGCGAAACAAGAACGTGATCATTACGTTATTATTCTGAAAAGACACCCAGGGGCCTTTGTTACAATAGTTTTGCTACAACACAAACTTCATGAATTAATTTTCTCCAAACACAAAAAACATAAAGTCGGAGCTGGTGCTTCCCAATGCAACACCAGGCTTCCTAAATGTAAGATCAAGCAAATGAAAACATGAATTGAAAACGAGTTGCATAATGTTTGCAGAAAGAAGGGTTCCGTAATGTAGATGTTGAGTTTGCTGGCTTGAACCTAGTTGAATCTCCACATGGGTAAATACTGTTTCGCGTCAGTAAATATGCATACAAGGATGAAAGAGCACGAAAAGGAAAAGGGCTGAACCACTACTGCCCCGCACTCAGGCTGTGCCACAATGTGTGTACTGTGTGTGTGTGCTGTGTGAATATCTGTGTATGTGTGCATGTGTTTGTGTGTGTATGGGGCTATGTACTCTACAAAGTAGGGACTGTCTTTTAACAATTTAAAGACAGGTTCATTAAATACACTTACTCTGTTTGGCTGTTTAACACATGTGAGATCATATTTTAAACTACATCTAAAATTTACATTAGTTAAAATCAGGGGTAAACATTTCATCCAAACTTTAAAGCCCCAGTCCCAGTTTTTTCACTCACAGAGATTTTTGGAATGAACATTTTTTAGCTTCGAAATAATCTTGGTAATCTGTCCTGCGAAATACGCCCATTAAAAAAAATTCACCAAACTTTATGTGGGAGAGTAGGAGTGTGAGTAATTGCAAGGCTAGCTTAGTAGCGCCCCCATCTGACCTGCCATATATATGGTTACATGAGGTTTACTATCCATATTCTAAGGTAGATTAGTATTTACTGGAACACTTCCTATTGGAAGTTAAAACCTATGCGAGCAAAGGAAATGGAGTTCAAGGTTATGTTGCTGGTCTGCGTTTTTAGCAATACACTATTATAAATGTTGATTTGATTTTGAATGAGGTTTTCTTTCACCATGTAGAGGGAGACGGAGAGCTGAAGCTGCCTTCAAATACAGTAGTTAGGTGTATAGACATCATGTGCCCACTTTGGTTAGACTACCTTAAAATCTCAGGTCTGATGTCATCAAAAAAAGTGTAGGTTTGTAGCAGTGTTCAAAAGGGTTTTTTAATGAATTCTTTAATCTGACATCAGAAAATCAGAATCATTTTCACTATATCTGCTTGTTTTGAGCAGAATCAATCCTATATGAATGTTTTCCATTTTTTTTCTTTGCTCATATGCAGATATATCTAATAAAACCTGAGCTTTCAATGCACAGAATTTTCGGGTTGTGTTCCAGAGGAAAGAAAAACTTCATTCAAAATCGCACTGACGTTTGTGATAACATAAATGACTACAAATCCAGTATGGTTGGTTAAACATCATGGAAGGTGTAAGTTTGTTCAAGGTTGTTTAGCTTTTTTATAGTAACGAGGGTTTGCATTTTTAATAGCGGTAGGCTACTGTTGAATGAACACACTCATTTGTCTCAGAGTAAGGATAGTAAACTTCAGGAACGCATGTCTTTTTTTTCAGAGAGATCACATTGAGGAACAGAAGTGAGTGGAACCATGGCTGGACGAGAGGTGACATTAATTTCAGCTCTCCATTCAGCCAACAGGGGGTGTCATTTTGGATTGGGGCTTTAAAGGGCATTAAATAAAGCTTCACATTCCAATTGAATTCAACCTTTGTACTAGAGCATGGCCCTGCCTGTGCATAAAGCCAGCCTCTAGCGAAGGTTGAGAAAATTCAGGTTTTTTTATACATAGAAATTCAAAACAAATGTCATTTAAAGCAGACTGCTCCAGAGAGAACTTACGAGGCAAACAGAAGCTAGACAAACTAACTAGGCTTATAGCTATAGGCAGCATGCATGCACATCACAAAGTAGGATGTTCAAACTAATGCACAATTAGGGCAAAACGTGTTACTATCTTATATGATTGTTAGTTAATCATTTGGACAACACATACACTGCTTTCACGTCAAATGAAATCTGAATTAGCTTATTCAATTCCTAAAGAAATACAAATATAAGGTGTGAACAATCTTAGACTAAAACATTAGCTTCCTTTCTAGGTTTCAGATACGTCTTCTTCATAGAGATATTTTTAATTGTATATTCATATAATCATATCAACATTTTTTTTTCTTCTCGAAGTGCCAATTTAAGTGCTCCCATCTCAGACTTTTAAGGGGTCTGAAACCAAAGACAAAGACCCTTGTTGAAGTGCTAAATGGCTCTGAGCGCTTGGGGCCAGAGACGAAGTGCCTCAATTAGGTGAATTTCTTTATCTTTTTATCAATAGGTGTCTTTTCACAATCAGTTTTTAAAAAATGAAAGTATCTGTCCCTTAGATGTTGGCTGCGCTCGTCGTTCTCTCTCCCAACATCAAACGGCAACACTGAAGAAACCCAAAGCGTGTCTGCAAGAGTGTACACAAATAGCATCTTTAAATACTGATAAGAAGTAAGATTTCCTTCAAAAAACACAAGGCAGAACTCTTTTTTTTTTTCACATTTAAAGAGGAGTCAAAGGTGGAGGAGCTGGCCTGAGCCGCGCGTTAAAAAACACGTCTTGAATGTCTAACTTTTATACATGAGTGGGGCTCAAAAATCTACATGTGTGTGTTGACGCGTGTGTCTGTACGTAGGGCCTACTTGTATGTGAGCGTCTACATGTGTATCGAGCTGATTTCCTGAGTATAAGAACACCCGCCATGACGGGGAGTATTCGCTAGGCAGGACAGGAAACAGCAAAGCAAAGATTTTTCCCTTAACAAAAAGGTACGTGAAATAACCCCGGTGAGAAAGAAACATCTAAGCCTCTACCTGTACAAAATCACTGTTACAGTCATCATGCTCCATACTATATACATTTCTGCCAAACAAGCACTTGAAAGTCACCATTACAACATCCAAATACAATGGTATTGCTGATGAGTGGGAAATAAAAATTTACCGCCATTTAACCGCCTGCAAAGACTTTTTTTTTCCTTTCAATTCAGTGCTGAGGAAGGCAAGGAGGAATGTTTTCGGTTACAGCCTGTACAAAGTTCTCCTGTACAGAAATACAAATGCGAGACGCTTGAAGACATTTTTGCATATGAACATTTTACAGTCTAACTGCATCATAACTTCCTCGTGTTACAGAAGCTGTATTCTCATTTTTCATGAATTAGGTTTGAACATTCAGAGGATTTTTTTTTTTTCCTGAGTTTGAATTGCTGTGACGAAAAGGGCCACTGAGATATAGCGAGAGAAGAAGAACCACAGACGGAGAGAAAGAAAGACAGCGAGACGGAAAGAGGTAGAGAAGATCGATAGAGACAGAGTGGGGAAAAAGAGAGTGAATGTGAAAGAGAAAGGCAGGAACAGAGATACTGTTGGTACAAAGAGAGACAAAGAGAGCTGCTGTTTAGGTCCGATGAGGTTCAACTTTGAGTTGTGATGTGTGACACACTGAAGAACAGAGTCTCCACTGTAGAGGTTGCTGCTAGCACCATTGTAAGGGTTTGGTGAGAAGTTCCCTCTCTGTCATGGTAAGAGGAGAATACCTGGAGAACAGTATTGCTGCTGTTAAGACAACTTTAGTGTCAACCATCAAAAAAAAAAAAGAAAAAAGAAAAAAAAAAGACATAAATAAAAACAAAGCTTGTTTTTCAGTGAACACTGGCGGAGACTGTCTCAACAACCCCGAGAGAGGGTTTGTCAGAAGAGTAAAATTAAATAATAAAAAAAAAACATCAAAAACAACAACACAGAGAACCACCACTATTTAGTACAGTCCTTCCTCGGCTGCTCGTCAGTTGTACATTTCTCAGTCATTTCCTGGCAAAAATCGACCGTTACCGTCTGGTTGGATTTTTCCACGGACAGCCCTGACTTTGTGTACAAGCTGGCGTCTTGGCCGTCCACATCTCTGTCTGCCCCGTTTCTGACGGCCGAGTCGGGCTCGCTCTCCGACGGGCCGGGCGACCCGTGGAAGCTGGGCTCCGGCGTGGCCGAGCCCGAGTGGGTGGTGAGGTCGATGCTGGTGGTGGTGTCGGTGGCGGGGCTGGGGGCGGCCTTGGGCTGGTGGCCGGCGTTGTTGTTGGCAGTGGAGTTGGCGGGCCGCAGCACGGGGCAGTAATGGTGCAAAGACTGGACCTGCTCGGGACTCAGCTGGACGTCCCTGCACACCTCCTGCGACAGGCAGGAGAAGTTCTCCCACAGCTCACCCATGCATGCCTTCAGCTGGTTCCTCTCTGTCAGCAACTTCTCCTTCTCACACACCTACACACACACACACAATATGACTCACTTTAAAGGTGCAGCTTGTAAATTTTGCATCAGAGGAAACTCCCTCTCGGGGTCTACTAAACCTTATAGTAGAAGGAAATTATTCATCATGTCCTCTCCAAACAAACCACAGCAACATCCAAAAATGAATTACTACATCATATCAAGCCCCAAACCCCATATTCTCTGTCATACTGTCTTTCCTAAATCACCCGTTGTGTTTCGTCTTCCTTATACGGTTAGGGCTTGGTTACGTTTAGACTCAGTTTATCAAGCTTCTTATTTTGCTTTGGACAGAAAAGTGTTTTTATTTGCATAGTAACTATGGACACGTGTATGTGAATTCATTTCATTGTGGGAATATTATACATATTGTACAAAGTGTATATTCAGAATTGGCTCACTCAACAAAAGGTCAGGAAATTTGACTTCTTTACCAACATTTAGCCTGACATGTTTGGTATCTTTGGAAACTCTGGGCTCTCAACTAGAGATTCTGTGGGTTTGAACAAAGTTTGCTGCAAAACAAGCATTTATAATTACTGGAGTTGCAGAAGAAGCTGTTGTCTTAAAATGATTGAAATTTGAGCATATTCTGAAACTTACACTCAAACTACAGTGAAAGCCTTCAGTGTTATCTTACTGCTGTTGAAAAGAGCTGTTAGATTCGCTGCATGGTAGAGGGTGATGCTATCAGTCAGTGCCAAAACAGTTCTGCTTTAAAGGCTAAAAATCTTTGTTCCTGGGCCAATGATGCAAATGAAATCAATATTATGGTTGTAGGGGTTTACACGATGAAATATTGCTCTTTCATTGATTGGATAGTTTACTCGGCTGTAATGTAAAAATATGACTGTATGATGATTTGTCATTAACAGGCTGGAGGCTACTTTAAATTGATGAGACTGGAGAAGAGAAATTTATGATACTGTTGCAGCTCTTAATGCCAACAGAGGTCTGTTCTGAAAGGATTGGTTCATAATTTTTCACGTCTGTGTCAAAACAACAGTCACACCTATGTGAACGGTTTTCTTGCTGAAATCATTCCTTCTGTTCATACTAAACATTAAAAGATCACTTCCAATGTAAATGATGACAAAATTCCCTCTTTGTGCTCATCAGAGAGATACTGTCCAGGGAAATGAACACAGGGAATTTCATAGTCAATATAATAATATTCATATAAAAAAAAATGTAACTTTAGAAGATATCTATTTGATTTTTAGAACAAGGACTGTGGATTTTGTCCCCATCGCTTCCATTGGAAGTGTATAAGGAAAAGATCTTTCGTATTCTGAAGTGAAATCTCAAGTTATTATCAAAAAGCCAGCTGTATTATGAGGTGATCACCCCCCTTTCTTACTGCATACAGCTGGAGCAGGCCAGTCTGTGAGGCCTTTGAGCTGCATTTTAAATATGAGAGGTGCTTTCCAATAAAGGGTTTATTGTTATTACTATCATGGGACTTTAACAGACTGCTGTAACATTTCCTAAGACTGACAGGACAAATCAATCTTTCAGTCTTTCAGTTTCAAATGCTCTTTAGAAAAACAGCAAGTGCTTCATCACATCATCACTTCCTTTGCTTTGTTCATGTGGTGGCTGAGGGAATTGTTATGCCTGATGACAAGGTGTCTAATAAGGAGAGTCTCATGGACAGATGACAGTTGGGGACACTTCATATTAGTGGAAAAACCTGACTCACCAGTTTTCTGATCTCACACTCCAGGTTCAGGATGCAGTCGAGCTTCCTCTTGCGGCAGCGCTGCGCTGCAATGCGGTTCTTACTCCGCCGCCTCACGTCGTGGATAAACTCAAGCTGTTCCGAGGTCAGTTTGTGCATTTTCACCAACATTTGGAAGTCGTTCCGTGGAAGATTTGTGATCTGATCTACAGGGAAAGGCAGCTTCACCTGGAAGAGGAAGAAATAGACCACGTAATGAAATTATTATTGAGCATTAATTGAGGTGGGTGGATGCTTCCCATACAGTTAATGTAAAAAATATAAACTTCATCTTATATATATGGAGGCTGAAGTGTGCCACTGGAATAATGATTGACAAAGTTGAATCCATTAACACATTTAAATTTAAAAAAGCAATTATTAATTAATTAGTAACATTAAGGCTGCTTTGTGATTACACACAAATTTAAAGGCAATGCACACCCACACAGGTATTTTGTTGTTCTGTAACTGACAAAGCCAACGGGAGACTGAAGCAGAAGTCAATCAAACACACTCTGTCCACACCCACACAGATCTGAGAAGAGGCCTGAAATAAGTGAAATCATCTGCGTGGGTTGTGCAGGGCCTTGATTTAAAGCTTTTATCAAATCTTTTATTTTTACTTTGAGTGTATATAAATCCAGAATTTGAAGAGTAACTCAACACCCCATCTGCCATTGTGCCCCCTTCACATAACAGCCGCCACCAAGACTATTTGCACGGCAGTGTTTTGGGGACTGTTTCAGGTTTAAACCTCAACATCAAAAGGAGGTTACATTATACAAATGCACAGAAGATGCACATGTGGATTTTCCAAAAGGGGCTTCTGATATATTTTTCAATTTGCCTAAAATACACAGGATTTATTATCTCTCCAGAGTTATATAACTGGTAGTGTGGAGGCAGCTTTAAAACAGCTCATGAATACGTTTTATGAACTTCTTTTGGGGGAATAGTGGCCTCAGTGTTTCAAAGTTCCTCCTCTTGTCAGCTGTCGACACCGTCAGCATAACAGCTCGCATTTCACTCATGACTGACTCTGTGTGCCGTCCACATTGCTGACGGTTGAACACAACAGATCATGAAAATCAGTTGTTATTATAATAAAGTGGCTGTAGATATAATTTACTAAATCAAAAGAGAGGATTTGGTATAGTTGCTCTTTAATTAATCAGACTTGCTTTTTCACATTCATCAGTTTATTAATTGATTATAATCAAACACTTTAGAAGTCTATATTTATTTTGCTGGTTCACACTTGACTGGCTGCAGTGACCTTTGCATAAACAACAAAAAAAATCTCTAACTTGTCTGTTCTCTGAAAGTACTAAATAATATACTACTGAACATCATATCTCCTCTTGCTGTAGGACAGTTACTACATTTGACCACAAGATGGCAAAAGAGCACTACTGCACATGCCTCAAAGAGCAAGACCCAGTGAGTCTTCAGCTCTCTCCGCCTCATATTTAACATGTAGCACATTCTCAAGCAGAGGGGAAAAGGTGATGCAAGAAAAGAGTCCCTCTCCATCTGTCCCTTAGCACCTGGAAAGGTGCCAGTATGACAGATTGAGGGGGGCAGTGACTTGTCAACCTGATCCAAAATCAGTGTCAGGTGATTTCTGGGGGCATGAATATCTGCATCGGCAACTAGCAGCAGTCTTCACAGGCTGCAGAACAAAAGAATTAATGGAATAAATGCAGCAGCGATTTGGCAGTGGAAACCAAAATCAGAAAGCCGTGTGGTATCTCTTCGCTGAGATGAGAACATATCAAGGATGTATGTGTTTATTCTCTTTTTCTCAGTTTGGAGAGTAACAATAAGTCAGCCGCTCTCCCTCAGGAGATGGCAAACCTTATGATATGCACATCATTGGCAGAGCCATCCCAGCGGTATCTGTGTGCACCAGGGAGCTGTAGCTTTAGGCAGCGAGTGAAGCAGTGGAGG
Organism: Holacanthus passer; assembly: GCA_025331565.1. NCBI lineage: Eukaryota > Metazoa > Chordata > Actinopteri > Pomacanthidae > Holacanthus > Holacanthus passer. Next base: position 1,897,760 of record JAFREQ010000041.1, on the reverse strand, counting down.
CATAACAAAGAGCCAGAGGAAGACAGCCGGAGAGCTTGGCAGAGATGAGAGGAGCTGCAGCTCTCTTTCTCCTCTCTCTTTTCCTCTCCCTCCCCGTGGCTGCCTCTGCGGAGCGCAGGAAGAACAAAGTCAAACAAAGGAGGAAGAGAAGAGAAAGAGGAGCAAGTGATGCGACTCCACAATCCCAGTGCACCTGACTGCCTGAGCGGGGCCGGATGCTCCACGGAGACCCTCCACCGCTCAGACGACTGCAGGTACAGGCTGCAGCAAAGGCAGCTCCGTTTCTCCACCAGACGGTACGCAGTGGTGGCAGAGGCGTCACCTGGTGTAAGCGCCACACTTGGGAGGATAAAGCAAGGCATCTACTCATGACAGAATTGAAATTACTCCTCACTGTAGAGCAAATCTAGATGTCAATCTATCCCTGAGAGAGAAAATGGCTTGAGTTTCCTCATTAGAGGTGCAGCCCTCTGAGCCACCAGGAGCCCTATTTCTCATCTCAGCTCGACATCTGCATGCAGACACATGAATAAATAATGGCCCGAGCTTTCAAGGCCACACAAGGCTCTCGCTGCTTTGCCAGGGCATGACAACTCCAGCCTCAAAGACAGGCGCGGGGAAAGCTATAAAACATCAGTATGAGCTGCCAGCTTCATCTAAAGCTTAAATGTTTGCGATTTGATAGCTTGTGCACCACAGTGCGCATCCGTTACAGAAGCGTGAGCTCACTCACCACAGGATCTGATGTGATACTGGGCCAAACCAGGCTAGAAAAAGAAGGGGAAGGAGACGCTCTGACCTTGTGATGGCTCCTTTTTCTCCCTCATCCACCAGTCACTGGCACGCAGGGGACAGCTAAATTTAGCTGCTCCACCACGAGAACCAGTTCAGCAGCAAGGCTGGGATGACAGAGTACGCTTCAACGGTGGTCATAAATTCACACCCAACTGTTCTGGATTTACATTTCTTTCTCAATTCTCTTCATCCCTCCTCCCTACCCTCAGTCACTCCCTTTCTCTGGGTCATTATGCTGCAAATGGGGTACAGAGTGAAAAGTAGGGCTCATCTGTATCAGGACCAGCACTGTGCTGAGCCTCAGCCCTGACTCTGTGCACTACGAAAAATAATGGATGTTTCAGAGTCCCACAGTCAGGCTCAAAATACTATTTACGTGACAAGTGAAAAATTCAGTCAAAGAGGTGAATTGATCATTTTTACCTGCTAGAGGGTTTTTCCTTTTAATGTATGTTCTGGTTTATTACAGCTTCCAAGCTGTAGTCTGATCTTCTGACTGTTCATATTTTTGCTCTATTGGACTTATTTGTTGTTGAACCTACTAGATACCAAAAAAACCCGAACAAATTTAAAAGAAGCAGTCTGGCATTTTGGAAAATATCTTTTTCTCATCTATCTTACCCAGAGTCAGATGTAAAGATCCATAGTATCTGTGCACATCCAGAGGGAGTTCTAGGACGTGTTAACACAGTTGTTAAAAATGTTGAACTGTTCCTTTAAAACAAAGCCTAACAATACTGCTCCACCGCTATGATTCAATATTTTGGAAAAATCAACACACAGAAATGTAAAAACAACTATTTACAGTTTTAGGAGGAGTTATGCTGGAACCATTTCTTGGTGAGCCACAGCCGAGTGCAGTGAGCGCGTGCAGCTTCCTGTGACTTGTTGTCCCAGTGAGGTTACCAAGTTTGGTGACACTGCACCATAGCGCTGAGTGGATGAATGCACAACAACAGAAACAACAACACACCTTTATGCTAAGCTAGGTTAACCTCGTCCTGACTACATTTAACAAAACAGGCATGAGATTGACATTGATCTTCTCATTTCCCTCTTGGAAAGAACGCGAATAAACCTATTTCCCAAAATGTTACTTTTGAATGATGCATAATTTTTGGGAAACCCTTGATGCATCCTTTTAAAATAAACAGTTCTAAAGCCTTTTCACTTTATAACAAGTTTGAACTGTAGACGTGAGGACAGGCTAAGTGTGATATTTTTGCAGTGTGTGTGTGAGGCCGGGCAGCTGGCAGCCTGCAGCAGGTGGAGACCTGGAATGGAAGATCAGACTGGGACGGGTCACTGTGCTCTGCACTCACCTGCAGTCTCTTGACCTGCTCTAAAGCTTTAATATTCTCAATACCCTAAAAGCACTTTTTCTATTGGCAGCACTTTCACACAAAGGCCTGGAGGCTATCAAATGGCAGCTTGCTTTAAAAGCTGAATGGATTTCCTAAAACGACCTCAGATCCAGGTCTGTGTAATACTTGTCCCTTAACTAATCCAAACTAAAATGAGATCTTATCTTGAACAGTGAGATTTAGAATTCTGCACACTTGTGTTTCTCTGTAATTAACCTTACATCTCACATGCCTGTAAATGGGATTATAAAGCAGCAGCACACACATGTGCAAGGTCAGATCTTAATAAAGATAATGTTGAGACATTCAGTAGTAATTGTTTTGTCCCAAGGGTTAAAGTAATAATCTGCAACATTATCAATTATTGTTTTATTGCTCTCTTGCTGAATGATGTAATCATGAATAATATCAATCTGCACCGGGTCCATAAAACGCTTTTATTTATGTAAGAAGCATTTGGTGTCATGAAGATATTTCCATGGAAAAATCCTTTGATGCTTTTCACTTTACTGGCACCAGCAACTGCAGTTTGTTTGGAATACACGCACATGGAGAAATGGAGTATTTAACTAGGAGAAATGTGTCAAACTTCATCAACAGAAAATCCAGAAAACAACACCAACAAACAAAATTTGCAGCACTGGACACACTGTTTGATTGCCAAGTTATTTCTGGGAATTTGCGTGCAAAAACACCACAGCACTGGCTGCCAAGCTGCAACGAAGCGGCCAAAATCAACACAACAAGAATCTCGCAGATTACCACTGCAAGGTATCTGGATGCTAAATGTCTCAGTGCTTCCTCAGGACTCAGGACTACCACAGGCTGGAAGGCCCTGCAGAGGAAATGAGGCATTTCTGTGCTCCAGCTGACCCTGAGGGCCCATGTACAGTACAGTTTGCTGTAGGCCGGCTGTAGCGGCATCCTGGAGGTCTCCACTCCATCCTGATCACACATTACACACACTATCCACCTCTCTGACAAAGACAGGACGCAAAAATAGCCCCTCTGCTTGGTCCCTATATTTGTCCTGATCACCTCAGGGCTCAAAAGCAATGCAGCATATACTCCAAGGGCAATGTGGGGAGTAATGAAGAGGCATTGTGTCTCATTACCTTGTTACTACATTTTTTGTACATGCATGAAGCTTGATAAATACAGCACTCCTCTAGCTCAGTTTGAACAAGCCTGCCTCTGCATACTCTGCAGGCTACAAAATAATACTCCCTGTGTTACTATAAGCACATTTTTTATATGCATCGCCCTTGTTAAATATAGACTTAAGAGGGAAATGAATGGGCAAACATGCCTCTAATTTGGAGCTTAAGTAAGTCCCCTTCCATATTTTACACAGTGTGAAAACAAAATCTACTCCCATTCATTCTTTCTTGATGCGATGCTGTGTTTGGATTCCACTACATCACTTCAAAAATACTGTATTTCCAAAGAACGTATCTTTTCTATCTAACACTGATAGATGTTATCATATTGCTTTAGTAAATTACACATCGTGCCCGGAAACGAAAGGGCAACATCACAAGAAATGGTCACCAGTTTTTAGGATTTCATCTGATATCTTATGTACATACTATTATTACTATTGAATGTGACTAAAACAAGTAAACTAAAAGCTTCACAGCTAACATTATGAATGGCAAATCAGTCTCAGACCACAACCACATCATATCTAGAGTAGAGCAAAGGTTCTCTGGTATTGTGCAAGGGTAGCAGAACTGATATTAAGGTCTGTGCACTTCCTGTCACACGTTCATTCTATTACACGTTTCACCTGACAAAAAACAAACAATGTGCTGATGTATCAGGACTACTTCCTCATTCCTCCCACTCGCTCTGAGATCAATATTTGCAGCGCTGTGGCCAGACGATACGCTAGAATGAGCTCAACGCCCACACTGCAGCCAGGACGGGAGCTCCTCTGAGAGACACAGAGAGAGGAGGAGACAGACTGAGGTACAAATGGTGCTGTGTAGAGACGCATGATATGTTCTCAGCAGAGATGCTGGTGGTTGTAGTAGCAGCGTCTCAGCATTCAAATCCTCCTTCAGCGCTGTCCACTCCGGTTGGGAGAGTGGCAGTCTGCACAACATTAGCTGTGACCTGTGTGGCTGCATGCTCTGATCTCCTCACTGGCTTGAGACCTGTCATGTGATTGTGCTTGGAAGCCATTGCAAAAGACCTCAAATCAAGGCCATTAAAGTAAGCCTATGTAACAGTTGCTAAAAAGTGGGCAATGAGGAGGTTTAAAGTCAGTGAACTGACTCAATGTCAGTTACACAGCATTTATCTAAAGTTTGCTGAGTTAGAGCAACATACTGCTCATAGAGTGCACTGAATGTGGAAATTCAACTTTAATTTGGCAATTATGTGAAAATGGAAAATGTCAACAGTGTAATAGTACGACAAATACAGTCAAGTCATAAAGTGAACCGGCTCTAAGGCTACAGTCACAAAATTTGGAAGTGCACTGAATTGAGCAAAAAGACACTGAGTTGCTAATTAAATTAACTAAATAACATTGAATTTAAATGCTAAGGCATTAGCAACAGTAATAAAGAGTCACAAAGTTTAGTTTGGAGTGAGATTCAGTATTGGATAACCAATGGATAATTTTGTACAGAAAACAAACTAGACTGTATTAAACTAGAAAGTCAGCCTAGAAATAGAAGCGAGAGAAACAGTTCTTAGCTGAACTATTTTGTTTGGATTTATCATATTACTGAGTATGTAAGAGGTGCTTTCACACATATTTACTGACTACATAGGCAATTCATTTTGACACCTTGGCAGCTAAATTAAGCTATGAACCAATGGTAACATCTAAGGGAGGTTCTGGGATGAACGGAGATCTGGGGCCTGAAATCTCTGAATGAGTCTGGGGTCAGGTGTCAATCAATAAATATTGCAATACATAAGTAGGTGACAAATAAACAATAATATGAATACTCATATTGTTCGTATTCACATCATTATTATTGTTGTTGGTTTTATTCTTCTTCTTATTATTATTATCATTTCTTCAAACACATCCTTGGCTCCCTTAAATACACTCCCTACACCTATGCACTCCAATACAACAGGTCTGCCAGATGTTCTGTTTTTGTTGACATCGTCACAGATATGTTAATTCATCTATATTTTTATTATTGAGGCTGTATTTATTGGTGGTGTCGTACTGGACTGCATTCACGATTGTAACTGTCCCTAAAACATTTCTCAAAATAATATAGTTCACTACAGCACCACTTCACGTCTTGGTGGTATGTGTGTGCACCTCTGTCAACTAAAGCCACACAAACTGTGTGTTTTGCCCTGATGGTCGTCCTGTGTAAGAAAGCCTGTTTAACATATGTAATTATATTTTTTCATGAAGGAGTGGCTTTGAGGCTTCCTCTCATTTGGCTTGAGATTTGCTCAGGCAGCTTGACAGTATGTTTACAACCCTTCATAGTGTCAACCAAAAATGTACAATTATGCTATAATGCTAGATTTCAACATAGAGGTACAATTACATTCATGATTTTGCATAGGCATACTAACCTAAAAACCTATCATTGGGAATCGTAAGAAGGTTTTAGAATGACAGAGACACAGAGCATCATAGTAACTCATTCTCACTCCTGCTGGGCGAGAAGAGAGGAAGAATCGTCTTTTTGTCGTGCAATGTAATCAGTTATAAAGTTGGTTTTACTGCGTGACTGTCGTGGTCAGTGCATGAGAGCTGGCAGCCCTGGTCAGCAACCTGACTCAGTATTATCAGTTACACAAAACCTAATGTAAAACATAATGTAAAAGTCAGTGGGCTGACTCAGTGATGTCAGTCACACAGCAATGTGTATCTAAAGTTTGATGATATTATAGCTGCCATAAACTACTGGTTATAGCACACCAAGGGAGGTTGTAGTAGTGCATTGAATTAAGCTAGGGTGCTTATACTTTACCACTTCATCAATCTCAAACAGCAAACAGCAAACAATGAAATGATGACAATATATGTCACTACATAACCCTGATCCCCACCAATAAAAGAACCTACCAGCCCCATCCTATATCTTATCTCCTCCATATACCCAACACCAACTGGCACCACTTGTCCAGACTATAGCCAGCAGTTTTATGTTTTATTTCTAATTTCTTGTTACCCCTTTTACACTATATGCTGTATAATCTGAGTTAATTCCATCATCAACAGTTAACATTACTGCTGTCATAATGAGTAAGAGCAATTTACTCTGAGCTAGAAAAAGATCTAAACTACAGGACATCAAAATCCTCTCAAAGAGCCACACTTGGGTCCAACTTCACATTTGTTAGTGAAGAATATAATCTTTCAAACGTTGCTTAGTTTCTCTTTTAAGGTGAAAACTATGCTGCCCATTGTGTGAAGCTGCACATAGTTCTCTACACAGATGTGGCTCATATGAACGTAACAGGCCATAACCACAAAGCGGGAGCTTCCCAGAGACCTCAACTGACTCTGGCTACCTTGAATGACAAGGCTTCAGTCAGACTGGCCTGCACTTTAACAACTTCCTTCCTCATTGGGATTCATTGTGTCCAGTCCACAGTCCTGGGCTGCAGCTATTTTTACCAAAGCTGCTTTCCCCCTCTGCCATTTGCACTGCAAACACAGTGAGGTCAGCCCGTGTTTGTTTGTATGGCTGAATTATAGAGAGGGCTGGTAGGAAAAAGAGTGGCCCAGGAAGCATGAGGTAGCATTTCTTTACCACATAAAGGCGAAGGAGCAGTAACCTAACACTGGGCTTCATTTTGTAAGTACAGTACCTCTCTGTGACCTCCACCAGTGCAATAAACTGTAGAGCAGGCAGATCTGGGAAACATTCATTCATGAAGAATCTTATCAACAGCCTGTGATGGTGAGTGGAAAGCTGGCAGATAACCCTGTGCCAGAGATTTGACAGAGGATATTGTGTGGAGTAATGGAGCGTCTACAATGGCTGATACATACATAGTATATAAACAGCCATACCCACACAAAGAGATGACAAAGGGAAGTGAAATGTCTCCTAGTCATTTTTCGAATGCTCTCCTGGTTGATAGCTCAACACTGTAAATCAATCCCACATAATTTACAGCAGCACATTCAGCAGGCCCTTCAAAGGCCCATAAATCTGATGGCGATGGGTGTTGTGTGCCATGCCATGAAGGTAATAATTACACATTACTGCTGAGCCTCTTCATCTTGCAGCTCTGTTTGTGCAGTGGAACAGAATTCTTCTCACAGAAAAGCACAATCCTGTCATGTAGCTCCAACCCTTGCAAAACACCGACTTGCTCTGTGAATCCCATCACCATGGCAACGCACCACTTTCTCTATCTCTCTCTTTCCTGCTCCCTCGGTGCACTTAGAGCAACCCTCTCCACCGAGCTCATCAAAAATAATTCTGCCTACACTTCGAGCAAACACTGCTGAATGTAATATCAAAGAGTCAAGATGGCCTGGTGGCAACGTGAAGCCTCCTGGAGCCAAAAGGTCGTAAGTTCAAGCTCTGCTACAACCAACATATGACAGTCTAGAGACAGACATGTGACAATGCTAGAGTAGTGATGTATAATTTATTGTAAAAGCATTTCAGAGTCCAGCCAGGAGAGCCCCTTTTCTAAGCTTCTAGCAGTATCCATCACAACAGCAACAGCTTGTATTAGTGAAAGGCCTGAGATGCAGATTTTAATCATAGAAGTGAGTAAAAAGTAGCTCTACAAGGAGGTAAAGCTAATCTTTGTGAATTGATGTTATTGTCTTTCACTTTCCCTGGTGGGAAATCTGCTAATTTCGATGTTATTACACCTGCACTGTGCTCCATCTGTGAATTAGAGTGTCCCTCACTGATCTTTACCCGGTAAACAACAACAGTTGTCTAGTCTGCAGCTTGGAGGATGTATGCCCAGATGGATTAGGGGAGGATGATTAGAGGATTGGTTATTCATCCTTGTCAGCACTGTTGAGCTGCGTTACAGTCCCGTCATGAGACCAAGCTGAACCTCTCGCCCACTCACATTCAACTTGCTGCAACCACCGCTCAATTAAAACTTCATGGCCATAGCGCAATGTAATGTATTGGTTGTAATCCCTTTGTGATCCACTGCACACCATTGTGGCTGAGCATCACGGCTAATTGTTGATAGATCAGAAACGTCAGAAGTCAGCTGGGCTACACTGAGAATTAGCATATGCTTATTTACAGGCGATTCATGGATGTCAGTATTTCTGGTAGGAAAAAATGAGCTAGTTATGTTAGTTGGCACTGGGAGGTAGATAGAGCCAGAGGGAATCACTTCAGTGCCCAGTTCTACCCTGGGAGAAACCTGACCCTTCAATCGCCTGCAGGGCCTCTCTCACATACACGACTCTCAGATAAGACAATCAACCAGTCACAGTGTTAAAAACAACATCACAGTCTCTTGCATTTAGACTGTCCAAGTGCATTTGGGCTCACACATTCAAACTCATTACACAGATCTCCAGCAGTGCATAAAGCAGATTAATAATATCAAGGCACATCTGTGCCCTTTGGTGGTGCTGTAAATCTTGTACTGAACACTCCTGCTTCAATTACATGATGATTTAATGACTGCTAATGCAGACCTGGAGAGCAGGCCACTGCGATATAATTAGCCATGGTGGAATTGAGTGTGATGGCTACATTGTGTGTTACATGTAAAAGACAATGTTTTACACTCACCTCTGGCCCTCGCTCCTGTACATGGCAGGACTCACTGTCTCCCTCTGAGAAAGAGCCAGACTCATCGCTAGAGTTGGTGCCATAGGACTGCTCACATTTGATCTTGGGCCGCACCTGGTTAAAAAGGGCATCCCCTCCCACACTTTGCTCCTGCTGGTCCACATTGAGGCAGCGTGCCACATTGGAGCATGGCGAGGAGGAGAACTCAAACTGGGGCAGGCTGCAGGGGGAGCCTCCGCTGCCGTCCTCCGCATAGGAGTACGAGGAGCAGGAGCTGGAAGTCCTGGTGCGTGTCTCACAAGGCGGTGAGCGTGGGCACACTTTGATTGGCACTGGGCAGCTGGTGTTGGGTCGTGGGCGGCACAGAATTGGGTGCTCAGAGGAGGTGGCGCTGGGAGAATAGGTCTGGGAGGTGGGGAGGGACTGGCTGGCTCCAGCCCACACGCCCTTTGGCATGTGCTCAGTGAGCTCCATCTCCAAAGAGTTCCCACCAGGGTAGGAATGCGCTGGGGTTCCCAGACGGTTGCAGGCCCCTGAGGAAAATATGACACTACGGCGATCTAGCTCAACTTCCTGTTTGCAGACCCCATCGCAGGAAGCGGACTTGAGGGACAACCCTGCAGGGAAACCGTCCATGTCCTTTGGGGATGTAACAGACAGACCTAGCTCCCCAGTCAAAGGCCTGAAGTCTTTTTTATGATCTCCCTGAGAGTTTCCTTTGTCCTGGGGGCAGACAAGTCTGTTGGTGAATAGCTGCTGTGATGTGTTGGGCAGACTTGGGAGGCCCACCCCTTTCTTGAAGAAGGCTCGGAGGCAGGAAGGGGACTTGGTTCTCTTGGTTCTTTCCACAGATACTGGGTTATCCATCTCCATGGCTGTCACACTGTCGTTATCCCTGATGTCCTGCTCGTCCCCTGACAGGCACAATGAGATGGCCTCTTCCTCTGCCTGGGGTTCAACTTTGATCTGGGCCAAAGGCAGCCTGCCCTGACCCGGCACTGCCCCACTAATGGTGCTCTCCTTTAATGTGCTTGGAAAACCTGAGGTACTGGTGTCTGAGGAGGTGTCATTATTGTGCTTGTTGCAAGCCCACTGGTATTTCCTGTATTTGGGGCATCGTGGCAGGTCGGACGCTCCGTGCCGATCAAAGTCCAGCCGGCCATCCATGAAGTTACTGGGCACAGCCATTGCTAACCGATCATCGTCAGGATGTCGAAAGGACGTGAGGGAGTCAGCACATCGCCGTGCCCTGGGGGAGGTGGGCCTTTCCACCTCTGACTGCATGCTCTCATCCTCTGAGTTGTTCACTTCCGCCGCCACCTTGTGGCAAAGTGGCAGCAAGCCGTCCTCCTCGCTACGCAGCTGGGCTTCCAGGAAGCGAAAGCATGAGTCCTCAAGGTTGTGCATGCGCAGGAATTCGGCACAGCGGATGACCTCCTGGATGTTTTCTCTGCTGAGTAACAGCTTAGCAGTGTAGGCAAACTGCAACAATGGGGCGAATCCCCTGGCAGTGACCTGCAAAAAAACAGGGAAATTGCCAGCATTACCATCAGCACAGCCATTGTTCAGAGCACTTGGAGTGTGGTGAGACAACCCGACAGCTCCAACGACCACAAACAAACACTGTAAAGTACTGGTTAATCTTTTTATTGGGTCAGCACTGAACATTCTATACAGCAGTAAATAAGAACTGGTGTTCTGGCTATGTTGGCAGGTTGTGTGTTCAGCCTCATGTTTGTAATAACAACCTGTGGGACAGTCCAGCAGTCTACCACTGTCTGCTCTGTGGTCACATCATTGGTTCTGCATTCACCCGCTCTTGTCACTGCTTTGTATTTGTAAAAACCTTACTCTACTTGAGGTAAGATGTCTAAGCACAAGTGCTGTTACATGTATTCACTGCTGGCAGCAGGAATCTATGTAGAAAATATTGCCTTTAGTGCTTTGCTGGAGGGCAAAATGATGGTATTTCTTAAAAAAGAATCCACAAAGATCTTTGCGACATCTTCACTGAATTTCACCTAAGGCCTGGTTTTGAGATTTAGCCTCAGTGCTTAAATTTGGTATCAGTTCTAAGAGCTTTGATACTGATACCAAGCTAATACTTTTTGGATACCATACATGAGAAACACTTCAAGGAAACACAAGCAGCCTAAATAAAATGGCCTGAATCTGCAAATCTGTGATTTAAATCAGGAACAATGTGATCAGAGAATAAGTAAGCAAGATCATGAACCTGACCTCTATGCCAGCTTTTGGCACTTGATGGTAAATTATGGGTGGAATGAGCAAAATATTTAGGTTTCATATGCACCCCCTTTCATTCATGGGCTGTCATGTCTGTCAGTGGTCTGTACTTGTTGTGCTCTGATCAGGGAGACCAGAGCCTCACTTTCTGTGTCAGTGCCTTGCATCCTCAGGTCAAGTGCCCGTAAAGCCTAATGGTTTGTAAGACTACAGCTTATCCCCGTTGTGGCCATGTGGCGCGGGATGATAGAGGGAAGCCTTCCATTTAGACTTAATGCCAGATAATTAGGTAAACTCCTGAGCCTGCAGAAGTCCAGGCCGCCCTCTGCTGCTGTTGTCACTGAGCACACAGACAAGAGAAAGGAGGCTTGTCTGCTGTTTGGAGATCAGCGTGAGGTTCACACTAGGTTGCGTTCATCACTTTACTCAGGCTCTAACGCCCAATTTCTGCAGCTTTATTCCCTGGTGACAAACAAATTACTGTTACACTCTTGGGGAATGCAATCAAGTCACACACAGAGAAAATGTGCGCTCACAAACGCAATTACAATGGGTTCACTTTGAATCTCGGATGGTATTGTTTGCTCTAGAAAGCACCTTTTCAGAGGCTGAGTGATGTTAAGTCTTTCTTACAAGGCTTGCAGATGTAGGGGATGAGCAGCACAATGTGGTTTTAATGAGCCCACTGTTTACTGATTGTTTTGCTGCCTTTGTTGGGGGAAACGAGAAGATGAATTACCCTAGGTGGAATGGTATCCACTGTGAGCACTGCAGCAGAGGTCAAACAGTCTCTGCCAGACACCCCACTTGTAAAACAGGATTTTCCCTCCTAAGTAATCAAGCTTTAAAAACCACATAATTTACCCTGTGGATTTGTCTGGCTGGAAAAACAACAAAGCACTATGTACGAGGAAACACAAATATGTAAAAATATATGTAAAAATAGCTTGAGGTCATCCGAATGAGTGTAAGAATGTATGGAATCATCTGGCTTTGTAGATTTTCAAGATGAATAAACATGTACATTAGGTTGCTGCTTTTTGTTTATTAGAGGTTTAAACCTAGTAGAACCAAAAGTTTATTGACTTCTCCCTCCTTGCTTTCCAAAAAATGTCTGTGTGAAATTAGAGATAATACATGCTGGAGGCTCAGAACTCAACAGCACAATGGAGGATGTGTCTGCGCCAATTTGAATGGAACTTGACCCCAAAAATACAGACGGGGATTATGTGATTAAAGAAGAGATACGTATGTGAATTGGAGCTTTAAATTGTAAAAGGCCCAACTTGACTTTGAGCTAAACGCAATAATGTGCAAGATTATGTGTCGAACAACTATACTAGACGGAATCTGGATTTTCACTGTGGTCGTGTGATGATACTATCTACAATTGCCCTGAGCACACACTATGTTCATACTGCGCTTGATTATGATGATCTTAAGGCAGTACGCATCTTATCGGTGCCAGTGCAGTGTTGTAGTATTTAGAAATACTAAATAACAGGCAACATACATGCATTTTTAATTATTTACATTTTTTAAATTTCATCTATGAAGTTAACTGTTCTCTTTGGTTAAGGCCTAGATGCTGTTTCAAACCATTAGCAACACTGCAGTGAATAAAATTCCAAAAAAAAAAAAATACAAATGCATTTCAGGTGTTTGATTGTTACTGTATACAGATAGATTCTCCAAGTCTCTGGAGGTGGTGGTGAGCACTGTGTAACACGCTGCCCCAAAATCTCCCACAGGTTTTGTTTTATAATCTGATGACTATGGAAGGCATAGCATATGATTAATCAAAGTTATCATATCAGGATAAACCCCTTGAGATGCATCATCTTGTTTTCAAGGGGGTCACATATGTATATATATCAGTGCATGATGTTTACTGTGTGTGCTAACTTATGTTTGTAACTTATCAATTTCACCATCCACCTTGTTGTCCCTCCATTACACATTCATCTTGCATGGACCACAATTCCTTTTCAGAAGCCATTATTATCTGTTAGTCTCTCTTGAAAAGCTCTAAATAAAAGTGTTTCTTATTTCATAATGTACCCGCAGCAATGTGAGGTGGCTTCTTTCAGCTGGCCTGTGACAGCTCGAAATATTTCCCAGACGGGTTTATAAGTCAGCACTTTGTGGCCATTTTACCTACATTGCAATGCAACGGTGACCACATTTCATGTAAAAAAAAAAAAAAAAAAGCAATGTAAAATTACACTTGCATAATTTGATGTGTTTGCTGTTTTTTGTCTGATTTTTGGCTAAAATCTTAATTCTCATGTTAATACACATCTGCTGAATTTCTTACTTGCTGTGATGTGATTACAAACAGCCAAATGTTTATGACACCAGCACCAGTCTTAACGCATGTTTCATATGCCTTAAATATACTTTTGCATTTGGTTATAATGTAATGCAATACAATGTGTGATGGGACAACTACAAAGACTTGATTTAAGATATTTCTGTATTCTTTGAGCTGCAGAGTGCACTCCAGCTGGGTCTGGCAGTTACGGCTGCAGCCTCCTGCATGCCTCTGCTCTAAAGCACCTTGCAGTGAGCTCTGGCTAACTGACAGTCCAACAGCAACGGGCATATCAGTCATTGTTAAGAGGAAGCTGCTGACTCCATATCTGTGAGGGGGGATGGTGTGTGTGTGTGTCCACGTGCCTGTGCCAGAGTAAGTGGGTGGGTGGGAGTGTGTGTGTCTGAGTGTGATGGGTTGGGGGGAGGGTAGAGGCTTTGACTGGACTATCTGCTCTTCTGATGAGCGCAGCACATCCACTACAGTACTGCTGCAGCACTGCTGAGGAACATTGAGTTACAAACACACACACACATACAGACGTTTCTGTGGGCAATAATGAATGCACTGAATCTGAACGGCACGCTCTCTTTCAATATATGTTGTATTCTGACATACTGCATGTACCCTGTAGGCTTCTGACTGGTGTTTTCATCATGTAGCTGGTTTAATGATTTTGATGATATTCATGAATTCTATATTTTTATCTCTGCATTAACAGAGTACTGCAGAGATTTTCTCAGACTTGACAAAGTATACAACTGTTTTCACAGGCTTCATGATGAATAAACTGATCTTTATGTGTGAGTATTTAAAATGAATAATGCCTGTGCATCACTGTAACTTTGTATTTACTTTACTTTGGCCTCCTCCTCTTTGACCACCATAAAAAAGCCAAAACAGCCAAAACATGGACAACATTTTTTTCTTCGCCAAGCCAGAGAGAGGGTTTTAATAATTACAGTTGTGTAAGTATTAAGTACTTCTCATTCTCTAGATTTTTTTTATTTCTTTTGAACACTTGTGGTGTTCACAGATCTCAAATAATAAGGTGGCTTCAGAGTGAAATTGTATAAAAAGATGTGAATGGGGTGAAGGTGAAGGTGCATCTAAGTGAGTTGAAAATGTCTCAACCTGAGATTTGAAAAATTCTTATCATGAGGCTTTAGAACTTTCATAATATCATACTTTGATAATTCATGAGGAGAAGAAAAAGATGAGAGACTGGTGGAAAGTGTCCTGGTGAGTTCTGAGATGTGTCAGAGTCTGAGCTCATTCACAGACACACTTGACACACAGAGTGCACAACAGACCAGCAGTAAGTTTGTGCAAAAAAACACAAGGTGAAAATTTGCTTCACAGTTTGTCTGAGCACACCTTTATATTGGCAACTTTATTTTTAAAAACGTACTCCAACTAAACCGAAAATCTATGACCATGCTTCATTGCTGTGGGAACCATAAAAAGCATAAGAGGCACATTTGTAAATAGAGATTTTGTTTTATTTACTGATGAAACTGGATCTATATTTCCAGTGTAAAATATTTATGCACTGGAACAATAGTTATCACAAACCACTCCCTCCACTTATGATTGGTTGACAATTAACAAGTAATTTGTTATTTAGATGACACTATAGAGTTTTCTGTTTTCACCGTCTTATCATGTTTCATTTTGTATTTCTGGAGTAAAAGTGTTTTATAGCAAAGGGTTTAAATGAAGAACATCATCATCATCAACAACATTTATTGTCTTTTTAATCAATGTGACTTCTGTATTTGAAGTAAATTGTTGTAGATCCAGAGTTTATATTGTATGATGTGTATGTTGATGACTGACATATATATCAAGACCTACCCATGCATAAGAACAAAACACAAACCTTCAAGCAACCTGAGCAAGTGTACACTAAACTAACTGCCGCTGGCCTCTTTTCAAGCACACATGTACACACACACACACACACACACACACACACACACACACACACACACACACACACACACAGTTAGTTGCTGTAAATTGAGCCGTGCCGACTGTAATGGCGAGGCAGTGGTAGTTTAAATGCGGCTGGGCGGCCGGCCGACCGGCTGCATCCAGGACTGCTGATAAACAGCAAAGCTGCTGGAGGAAAAGTGCTGAGCGTACCAGGGATCTATTTTCAGCTAGTATCAGCAGCTGCTGCCTGCGGGAGCGCATCTTTATGTGTGCCCTGCACCATATGTGATTACTCCACTGTTACAACCAGCACAGCAGCCTAATGAAGGAAAGCATTAAGGGAGCAACACAGGAAGGAGGGAGGAAGGGAGTAAATACTGAGGGAGGATGGACGGAGCACGGAGGAGAATGAGAGAGGAAGGGAGACGGTCACAGTGTAGGAAACAAACTGTTGAAGGAAGAAGAGGAGGACAGGGAGGATAGACGGAGTGTTTCCTGGTCATTAGCTGACTGCCATGATGTTTGAAGCATTTCAGCTGTTAGCAGCACTTAGTGTATGAGTTAAGACAAAGAGAGAAATTCATCAACATGACAGATTGGGGCTGTTTTAGGCTAACACGGCCCTGCGTCTGGAGAGGACGGGCAATACCATTACAGAGCATTATATTTATAAGCAGTGGCCAATCACAGACCTGGACAATTCACATGACATTTTCAGGAAATATCCTTTCATAAACAGACTGAGCAATACTACATCATCCTCCCCTCTTCTTCCTAAATTGCACTCTTCTCTCACTCAGTCCCACTCTTTAACATAGGCCTTTCGCCTTCATAGAAGAGAGGGCTAATTTATGCAAATGTTCTCCAGTGAATTCCTGCATGTCATGCATGCTAATGAGGACATGGCATAGCATGACAATGGAGTGCTTCCCCGCACAGGAGAGAAACACTCCGTCTCCATTGGAGGGAACAGCCGACGCTTTAACATCAGATCTGCTGAGCAACCTGACATTAACCTCTGCGCTCGCAGACAAACAATAAGGAGCCTGAGTCACAGCACTAATGGAAATGAAACAGGCGTTGTACTGTACGCTGTCATGACGCCATTGTGGGTTAAGCTGTTATGCCGGAGGAGATGACAGGAAATGTGCAAGGACAAAGGCCTGCCGCAGAACAGAGATGCTCTCAGGCCAGAGGAAAGTCTTTTATAAAGGCAGCTGGAGCAGACATACAGTAACTTATAAACCCATCAGACAGCTTCTATTTGTCCTAAAGCTTAAATTAGATATACATTATACTGAAATTCTGCACATTCGCTGCATTTACAAATCAAATGTTTGCAGTGATTTTAAAAACATACCATGGTATGGTATGGTGGTTGGTTCTCCTATTTTCCCAGCAGCTAATCCTTGCACTCATTTCTGTCTGGTATGAAAATTATGACGAATTATTCACAGTGAATCACGTTTGACACAACAAAATAACTTTTACAAACATAAAATCAGCAATGTTGTTCACTGTGATGGATTAGCCAACCATATCTATATTTCAAGTATCTGTAAGCTGTGACATGAAATTAACTGAAATAAATGGCTGCCTGAGCAAAAGGAAAAAATGTGGTATGGCACACTAAAATGCTCAGCAAAAATGTGCATAGAAGATACACAAATTTAAAAGTGCAAAAATGCTGGTGTAGTCCTTTAAATTGACCCATATACAGCATCTACATGACATGACATGACATGACAAATGATGCATTTCATGTTCGTTGATTTCTAATTAAGTATTTAATTATTTTAATGGCAAATTTATTACAGCTGAATTATTAAATTCGCTATCTAAAAGTCAATATTAATAAATAAAACCCAACCTTAACCCTAACTCCTCAAGCTAACATTAATACACTGAATTAAATTTTTTTTCACATTGATGCTGACAGAACTGGAAATGTAAGGAAAGTGTCATCGTCAGTGACAGCAGACGCTCAGATGTTCCTGGTGCTGAGCTGTGGGGAAGTAAACCTCCCCCCGAAGGTGGATTAAATCAGATAGTGTATGTCCTAATCCTCTCCCAGTGCAGCTTACTGTGCAGGCCAGACACTGGGCAGGACATGACCCCACCTCTACACTGTTTAAGAAACAGGCTCAAGATTTAAGACTGTGTTTGGGCTGTTTCTGACCATGCAAACATTAAAAGTACATTAACATGTGCCAAGACTAAAAAAGTGTTATTTCCACCCTGTTTCTAACAATTTGTTCACCGTGCTTGTCAGGGTTTTTCAGCCCAGACTGATGAAAGTCTATGTATCCCTTTCATTATGGGGCATGTTTGCTGCTTAACTGTGCTGGGTTTGGAGGTTAAATACAAAGAGTATAAACATGGGGATCACACCGCAGGCTGTCGCCAGGAAGGCTGGCTGCTCAGGTGCTCCTCTACCCAGCCTCTCACACTCAGACAAAGACCCTGCATCTTCTCTGTCAGCTTACGACATGAGATGTGTCCTTGTGTTGGCAGAGAAAGAGAAACCCCCTGCTGGACCAAGGGGGTTGGGTATTAGTGCCAGTACTCCCACCCCAGCGCGTCACTTCTCTCTCTACCGCTTCCTCTTCATCTCCTACCACCCAACCCCCATCTTTAAGGAAGGCAGGGCTCTGTCCCTGGCTCCTGGCTCCCACCATCTGTCTAACAGGCTGTATTTGTGTGATAGTGTCCTGGCCAGGCACTCGGTGTGGGGTCAGTCCAAATGAGGCCCCCTCAGATTAGCCGGCATTGTGCAGGTTGAGCCCTGATCAAGTGTTTGACCTGAGGTGGTGGATGGATGTCACACATCAACCCTCCTAAATCACCACAAGAGTATTACATTTGCCTGTCTATGGTCGTTCTCAAAGCAGCAAGACTTTTTAGTCCAACAAGTCCTCATACCTAAGCAACAAAGAAGGTCTTTTGGCTTCCAAAATGACCCACATGAGTGTTTTCTGACCTGACACCTATAGCTTAGGTCTAGTTAAATGTAGATAGCTACAACTACTAGGTCAACTACTAAATCAGCAGTGACCAACAGTATTTCTCTCCTCTGCTCTCACTTTGTGGTTTGGGGGCTCCTCCTAGCTGAATGAGGGTCCACGTGATGTATGGAGCTCCTATTCCAAACTGCCTAATCGATGGTCTTGGGTGGGGGGAACCATCGAGATCCTACCCTTAATTCTAACCCTGGCCTAACTAACATCAGGACAAACTACTGTTTCGATGCCAAGGCTACTTTGAAGTTACCAGTAATAACAAACTCTTCAGTATTCCATCCAAGGTTTTCAATTTGTGTGGTGTGAAGAACACTACAGCTTTTAGGGGCCACTGGCAGCACTTTAGACTTTTAGTCTTGTTAAATTAAATCACAGCAAATCATTTGCGACACTGCAGGTGGATACACTCTGCTTTTTAAAACAGGGTGCACATTTGTGTGTGTTTTCTTTCGAGATGATAAATGTGCAGCAATGCCCAGCTCATGACCATGGAAAGAACTGACAAACAGGAGGTGGTTTGAGGTCTTTGAACCAACACTCTGCTGAATCACAGCGCTGCCCTCTCCCTTCTCTCCAGAATAAAAGTCAAGAGAGGGCAGAAATGGTAGCACTCATGATCCACCACAATTATTCCAGCCAGTCAGAACATTCCCAAGTTGGATGTCAGATGAGCAAACAAGTGGACAATGCAGTAGCCTATCATTCCAAAGACTAATTGCTATTTGATTCGCTTAGGTCAACAAAATCATTCATTGATTTTTAGTACAGAAGTGAGGATCTTCCAATTCTCAATATCAGCCTCTTGTGCAGGAGACCAAAGGCAACATGCTGCATTAATAACTGACTGAAAGCAGTGTGCTGTGATCATGACACTGAGGACTGAGTCACAGTTTTGCACACAGTTCCACAATATGGAGACCATATCTGTGATGACAGTGATGACTGCTCCTCTCCAGTGGAGGGCTCTCATTGAGATTTCTCTCCCGAGCTCGTATTTGTGCCACGCTGATTCTTATGAATCCCCCTTTGTTCTTACACTCACAAGAAATATGATGTATAGAAACACTGTGTCTATGTGTGAAGCCCCCATGGTCCAACACGGACGTCGTGCTCTTCTGTTCCTTCCCCCTGCCGGCTGGCCCAGAGGATAGCATTGCTGAGATAAAGCAGGATTGTTTTGTTCCCATGATGTGATGGCCAACAAAGGCCCTTGATGAAACTGGCTGGCCCTCTGCAAGCCCACAATCACATTAGATATAGATGATGTCACTCACCCGCGCCAGCCCCGGCTACTCCAAGGGCAGTGAGGCCATGAGAGAGGAGTGATGAAGGTGGTGGGGGAGGTGATCTTTGTTTCACATTTCATCTGCACCAGCCTCCCCCTCTTTCCCTCAGTGGCGGCCAAGGTCTGCCTAATTTGCCCTTTGTTTCACATAGGTGGCAGCCTTCAGGAGCCGCTGAAGGAATAATCTCCGTGACCGGAGGCAGACACACGAGTGTCAGTGAAGTGCTGCTAACCTAGCACAGCTTAAGGCTGCTGCTCCGAGCTGACACAGACCAGTGGGGGCTGAGCAGACCCAGCCCTCCCCCCATCATCAGAGAGAAGACGGTGTTCAGACAAAAGGCAGGGATGCGTCAGCACGCTTCAGTCACTGACCGTAAAGCAAAGGGTGACAGGGGACCTTAAAAAGTTGACTGGCCACATCAATGAAATGACATTCCTCCATGATGCGGCTGGGACTTGTCTAGACAGCCAGGGAGCGATGTACTACCTGCTGAACATGGCAGAAGAATGCTACTGAAAGGAAAATTCCACCTTAAATAGATAAAGATGGTCAAAAAGAGTTAGGTTGTTACTCTCTTGGTATTTCTTGTTACTGAGCATTTTTACATTGTGATATTACTACTCAAGTCCTTTAAGCATGAATACTGCTTCCACCACTGACAACACCAGATATGATAACTGATGAATCATTTAAGTTGAGACATCGCCTTGTGTCCTGCCAAATAGCATTTTTCACTATTTTCTGACAGTGAAAGTGACATTGATTAGATAAGTGACAATGAACAAAAACTGTATTTTGAAATGTGCATTCTTCCATTTCTACACAGCACTCGATAACACTGGCAGGGTGCTGATAAATATAATGTAACTGCCTCAACTGTCCATTGTGACAGAATAAAGCCAATATATTCACTACATGTTGTTTTACCATTTAGATAAAACGATAAAAAAATATGTGAAATGTTGTCAAATGGAACAGGAATGGACAAAGGGAAGGTTTGGTGAAAACCTCAATGTGAATATCTCTTCTTGGCACATTAAAGAAAGAGACAGTCATTGAAAGATGTTACTTTCCATACTCCATCTCACACCTGAAACACACAGCAGCTCATGCATTATGCATGAGTGCGGTGAGTGAATGAATGGGATGCTGCTTTGAGCATCCAGGAGTCGTTCCCTGCAGTCATTCTTTGAGTTGCGGAGAAAAAAAAGCGCCTGATGCTCATTTTACATAAGACGACAATCTGGCATTAACTTCTTTTTCAATGAGCGTGGTGACAAAGTCGTTTGACAGGCGTTACTTTATTAATGCACGCTGGCCCCAGCAAGGAGCCGCAACGCTACAGCACATGAGGGATGTGCCCTAGTTTTCACAGCAGCACATGTATGTACGCATATGTGTGTGTGTGTGTGTGTGTGTGAGAGTGTGGGTGTGTGACATCAATACGTCAGAGGGGTACTTTCATCGTGTGTTCAGTGGAGGAGCTCTGACAGGGATCAGTTGAAAGTAACAATGTGAGAGCTGAGGGGAGCAAGAGGGAAGAGCGTTGCTGAACCTGATGAGTGCTGAGCCCGAGGTGGCGTTAATCTCACCACGAAATGCTACCCGCTGTTGACAACGGCGGCGGCGGCGGCGGCAACATCTGACAGGTGCTAATTGGCAATCACAGCCCTATAGGCTCAATAATGCACTTTCTCACACCTTTCGCTGAGTCAAAGGTGTGAGAAAAATTAAAACACCACTACTGTCTGTGAAGTTAAAGTTGAGAGGTCAT
Source organism: Holacanthus passer (assembly GCA_025331565.1). Classification (NCBI taxonomy): domain Eukaryota; kingdom Metazoa; phylum Chordata; class Actinopteri; family Pomacanthidae; genus Holacanthus; species Holacanthus passer. The sequence goes on along the minus strand of JAFREQ010000041.1, from coordinate 1,876,300 downwards.
GATAATTCTAAATAGAAGCAGACAGAGTTAGGTTTGTGGAAATTGTTTGGTCCCAGTAGGAACCCCTCAGGGTACTAGGGTATTATTACTTTTATTTTCATATTTATTTATGTTCTCTAAATAATTTCTTTTGAAAACTATATTTTTCAAAATAAAAGCCACGGCAATTCGGTCTGTATTAGACAAACCAAACACAAAATGCCCATGTCTAAGAGGAGCTTACCATGGTAAGCTATTAGGTAAAAAAGGATTTTTTCAAGATGCTGCTAATACAACAAAACAACATTACATTCATAAACTAGATGGTCACTTTTGACCTCTTAAGGTGTAATCAGACAAAACATGAAGCAAATTTTCACCATGCTTTATTACACAAGTTTGACTCTTGTGTAATCAGTTATCACACCAACTGCACTGACATTAGTTGGAGCTTGCTGAATGCAGGGATTTTCCCTGATCAATCAGAAGTGAAACATGTGACACGTAGCAACCACACAGCATCTTCCTGTAATATCAAGGTACAAAATGCCTTTATGTCTGTCTAGTTGTCAGTATTAATAATACACAAGGTCTATCCCAACTAATAATGCTCATGATCAGTCTTTTTTGGTGAGCTTTTTGTGACACCAGAGAAGATCAATATTTTCAGGGTGCAGTAAAGTGCTGCGTAATTTGTTGTCACCAGAATTTGATTTCCCCTGTGGGTCCATGTAATGCTGACGATGCAAGATGACCAAAACATGGTTGTAGAAAGCAGTGTGAACACGAACTGGACCAGAGCTAAACGTTCAGCTGTATATCTTTCCCCCTACATAAATGTAAATGTGATGTGCAAACATGTGTCAGCAGTGGGTGTTTTGTTTATTTCTAACAGGGAGGTCGACCCAATGGGAACACCCCCTCCCCGACACCACCAACCAACATCCATTCTTCATATTAAAATTGCAATTTCAATTTTTCAGAACTGTTATTAGGTTAAATACATATCTTGAAAAGGCCTATTTTTTGCTGGATGTTGATATTAAGCATTTTAATAAGTAGTAGTAATAATAGAAACTCAGTAGTCATGCCTCCCCTATTATATATATATATTCTGTACAGAGGTGGCTTTCTCTGAAGGTGTATTTTCAGCAGTGCAGAAAGAATAAAGGAGTGTGTCTTTCTTTGTTACTTGTCACTTTGATCATGAAGGTGCCACTGCTCTATAGAGTATATAGGTTGCAATATAGTATAGAATGGAGTATTTATAGGAAATAGTTTAGAGAATATTATAGAACCAAGATGAAACTAACAGAATTGTGGGACTGAGAGAAAAAGGTGCAGTTACAAATCCATGGTCGGGGCCATGGGTTATAACTTGCACACATCTCGGTCAGATAAAGGATCAATGAGTCGGTCAGAGTAGACTAAGATATTCAACAAAACAACCCCTCTGCCCCAACACTCTCTCTGCTACTAGAGGATGTAGGGGGGATGATAGGTCAACAAGGGGGGATGCATTTTGGTCATGGCATTCCCCCTCGTGTATTTTTGAGCTTGGACTTGGAGATTAAGCAACAAAAACAACATAAGGCTTTGTTCATGATCAAAGGTCGAATTCTGGGCTGTGTGTTTTGCTTGAGATGCAGGGTGGATAGAGTGCTTCAGTCCAGTGACCACAGTTCATCAATGTGTGTGGCTATGGATGTGAGGGGAAGGTGCGGACAGCCTGGTGAGTATTGCTTTTGTATTGGTGTTAGTGGGGAGTTTTAGTGCTGCATTGTCTAAAAGTCTATAGTGGTTCCACCCCTGCAAGAGAAAACTGTCATGGAAACAGATGATGGACGTACCTCTTCTGGAAGGCTAACGACCAAGCCATTCTCCGCTTGGCCCACCAGCGCCTGGAGGAAATACTCGCTGCAAGCAGCCAGCACGGCCCGGTGCCCGCGGAACTCCTTGCCCTCCACCAGGACAGTCACATCGCACAGGATATCCTGCTTCCGCTGGTCGTTGAGGCAGAGGAGGATATTGGTACAATGAACTGTCGACTCATACACATACATGGGGGCTTCAGGCTTCTCATCCACGGACATTCCGTTCACGCCCTGGAAATAGAAGCACAACAGAGAGGGGTCAGCTTACAGTCGAACCCAGCGAGCACATACCGCAGGGCTGACATCAGCCCCGGCGGCCTGCTGCTGCCAGCCTCATGATTCAACACATACGTACAAGCCTGACTGACTGCTGCTGTCTTAACATGGTCACTCCCCCTTTAACATTTAAAAGAAAAATGGTGTTGTACATGCCTCTGCTCAGTGTGGATCCATACAAAACACCCACACACATATTGACTTTGAGAGTAGTCCACGCTTCTGACTACACATTCAAATCACATGCACAAAAACAGGTAATTACATCAACAAATAAAAACAGACAGAACACACAGAATTTAAAAGCTAATTACATTTAAATTAAAGGTAGACAAGAGATCCCAGAGTACAGTGCGCTGTCCTTTTTGCTTTAGAGGTCCACATGTGTTTGTAATCTAAGAAGGACTCAGTGTAAAGGTATGCTGAGCAGCTTGGACACACTCTGCAAGAGAACATCAGCTGCAGAGAGGGTGAGGATATAAGTACAGGAGCAGCTTCTTCACAGGGTAAGAAGCCAAATGACAGCAGAGAGCTTGACTTTTAGCCACGAGATCAAAGAGTGCTGAATAATATGGTCACAAAAGTGCATATCTGCAACTTCAGACAAACAGCATTTTTTACCATCTGCTTTAAAAAATGTTATACTACGACTACTGAAGTCGAACCCACAATAAAGGTACAGTCTCCAGATAAATCCGGTTTCGAGGGCTCTGGGTCAAAAATGGAGCGCCACACTATGCTAAGCTAGGTTGATCATGTCCTAACTCCAGCTCTGCATATCAATCTTCTCATCTCACCCTTTAAAAGAAAGTATCCCAAGATCCCAAGCATTTGTTTAAAGGTAGATATTAACACAGGGCCCCTGTATAACACAGTGCAACAAGATAGTTGAGATTCAGCTGGGAATCCATCCTTGGATTACAGGAAAACTTGCAAGAACAGATAGAGGAAAAAGTAGCAGGTTGTCTCTGAGCATCATATAGCACATCATTTCTGAGGGCTAATACAATAAATAATATCAAATCAAAAAGTGTGACGATTCACTGTGGCTCCAACTCTACTGCCTGGCTTGAGTCATGGTAAGTCAGCGTAACTCCACACTTCCATCAAACCCCAAGAAGGGAACATAACAGCATGATTTTCCCTCCAAACGTTCCATCCTGCTCATCCTGTGATGACAGACGCGCAGCTATCTTCCATGAGAGAGCCCAGCACACACACACACACACAGACACAACTTCTAACTAAAGACTGAAATTAGCTCTACTACTCTCTGTAATCTGCTGAGACAACACCACAATAATTGAAGAAATCCAGACCACATTTGTTGCATTTGCTGCCCTCGGCGTGTGGTGGAGGCATTGGGTGATTAAGAGTGAAAGGACCCTCAATAAGAGCAGAATTTCGAACTTGAGATGATGTGTGTGATTTCAATTATTAAAATTAGTGTTTCTTTTAAAATCCATGCCTTAATATGAGGTGACTTTGTCCTTATGTCCTAAGAAAAGTTCCCATCAGGTTTTTAGTTGGCGAGCAAGCTACCAAACAAAAGAAGAGGTCTAGTAAATGTGACTACACTCATAACATTGGAATTTTTCCTTCTTATAATTGGAGAGAAAATAATCTGATGAAATGCTGCATATTTAACTTGTGCTGCATTTGATTGACAGCTCATGGGTCATATAGCAGCTCATTATATATATAAGTTAAGCAAAGGAAGCTCTCACTGACTCAAACTTTTATGCATGAAAAATGCTTGGCAAGAGGAGAAGTGTTACTGAAAATAAGAAAGCACAGCTAACATCCCTTAAATAAAATAAATAAAATTTAACACAGTCATGAGGGCCATCACTTTCCATAACACGATAATGTCTCCCATCATCCAGGATTCTCAGAGACAGAGGATCTCTAAGGCCTAAGGAAAGATGGTGTGTGCGTGTGGAATGGTGCGAGTGTCTCTACTACTCCAAGTGTGAAAATGGAGACTGAGAGGCATCTTCACCTTGCAAATAGAACCAGCTCCCATCTTGTGAAAATAGGAGTCTATCACAGTGTAAATGGAAAGGGATGGGGTAGAGATGCAGAGAAGGAGATATACTGCAGTTGATCAGCTAAGACTCTGATCACTGACTGTGGTTACACTGGCAATTGGCCTTCTGAAGGCAATCAATCAATCCAGCTGACAGTTCACACAAAAATAAATAGGAGAGCTGGAAGAAATCAGGCATTCTGCTTCTTTCCATGTACCACAGTTAGCAGTCATGCTGTAGACACCACAATCAAGCCTTTGAAAAACCTGCGTTCGGCACTATCATTGCATAAACGGTGCTCTGTTAAAGCATCAATTTCATCAGCATACAGAGAGGTTACAGTAAAGACGGTGAGTCTGAGATACATTCTGATATAGAATATAAAGTAACTGGTAGGAGTATTTAAATGAAACTCTTTAATTCAAATAATAAAAAGGCTGCAGGTAAATGCAGGGAGATCACCAGAAGAACAGTTTCAAGTGTTAAGCAAGGTTGGACGAATATGTCATCCCTCACCACTTCCTCCATGCATGATTGTCACATTCTAATTCTTTATTCTGCAGAATATTGCACTAAATGCTAAACTGACAAATGTTGGAAAGACATGGCAAGAATGGCATCCCCTTACAGATTTACAGAGTCGTGGAGGAATTTTAAGCCTTGGATCAGCTGCGCCTAGCCTCACATAACACACAACACAAACACCGACAATCAGCTGAGCTGGAAGCCAGACCACTCAGCCAACTAGGGTGTTTTAGTTGATGATGTAACTTGTCACCTATTGAAATTCTCAAATGTCACGACGACCTATATAGGCCAGGCATTGCAGATGAAATATTCAATTGACTCAGCAAACGCACTGTCCTATTTTCAACCTCGGTTTCATGAAGCAACTGATTTACACAGTTGACAGCTTTTCCCCAACAATCAGCATCTTTGAAAATCAGACGCAAATACTAATCACAGCCCCGTTCGTGGTGCTTTCCTCCTATCAAGTGCAAGAAGGGATCGTGCTGATGCCTCAGCAGAGGAGAGCGCTTGTCAATTTAAATATGACGTCTGACACAAGCAAATGCGCACTGAGCTTAGCCCACAATGAGGGAAGTGAAAACTGTGGGCTGGCTTTGCGAGGCTGCACTGACCCATGAATTGCATTAAAGTCTTTTCATATCAGACCATTTGTAGATTCAGTTGTTTACCTGTGACAGAGTCATAGTAATGAAATGACAATCTACTGCCACTACAAACAGTCTGGTGTGGGGGCTCTTGTGGAACAACTATGCCAGTCCAGACTTTCCTGTGGTTCTGGCCGGTCCAACTGTTGTATAGTTTGCTTATTTCCTCAAAACATTTCTCAGTTGGCTTTCTTGGTCTTCCAAGAATAATGTTTCCAGATGCGGTTGTGAGGTTCAGAACAATCCAAACATGCTATTTCTACCCTGGAATGCGCATTCGCTTCACTTGGACTTCAGATGGTTTGTTGCAGCGGGAGGAAAATGCAAGGATGACACAAACACAAGGCGCACACACAAATACAGTGCAAGCATATTCACAAACACACACACAGACAGACACATACCCAGACACACACACACACACCACAAAATAGCAGGTTGTGGCAGAATTCTGATTAGAAGTGCTGATGGATGCAAAAGATTCCCTTTTTCTTTCTTTTTTTGAATTCCAGGGTCAGTTGTTGACGGCAGCACTTTCTGCCACACTAATACACACGCTGCCAACCTTCCTGTGAGTTGCTTACATTCCTGTGTAGATCAAAAGCGCAGCGGGGTGGTGATGAGTACGCCCCAGCAGCGGTCAGAGCTGACTTCAGGGTTTACTCCTGGAGCCAGAATGCTCATCTGAGGGAGGCTCATGAAGACTAATGTGGCTGGAGACCCGTTACTTCTATATTACACATTATGGCAATTATGCTTGTGGAGCTGCGGTGCGTCGCTTAAAGTGTGTGTGCAGAGCAGCAAACTGCCACATGGACAGAAGGCACTTAAGAAAGGAGCTGCAGGTAACATCCTGCTAAATAATGTTTTCGTGATGTTCACCTGTCGCTGTCACAGCCTCCATGTCTGCAGTCACTATACCTGCTGCTGCCCAACCACTGTCTATTGGTCAGATTGACTGCTTACTTACACACTAGTAGTTTTGCCACTACAGGGGTCATACAGTTTGATTTTATGGTTCACAGTATCACAGTACTCTGTTCGATCTACTGCTGTCACCAAACTGTCCAAATCATAAAATCTTAACAATCTAAAATTATTATTTATTTGCTCTCTTTGTGCGTGTAGTATGTAGTATTAAGATATACAGTTGGAAGCTGGTAGAAACAGCTCGCCCGGCTCTGTCCGATGCAAAAAAACACACCTACAAACTGCTCTAAAGCTCACTGATTAACATGTTATCACATTTGTTTCACCTCCACAAGCAGAAACGTAAAGATGACAATTTGTGGTTTCAGGGGAAGTTCCGTATGCTACTCCAGCTCTGTATTTAACGCACACATGAGATCGATATCAGTCTTCAGAAAGAAAGCACATATTTCCCAAGATGTCCATCTATTCAGTTAAGCAAAACTGATTTAAAATGCATTCTGGGTAAACGAAAGATTAAAGAGAAAAAGTAATTCTGAAAAAAATGCCCACAATTTCCCAAATCCCAAGATGATGTCTTCAAATTGCATTATGGTTTATAAACTGTAATTTTAATTATAATAGAATTTAGTACAATATCAAGCAGAAAAATTCCGTAACAACAAATCATGCCGTTTGCAAAGCTGGAACAAGCCAATGTTTGGCTCTTTCACTTGATAAATGACTCCTATTATCTTAATTGTTGTTACTTTGAGCTACAAAGAAGAATTTAACATGCACAAAGAGACAATTCAGAGCAGCACTCTTGCATCAGTGACACACATCGTAAATTGTGAGCTATGTTTTCCTATTTTATGTAAATTATCAGCAGGTCATAGGCGGCACTGATCGTTACCATGGCAACATAGCTGAGATTATTTTTATGCATTACTTCAGAATAAGAGAAAAAATAAAACTGGACTAACTAAAACCAAGCGAACACAAGTATTGAGAGAGGAAAAATAAGAGTTGAAGAGTTGAAAAGGACAAGCAACAGGATGTTTGAGTCAGTATCATATGACGTGGTCTTAGTTTGGGGACTTTTAAGTGGGAGTGGTGTGAGGGTGGGGTGGTAATGTGTGACAGTGCGTCTCATAATGTGCTCTGTGATGTGTGTCCTCACTCTTTCTGGGTCTCAGCAGAATAATACGCAGGGTGTAAAGGGGCAGGGACTGATAAAGACCCTGTGACATGGACTAAAGCAGACCAAGCAAATCAGAGGACCTTGAGTGGAGATTGTTTTGTCAATGACTCTGGTCTTATTTTTGTAGTTTTGGCCATCATCCATCCATCAGCCATGATAACATTGTACTCACCAAGGTCATTGCTGAGATCTTGGAATGCAGCAACATTTACAAAGAGGACCGACGGGGCAACAATCACAAGCAGTCTGAAATGTAATCTCTTATTACACAGGAAATCTTTGTGCGCACACAACTATGGCAAGGACGGTGGGTCAAAGAAGAACCACGACGCCGGACTTTAGACTGCAATGGATGTTTACAACACCTTGGGTAATACGTAATGGTAATGTTCACCTTTGTTCACCTTTGTTTTCTTTCCAAGTGGGTTTGGTTCGATTGTCTCACCGTTCATGTTTCTTGCCCTTTCCTTGTAGCCACGTCGCTGTGTTCTTGGATCTCAGCAGTTAACTCAGCGAGTACTGTGTCATTATTACCAATCAAAGCAATGGTCAAGACTATAAACATAGGAACCAAATGGCAATAACAAGGCTCGTCAATCATTTTCAGAAGAATCCTTCTTAAATTGTATTTTGTTTGTTGCATTCTTACCATCACTTGTTAACATATCAATATGTTTTCCATAAGTTCCTGACAGATTAGTGCCTTAAACAATGAATCGGCATAGAGCAGAATGAGGCTCTCAGGCACCTACTGCAAATTATGTGTTGTTGCGAATAACAAATTCACAGACAGGAGGCCTAAAGCACAACTTACTCTGGGACAATAATTTTAAAATCTTATGTTATTGGGATGATTTTGTCCATTGGAACATATACATGGCACAACTGGGACAAAATACAAATGCATCCTGTGGCTCCATGTAATAAACAAGGTTAGTCTCAACTGCTGCTGCTACAGTCTAATAACATTATCCACTGAGTCCGTACAGTCAGAGTGAGACTAACATGAACACTGTGTCACTGTGCACAATTAGGGAGGAGGACTCCTGCCAGATGACTGTAATTACACTGAGGATGAACATGGTTTTAATTGGAATTATCAAATTAGGCCTCAGCAACAAATGCCCTTGGAGCTGTGTGAGGTGGCAAATGTCAACATGGATGGTGATGGTGACGATGGGTAGGTAAATGGAAGCCCTCATCTGGGGTTGATTATCATGTAGGGTTCAAATGAAAACCACATACAGATCTGCATTATAACAGTATCTGAAAGCAAAAGAAATGCAAGCAGAGATAAATAATGTACTAATGTAATAAATATACTGTCTTGGAATGTAACATGCAGATTGTATTTTTGGAGGGGTTTCATTTCCTCAGGTGAAACAATCTGCTTCTCCATACCCCCAGATTAGTTTTTGTGACAGTGTTGGTCAGTGTGACACGACATTGATTCATGAGTCTGAATCTGACAGCTTTCAATACTTCGGTCCACAGCAAACAATTGTCGGATATGAAATTTGTTAAAAGGCTAAAATAACACTTTGACTTGCTGTTAATGGATGAATTTGATTTAAATTCATATTTTCATTTTACAATGTTGAAGCAACATATCAGTTTATATTTGTATTGAATGTACCAGAGTCTTGAAACACATGCATGTCTAAAGATATAGCACATCCTACATTTAAAGCACCAAATGTGTCTCCGTCAAAAAGTGGTGCTAATCTTACCCAGGATGTTGTTTCTCTGTGGGACAAACTGCAGAGATCATCGGAAATGTGTTAATGATCTCCGCCAGGCATAAGCCTCCAAGGGATCATGCGTATGGTCATGTGTGTCTGCGTGTGTATCTGTCCACACCTAATTTTGCATCCTACCTGACCGATCAGCCTTTTTTGTGCACATTTTTGACTGTATGCTCATGGTTCACAATTTTCAAAAAACCCACTTTATTGATTGCTCAGTTTTATACCGCCATTGACTGCTGAGTCCTCACTCCTCTTAACCAGCTGGTAGGGGCCATAATTGATCAATGACTGCTTGAGTTTGGAATCTTGTTTGTGACAGAAAGGATAGGGACAACATGGCGATCACATTTTAAATTGATATTTTACATAGCTGGTCTTTTGGAAGCTACACGTTGTCTCTCCTTCATTCCACTACGCTCATGCATACATGCTGGACACACAGCCTGCCTCCAGACATACCTGGCAGACATCTGCACGCTACTGAGCACACACTTCTACTTGTTCATTACAAGCACCAGAAATGGAGGTCAGACACAGGGATTGATTAAGCAGGGATTGCTTTATCTGAGCTTTAATAGAAATGTTAATGAGGATGTGCTCACTTTTTTCAAATCCCTCCCTGGCCATTCTCTGCTAGTACACTCCTGCTCTATTTCTCTACTTCACTGTTTAAGACTCTAAGGGTCTAAATTTTAAAAGATGGTTAATATACCTCTAATGAATTCAGTGATCGAGAACTGGTCATGTAAAAACTCCACTTCATTTTACAAATGATGTTTCTCACTGTTGTAACTTCAGTAAGATTACGTGGTTGTCTGTGGGTTGACGCAACTCTCTGACCCCTGTGGCTTATGACACTATTGCAAAACCCATTGAATACCATCAAATGTGCATTGTCATCAAGACTAAAAACAAGGCCACTTTTGTTGGTTCCCGAAAAAACATTTTCTTATTGCTCAATGTGTTTTTCATCTGCAACTGTTGCTATTGCAGACAGAAAGCATGTTGCTCGGGCTCTATCATACGCCTAGAGAACTGTCTCATTTCAGCAGAAAGACCATCTCCCTGTCAGCATTCAGCCAACAATGTCAAATCACAAATAAATCGTTTCTAAAGGAAAGGCCATTCTTAGCAAGCGGAAGGAAGGCTGACTCTCTGCATTGCAACAGACAAACTGTAACTTAGGAAGTAACTGAGTGATCAATTCATAATCTGAAGTACAAAAAGAGAACTAAACTATGAGATTTTTTCACATCTTAACAAACTTAAGCCTTCCACCAGTTTCTTTACACCTTGAAGAAAAGTGGTGAGTGATTATTCAAATAAAGAATGTCTGTGGTGTTTGGTATCAAAACATGCTACATAACATCACGCCTGAAGTAAATTCCTCTGCTTAAGATTTTAAGACAAGACTGAAGCTGAGCAGTTTTTTGGGGCTTTCCAGTTCAACCACAGAAAGTTCACATCAACATCCATGGCGGAGGCTCCTTGTGCTCCACACTGCTGATAAGGTAAACAGCCTTTCAGAAGGTCACTGGGTTGCTCATATTGATCCTGAGATAATATATGCTAGACAGCCACGTCTGAGACAAGCTGCTGATGCTCACCAGGCCCTGCTGATTACATACTGAGGAATGTGGGAGCATAATGAGAGTGTTTCTTTGCCATGTTTGATCATACTGACATAGATGGATATTTTTTTCACGAGAACATAGGCGCTGTCACGTAATGCACACGATATGCAGATACTCCAAAAATCTATTGCATAAAAGCAAAATACATACTTCCTCGCTCTCTGTTTTTACAATAGGTGATGTTCAAGAAAGTTCGAGGTAAAGCTAACACAGAGGACAGAGAGTCATCTCAGGCTACGGCTGGAGTTTATTATGCTCATGTCCATCTACAAATGGATCAAGTGCTTTTCGCTCCAGATGGAAATCAATACTGTCTCCCTCTGCTTCGATTGGGACTGAGCAAAGACAACACAGCATCAACCCTTTAAGAAAGCTTGCCCCAGACACAAGATTGAACTGGACTCCAGAAATGTTGTCCTTGATCTAATTTAAATGTCTGGCCTGAGGGGGGAACTTCTCTGGAGTCCCTTCATGTGCTGCCCTTAGCAACACCCAGGTCTAGTGTGGTCATGTGACTGGGGTAACTTGGGTAGGTGAAGGCCCCTGGGTGTCGCCGAGCTGCAGACCATCTTGCGGTGCTCCTGCAGCTGACACTGATGAATGGACTGGCTGTGAGAGCGAGCCTCTGTCTGCACGGCCCAGAATGCACTTGCACAAACCTGCATCTATCTGCAATCGGCCTAATTAACACCAGAGCTACTTCATCTCCCAGCAATGGAAAGGTCCAGGCAGTGACCTCAACCATGTGGATCAATACTCAAACCACTGCAGAGATTTACCTTTTACAAGAAACACTTTGTGTCGAGCACAAGCTGCATGGAAACCATCAAATACAGCTGGATTAAACACTAAGAAACTCATTTTCAGAGCAGCTGACATCTGCATTAAAAATACATTTAGGCTTATGTCTTTGACATAAGGAAAGACAACAGAAAGACAAGACTTGTCTTCAAAACTTGCCACCGCAGAGTCTTGCATCTATATCTATTACAACACCACCACTCCAAAAGATATTAATTGTCGTATCTTGCTGACTAATCACTCGAAAGACCTGCTCATATCAGAGAACAAAATCAAGACAAACAACAAAGAACACCATCCAGAGCTATGGTTCACTGTGCGACCAAATCAGTTTTACTCAAGCAAAGACACACGTGCTATTGAGGAATTTTTTTTTTGCCTTGCTGAAATGCAATAAAATCAGTTTCACTGAAGCCACCTGTTGCATAGGATCAGGCTTGATTTTCATATCTCAAGACTCTTCTTTTCCATCTATTCAAAGTCACAGAAATAGAAAACAACAAGCCTTGAAAGCGTCAGCTGTTAGCGCACGACATTACCTCAAAAAGGCATCAGTACAGATCCAGTCATCTTGTTATTCCAGGCTTTGCTCTGACAACTTTCTAATGTCTCTCACTGTATGTTACCAACAGCATCTGAGCCTATCAGTGTCTGTGGGTGGTGAGTATGACTGAGGAAGTGAGGTATGTGTGAGTGTGTGTATGTGTTTGTGTGATGGCATGCCAGAGTATTTTTGGGCCCTGCCTGCTTAAATGCAGCTTGCATGAATCATGACTTCCCACATAGTAGGTCAGTGAGTGGGGTGAGTCATATTGCTGTCTTATATGGTAACACGCTGCACATGTGATAGAAACACTGGGGTTATCTATAGACCGGGCTCACAGCTCTGTCTCAGCTCTGTCTTGGTCTTCAGATGATATTAGAACCCGTTTGCCTTTGTTTAATCTCATCTTTTATAACTTATTATAGCAAATCTCTTTTTAGTTTTGAACAGTCTGCCCAACATTTTGGTGTGACTCAACCTGACTCAGACCCATTTTGGTTTTCATTTGACACAGCTTTCACGTTAATATCACAGCAGCCTTACATTACTGCACAAATGCACAAGATTCACCACAAAGGACAAATATACCATAATTCTTTGCCAGAATTTTGATAGACAGACAAATGCATTTCCTACCTCACGCTTGATATTTGCACTGACAATGACAAGGCACACCTGCACACACAATAATCTGTTTTTCTAAACCTCTTCCTGTGCGATTGGCTGAATCAACAAGGAAACAAGTTTGGTGTTTGCAGACACCTCAGTTTGCAAGTACAGAGAACCAGCTCACGATGGAAGTGAAACATGCCAAAAACCATCGCTACAAGAGGGAAAGCGTCCTTTGAAGGATTGGATTAGGATATATGGAGTGTTTTCCAGCAGCAGCCACAGAAGGAGCAGTGCTAATTAGGCCAGTGATTGGCAGGCTAAGGGCCTGCTAGCATGAATGTGCCCAAGACTGGATTATGTGCTGCATTATTAATGGGGCCCAGTGGAAGCGGATGGAGTTGGGGGTAGGGTCGAGGTGGAAGCCTTTATTTGAAACAATAAGTTCAGCGCATGCATGAAGTTGAGAAAAATTCAACCGTCAATTTTGACCAAAAAAAAAAAAAACCTCACGCTCAGAGCACTCATGGAAAAAAGGCAAGTGGAAAGTCTCTCCACAGGAAAGAGCTGACACAGAGGCATCGCCCACGTCAAAACCTTCAAAAGCCACGTCTGTATGCATGTATGTGTGTGTGTGTGTGTGTGCAAAGCCAAGAGTGTGTGTGCAGGCGTGTGATCATGTGTATATGTGTGAGTGGGCTGCAGGGTACAAGTCTGCTGAAAAGGCAAAGAAAAGCACTTTTTCACACATTGCTCTTACATGTGCGACATCTCAAGTTTTGGGAATACATACGAACGCTGTTGTCATTGTAGCAACATGCATAAACATGCAAAATGGGAGCGATGGTGTAAATATCCAGCTGAGATCAAAGGAGCCACAAAGACAGGGTGAGAGGAAGACGAAAGACAACATTTACTGATGTGACTGATTGTAATACGCCCCGGACGAGCACAGACAGACAGCGCGTCTGAAAATTGAGGGTTCGAGCTGGACGCCACGCTGGTGCGTTTTCACATCAAATTCTTCCTTGTTTATTTGTTTGCGTGCTGTTGTCGCGTCTTGTTCTGCAGTTCTAGCTGCCGTGAGAGACCACACACGAGACCAGAAGGCCGTGTCGGCGGTTCCCAGCCAACCATTCACAAACAAGCTTGTTTAACAGTGCGCTTCTTTTTTTCCTTTGCCTTACAAAGTCAAAAAAGGTCAGTGTACATATAGCTGTCATTCATCCTGGATGTTCGACAATGACGCCGGCATTTCCTCTTCTGACTAAAACGACCCTGATCGCTTGGAAATATAATATGAGGAACATGTGGATGAGGCTCTTGGAAGCGCTCAAAGCACCTTAGTTACAAAAACAAATACAATACAGACATGACCACACTAACTGTCACACTGCACAAAAGCACAGAAACAATATCCAGTTAAGAATTAAAATATGTAAACAATGACTGAGAGTGCTATTTTCCAACTTCCAAAATCACGTCTTGCTCAGTATTGTTCTAGGGCATACAAAGAGTAGTGTTATGCAAGATAACTACAGTACATCCAGTGATAGAGCACAGATATTTGCTTATCAAATATTTTCTATTCATCCAATCTCATTTGATTGTCTTTAAAAATTGACATTTGACAGCTATTTTTTTTTTTTGCAGTGCCTTTGGACTCAATCTGAAATGGAATGGAAAATGGAAAAAGCTACTCGAGACCCAATATGAAAGAGATCCAGGCTAAGTTGACCTGTTCCAAAACGTGGTGGACCCGGACACCACCATGATGCATGACGCGCCACCAGATAAAGAGCATCTGTGGAAAAAAAGACTAAAAGAGACTTGTATCAAAATAAATGTTTCTGCTGTGAAGATCATGACACACCGTGTGATCACGGTTGAAAGAAAGTCTGCTCGGATTTATTCATGTATTATGCATATTGACACACAGACTGGAGACCTGAGGCAATACAGCAGGACCAGACCCAATTACACTGACCTAGCCTGATTCCTGTGAAGACCTGTCCCTGACAGCACAGCATCTTCTTACTGCTTCAGTAACACTACACAAAATGGAGGCTGAGACTGATCTGTTGTTACACCTATTATTATATTTTAAATCTATTTTCCAGATGATTTAGAGCCTCCCATGTGCGAAATAAATCTGTGCTTAAGCTTTTCATCTTCTAACTCACAGTTGTATGACTGTGATTTTGAGTGTTAACATGGTGTGAAGAGTGTAACTATCTTTTGCTGACTCTCACCTCACTGGCTTGCCAACTCTAAGGTGATCAGACAGGTCACAAAAACCTACATGTCATGCAGGCAGTGCATGTACAGGGATCTGCTGAACAGCCGTCACTGTCAGTTTACTTGATGCCAGTCTGTGGTGCAGGAGGACGCATTCACATGTTCCAACACTTGAAGCTGAGCTAGAAGCACACTCACATTACCCGGCCAGAGAATGGCCATACCGGGTTAGATGACCCACTGGCAGCGACAGCCACGCAGTGTGAGGGAGCTAATTTAGGAAGTGATGTGAGTGTGAAAATATACATACACACACATGCACCACACACACAAGGGGAAGGGGACTTCACTGTGTGACTAATTGGTGTACCACAGAAGTAAGTTTACCTACACACACATATTGCAACATCATGCCTTTAACAAGATCTGCACTGACATGCTGCTTCAATGCTGTGTAATAATATGTTGCTAAATACATAAAAGAATCACATGACAATAGCACAAAATAGACACAATTATCAGGTGATTATCATGTGAGGTGTTTCATTTTGAATAGGAGCAAAGCTTTGGGTTCAGGTTAGGGAGATGACAAAAGGTCAAACATGAACTCACAGTATATCAACCATGCATCCTTTTCTCCGACAAATGATCATACAACAACAACCAAGGCATGATGTGTTCATGTGTGCATGGTTATCTTTTGACAACTTGGTCTTTTTCCCTTTTAAACCCAAAACCACAGCCTCTACCTCACTTTGACCAAGTGTATTACTAGCCTGAACCTGACAGCAGATGTGATGCAGGACAGGAAGCTTGGTCTGTGGTGTTAAAGTCTTGTATGCACTCTACCACCATCCACTGAGGAAAACATCACCACTGAACGTAACCCAGGTTTCCCCCAAAACACCTTTGCTAAAGAAATGTAGAACTAGATGAACATATTTACTAGGATATGGGGTTGAGCCAAGACATGCTGCATGGTAATTATGTATTGAACCTTAACACTTGGCTCAATGACTGAAATATGTCTGCAGAGCTGAGTATTGAAAACGGTCAAGTATAGAAAGTTGGCATTGAGTGGTCAGACTGTTGCTCTTGTTTCCTTAATCTATGATTAAATATTTCCTTATCTTTAGACAAAGTCTGAACAAATGTGCTGAGAGAATTTATTTTAAATGAAAAAAGGAAGTTGTGAAACACACGTTTACATTCTTTACTTCAATGTATGATAATGAATCATACATTGAAGTACATCATACATTTCTCCTGATATTTAGAAACTTACTGAAAAACATAACCCAATAACTGCTAAATTATTTTTCCAAAAAACAACAAGAAAAACAGGACATAGTCACAGCATCACATATGCTAAAATTCACAGTGACAACGGAGATTAAGCCATGTGTAGTGTATGGACTCTTAGCCAAAAGGTGGCATCAGACTCATCTGCCAGAGTCAGAACACATGTTGCTTGTGTATTGACTGGTAATGTATTGTGATATATTGCAGTATCACTGACAACCACTGCTTCTACTTGCCCCTCTGTAATCTCTCTAATCTCAGTGGTTTCTCTAACCACTGTCATGCTCATTTCACAGCATTTGGTGAAGCACAGCCGTCTGTATCATGTGCAAGAGTTTGCAGGTTTCACACAAAGCAATCATTAGTCAGCTGATTTCAGTGATTTCAACAGAGGTACCTCCAAAGGTAACGCTGGCCTAACATGACTGTGAACCACAAAAGTCCTGTATACAGCATCACGTAACTTAAACGTGCTTGCTAAGTAAATGGTAAGCTCTCCTAACAAACATGATACGTAATATAGATATATTATCTACTGTCAAGCGTCAGTGCAGATCATGTCTCATAGATCAGCCAGAGCTGTCAAAGTACGTCAACACAAGCTCTGACTGTCTCAAATCAAGTGCGAGGGCACAGAATGAAAGGTTATGGTTTCAAGTGTGCGCAGATGTGACACAGAGTGCGGTTAGTGGCTTTTCTTGATGACTCAACCCGAGAAGAGAAAGCAGTGCTTATTGATTGGACCTCCTTGCACGCCCAGGCATCACAAGTCACAGTGGAAATATTCGCGGGGAGGAGGAACTGGATCACCAGCGAACAGTTTGTCAAATGTTGGAGGTGTTGTTTGGTTTTGATGACTTGGTTCCGATGGTGAAAGTAAACAAAAAGTGGGTCATAGACACATTTCCAAATGTATTCAAGATGGAGAGATTCCTTAAAATTCCTTCAAAACTTGGAGTCAGTCTGTGTCAGTCTGCAGTGATGCTGTCTGATACTATTTAGCAGTTATAATTCCATCACCTGCAACATCAACATTTTTTCTGTCATAGGTTGACAAAGGAAACAAGGCAGAGCCCTCCGTCATAAAGCCCTTCCTGAGTAATTATTGTGTTTGGCTCCAACCTGTGATGTATTTACACATGGGTGGGCCAGTTGTGCCATGCAGCCATTAGAGCAATCTAAGAATGTAACTACAGCTCTAAGACTGAGAAACAATGACAAACTCAAACATGGCCTCTCCCTCGATCTTGTAATGTCATTAAACACATATGGATTTTATTGGTCAAACTTCTGAATGTTTTTTTCCATTTCACAAAATTCCTTTTTCCGTGCGCAAGAAACAAGAATTTAACTCCCTGCTTGGCTTGGTGGGAGTAAATTCAGACTTGGTTTGGAAATTCATTAATGGTTTGTTGGTTGGGATGTGCTTTCTCACTTGTTCTTTAGTAAATACTCACCCTCCTACTTTATTGTAAATTGTTCCCAGATCAAAACAATACCAAGCGAGCCCTGACAGCATGAACACAAAGCCTTCCCTCTCTGCTGTGCTTCCAAATAGCCATCTTGTGTGGCTCTAAAGGAACAGGCCACTGTTCAAATAACTCAGCTACAGTCTTGGCTCTTGAGAGATCAATATTTATCTCTGGGGTCATTGATTTGTTCTTGATTAAAACACTGAACTCCAACAAGTTCAAGGAGAAAGAGCACTGAGAGCAAAAGCAGGCGGTCAGTCCCCCAGACACCTGATCTCAGACCAGCACTGACCTCAGTTCAGCACTGACCTCAGTTCAGCACAGCACAGACACTGATGGTATATAGTGTGGATGACATTTTTCTGAGCAATGTGTGATTGATTTTTCCATCACGGCTGGAAATGACTCATCCAATAATCAGTTGATAGCACCATATCTATAGTTGACACACAGTAAGTAAAAGCTGGACTATTTGTTTTCATATATCGATCCTCTTCTAATGTGATTTATTTTTTCCTCACACTTCCTCACAAATTCTCAAATCTAGAGATTTCTAGGGCATTGACTTGATGCTCAAGCTAGTCTTTGTTAGCTATATATATTTAATAAAAAAATAGTCATTCATCATCCATTGCAGTCTGGCCTTTGACTTTACAGCTTGTGAATGCAGAAAGACATGTATTCTGCTATTTGTTACTAGTGTCATTATGGCTGAGAGCAACAAGGCTGACTGATGAATATGATGCCAAACTGAATGTTCATATCTCCATCTTTCCACCTCATAAAGATAAATACACAAACCTAGTGTATCAAAAGGAGAGTATCTTGATGACAGTGTGTCATTTAGCATTCACCTGCTATAAGTCCTTTTCTGCATGTAAATTTCCCTTTTAGAGCAAACATGAAAAGAGTGACTGAGGGAATTTTTTACGCTCTGTTTTATTCACCAGTCAATCAAAGGGGAATTAATGTTACTCATATGCAAATGGTTTATTTTAAGGGTAAGTGGTTCATATTAGGAACAAATTTCCCATCAGTCGCTTTTAAAGTCAGTGTAAGAGGGGAAGTCTGTTTTCCTTTTAAACTGTACTTACATATATGATATATGTTTCATTTCAATATTGGGTCAAATGACTGTCAGAAAGGGTCGCTCTTGGTGAGAAACCTAAAGATAATTGTGCCGTGTACATGTCATATCATTCAGACTATAATTATGAGCAGCTGAGTGGGAAAAGCTGAGTTGGACATTTCTAGAATTTCCGACAGCTACAGTTTGCCCAAATTGACAAAGGAAATAGGAAAGTGTCAACAAATCTGTGGCAAAATCACTGATAGTTACAGCTTCATAAAATTCAAACTCAACACTAATACAGCAAATTTGGCTAATTCAAATGGAGCTATACACTATTTGTATCTGGTTTCATTTGTTAGGGAAATGTTTCAATCAGATATGACCATATCTGAATATGTCTTGGAACATTTTGTGTGTTCTGTGTGCTGCTGCTATGTTGGCCAAGACACTCCTGAAAAAGATATTTTTTACATCTCTGAGCCACTTTTCTGGTTAAATTTAGTTAAATGATTAATCAGTTAATAAAAAAAGAATTAGATTAACTGATAATGAAAATAATAATTAGTTGAAGGCCTAATTTAGTCCACCAGCTGCTACTGCTAGAAACACATCAGTCTCTACGTGCTACAGAAAAAGCCACATGGCTGTACTTTGACACTGCTTTACACTTTCCAGTTTAACAGGTAGCAGAAAAGAGTCCTGCCGTCTTGCACTGTGTCTCAAAGGTCAGCCTCCTCTGCCGCTCTCACTCAGCCTAAAGTCAAGTGCAGAGCAAACATTACACTTACTGACAGAGGAGGCCAGCCTTCCTCTCAGATTAGCCCTGTGGAAACCTCTGGTGAAAAAAAAATCGCAGACGCAAGCTGCTGCTATTTGCGGATGAGAGACGGCACTGGCTGAAATGACACGTTGGACGACGGTCTGCCGGAGAACATTGGCTTTTCTAGTGGCGCACGGTTCTTGGAAAGGCATGATTGATGCACATCTCCGCTCAAGCGTCTAAGCATTTTAGCTCATAGCCTTCTCGCGGCCTGCAAGAAGGCCGCTCTTAAGCTCCAAACAGGGCTACATGGCCCTTCTTTATCCTGCCACTGTTTCCTGACCGAGGTCAACCTCTCTACACGCCGCAAATTACTCCCTGAAACGCTGGCAGACAGGGCCGTGGAGAAATTGCCATTTGTTTGTTTATGGTTCAGACTGTGCACTAAGTCCCGTATCGTAAGAGGCTATTTTTAGCTGCATAATCCTTCAATGGATTCATAATGACCCAGACTGGCCAGATGACAAAAATAAACATAAAAAGCCTCATGTTATGGAGTACGCTGGGTTTATGTCTGATCTGTCATTATTTTGGGCCTTTAAATTTCCATAATGAAAAAAGAATTCTCTGCATCATGGCTATGAAAAGTATACACACAGACACACACACACACAAAACCAGACCCGGGACTTTCTGCTCAGCTAAGCATTAACTGTGCAGCTAATCTGCTGAGGTGGGTGGGGACAAGCATGACCACACACATACCCCTTTCACACTGGACTAAAAACCCACCAACATCTGCCTTTTGTCTTCAGAGGGAAAGGGTAGAGTGTGCATTCACTGAACTGAAGATGTCTCTCTCTCTCTTTGGCTTTCATCAGGAACAAACGCTTGTCTAGAATCGTGCAGACATTAACATGAAGAGGCTAGGATGGGCCTCAATCTCTTGCCCTTTAAAAGCTTGAAATCATCACACTGGGACCTGGGTCCTGTTTCCCATCATTATCCTTCAATCCATCTCGCCTGGCTGGGTGCACTGCTGTGGGCCAATGGGCACTCCAAAAATTCATTCATATGATGCATTTTCAACATATTTACACATGGTAAAAAAAAATGTTTTCTCAATTTAGAACTTTATCTATGACCCATGACCTGCAAAGTTCCACCAGCAGCTATAAAGTTACAAGCAGTCATATCTGTAACAGCCTTAATACGATAGAAGTCAGCAGGACTTTGGATAATATTACTGTTTTTGACTGACAGGCCCTGTTACAGTTAAACCATCAATGCACTGAAAAACATGTTTTGGATGCTTTTGTGGTTTGGTTTTGTAAAGTGTTTATTTGTGTAAGAACATATTCACGGGCGTTTTCCATGTATTGTACTGGGTATTAACATAACCACAAAAGCAAATGTCAGTAACATAATATTCTAATTACTATTAAGGATATTTCTGGTTTGTCAAGTCAAGAAACATGAGATTATAAACAAGCCAACAACAGTTTCCCCAGATTATCTAAACCACTGTATTCAGAGCTCAAACTAAAAGTGAGTGGCCCTGAAATGTTGGCAACAGGCCATCATTGCATTACAATTGACGGGAAGAGGAAAACCATGTGCAGGAAACTACAATGAGTACGGTGAGTCAAAGAGAACCAGAAATTCTGTTTTTAGAATTGCCATCAGATCTCAGAAATTAAATTGGTGAGTCATTATGATTTGACGTTGCTGTAATGCAGTTTTTCTTTACAAGGCTGCTTAATGTAACAGGAAAGAAGCATCGCTTCACAGAAGCACTGTCGCTTAAAGGGAAAACTAGGCGTGTACAACTCTGACAATAATGGCCAGTGATGTAATGTATGCAATGACGTAATGAACGAGCAGGCACGTTGTAAAGCACAAGAAGAAGCAAACAGAGGAAACAGGAATAGAATCTGTGAAATAAAAAAGAGGTGATGCAGAGCTGAACTCTTCACGCTACAATGAGATAAGCGCATGCACTCAGGGATGATGTGATAGCAGGTGATTTATTTTCCAGGAGTTGATGAATGGGGGCTGTTCCACGTGTCAGAAGTAGGTATTCACCCCTAACGAGCTGCCCTCTCTGCCCTCCATCCATGGTGAAGGCCTACTCATGTCCCACTTTCCTGTGCACAGCCCAACTCGCTGCTCAATATGTTCTAATGTAAAGCCGGCCATCGACTTGCAGCCTACATGAGCTCAATAGCTCTGTGGACACACATGCCTGCCTCAGCCGCTGTATAAACTGTGAAGGTCATGTAATTTAGTTTAGTTTAACCCCTTGGTAGGTGGTGTCATTTTTCTACCTCTCATCATGGCAGCAGCACTGATAAATATCACTGATCCATCAGGATCTGGCCTCTAAATACAAAAGTGTTAAAATCTCACCTCACCAGAATTCTGACAGGAAAATTCATCAATCATGCAATCAAGTGACTACAGTTGATTCAGAAAATCACGTATTGGTTTTTGTAGGTTTTGTTTCTTCTTTTGAGACTGTTTTGCTCATTGTGGTGAGCAAAACATTTCCACATTTGACCACTCACAGCATGATGGCAAACTGGTTTAACCGGAACTGAATTCAATTCGGGGCAAGGGCAATTGGATGTAGTCATATTTTGTGATGTTTGTTCATTTTAGCATCTTGGATTTCATTATTTTGTGAGTAGAGTGTGAGAAAAGCACCGAGGTTTGGATTAATCGCCAGCCCTCTGAGGTTAGTTAGTGAAGTTACACACTTGTCAATGTGTGATTCAGTCTCAAACCTAAACCTAAATCTGGCTATGACATAGGCTTTGGAATTAAAATTGACATTAATGCAGACGTGGACCATAGACTTAGAGACTTGAGACCTGACTTAGACTTGCCCTTTATAGTCTTGACTTGGACTTGCCCTCAGAAACTATAGCTTTGACTTGGACTTGGTCCAGAATACTTAAAAACAGCACTAAATTCTGTCTGAACTCACCAGATGGGTGTTAAAGTGTTTCATAGTAATTATGTTTTGGCTGGAACTGCTTTTCACAAAATACCTTCTTATAAACTGAATAAAATATATTGCATTCTAACCATATATTACATGC
The DNA here is from genome assembly GCA_025331565.1 of Holacanthus passer. Taxonomy (NCBI): domain Eukaryota; kingdom Metazoa; phylum Chordata; class Actinopteri; family Pomacanthidae; genus Holacanthus; species Holacanthus passer. Next base: position 1,853,569 of record JAFREQ010000041.1, on the reverse strand, counting down.
ACCATTTAGTAAAAATCTGAAACATGAAGTTCTAAAAGTGTAATTTTGTTCTTTGCAGCTAGGAAACATAAATGTGTATGGAGCAATATAATGGACAATTAAAACTATTCGTTCGACGACTTCACAGAGCAGAGGCTTGCAGATATTGACTTTTCTCTTTGTTAGTTACAGCTGGACATAATTGGATGACTTTGGATGTCTCGGTTACATATAACCTTTGTTTCAACTGCATTTTGATGAATACATTTCAAAAGGCTGCAAATCAGTCTGGCTGCTCCAGCTCCTTTTTTCCATTGTTTATTTAAACACGTGGCATGTTCTGCAGGAAATCCCAGACATACAGCAGTTTGTTGCATAAACTGTAGAAAAGCAGTAAGCTTTGTGCAAATGTGTGCAAACTGTGCTTCATCAGTACTTGTTCCATTTTATTATGCATCGATTATGAAGTAGCAGTGACTCCACATTCTTTAAGTGTGTTTCGGGGCAGTATCTCAGTCCCTGCACAAAGGTTCCACAGATAATCACTTGCCTCTCCTTTCTCACTTCTGCAGCTCACAGAACTCGTAAAAGTCCCAGCCTCGACTTCACCTGTGCAGGCAACAGCTCAGAGTGAGTCATGGTCCATTCATCAACCCTCCACTGACTGAAGGTTACTTGAGGGAAGAGCTGACGTCACCTGAACTGACTGCTGCTGTTTTTCCTCAGAATTTGTATTTCTAAAACATACATTGTGGCCCCTTTGCTTGCAATCTAGGAACTGGCAATCACAGTCACACTGGAGAATGTAAAAATGGCTGGCAAGATATCATTTGATGGTATATGCAACAAGCTGACTTATTCTAAACTCTTTCACATCCTGTGTGACTGGCCTAATCTTGTTTGTAACAGTTGCTTATGCTCGTCACAACAAACTCTCTACGGCGAGGTGACAGGGGGTGGGGGAGGGGGGTGGAAAGAGCTACAGAGGAGACTTGTAAACAGCTCACAAAGCACCGGGGTTGCCGCAGGACATGCATCCCCTCCCATTCTGCACACACACACACACAAACTACACTGATGGAGGTGGAGGCGGTGGGGGCGTTTGGACTGTTTCACTTCCCCATTCCCACAGACACAGAGCAGTGCGGGGCCACACATTTATGCAGCCATGTGAAATGTCCATATACTGTGCTGGGAGGATTACTCAGTGTGAACAAACAGGCCTGTTAAAGTGGCCTGTCAGACCTGTTTGCACTATTTCATTTCCTTTCAATTTCACATCAATAAGTGCAGGGAATCTTGATCTTATGGAGGGGTTTTCGTCTTATTGACTCCTAAAATGTGCATTGTACTATAGATGGTGTTTACTGATGAGTTGTGGGTTGGTACTGTATTTTATAATAGTTTTTCCTAATGTCAATATATTACTTGTGCTGTTCTTCAAAAAAATGTTGTATCAGTGGAGTTTGGAACTACAATCGTGAACTGCATGTTCAGCCCAGTACCCTAGGAATTCTGTCCATATTGGAAGGCAGGATGAGGCAGAAAGTAAGGGTGTGGGGTTTGGGGCTGTGTAACACATCTGACTTTCATGCAGGTGACTGGAGTTCTTTTTGTCCTGTCACAGACCTGCAAACAACATTGGCTTTTGAATTAACCACAACCAGAATCTCTCGCTCTAACTAAAGTGTTTTAGTTGCTTAACTGTAATCATACCTTAAGCAAAGTTTATATTTCATAACCACAATCTTTAGTTGCCATGCAGAGAAACTGTAGAAGTATTATATAAAGGAAGAGTTTTGAAAACATAATCAGGGACTGCTATAGATCGAGTTTACTGATTTACTGCACTTTATGATTGCAAAATTTCCTTCCCTTTTATTACTTCTGCTATGTAATTGCAAGATTTTGAAATCCCGACTGCTTTCTGTATAGTTTTGATGCGTTGATATGAGCTTCATATAGCCTATATTAGGATCTTGGAAACTACATTTATGAACTGTATTTCCCATGTGCACTTGCATGAAAAAAGCATATAAGTGCTCTATTTGATGTCATTACAAGCTCTGAGATTCATTTTGGCAAACACCTTTGCTCTAGTAACTGTAATTTTATGACCTGTCTCACTGTATACATTTGGACTTATCATAGGAGTGAAAGTGTAATTAATAACATTAACAATGGCGGCGTCCTATTTAGGTGCTCCCTGCAGGTTTCCTTAATGGCATGGCTTACTGGAATGGATCTATCATTAATGTTAGTAGTTCCACCTGTGCTTTTCCTGCGATGACAAGTCAGGATGTCTGCTGTTAAATAACAGGAGAGCCTCCCTTTGTTCATATAGGAAACAGGTTCAATTCAGCTCACCACACCAACAGATTTTTATACTCATTTTCAGGAAATAAGACACTCGGGACTTAATAGACAAAAAACTCTAAGTAAAATGGATTTTTGGAGCAGTAAAAAGATGTAATAATATCAATTAGCCTTCAAGCAATATGGACACAAACAATGAGGTTTTTCCACTGATATGCATTCTCAGTCTCCTTTAAAAGCGTCCAGTAAGACCCCAAAATACCTCTACACCTAATGGGTCCTGGGTAGTGACAGGGTTAACACTTTCATACATGCATGACCTGTCATGAGTCTACTAACAATTAATAATTCACTATGTAAACCAGATGTACAGTGATTTCTTAGAACAGTCACAATAACAGGAAAAGGGAAAAACCTTTAGCAATGTCTCAAAGCTACTTTCATATTTGTAATCTGATTACATAATTTTATGAATACAGAACAGGCTGCTTGCATTAGCTCTCAGTCTGTGTCTCTCACTCCTGCACACACTCAGATATACACAGAAGAATGCTCTGAAGTCTGAAACTTTTTTTCACCCTGCGCCTCTGAGTCATAATATGAGGGAGGAAGCCAGGAATGAGTCAGAAAATGTTCCACAAGCCTAATAGTACATCTCAGTGCTGCATGAATGACTTTCAGGGACTGTTTGCCTCTTGACACAATAAATAACTCCAGTGACGAGACTGAACTTGTTGTCTGGTGACATGTCTTTCTCCAATAAAAACTACAATGGATCAACACTGATCTTGTGGTGTACCGTGTTGAGAAAACATGGAGCGAGGTTTCTTGAAGTGAACTGGTTTCCCCGCCTGTGTGATCACCTCTGGTGACAGTGTAATGCAATTGTGTAAAAACTTCAAATGCAAAGCACATGCATTGTCTGTGGTAGCGCAACACTATTCTCCACTGAAAAATCTGAAAAATACATGTAGCCCTCTCTACAGCCGCTCTTTGAAATTCAACTCCTTGCCACAAATTAATTGGCTTTGTAGATGAAGGAGATGGGCATTGTTAAGTGCTAAGTGCGGAATTGAGAGGCTTAGTGGAGCAGCGTCACATCAAAGCTCCGCCAATTACGTCGGGTATCCCCACTCCATTGAAGGGAGCAAGGCTCTCTGTGAGGGGGGATGGAAGACAGAGGGGAGGATCCTGGGTATTTATCAATTCAAGCTTTGGCTCACGTCTGTCTGAGGACTCTCTGTCTGTCCCACTGCCACTCCACCTTACACATGAGAAAATCTGAATCATTTACACCCTTGCTATTACCTGAGATTACACTGCAGAAGCATATTTTTGCCTCCAGACCAGTTCTATCTCTGACAATATCTTTTTTGGATTCCAACCTTAGGCCAGACAGAACACTGATATTGAACCACCTGCAAAAGCCCACAATACATAATAAAAATACAATACGTGTGCATCTAACTAAAATATCAAACTGCTGGATTGTGAGAGAGAGTTGGATTTGCACCACATGGCCATCCAATGCATCCCTTACTTTCACCTTTGGTACATAAAGTGGACACTACTTCCTATACCAAACATCATACCTGGACATGAATTGTTTTGTCTGTTTACCCATAATCCTGGATCCATAATTCAAAGTATGAGTATTCTGTTTACTGTCAAAACATTGGCTCACAAGCAGATGGCACACCCAAACAAACAGAAAGTGTCAGATGACAGGACTCAAGAGCCTCCAACTCAATATAAGGCAAAGATGTGCTCATCAGTGCAAAACCTGGCTCTTACAGAAACACAAGAGGCTTCATCAGCAGATCAGTACATTAAGTGCTTTAAATGCAGTGGGGATACTTAAACCACTGGTTCTCTTTCTCCTGAGGTTAAGTAGTTTGAAGCAGCACCCAGAGAGCATCAAACGCTCATCTAAAGACATGACCAGTACTGCACTTTGTCTTTTTTTTTTTTTTTTTTTTTTTTTTTTTGCCTCCTTTGTCATTCTTTGTCAAGAGAAGGATGAGTAGTCCTGACATTTCTACCTATTCTGGTGCTGCATGAACCACAGGGGAATCGCGGCTATTCATCAAACTGCTGGGCAGCTCCTGGAAGAGCCCCTGCTGTTTGAAGCACAACCAACTTGGCTCCTTACCCATCAATGAGTGTGCAGGGAGTGCATCAAAAACAACAACATGAAAAAGTAGAAGAGGGGCTTTGCATCTGCCTCATATGGAATCAGAAATATTATGGCATTTATTTCAAAAGACAGTTTCCTGCACCGCACCACATGATCCAAACTAAACACCAAATGCATAGCTTGAATACTTTTTAAGCCAGATGTCTGAGTCTTCTGAGGTTTCTCTATTCACAGTATGTGGCAGAATCATTTCCAGCAGATCCTTTAAACCTCACATTAAAATGATTTTGATTTTAACAGCATCCATACCACTATTCACAAAGTTCACTCAGCTGAGGCTGATGAGAACGGCATCATTTTTGCAGGTGTGTCAAAGGAATACAAATTGTGTGCCATCCAAAACGTAAATGTATTTTACTGAATAAGTGCAAAACATGACCATGGTTATCAACAAAGCTGTTAGCATGTATCCTCTGTGGACCACGAATATTGGAGCAAACTTTCATGGCACATGGCACCAAAGTCATGAGGGCTCTTTCTCTGGCGACCATGGGTGTGACCAGACCATGGTTTTCTTGGAATCCATCCAATATTTGTAATCATAAAGACCAAAGTGGAGGAGCAACCACGTACAAACACCATTCCTAGAGCCACATAGCAAGGCTGAAAACTATGAATCCACGTAGGAGAGAAAAAATCTTTAATTGAAGATCAACACACAATTATGATGTCAAGGGTGTAAAACATTAGTTGTAGCAAGGCAGTTAATGCATTGATTCAGTTCATGAGAACAAGTGTCACTGTTCCTTTCATCAGTTGTGCATTGTTCATTTTTCAAACTCTTGCACACTTGCTCAGTTGGAAAATGAAAGCTGTTTTACATCATCATCAGGACTCAGTGAAGCCCTAATCTTCCTCAGGAAAGACCGCTCAATCACCCACATAAATTTTCACAACAGAACCTCTGTGATTTATTTCACAATCCAATAAAAAGCTGGGCGTTAGAGCGGTGCAGTGGTGGAGTCCGTCAATGTCGCAAACCACTAAGACGTCACCATATTTAACCTCGGATCGACCAGGTCTCCTTGTCCTCTGTTGGCCAGCAGGTAGAGTCCCCGCTGTTGATGAGGTGACTCTGTATGGCAGGCACAACAATGCACAGAGGCGGGAGCCTGAAGGGACCCATCAATGAGTTCCTTTCTCCCTGGGGAACCACTGTTAACTCAGCAAGGGCAGGCTGGAGAGCAGCACAATGGTGTTGCTGGGCCTCTGTGCCTAATATTGATGTCATACTACTCATCTCCACATTATCTCTGCTATTGATTAGTCTGATCTCAGCCTGGAGCGCTGGGGAGCAACAACAAACAGAGGTCTCTTCTCTCCTTTCCCGTCTCATCCCACTGACTCCCACGTTCTCTGAGAGAAAGCGAGAAGGTTTTCTTTTTCCAGCCTCCCCGAATCCTCTGCACCCTCAATTCATGGTTTATCGATCAGAGCCGCGTCAATACTGCTGAGATTCTGAAGTCCTGAAGTGCACAATCACACAGAATGAGTAGAAGCTTTCCATCCCTCGTAGCTAAATTGGTTTTACTCCAAAGCGATCACAAGAAGACACGGTTTGGTGTTCATAAAGCAGCTGCTTTCACCCTGCAAGATGATTCATTTACTGAAAGCAGAGTAAACCTCTCAATGAGAATATAGTGTTGATCTATCTTCTTATGTTAGTATATGACTGCATTGATTCAACTTGTGTCAGATATGATGAGTTGTTAGAGACGTAACTTTGTGCAGAAAAACTTTGAAGATGCTGTCACATCACCCTAACAGCTAACAAATTACTCACAGAGAACCCTCAGCTGCCAAGAGCTTTACAGTAAGTGGAAAATGTGAATCACCCACTGTAACGCCTCAACCCCCAAAAAATCAGTGGAAATGTAGGCTGCAGTCACTACCCTCATTGTTTCCATACAGGAAAATGTACAGAGGTTTTAACATATTCATAAAATCAGACTGTGTCATATCCCTGAGTGCAGCATGTCTGCCTCCACTGAGGAGGGAAGTGAGCAAAATATCATTTTGATCTAATGTTTGATGAGTAACTAAGACAAAAGCATCTATTGATACAAGACTGTGAAATTAATGATCTAAAGGGGCAAGAACCCAAAAAGGACAGATGATCAGTTTGTAAGAAAGCCATCAGTTTATCTAGACTATTTATCTATAAGACTATTTAAACCACATTGCCTTGTTCCCAGTAACTGGTGAGTATAACATTATTGTAAAAGGTACGAAAATAAAACCCAACCCACCTAAAGTGGAATTATTCTCAAAACAAGTGAAAAATGTAACTGCTTCTCTAGCAGCTAGGTTAATGATTATTACAAAACAGTCAGTTTAACACACATCATGGGTCTGCATTTTACATGTCCTGCTTGACTATTCTGTTCAGCTGTTTCACGTTTACCTTCCTCCCACTCTAATTTGATAATGGTAATGCTAATGTAGCTTTACTTTAATAAAAGCCACCAATACTTGATTCCAAAAAGTTCTTGAAACATGTTGATCTGTATTGGAAACAGATTTTTCCTAGACTTAATAGTACCCTGGGAGACCTGATAAGATGTTCTACTCTCTGTGTTTCGGCTGATGACATCTCAGAGCTGTCACTCTGTGTCCACATGACCGTGGAGTCCAGATGGGAGCAGAAGTGACACCTTCCACCGTGTGACACAGGAACACTGTGCCCTGGCTCTTCCTGTGCTCTGCTGGCCCTCTGCCTGGATTCGTCACTCACTCGTGTTGCCTTTCAGCCTTGCCTTTGACGCTGCTCGCGAGGCCGGGTCGCTGTCTAACTCCGGCTCAGCGTATCTAGGGTTTCACGTGAAGCAAGGTGTAGTAGGAGGATAATTTATCCTCTGATGTCTGGCAGGTCACAGTATCTCCTGGAGCTATAAATACACCCCTCGTGTGTCCGCCTTCATACGAGGGAAGCCCATGGAGGGCCGGCAGAGGATTACAACCGGTTTATTGATGACGGAAAAACAAATTAGAGCCATCTCTGAGCAGCCTGGGGATGCAACAAACCCCAAAGTGTGCCAGCGTAGCTGTCACGTTGATGGCTCACTTGGAGAATTTCTCGAGTGGTTTTCTCTTCCAGATCATGTCTTCATTCAAGCTGCTATATGAGGATTCCTAAGTGTAAAATGGCAGGATGTGATCATTGACATCAAGCAGATGTACTCCACACACACACAATGTTGCCTTGTCTCCGTAAATATACACCTGGTTAATTATTCACAGCCCTGAGGGTCTGCAGTCTAGCAGGGTAGCTGCCTGCGCAAAGACCTGTCTTTCCTGATTTTATCTCTCAAGATTTTGTTATTCTGGGCGCAGAGTCAACACGAGCCGCGTCATCAGAATTTTTTTGGTTTCTAGGAAGGGAGGGGAGGAAAGGGGTCACAGAGCAGTTAAACCGACAAACCTGGCTGACGGAGTGGCAAGGTGAACGAGGCCTGAGTGTGCATGGTGCGGGAAAGGCCGGCCTGCGAGGCTCACTGGAAACAGATGTCAAACAGGAACTCGTGTGTTTAACGTCTCTTCTGCAACAAGCTTCCTGGAGACACGATCTGCCTTGACGGGGGCCGGCCAGCAAACTGCTGCCTCATACTTTACCTCGGTCAGCCTGTGACCTACTTTCTGCTGGGATGTGGAGAGTCAAAACAAAAAGTAGAAAAACAAAAGGCTCACTCACTCGCTGGTTGATTTGGAAAGATGGCTTTGTGTCTCAGGGGAGTGTCGGGACAGCGACTGCTCCTTACCCACGGGCAAAAACACAGACAGAGTTCAAATGTGATACATCACTGTTTGTTTTAGGATATCTGGGTAACAAAATGCTAGTGGAAGCCATCTATAATATAATGTTAGATTCAAGTTCAAAGTCAAGCAAAAGCCTTCTCAGTGTCTCAGCAAAATGTTTACCTTCTGCTCAGTCACTATTTATCAGTGAATTAGGGCAAAGGTCCAGTGGGCAAACTCTGGCGGTATCTGTATGCGGGACTGCCTGTTCCATGTGTATCCACATCTTTCTCCTGGCACGACCCTGTCAACTTGTTCCGAATAATATCACGCCTGCGCCCGAGGCAGGTTGAGTAGTGTCACAGTCTGCAAGGATTAAGGCCAGTTTCTTTCTTCATCAGACACACAGACCCTGGACACACACAACTTCATTTTCAGAAGCTATTGTTTTCTGCCCTCTACTACCAACTGTTAACAATGATGAAACTACAGCACGTACAATTCAGCAAACCTTTACTTCACATCACAGAGGAAGTGATACCTTTTTACATGACCACAGGCAACAGGAGTGATGTTTCAATTTAGAAAACAAACAGGACACTTACTACAAGTCGCCATGAATGAACAGACAGGGGAAAGGTTTCCACCTGCACAAACAAAAAGTGCAAATGAGGAGACACAGCTATAGAGAGCACACTGTCTCAAATCTGAGGTTTTATTCATCGGTTTCAGAGAGTTGGTCATGAACTCTTTGCTCGAGTAGGTAGGGAAACACAGACAGAGAACATGTAAATGTACAGAAGCTACTGCTATAGTGTGTCAGTCGGTGCCAGGGATCAGTCCAGGAGTCAGATGAGGTTGATAAAGTGAGCATGAACGGCACCCTGCCAAACGTCCCACACATGTCGAAGAGAAAGTCAGTCTTTTCTAAAGAGCGTCAGGAGGCTTACTCCTTCCTTCGTAAACGACTCAAAAAACTTAACAAAAATGCTGCGTTCATGGCGTCCATGCTGTTGAAAAGTGTGCTCAGTAGGTGAACTAAGCCTTGAAACAATTGTCCCCTATCTGATGAAATGGGGTGTGCAAGCTCATATATGTACATGCACATGAACATGCGATATACAAATACCAGTTTGGGCGTTTGAAAATATGGTCAGCCTTCCCTAACCTTGAACTAACGAAACCCCTCCCTTACATTAAACTGTTATGGGGATATTTTGTCCCCAATGGGAAATCCCCACGACATGAATAATACACATCTACACACACACACAAACCAACAGAGCACAAAAGCAGACAAATGCTACCACTCATCTAACTATGCTAACTATTATGTCTTCATAAAATATTTTCTATTTGCATTTTTGTTTTTTAAAAAATTGAGTTTTCTTTCAATAGACCAGAATAACCGACTTGTTTAGCTGTCAATTTTTGTGCAAAGCTCCAGTGTCTGCAGTGCTGCATTCAGATGAAGTCCATTGACATTTCCCAGCGAAAGTAATTGACATGCAGAGAGTATCACTGACAAGACAGCACTGGATTCCCACAGAGTCATGGATTATTGTTCTCTCATCAGATCAGTGGTCAGCGAGAAAGACTGAGACAGCTATTAATCATTACACCTCCTCTCACCGTTCTTCTTTCAGGCTGAGGACTGACTGACTTTCAGCAGATCCTGTCTCCATTAACATGTTCAGACATGGAATCTGAATAATGCCGGCTGCTCTAAAATAGTGGCATTGGCCCTTTAAGCGTACTCACTGTCCGTTACATAAATATTCCGTAATGACTTTATTCTAGCAGGACAGGGCGATTACAGAAAAAGACACAGAGCTCACGCAGCATTTGGAACCTAGTCGGCGAGAAGATGAATTTAAACTGATGCGGAAGTTGAAAGAGATTTTGTTATTCAAGTCTTAATTAATGAGTCTGTCCCCCGTTAACTACAAATACATTTTCAAATTGAATTAGGTAGAATAACGACTCCTAGTTCCTATTTTATACAGTCTGCATATCCACACTTACAGCATGAATGAACATTGAAAATTTAGAGAATGATGGTCCTTTTGTTAATGTGGTTTTTTTGCCTGCACTGCAAGGGACGAAAAATAATGATACATACATTGTCTTGATATGTACAAAAAAAAAAATCGCATCCATCAACAACCGAAAATTAGCTCATTCACTCAATACTATTTGAGACTACTGGATGTGTTAAGGAAACGTGAATAGGACCTAGTTAAACACTAAGGATTTTTTTCAGGAAAAGTGACTTGCTGGCTTATAAAAAGACATGACATCCTGGAGAACTCAGGGTGCCACAGGCTGAGGAAATAAACCGCTCTTAGTCTGGTGGAATGGCAGCGGATACTTGTGTACCTCGTGCCTGACCAGGTTTAATCACCTGCTGCAGAGCCCTCCTGTCCTGGGAAGTGGACAAATCGTTCACAAGAACTTAGCACAGGAATTTTGTCTTATCAAGTTTCCTTAAGAAATGCAGTTGAATCTGAGCTTTCTTAACCAGGGTGGAAATGTGTGATATCCATGACAGGTTCTCTGTAATGCTGATTCCCAACAAGCGAACAACCAGCTCCCTGTTTTCATGTGAAGGAAGGGTCACTTCAGATTCAGTGCACACGTATTTATCACTGAAGTCAAAATGTGTGTGGTACTTCCTGTACCCTGGCTGTACTCTACACACTGCCCAGCTTGACTCACATTCCCAATGACATTTGTTTTGCACTCATCATGGGTTTATGACCTCATAAACTCTTGCAGCTAGAGGGTGAGCAACAGGGTGGCGGGTCAGGTGGGGGTTGTGTTAGGTTGCTTGAGGCATGAGCGAAGATGCCAGCCAATGAGAAGCCAAGAAGCTGAGCATCTGTCAATAAGATGATGTAAGGGGAGGGGCGAGCAAACGAGGAGCATTAGGGTAGGTTAAAGAACAAAACAGAGAGGAAAGTGGGAGGGAGAGGTGGGACAGACTGGCCCGTGGTGGAAGAGGCTGACTCAGGCAGGGTTCACTGAGTTCAGCTAGTAAATAAGTGACTGACTCCTCTGAGTGCATTCCAAGGCTCCACCTCACCCTCCCGCCCAGCGTCTTCTCGGGGGGATTCCTGGGGTTTCTGGGGCTGCTCTGCTCCATTTGTCAATATTTCCAAACCCTGATGCCAGCAGTGAAGGGGGAGGAGGGGCAGTGGGGGTCGACTGCTGTGTGCCCCCCCTAACAAAAACATCCTGAGGGTCCCAGTTGATCGACCGGCTGTGGTAAAGCCAGTTTCCACCTGAAACGCCACACTGGAAAAGACTGACTTTCACACCCCCATTCAGTCATGTAACACAAAAATATTTCTCACAGCCAAACATGGCTGTTGCTTGTATATGCAGATTAATACACCCCTGAAGCAATGCAGAATCTGGCCATGGCACCATCTGCCTCGGCTTTTGCTAATCACCTCAGCCAGATGGGTTAGCAGATCTTTAGGAAGCTTGTTTTCCTGCTCAATAAAAATGTGCCATATCGGGCTGTAACAGAAAATGGCACTGTTTTTTTTTAATCAAAAAAAGAAATGTGGTATCACAGTAATTTTTGCCTTTGAGCAATCCCAGGTGAGGGGCTACAAGAACGCTGAGTGTTTCAGGCTCAAGAACCTATACCGCTGACAAAATACCAGAGGGAAATGTCTGTGAAGGGCAAAAAGGTAATATCGCTGTGAAATTGGAAAAAAAAATCACAGTGAGAGCAGTTCACAGTCTGTTCAGTAGGTAGGGCTGAGTTAATGACCACATACACACACATGCACACACAGCTTGACAATTCTATGAGCGTTCTGAATCTGCGGCACTTTCTCAGTGAAATTTGAGCCTCAGCACATCTGCTCCATATGAAGTCTTCATCTTTGGGTTTTTGCCACATCAGGAAAAATAGCGTGTGGCTATTTAGCTCTGCAGAGCAAATCATTTCATTTCTCTGATGAAAGTCAACACTGACGTTTTACACTGCTACAGCCTGCGCGACTCAATGAAATAAATCCTTTTAATTTAATTTTTTCTGTGTAAAAAATCAGTTCAGAATGCGCAACTTCCCTGGAGGCAGGTTTGCAGCTTTTAGCCTGTTTATTTGAGATTTCAAACCTCAGCTGACAGCAGCCGGGTTGTTTTTACGTGTCTGCATAGAGACGAGCTATAGGTCGAACATTCCTGAGCCAAAGCCTGAAATCCTGAGAACAGCGCCTGAAGTAAACTAGCTTCGAGACAATGGTAAGAGGTTGAAGGTGAGGAGAGTGGGGCCTTTGCAGCTACTAATATATTCCTAGGAGATTTCTAAAGTGCTCCGACGCCAATTGCCCCGCATAATGGTTTCCATGGTGATGGGTCCTCGGATCCAGGGCTGCAGTACAGAAATGAATTGGCAGAACAATGACCCCAACTTCCACCACGTTACGGAACATTTTTCAGATCCTTCTTCCGTTCTGTGTCAGAAGGTAAGTAAACTACGATTTACAGAAAAGAAAATCCGCTTTTGTTCGTGTTCCGTTTCCATCTTTGCTGTTCCCATGATCCATGGCTGCAGCCCCAAACTTCACAAAGCCTCTTCTTCCTTCTGAGGCATCCGGTCTTGACAACGCAGGGAATTTGCATGCATCAATAGCTTGGAAGAAAACAACATCCTTAACAGAACACACAAATCTGGAGAACCATATCCCTTTGGAAGGGTCATTTTGATTTCAGCAGGAGTAAAATAATTGGGACGTTTATGTTATTAATGTGAAACAGCACTCTACCTATTATATTGCCTCTTATGAGCTTTTTATGAAGACTTTTCATCGATAATCCTTCAATCAATTTTAAATTTATTCAACTGAATTCATGTTAAACTCAACTGAAATAGAATAAAGGAGAGAATCCCAGGCATTTGAGAGAAACTACATAGCTAGCAAATGTGTGATGTCACACTGAAAGAGGGAAGCATGGGTAAGCTCCGAGCACCATACCGACCGCAGGCTAGCTTTGGCACCCACACCACACGTCTTGGTTGAAGGCTTTATGAACAGTGCTGACAGCTGGGGGTAACATCCCACTTACAGACCCCCTCATCAAAGGCTAGATGCCCCTTCAAATACTGAGATGAAAATGAGTTTAGTCAAGACTCAAGAGTTTGGCTTTAAAATGAGACATCAATTAGTAGGAAAAGGTGACACAGACTCACACTACTCAAAGCCAATGTTTCCACCAAGCAGTCCGGTTCAGTTCAGTTAGGAAATCATGGATGGTACCAACAGAACCACTCCATCCTGTTCCTAGCACACTGATCAGGTAAGGAGGGGCTAGAAACACTACAGTCCGTTGATTGGTCAGAGAGAATCCTTGCTCTGATGCAGGATTTCCCAAGCCTCCTGGTTTTTTTCACCAGTCTTCGGTCTTGCCGCCTGCAACCTTTTCTCAAACGAAGCTTGTCTCCTCATACTATAAGTATAAGAACATGAAACATTCTCTCCTCTCATACACCTTCCCTCTTCTCTCTCTGCGTTCTTGTTATTATAAGCGTATGTGAGTATGTGTATACTTAGTGTCAGAGTAGTATCATTGCAAAATAGGTGGTGCTAGGAACTTGTTCAGGTAATGACTACTTGCAAGGCTATTTGGGGAACTACTGTAACTGGAGAGCTAACCACTAACCCTGCATTCACACATACAGACACAAAGCAGTTGGCAGGTTCTGGCAGTTTCTCATTAATCTGTCTGCGTGTTGGGCTGAGCACGTCATTTACATACGCCGCTCCCACCGGACAGCTGTTTTCTGACGAAGCAGCAGTACACGCAAGGAAGTTTCTTCCCCAAGCGCAGAATAGCTGTCTTTTTTCAACGCGGTACGTGTTGTTGAAAGTGTTTAAAATACATTTTAAAAAGCCAATCATTCTTACCAAAGTTGGCATTGTGGTCCAATATTTTTCAAAAACTGTACTTTGCAAATGATGCCATATATAAATAATCATGTAATAAGAAATGTGGTCATTTTATATAAACTACCTATTCATTGATTTTACAGAAAATGTGTTATATTGTGATATGTATCGTTATCTGGATATATAAAGATATGTATATCGGGATGTCAGATTTTAGACACATCACACAGCCATATCTTTGTATAAAGCTTCATATGGAGCATCACCTCCCATCCCCCCTTGAACAAAATGGCAGCTTTAAACCACACTTCCCGGAGACAAAAGTCACACATGCACAGACGGAGGATATACGTACAGCCTCTCGACAGCTCCAACTGGATTGGGAAGACTGGCTATAATGGAATCTAAATAACACTTGTGCCGGCTCATTAAAGTTGCCCTGTGTGCTTGGTCATTAACTCTCCTCTTGTGTGACCTATATTGCTCAAGGTGGGGTGGAAGGGTTTGCCACTGTGGTGTACAGCCTTGTTTCCAACACGCTTAAGAACACCCTGCAAAGACAGACTGATTTGATTTATGCCCTGTGAGAGTGTTGCCACTTTTTATAGGCTATAAAAATTATTAACCTGCTGAATGTCCTCTAAACAGTTTAATTCCTCAATGGAAAATATCGGCCCTGTAAAAAAAAAAAAAAAAAACCTCTGCTTGTAACTGCAAAACTAATGCTGCTCTTAAAGGAGAAAGTTAATGCAAAATAGAAATAAATTTTCTTTTCTTGGATCACAGTTGGATTGGAAGTCAACACTGAACCTGATAGTAGCATCCCATGCCGGTCCAACTCCAAAATTAGCTCAGATTCAATTATTGATGCTAGACAGACATGCTTTCTCTCTCTGTCTTCAGTTGCACAACAAGACTAAGAGCCACACTAGCACCTCTATTGGGCTGTACTTAGACACAGTTGTGCTTTGAATTATTACATAGAAATATTAATGTCTATATGCATACTCACACTGACAATGCTAACACACTGATGTTTACTGAGGAAAGTATAAAGCACAGCTGAGGCAGAATACAGGTATTTAGTCATAAACCCAAGTAATGGACAAATTAAAAATGTGACCTGATGATGGGGCACGATGAAGTCAATGGTTCACCAAAATTATAACAATTCATTCTGTGGGAAACATGAAGATCTAAATTCTGCGTCAATTCATTCAATAGCTATAAGTGAGATATGCGAGAATATGCAATATTTCAGTTTGGACCAAGAAAGAAAAATGACACAGGCACCGCAAAACCACCCTTAACCATACAATTTTTCTCTACGCTGAACAAAAAGCTGGGGGTGAGGGCTGCACCAATGTGGCCTACATTGTAAATGGAACAGGAATGCTTCTTAAATATGAAGATTTACATTACAGTTAATGTTCCACTATTTTGGTGTAATTCATAGATTAAGTGTTAAATAAATAAAAAACCAATAGATTGAAAAGAGAACAGTAGTTACAGCACTAATAACTTCTAATTAATCAGACAGGAAATTTTTCTTCTATGCCATGTGCAGCATAACTACTCATACTGTATCACTGCAATGCTAAATACAAGACTGACATGACAACTCCAGACCTCCCTACAGGGCATTAACTGAAAACATGCATCTGTCAGAGGAGCGCGTCCAGCCATTTTAAGACAGCATAAGGCAAACAAGTTCAAAAAAACAGTCCAGTCTGATGATGCAGATTAAAAGGTCAAACTCAGACTGGAACTTTTCTCTTTTCAGTGTTTTTTATTCGATGGTAGTGGGTTTGTCTACTAAAAAGCCCCATCTCGTCTGATGTGTCCCAGTGGTCCTGGGATGGGCTGGCAGGCTCGACACCCCTCCCCCCACTGGCAAGAGCTGCAGTGTATTAAAATAAATCTGTGCACACGTCCCACCCCAACATGTTCGCTACACATTACCTTATACAAGTCTAGCACCAGCTTGTTCTGTTGTCTGCTGGCCTGCGAGCAGATTTTAGCTCCCCCGCTGCCCCTGGCCTTAACCCCGACCGCCTCATTTACCCTGCAGCCCCTTCCACCTTCAGCCCCCACCTCTCCTGTGTTTCTGTGTACATGATCTCACATGACTCAACAAAACCCCAGGCCTGGAACAGGGCCGTCCAGAGCTTTTTCCCAAGAGGGGAGGAGAAGATTGACTTTGTGGAAGGGACCTGGAGCGTTGCCCTTGACTTGGCTCAAATTGCCCCACTTGTCAGACCTGATGGATTTTGGCTAAAAATAAAAGCAAAAAGGGGCCCTTGACAGGCAGATGAATGAACTCAGCAGTGCTCCTCCCGCTAACCGAGCCGCCACATTGTGCAGCCGTCTCTGGGTGCCTGATGCCTGAAAGACAAGGATGGCGAGCACGGCCCAGAGAGCGCTGTGTTTCACAAACAAAACATCCCTTTTTCCATGTGTGCCAGGGGAGATTCAGCAAAGGGGCAGAGCAAATGCAAGATGACCCAAGTGAGTGGGAATTCCTGCGCTCCCCCCCTCTCTCTTACCCCGCCCCACGCACATTCCCCCGCCACATTCATAGCAGCAAAAAAAAAATCAGAGCAGCAGCAGCAGCAGCAGACAGACTGGAAAGAAGGATCATAACCCAACCCAAACAAATACAGCAGCAGACAAGCCTGTGGGCTTTTCCCTCAAGGAGATTAAGTCTTGTCCTGATCACTCACTAAACCTCTCAACTCAAAAAATGGCACTTTCTAAATAACTGGTCGAATGGTATACAATTTGGCAGTTTTATATCTGCTTTTCTTGCTTTAACCTTTTGATCCCTATAGGCTGCTTTTCTTTGGTTTTCATTCTCTTTATTTGTAGGCTTATAGCATAGTCACCAGATGTCTGATCTAGAATTGCCATACAGTGTTATTTAAAGATAACCTACCAAGTTAGTCTTTTTCATTCTACAACTATTTTTTCTTGGTTTACAAACCAATGCAACACCACTGATGAGTTCGAGGAAAGACTGTCTGAAAGTGTGTGACCGATTCATCCATCTTGCCCCTGTCTATGATGGCTGGCTTTTCACCTCACTTTCATTTGTAGCCATTCAGAAAGAAGATATTTTAAATGAACTGCTAATACTACAAATGCACAGATCATCACTTGTTTACACAGTGACCCGGGTGCAAGGCTCCTTTAAATATTCCTTTACTGTTTGCCATATGTGAATCTCGTACAAGGTCTGCACGGGTGTTCCAGACTGCCATCTGGATCCTATCAGAGACCACAAATACAGATGAAGTGAAAGCGCTTGGTAGCAGCATGGGCCGCCCAGCCTAATGAATGGGAAGAGCACATTTTCAACCCCTGCAACAGGTCAGCGGGCCTCGCCTCACCTCAAACACACGAAGCCAAGGGAAGATCAATTGTCGGGGAGAGGTTACGCCTTACCCCGCCTCTCACGCTACCCGAGAGTGTCCCGAAATATCCCTTCTCACCAAACAAAAGAACAACAATATGGCAAGAGGTGATACATGATCCAGCAGGGTTAAAAATAGACTCTGGCGGAGAGGGCAGTGTTTCATTGGTTTACACCCAGAGAAGTTGTGGCTTACAACTCCACTCAGGACTGGAAAAAAAACAAAAAAACAAGGATAGGCATTTTTTGCACTGCTCATAGATGGAGAAAGGGGATCAGGAAGCCTCACTTCTATTAGGATTTTACGTGGCCTGGAACTTGAGAACAGAGAGAATCAAACATTCTCACGCATGTCAAAGCAAAGAACGTCCTGTTTAGGGGATTCAAAGGGTCACATGGTATGTGAAGCATAAATGATCTGCCTGAGAAGACAGAGAAGTCCACCTTTTCAGGGGGAGGATATTTCTTTTGTTTTGATGTCACCGCACATGGCTATACTATATAGAGGATCATCAAAACATTACATCATGCAGGAAAAATCCATGAGAGAAGCTGCAAGCTTTTCCAACTGTGCTTTTCTGCACATCAATCAAAGCTCGCTGAGAAAAGGAATTAGGGGGAGAGAAGTTCTGAAAGCCACTTGTTTTCCTGCAAAGTGTTAACAGACCGCTTGATTCAGAGGATCAGACATCTGAAGCGGGCTCTGGAGGTGGTCTTTGCTCCAGGTCAGGCTAAAAATGAAAAATGCCTTAATGAGGACAGAAATTTGCATAATACAATGTGTTGCTTTTGATTTGAAAACTTGTAATACTGTCTTTTTTAATTTACTTTTTCTACAGTACAATACGCTTCCCTCTCTCTCAAACATGTAAAAAAAAAAAAGCACATCTGAGGTTAAATGACTTTGTAAATCAAAGTCTGCTAAAGAGCAGCATATATACACACAGAATTGATTGATTCAAAGACATTCCAGAGGTATAATGGGAATAATTTCTCCCACTCTGTGTCATAAGTGCATGCAACATGCCTCAGAGTGCCAGGAACAATGGCCTCTTTCACTGCCTTCGCCAGGCTGGAGATGGGGAGGTGCATCATGGGAAGCAGACAGGCAGACGGGCTTGTACAGTTGAGCGCGGATACTTCAGAGAGACCTCGTACAAACCCAGGCAACAAGCAACGGCACTTAAACTTCCAGATATGGGCCGTGTGTGAATTATGTGCTTGGATTACCCCCGCTTTGTAAAACACACACTGCTGAAACACTCTGCATTGGAGGGCAGGGAGTTCACACACCTCTTAGAATTCTCTCATTTTATGTAATAAGAAAATAAAGTTTGATGAGATGTTTTTATTTTGATGCACTCTTTGAAGGATGGACTGCTTGCTACGTTCCATATTTTACATGTATTTCAAGATACTGTCACTTGTTTGAGGACAAGTTGAAAGAACTCACTACTGTGGCAGCTTTCACAGCAAAAAACTGCATAAAGAATTTTAAAAGAATAACTTCCTAGTTCTCTTAAAATTTCTTCAGAAAAAAGGACCTGTAGAAACTTTAGTCAGCGCCTTCACAAATATACTTAATAACAGTTTATTCTTAAGTGCATTTCAAAACTTCATGGAATCCCTTGCAGTCTGTATTCTATTGCATTACATCCTCTACAACAAAATAAAATGCTTCCTAACAAACAAAATGAAAATGTGTTGTGCATTTGGAGACAGAGAAACTCTTTGGGACATTTGGGATCCTAATATACTGACTTGTTTTGACACATTTGCACCCTGAGACTAGACAATAACTTTGAGTCTTTTTGTTATTTGTCCACTTCTCAGTCCAGTTTGCCTCCTTTTTCTCCAGTTGGTGGACATTAGTCCTTTTCACACAGAGATAACACAACAAAGCCATAAAGAACTATGTGGTTTTAGAAGAAAAAGAGGTATGACGCTGGCTTTAGATCATCAAGATTTGACATTTCTCGTGCAGCAACCAGTAATGGCTGTCCAACAATTAAGTTAAAAATAACCATCCCTAACCATCAGGGCTTTCCCCCATCTCTGTGTGTGTCTCTCTTGCTCTCTGTTTAGACACAACTGACAAATATGTGGAACAAATATATAAATTAAAAAACAATCACAGACAGTGGTGAACCCGCTGTGTCCCGTCCTGCCGGCTCACCATTTTCAACAGTCAGTTTAAAAAGGAGCTTTTGTTTTAATGACCGCACGACATTCAACTGACATGAGCAGGAACTCAGTCATTCAGGATTTTAGCTTCCTGTTTGAGACATTTCTTTCACCCTTAACTAAGAAATATTACACAACTTTAAGAGACTCGAATGTCTAAAATGTGCATGCAATCCTGCAAGGATGTTCCAATAAGTCTCACTGGTAATGTGAGTCCACCAATCATTTCTTGTGTAAGATGATGTATGCTGGTACGACAACTATTTATTAGTTCATATTGTCCCATGTCAGAAAACAGGGAAAAAATTATTGGACATAATTGTGGAAACATCAGCTGTCACCTTCCATAATGTGTTACAGAATGGAGAATGGCCAGTTCACATAGTGTTAACCATCAATCTGTCCGTTTACAACTTTCAACATCTGGAAAGGAGCATTGCACTGTTAAGTTTGCATTCCACTCAAAAAATGGGAACTGATTTCCACTAGATGAGACTTTCATTCATGCTATTTCGACACCTGCTGAGTAAAAGCCACGTTCTCTCCTGGCATTATAGTGAGGGTGGCTAGCTATTGTTAGTCGTCTCTCTTCTTTCATGGATCCAGATGTGGCTCACATCAAAAGGCAGTCCTTGTGAGGCTGTTAAGATTTAAGTAATGTAAAGGGACAAACTATTTTAGTGCCCACCCAGACTGCATCGATCAAATTCAGTTCCAAGATCACAAGTAAACCACGTCAGGCTGGTCTCAGGGCACACAGATGCCAGCACTCCACGTGGTCTGTGCTAAGCAGTTTGACAATTTGTACTCCCACTACAGCAGCTTTAACTCCACTATATACATTAAGCCACAAACTGTGGCTATGAGACTAACAGCTCCAGGACAAAGAAGGCCTTTGTGTTTGCTGGTAGATTATTAAGAAAAGCAGGGATAAGAGTTGTGACTTACTGTGCATGTCAGAGCTTCCATAAAGAGATTTGTGAGCAGCATGGCACTTTAGAGTTATAGTTTCCCTTTAAACAAGCACATATTCAATGGGAGGTTTTGGAGGCAAAGGGTTAAAAATGTCGGTTTCCTTTAATCGGCAAGTACGTCAACTGAGCTGTTGAAACAAGGCTTGTTAAAGGACTTAAATGACGGACATAGTTGGATTAATTATCATTGAATATTAAGTCTACTACAGCCACTATTCGAGCACCTGCAAAGGAAGTCAGAGAAGGAAGCTTTATTTCCTTTGCAACACTTGGTTATAAATGGAAATGCGCCCTTTGTCAAAAATTAAGTAGTTTCGAACCGTACAGTTCTCTCTCGTTGTTTGAGAGTACACGGTTAACACACACACACGGTACCATGTTAACCAGTCTTCCATTTACCTGTTTTAATGCTTTTAGACTCTAAAAATTTGACGTCAAAACAGCAACAAATTCATGAATTACTTTGCAACAACATAAATAAAAAGGTCTTGTTGCTGCTGGGATATTAAATTATAAATCACATGCAGATAAATACAGGTTATGAATTAAAAGAATGGCACGACAGCAGCATCAGAATTATTGTTTGTGTGTGTCACTGTGACAAATGTTTGCCTCGGCTTCACACAGTCCAACCACAACAGGAAAAAATAAAAAAACAGCCTTCCTGCCTACAGAAAATCATGTTTTGACATACAAAAACAAAAGGTGGAGCAGGTACAGTATTAGTGCTACTTACAGACTTGTCCTTCATCTTCTGATGGTGATTAGTGATCATTTATCCACAAGCAGCGTGCGGTAACACATCTACATCACTACCAGTCAGAAAGAGGTTATGATTGGCAGGTTGGTAGTGCGTGGGGAGGGCGCCCCTGCAGCGTGAAGACAAACCCTCCTATCATCTTCCTCATCACCCACAATCACTCATCCAATATCACTGGAAAGCTACTCCTACTCCTTTTGCTTTACCTGTTTCAGGAAACATGAGGCTTTTATGATTTAGAAACCCCAACTTAACTCTACTTACTGGCTCCTTGCTAAACTTTCAACTGTATCTCATGGTCTTCCTCAGAGGGTCAAATTTGCTCAATTGTGGATTGAATTTGCTCCATCAGGTGAAGAAGCCCAAGAAATGCATGGAAAAAGTAGACTTTGAGTTAAGAGTTTGTTTGTCAAATTAAAATTTGACAAATTCTAGTTTTATTTTAGTGAAGTTTTTGGCTGTAAAATCTGAAAGCTATAACATTTTCAAGTCAGTTCTAAAACATATTAATATATTTTTCCTTTTTTTTTCTAAGATTTCCAAATCTCTGTGGCAACAAAAATCTTACGACTTACCAACTACATCAGCGTAGCTTTCAGTCATGTTTGCTTTTAAATACCTTTAAAAAATGCTATTCCTTTGGATACTGACAAATTACATGAGCTAACTGGGTTCACAGAAAATGATCTAACCTTTTGATAATCAATTATATATTTATCCAAAAACATTTGAATGTCTAAAAAATTGCTTCTTTTCTCAATTTCAGTATATCAGTAACTCTGAATTTTTTGCACAGATGGTTGGACAAGATAAGCAGTTTACAGACAGCAATTTGGATTCTTGGAAATTACAATAACCATGTGCCTTTGTTTCACATTTGAGTTTGCTCAGATGTCATGAAAACTTTATCCACTGATGAAGACCATGAGATAAGGTTGAAAGCTCTGGAAAAGTTAGTGAATGCACCTTAAGTTTAGATTATTTCCAAGGTCATTAATTAATGAATTTTTAAGAAGATTAATTAATCAGTAATTCAGAAAGAGATCGACAAAACAGATATTAGGCCATGTTATTTATTCTAAGTTCTAAGAATAAAGAATTCACAAATATCTGCCAGTGAGCTGCTGAGAAATATAAACCGACTCATTTCAAGATTGAAGCCAATTCATTTGGTATTAGTGTGCTTATCTGCATAATCTTATCTTATTTCAACAGTCATTCCTGAAACAATGCAAACAAGTGGAATCAGTCTTGCTTGATTTTTTAAAAAATTTTTTATACAACATATACAGTACAGACTAACCACAGTCACATCACAGCTATCATAAAGCAGTTTAAGGCACATGATTTAGTCTTGACTGTAACATAGTAAGAGCTAACAACACTGTGTCTCTGTGCTGGTGGTTAAAGAAATCTTTCACTTTCACATTCACATCAGCTGTGCAATCTCATTTTTGCCTTCTTTCCTGCCAACTGATAACAATCAATCAGCCCGAACCGAATGTGTGCTTACGGCTGCACGTCTGTGACAGAGCTGCCATGATGGTTACGGCGGACCGTTGATGAGCAGAGCATGATAGATTAGCCTGTTTGTGGTCTGTCGCCGAGCTCTCGGAGGAGGAGATGACAGCGAGAGTTGGCTTAAAGCGCAGCATAAATGTTCCTCTTTTATATCATCCTGAAGGAATATGCGGTGTTCAAAGAGACTCAGCTATCAGAATCAGACTGAGCAGCACTTGCTAAGCATGATGAGAAGCAATTTGTTTCCTCCCCTCCAGACACACTCCTTGAGCGAGATGAAAGGGAAGCTGTGCTACTGTAATTCATCTAAATGGCTGGCTCCTACAGCCTTCCGTGCAGCCGCGACTATTGATCTCGACTCTCACTAACTCCCCCTGTGTCTGCCTTTGTTTCTGTCTTCTTCTCTGCCATTTACAGGAAAGCCTCTGGAACTGGACACTTTATCCCAGCTCAAACCATGCTCTTATTAATTATTTGGGTTGTCTTCAAACCTAATGACTTTACTGGAGTAAGTACAGAAAGCTTCTTCTTGACACATTGTCTGATCAGATAGTTTGACTGATTTTGACTATTATTACTCAATATTTTCAAATGGCCTCTTGTATTTTGTATTTTTCATTGTATTTGTATTTTTCTTTTGTTAAATATAAACTTTACAGACTTTACAAAACCCCCAAGTTAACAAAAACACACAGTATATATTCAAGATCTTGAAAGTTCTTTCTACACCTTGAAAAGAGTAGCTGACAAAAAGAGAGTGCTGGTTTTGTTCAATAATTTAAAAAAAAACTTTTAAAGTTTTTATCTGTGATCAAATACAGTATTATGCACTAAATGAATGAAGTGAACTGCAGTCTTCACATGTGAATCTATTATCAGAATTGTGATTTTCTTCACTTCACTTGATTTACTGATCAATCGACTCAAGACTAACTGGTTTGGGATAGAAGTAATATTCATGATTTATTTTATTCAAAGGTTTATTAAGTGTTGTCCTCACAAACTAACATGTACAATACCCGCTTCTCTAATTGAGACAACAGCAATTAAGTAACAATACAATTGTATCTATATTATACTTAACAAAGCAGGTTACAAATTAAAGAGAAAACACATACCTTCAAGTAAAAAGAGGGTTAAACACACACACACACACACACACACACACACACACACACACACACACAGATGCTGATAAGCAAATGCTTCAAAACTGCCTGATGGCAACGAACCAATCAAGACTCAATCAAAATTTCCCCGTTGTGGGATGAATAAAGGAATATCTTAAGACTGGGACAACTTCATGTGGCGTCTAACCACCCAGATCTAATTTCCAGAAACAGGAGAAAAAAAAATTCTGGCAGGTGGCTGGTTCACAGGTCCCTACACTGTTTTAACATGCTTGGCTAACGCATATCTTGCCAGTGAGTGTGACTTGTCTGTATCAACAGCGGATCGTCCACAACCCCACCTTGTTGACCTTTCCCCATCTGTCCTTAATGACACGGCCTGGACTTACACAGGGGCCAGCATGTGACCACTGCAGATACACAACAAGAGTCTGCTTACTCACCACAGGCCAGAGGGAGACACAGGTGGACACTGGCTGAACCGGCCATGAACTCAAAATACACCTACTGTTACTTTCCTGTGCTGTATCGGACTTTATTTTTGGTCATTTGGGTTCACACTTCCTGACTGAAAACTCACAAGGGCTCAGAGTGACTGTATGGGCTTTGCAATAACATACCTTTTATGGATGTCACACCATTAAAAACACCTTTTATTACTTGAGGTTTGCTAGAATGACTAACTGCTGGCTATCGGATGTCAACATTTGTCTTCTTACGCCCATAAAGCCTTGTGCTCTGGGGTCATTTCCTCTAGTCGCACTACTTACATTCTCAGCCCCAACAAGGGATGGAATAAGTGTAAGTTAATAATGCTGATATTTATCATCTAATTAAGATTTTGTACATTATGAATGAGCGATAAAGAAAACAGGGAAGAACTGAAAAGAGTCATTTAACTCCTGAGTGGTAAGATAAGATAAGATAAACCTTTATTCATCCCACAGTGGGCAAATTCACAAATTACAGCAGCAAAGGGGATAGAACAGTTAAATAGTACAAAAGCAGTTTAAACAGGCAGTTAAAAAGATGACATTAACAAATTTACATTAGAAATTCACACAAGGCTTGCATTGTTGGATTAAATATGAGATGTGAAATATTAAATACTAAAATACTAAATATTGCATTAAAGCAATTGTTTTTACAACATGCAACCTAGTATCTCTAGTATAAAGTTCTCAGATAAACCATAATTCCATAAATCCAAATGATACTTTACATTACTGTGCTTTTTGGCAACAACCTACCAATAATTAAACCAATAATGAGTCTATTAAAGAAGCTAATGATCCAAAATGAGGTTGATATGGAGGACAACAAATGGCATCGTTCTCATCTGATCAACTGGGCCAAACCAACAGGAGAAAACTCTCCAAAGTATGATGTGAACATGCGCCGAGAGGACTTGATCATTCTTGATCATTATGTTTTGAAAGACTCCATCACTTGCAATTACAGAATAAAATCAGCATGAACCTAGCTGACATTCATCCACGTAAAGATTACACCCCCACAGGAAGAGCTGCATACATGGATTCAACCCAACACACTGACTTTCATGTTTTCCATTCCACATCTGTGTGCAACAAATGGAAAACCCATTGGGGTAAACGTCATGCTCTCAGCTTTTATGCTTTCAATCCACAGCTTTTTCTTGCTCTAGAATTAATGTTCCTTTTCATGCTCTTTTTTCTGTGCCATGATTAGAAAAAAAAATCATGAGGACAAGTACGAGGCACTAAAGTGCACAGACAGGATCTCCACCTATGGCTGCCTGCTGTGAAATGGCAGGAAGCCACCGCCAGCAAATCCTGCTGATCTCGTTGTAAGCTTACTGGTTTACAGTACAGCACGGGGGCTCCATGCAGGAAGTGGGCACATTACTGCACTTCCACGCCCACAACCCCCCCCCCTCCCCTCCCACCACTACACCAACCCCCTCCCAACCACCTGTGCTGGTCTCACAGGATGCCCCCACAACCCTCGTCTCCTCCCTCACAAACTCTTATACAGCTGCACTTCTTTACCAAACCGCACACTGAACACGCTTTGTTGTTTTACACTCCACTGCGTCAACAGCATCAATGATATGATTCTGTTTACTGTGAACTGCCTCAAAATGCATGAAGTCGTTAAGAGGCTGGTTTACCCAGAACAGGACAAAAAAAAACCCACTCATTAACCTCTGGTGGTATCAAGTCATGCAGACAGTTTTGGTTTTATTTAACCAGACTGTGAGATGTTTGGTTTGGTTGATATCTAACTATCGAACATTTCCAGAGGAATTACTTACTGCAGAAGAAGTCTACAGTCTGTTGATTAGTCTTAATAATCTGTTTCTGTTTGTCTGTCTGATTTTTTTTCTAAATGAATTTTTTGAGCACCAAAAACAAAATTCCACTCACACGTCTACAATGACTTAAATAAAAATGATTTTTCTGATTGATTTCGCAGTTGGTATCTACATTGCAATTTTTTTCTTTAAATTAACCTCCAGGCCTATTTGGTATCATTATTCTGTAGTGTTCAACAGATATTGCATGTTTGCACCAGTTATCACCAGAATAGCTTGTTATTCATACAGATCATTTGACAGAATTTGTTCCATCATTGAAATGATGGAACAAATTCTAGGTTAACACATATTACATTACTGGCATATTATTTCTTTACAACAGCTTCACCATGGACTTAATAATAGTGACTGCAGTTAATATCTGATGGTGAAAAGTTACAGTGTGTATCTAGCTGACAATAGCTGCTTAACTTCATGTTCATGAAATATCTTCCCCAAATCTTAAAGGTCTTAATTCAAAGCTACAATGGTGATAAGCTTAAAGAAAGGACACAATGCTTAAAAGTTAAACTGGCAAGTTTCAAGCACTCTTCACTATTTGCGGTATTTAATGATGCAATACATGAAGTGGGAGGGTTTGGAGAAAAACTCTTCGTTGGCCTTTTTGAAGAGCTAATCTGCACAGTTCATAATAAAAAAAACATAAAAATGATGGAGTGGTTGCTGTTTTTTTCTTGAAGAAAAAAAATCTTTGGCAGACTATTATCCAGAAAACAGAAAAGAATTTCACTCTGCGGTTTGTCCAATTTATGGAATTCAGCTGTCAGTTAATTCAATTTGTGTCTCTTGTGATTTGAAATTTTCAGTCATTCAAATTGCAATTTTGATATAACAACAAGTCATCACTTAAGTATATTTCAATGTATTGGGGATTAGGCAGAAATTGCAGAGCCGGGACAAATCAAACCAAAACTATGCTCTTTTGTTTTTGCTTTTGTTTTATTGCACTTTGAGTGAACTGTCGCTTTCAAAGATGGATGCTGTGCAGTTGAGTTCATGATCTTGTGTTATCGTTGAGTTTATGATCATGCAGCCTTAATGATGTGTATTTATACTGCGCTCATCAGCCACAGATGTCAGAGCTCCACGTTAACATGGCTCACAGACACAACGGGAGTGTTTGGTTTTTTTGCAGGATGTCTCTGATGTGCAAAGCAGTGCAAATGATTCTATCTAGGGAGGAATTGTGACCTCTGCCACAGCCGGTGTCACCTCCAAGTTCACAGCGATCACAGACTGGCTCTGGCAGACGAACAGCGCTCTGCCACAGGGGTCATCCCATCACAGCCCCCCACCCAGTAAAAGAATGATCTCACTGCCTGGACCAGGAATTCGCTGATTGTTTGAAATACCTTCCACTATGCTCGACTGAGAGCCACTTTTTTTTCCCATCGACCCGGATGACGAGAGAGAAAGAGAGGTGGGGGAAAACAAAATGACCTTAGCAGGAAACGTCAAGCCCTTCAAGCAAGATGGGAACTGCCTTCATCGGGCCCCTGACATTAATACTTGAGGAGAATAAAAACGAAAGTAAAAAACAATATATCATCAGATATTCTTTTTTTAATAAACACATAATGTAAACATTTTGTAATAAAAATATGTCTAAGGAAATATATTTTACAGTTGAACAATAGATGCAAGAGTGCATTTTGAAGGGCAAAAACCATTGGAATTCAAATTTGAACTGAGAACTATTTATAAAAAGACCTTTATTCCTTTATTAGTCCCACAACGGGAAAATCTGCAGGTGTTTAGAGGTAAAAAGAGGAGCATAAAAAAAGAAAGAGAAAGAAAGAAAGAAAAAATTGTCCATTGCACTATCAACAATTTTGTTTTGTTACGTTCTTTTTTTCATTTTCATTCCTTTGTTAAATGGAAAAAAGGCTTTCATAGAAACCATATTGATCTTTGTCAAAGTAAGGTACCAAAACTCAAATTCATACCCAACCATAATAAAAGCAGAATGAAGGCTAAACTGTATCAAATTGGAGCTTGACTGTCATGCTTGAGCTTGGAAACAGCAGTTGTCACAACAATATCTACTTATTTGTTTTGGACATTTCAACCGAGGGATAGAAAAAATCAGTTCATGGCCTTAAGTGTAGTTTGATGTCATATTTATCACAGTATTTTTACTTTCTGTTGCATACAGCAATCTGTCTGGGTATAAACAGAAACCATAAACACTCTGTTGTTTCATAGCCAAAAATCTTTTCCCTCAGCAGCACAGAATGTAACAGTCACCACTGTTACATTCTGTGCTGCTGATTTACAGCGTAATAGGTTGAACTCCACTGAGAAAACAGTGACGATTGCGGCAGCGCTGCAAGCGTGTCACTGTTGCAGTGTGAACTTAAGCGTCAGTGAACAGAACAAAAGGATGTCACATATAAGGATACGACCTCAAACGTCAGAGGAAGAAGCTCATTGTCTGCCTGTGCAGGAGGAAACGAACACTTTTCATTCTAACGTCACTTACACAGATGCCTTTATATTGAGAAACACAAATGTTTGTGACCAACAACCAATACCTGTGTTACAGTTGTGTTAAGCATGTTAGATGTTAGGTTAGGAAGTGCACATTTGAAAGTTTTATAACTGAAAGTTAGATAAAACATACTACTTTTTTAAGTCAAGTTAAACAGATGTAATCCATCACTTTACTTCCAGCAGTTTGTTGCAGTCGCTCTCTCACTAGTATTCCTTGTTTTTGGACTTTTTTCTACACATTTGTGAATCTCAAGCACTTTAGCTAAGCTTGTTCTACTGCAACATTTGTTCAGTTGTAACTGGTGGAGGAGGTGGAGAGTATTTGAGTATTGTTTGTATAGTTTCTATTTTTATTTCTATTCTTATTTTTATTTTCCAAACTTGTAATTCTCTATTTATCTGTCCTTGTGCTGCTGCAACACCTGAATTTCCCCTATGGGAATCACTAAAGGCTTAACTTATCTTACTATATTTACTTTTACTTTATTTCACTATTACTATATGTGCAGATTAATTCATTTTTTCTTTATGGAAGCATTACATCTATGATACTTGGTTGGCAAACATACATTTTTATACTTTACTTTTTAAAAGAATACTACATTTTTAGCTCTGTTTGTTTGTCTGTATATTTATTAGCCAGAATATTGTGGAGGCATGAACTCTCTCGGGGCTTTCCAGTTTATCTTTATTATGATATCTAATATTCATATTGATATGGTGGCCAAATTGTGTCAAATGATTTCTCTGAATAAGGACCGGCACATTCCTGTTACAAAAGTTATTCAAATGAATTAGTATCATCATCAAGAAAATCACACTTTCACATCTATTGGTAACTTAATGAATAATATACTAAAAATGCAGTTGAGTTACATTCTTGATCTTCAATGAAACAATCACACCACCAGTTCCATTTAGTAGCTGTTTTGGTGCTTTCAGTCATATCACATGATCGTCATTGTGCAGATGACGTCTGCTCACTTGAGACTGGGACCTTGAGGTGAGATTGCTTTGCCAACGAGACATATAGTCTGCAGAACAAAAATTCCAGTTTGATTGTTACATACTTCTCTAATAAGAGAAAAACCTCAGCAGTAAAAGTATGCATCACAAAGATCATTCTAATAAATGAAAAGGCTCTGACAGTGAAGGCTGTATGTGTGCAGCAATGGCTGTTATCTGGTCACTGAGAGCCTCCACTTTATGACTCAGCAGCTGCAAAGAGAAAAACGCTGACAGACAAGAGGAGGACATTAAATTGGAAATACTACTGCTGTTTGTTTCAGTGTTCCCCAGGAGGACACAGAGAGGAGCTGCAAACACCAGAGGAGGCCTAACCCTAGAGACACCTCTGTTTACAGCGCCTCGTTTTCACAGCAAACTGCTCTAATTTGATATGGTATGCATATCATTTCCATGGGAGGTAGCAGGGGGGTGGGCTCTGGGGACCACACAGACAACAGTGCTTACTATGAATAACCTCAGCAACCCCAAGAAAATCCAGCATGAATATATGGAGGGGCTGGCCTAGCTCGATGCCGTGATAATTGCTCTGTTACTGTTACCAAGGTGAATATCTGGATACAGCGAAAGCACTTCATGTGGCTCTTTAGCTGCCATTTTCCCAGTGGGCTCAGTGGGGTGAAGAACTGTAGCGCACATGTCATTCACATTCTGTGACGCTCAGAACAATAAAAGAAAGACCACACACAAGTCAGTGGAATTTCAAACAACATGCAAAAGCTTCATGAAAGCACTTGCTTAAATATGGAGGTATGTGTTTCCTACAGTGCTGGTGGTTCAGGAGAGCGCCCAGAAAACAACCGTGACACACGCTGAAGTTTCATAGCTATTTTTATCAAGGTCCGTGTCCTAGTTTCACAACTGAACTGTCCAACTGGCAACAGAAAAATTGACATGTATGGAAGACAATGAGGGCCACATGGATAAATAATTTGATTTGGAATAATGATGAGAATGAAATGAGAATTCTGAATTTAATTTTTGTATCCTGATGACAAAATGAGAAATTTGAGAATTGAAATTAAAGTGTCCACAAACTCAATGTGCTGCTCACTATTGACTGAGTGAGAGAATGAGCAACTGATTTCACACACAGAGACATTTTTTTCTCAAAGTTCTAAATGAGTTGAATTCTGAAATTAACTAAATATGAGAAGAAAATGAGAATTCTCTATTTCATCTGAGAACTTTGCAAGTATAGTGAGAATGAAAGTTAAACTTTTATTTATTTATTTTTTTTAAAACACTCTGAATGTCAGAAATTCCAAAGAAAGGAATGATGCAAAAAAGATATCTTAGATTCAAATAAATTATCAAAATTGAAATTGACAAAAATGTCTTTAAAATTCCACCAATCAATTAAAACATTTGCCTTTAATTCTCAATTTATCCTCAAGAATAGGGTGAAGATTGAGCCCATGTGAATATAACTAAGTTGCTAAAATTAATAAATTTTGAGAAAAAAATGAGATTCAGTTTGACTTTATAGTTACAAAATTCAAGTAGAACTGAGAAGAAAAATAAAAATGAATGAAATTGAAATTGAAATGAATACTTTATGAGAAGAAAGCCTTTTTTAAAATTTAAGAATTCCCAATACAGAATTCAAATTTTCAATTATTATCATTCAGTAATTAATTTAAATCAATGCCAAGAATAAAGTTGGCATTCTGAGAAAAAATAATAAAGCGG
Source organism: Holacanthus passer (assembly GCA_025331565.1). Taxonomy (NCBI): domain Eukaryota; kingdom Metazoa; phylum Chordata; class Actinopteri; family Pomacanthidae; genus Holacanthus; species Holacanthus passer. Next base: position 1,821,885 of record JAFREQ010000041.1, on the reverse strand, counting down.
AGAACCAATCCCATGTGAAGAACACTGAATTTAATTCTGAAATTATTTAATGTTATAAATACAAGGACATTTCTGAATTTAATTTCAGACTGTTGAGATTCAACTGATCCTGTGACAATTTTCAGAATTTTGTCAGGAATCTCAGAATGATTTTCTGTGCCTATTTTAAGAGTTTAAGAATTCAAACTTCAATCAAATCAGGAATTTAAAACAATGGCAAGAATAAACTCAACATCCTGGATCCATGGATTGAAATGTAGCCAGTTTTATGAGAAAAAAATAATTCTAACACTAAATCCTAAAATTTAAATTTTGCTAAAAAAAACCTCAGAACTGACTTTAGCCTCAAGAGTCGGAATTTTTACAAAGAACACTCAGTTTTCTTTAAAAGCAGTTTTAATGAATTGTCTCTAACTGTCTTCCATAGCATGTTCCAGCCTGGCATCTTCTGACTGAGGAGCTCACTCAAAGCAGCAGCAGTGCCAGGTTTAGCTGTGTGCACCTCCAGCTCACTGAATGTAAGGAAACCAAACGCAGCAGCAGCAGCAGCATCTCCACACTGAACTCTCTCCAGCTCAGTGGGCGCAAGTTTAAACAGAAGTCGGCAATGCTTTCCAGTCCCCAGTAGTAGTAGTAGTAGTGCTGCACTAATCCAACACAAACAGGTCATTACACTGTGCTAAATGTTTTCTCTTCATTCACTAAACGCCACTTTGCACACGGCTCATTCTTCTAAACTGCCTCAATAACTACTAAACCTCCTGCCCTCCCTCTTCCACCCTTTCAATGTTTTAATTCCGAAGCAATTAAGACCAGATGTGCATCATTTCATTAGCTCAATATGTTTTGCAAAGTTGTAACCGTATGGATGACTGCAGGATGGGTAACTAAAGAGTATTAACTCAGTGTTGAGAGGATGAAGCTCTCCGCTTGAGGCAGTATGACAAGTCTGTGAGATCATCAAATAGGTTTGACGCAACTATCAGGATGATTTACATGTCTTGGTAATTTTTTTTACATGCAACACAAGAAAAAAAAACCCAAACCAAAACAGAACAATCAGAAATCTGCCTGTGGTGTTTTAGATTTGATAGCTTCTTGGCAAGCGTCTCCATTGTGCAGCAAACACACAGACAGGCACTGACTCTGCAACCGCAGACTGATGGGAGCTGGGCAGGGCGGGATAATGCAATCTGATTTCACATGGAGAGCGATAAAGCCAGTGCACGCCGCTGCTGCGAACGGCAGAAGAAGAATAATGAGTGGCCGTGATATGACGGAGAGACGGGATCACAACAGAGGGAGACAGAAGGAGAGAGGGCAAACAATAGCCCTCGGTGTAAAGTGCAGGATCTTAGATTTCTCCCAGCACTGCTGTTCCATCTACGCCTCACACTGGCAGCAGCCCAGTCAAACATGCCTTTGTGATGACGTGGGAGAGCTATGGGAACATGTTTTCTTCTTTTTTCCTGGCCAAGGCACTGACTTGGGATGTCGAGCTGAGCTGGTGGGGGTTACTCAAACATCCTCAGTGATGCAAACGATCATTCAATGATGCACAGAGAATAAAATCTATGTGAGAGATGGGGATTTGCAGCTTTTTGTTGATTTTCTTTATGGAGGATCAGCTTTTCTTTTAAACCACACTCCTGCTTTTTTTTTTTTTTTTCATAAAAAACAAAAAATGGTGCAGCTTTAGCACCTTGCAGGACTGCTGGGATCCATCTACTATCATCCAGAGAGATCACTCCATCACATCCTACTCCAACTGCAATTTCATGAATCATTAACCCATAAGTGCTTGGTTACTTTTGAACACGAGCAGCTTCTTCTGTCATCAGGATTTTAATTAGCTTGATAGGAACATCAGCAATATAAAACATGATTGTTATGGAGGAAACTTGCAGGAGCTGGATGGTACAGTTCAGAATGGAGAGCATGAAGGGGGGACTGGTAGGGTCACATGAACAGATCCTGTTGCCGTGTGGGATTTCAGCTGTGGCTGGGAACCCTTAGGGACTTATGTCAAGAGCTCAAAAACAGGCCGACTAAGAGATGTTCCCAAGCTTGGCCTTGTTATATAATAATCATTTTGTCCAACATTATGACTTATCTGTTCAGTGGGGTCTTGCTTAATTCATTTTGATGCACCTGCAGTTGTGACAGAATGTTGGAGGCAGGACAAAATAGAGGAAGAGGAAGCTTAAAAATGTTTCAAAATGTGCATAGTTTTTATTTCTATCAATTACGGGTGCTTTTACTAAAAAGGTTAACTCCATGTCTGGAGTATCTTTTCTGGGAATTTGTGGATTTTAGCAACAAAATCTAGAATGATGAGTATTTTGCAGGCTGAATCTGTTATCTTTAAAGCATCATATATTTTATTCTGACCACCTTTAAGCCAATAAAATTAAAATCACAATAAAATAATCATTCACCCTGTGATTTCTTTCCTTATAATGTGACGTCTTAAACACTGACATCTAATTTATCTTCAAATATACAGAACATATAATACTGAATAAGCAACTGAATAAATCAGATAAACAAAATACAAGTAGAAAATTTCCATTTTCCCTCCAAAAGAGCTAGTTGTTGGTCATTTTATTATATGACACAGCAATGTTTATTTCCAGTGTACTGTCTATATTAAGTACCAGGTGTAATCTATCTGTTTGTACTATTTCTGGCCTGACGAGGACCCTGCTATGCCAAAACTTGTCTGTGCTTTAACCAGTAGGTCCAACTCATTGAAGGGTTTTTATCAGACTCCTCTAATTCTATGTGGGGCTGTATAGTCTGGATATATTATGCCCTCAGAATTTCCTGGCAACAGCCCTGACCCCAAAGTTTCAGCTTTTACAATAAAGGAAGGGGTAGAAAAGAGGAAGTTAAAAAAAAAGTGACGCAATAAATTAGCAATAATTCATTGCTTGCTGACATTCGAAAGAATCATATTTTAATGATATAAAAATATATCATACTTCAACTTTTGACTGCTTTTAATGATTAATGATTCATTGATTATTGATTACTAAATGCTGAAACAAATTCAAAATGTATTATCTCTATCATGATATACTGTAGAGAGTTAGCCATCAAGGCCATTTAATTCCTCTCTTTAAACTGATGGACAGAGACACTCATGACGGAGAGAAATAAACAGTTGATATTTCAGGTTTCAGGAGAAATAAAGCGCTGGCAGATCGGATGAAGTGGCATTTAAGCTCGAGTGAATCACTGTGGGCTTTGCAGGTTTGGACCCCCCTCGACACACACACACACACACACCCTCACAATGAGCTGGGGATTGCCTGCATGGAAAAAGAAAGGCAGCGCTGCTACTGTACAGAACAAAAGGCTCCGTGCGTAAAACTGCGCATGAGTACTACCGCCATGCACGTGTTGTGAGAGCACAGCTATGTCAATGCATTTTCATCCCAGCTCCATTTAAACTCATGACTGCAGAGGCTATCACTACGAGGCTCTCTCTTCTCATCATCGGCACGGATTGAAGGAAAAACTGCAGTATGATCATTTGAAAGACAGAATAGCCGTGATGTGAGAGGTGGGTGAGGATGGGGGGTGATGCTGCGATGATCCCCTCAGTGCCATCATCATCACCATCGCGTTGCATCAGCACAAACAGACAAAGAGGCTGGATGTCACCGCTCCTCAAACTGCTGTATCACCGCATCAATGGCAGCATCACTCCCCCTCTCTCTCTATCTCTCTCTCTCCGTGATTTCAGCCACCTCGTCGCCAAGTCAAACACGTGGCGATCAAACAATAGCGTCCAGAAATAAACACATTTATTCTGATCGCTGCCTGCGTGGACACCGTGGGCACATGCTTCATCTTATCCCACGAGAGCCTCAGCAAAGACAACGCTGGAAATTGACATGATTTATTCCCATATATAATATCGATCCGGTATATTTAAGAGGTGAATGGTTTGTGTGCATGTAGCATCAACGTGTATTATTAAGGAAAACACATTCATGAAAGGTTTCCTCCTTTTATTTGTTAGATCACCTCTGACTCCGACACCATAAGACTGACAGGGTCTGACTAAGCCACTGCTGCAGCACCCATTCACATGACAATGCAGGACAGCTGTTTTCATCCAGTCACCACCTGAGTGGAAAAAACACGATGTCTTCTTGTGTTTTCTGAGAGCTGGTGGGAGGCTCGCTCCCCATCTTTGTCACATAAGGGGTTAATGATAATGAAAATATGGGCTCTTAAACGAGCGACTGAGATGATTCCATTGGCTGTCGGAGCAAACAAGGCTCGTCCTTACACAGCAAATATTTTGATGACTTTTTTTCACCGTGGATTGATGATGAGGTGTGATTTCATACTGAGAAAAGGCAGGGGAAAAATGCTGTAATGCACCATGCACAATAACAATAACAACAACAATAACAGTGCTTCTATTCAGCAAATTAATTTGATATACATGCAGTGAGTGAGGGAGGCGTTTAATGACGCTGCAAACTTCTTTAATGGATCTTTTCTCTTTGCAGGAGCAGCAGCATGTCGGATCCTCTGGGATCATCTACTTCTCACAAACAGAGAGCAGGGAGCGCACACGGCGTGTTGACTCAAAGCACAACAGGATGTGGTGCAGAGCCGAGTTTCACTCCTGAACCCGCGTTCACACCCCGACACGTTACAATCTCCAATATTCGCACCACCGCCGAGCTTTCAATATTCGTGCGTGCGGTTTTTTTCTGTTTTCTATAAGTGACTTTTTCCATATATACATATACATATATAACAGGGAGGGCTCTCCTGACTGGAGCCCACCGCTGCGCCTCTTACACAAGTTTGCAACTCTGAGAGCATCAACAATAGACTGAGATTGACAAAGAAATAACAGAGTGAAATGTTGGGTAAAGGAGGCCAGGAGAGGTGCATGCCAGCTCACCTTTTACTCTGTCTTCTGCTCGTATTCCAGCCCTTTTGTCTGTTTCCCCACATAAGTTCTTTCACATGATGACTCGCTTTGTCGTTTCCTCAAAGGCTGCAGATGGCTCACTTCTTCTTCTTCTCCTCGGAGCTGCAACTCGGTTATTTCTCACTTAGAAAAAAAACTAACGTCTGTGATTCTACGGTCTGTTGTTGTAGGACTGCGCGCGCGCTTGTGTGCGTGTGTGTGTGTGTTGATCCCGCGCGGCGTGCCGCTCCGTCTCCGCTGTTTGTTACACTCGACTGGAACGCCTCCTCTCAGTCGCTACATTGTTGACATTCGGCCGCTGACGTCACTCTATCCCCTCATTCACAACATCGTCAGCGCGCCGCGACTTTGCGTTAGTGCTGGCGGGGAGCGCGCGCGTACTCTCGCGAATGTGCGCAGCGGAGCTTGGAGAATCGCACCAGTGGTCTGCTCGCTCAGATCCCTCCCCTCGGCCCGGCTCCCCCGTTCCCTCCCCCCTCTCCTCCCGGTGCACACAGCGGGAATATGACGGTGGAGAATGACACAAGGCATTTCTCACAAAACACACTTAGTCCAGTGATTTCTTGTTTTGTGTCAAACCACCTTACAGGCCTAAGTCTGAGGTTCATTTCCGTCGAAAGCAGGTTACATGTTTTTTTCTTTCCAACAATTTTATGAAAGAAAGGTATCACAATAAAAGTGTCTTTTTTGGTATACTAATTAGTTCATTACATCTATGATTATTTTCAATTTATGATATTTTCAGAATGAAAAAAACAAGTACTGCACAGGTCAAGAAACATGAATATAAAATAGAAACATTTGCAATAAAAACATATGAAAAGGATATTATTAATATACATGTAGCCTACAATATGGGTGTTTTCAAAATAAAAGAGGTGCACAGTTTGTGTAGGAACATGCAAAATACTAACCTAGGAAAGTGTAAAAGTTCCCAGTATGAAAGCAGAGGCTTTGTGCAATGTACAGAGAGACTAGTAATAACTTTGTCCTTAGACTGCTTCTTGTCTTTTCCATGTTGTAGTTTCTATGACAATTGCTTTCCTTTTGTGTAATTTGTCTGTCTTTCATTGAATGTTTTGGGTTGTAATCGATTCAGCATGTTTTTTTTTTTTTAAAAAGTGTAATTTCTTTTCTACTTTCATAGAGGCACACTTTGTCCCCTGAGGAAATGTCAGTGTTATTTAGTGCTGCTAATGATGACTCATTAATCTTGCAGATTACAACTTGATTTGCTCTGCAGTGCTTACTTCGCTGTGTTTGTTCATATCTTAGAAATGAATATTTTGGATTTCAACAACTGCCAGGAAATTAAGGTAGACACAAGCTGTTCCCTGGCAACAAAACACCGTAAAGAAATGATTCCCAACCTAGAAGTTACAACACAAATCTGAGAGGTGGCAAGTTGGACCCCATGAGGACTTGTTGCCAAGGCAACAACTAATGGGGATCCCAATAAACGATAAAAAGTAACATGATATGAAAGAAGAAAATATTTTTCTGATACCACAAAACTTCTTATGAGATACTCTTGTTCACTTGTTTGGTGACCTGCTGACAGTTTATAGAATGAGAATCAACTTTATCGGTCAAGTATGTGTACAAATACAAGAAATTTGTCTCCAGTTTTTACATTACTCTCAGCTGGAATAACCTGACAAGGGGTTCAAAGTTTGCCGTCGAACTCCCATTAGTCCTCCACACACACACACACACACACACACACACATATATATATATATATATATATATATATATACATCCATCATACATCATTTCATCATGACGATATGATTCATTGCCTCCAAGATTGATTGATTAAGTACAATGCAAACACTTTACAGTGCATCATTATTTGACCAGAGACCTGGAGAGACCTACTAGACTGCTGGAATACCATCTTGGTTTTTTATCTCAGCTTGGCCTTTGATTGAATAAAACTTTGCTCATTAATCTGCACTATGAGCATAAAAAATTCAGTCTTGGAGAAGGTAGTCACATATTTCCTGACTGTAAATGGTTGCAAGCCAAAGGCGTGTGATAGCAATGACAAATTGTTTGGCACAATAAATTTAGAAAATTGTGCACAAATCTTTTCTTCTCTGGGTTTTGGGGGACTTTATGGTGACAGGAATGCTAAAGTGACTATAATCAAAGTATTAACAGATACATGACAGGGTTCTATAGAAATATCATGTTGTTATAATGTTAAATGTTGTAAGATGGAGGGTCAATCTAAGTGATTATAGTTGGTGAGAAAACCAGCTATGTGGGGGCTAATTTCTAAAGAAGTGAAAACAGACCAAACAAACAAACAGAAATGCAAAGGCACGATGCTAAATGAGCGGAGCGAGGTGGTGGGAGGGAGGTAAGCTGGAGAACGCTATTCGGCTTAAACATCAGCCATGTGAAGGAGGCAGGGTTTTTGTTCTGGAAGGAGCTCACATCCTATTTGGACAAGCGAACACTCACAGGAGATGTTTTAATTCCTAATGTAAAAACTACCCCCGGGGAGTTTGCATGTAATTATGAATTATCACAGTACAGCAGACGGTCTCTTCTTCATGGCAGTCGTCGCTTTTCACCGGATGTTCCATGAGTGGCATTCAAAGAGCAGCTCCCTGTGCCGGTGCACGCATTAAAGCAGTGATTTGAGATGGTGCTGCTGCTGACATCAAAACATCATCAACAGGCATTTGTTACTGGCATGGAGAAGCATCAAAGTGAGTGAGAGTCATAACATTTGGAGAATTGTGCCTATGCAAGGGGGTGATGATGCCATTTTATGATGATGAGTAGAGCAACTTTTAAAATACAATGTATAAAGTCTGAAAACGTAATTATAATTGAATTGACACACAGGAATTCTCGATCAAAGAAGCACCAAATCATTCTTCTATAAACCTTAAATATACAAATAAGAAATATAATATATTATATAATAGAAATATAATATATCAAAATACAGTTTTGATAAGATACATTTTTGCTAAGAAATCATATCATCATAAAAAATATATCTGCCTTGTATTTGTTTTGACTTGTGTACTTATTTGGTCAAAATAGCAACTACCAAAAATAATAAAAATTTTATTTTGTTTTCTGCATTTGTGTCCTCCAGTGGATTACAGCGCTGGCATTATTATCAAGTACTGTTGAATGGTGCAAGATCTGTGTGGGTTACTTCACTTTAAAATTTACTCATGTAATGTACTAATTTACTTTACAATACGGTGTAAAATATTCTCTTTAAGATACTTAATCTGTTATTCCTTATGTTATTCCCTATGCTACACTACTCCGTATCACTGAGTTTTGACAGTCGGGCCATTTGTTCTCACCACATCTGGAGCCATGAAAGCAAGCAGCATACACTATGTTAGCTCCCTGCCTGCTTTTAACAACGCTGAGTGTGCAGAAACTGAGCAGCACCTGACAGAAATCAGCGCTAACGTTAGCAAGCTAGGCTAACTAGCTTCCATTTCAACTTGGAATACAAACTTAACAGCACCATGAGTCCTCCAACATGCTGAATGGCATTAACACAGCAATGTTCTGGCATCTATTCAGTAGGTTTTTAATACCAAGACAGCTCTAAGTCCCGTACCACCCCCATATTTTCCAGTCAGTAGTGTGCTATCAAAGCTGAGAAGTCTACATCCAGAAATGATTTTATGCTCTTGAAAAATTAAAGAATATATCATTTGGCCATAGTTTATATTTCCTGGACTGGAAAGGCCTGTGGACCATCATCTGGCCTGCAACATCCTCAAATAAAAAAATGATCCACAAAAACTTAATAAATGTAGCATTATGTTAAGGAATTTCTAGGATTAGTACAATGAGTCTGTACTGCTATTTAAGTCGCTTCCGACAGAGGGCACTGTCTATATTTAGATTGGACTCTCAGGTAGAATCGTGAGTTAGAATGAACGCTTCAGAAAGGAGAAACATTGACTCTGAATGTCACGTTTTGGATGTCTAAAAATTTCGTCACAAATGTCAAGTTCAAAGACAGTTTGCTGGATTTGTCAAGAGAGTATTGTGGTGTCATATACATACAACATCAAGAGACAGTTTTGACTAAGCATGCCAACAATGCTACAAACTCAGGAACAAATATGTTAGCTAGATGCTGTCATGCAAGCTTGCAAAATGGAGCAAGCCTTTCATTGATGGGGAATTTTTGAAAGAGAACCAGCTAAGAACCACTAGCATACGACACGCTGACAACAAATGTTCAATTCGATTTTTTTATTTTATTTGTATAGCGCCAAATCACAGCAGAAGTCCTTTCAAGGCACTTTCCATACAGAGCAGGTCTACACCATAGTTTAATATTATTTATAGAGACCCAACAGTTCCCATCATGAGCAAGCACAGGTGAGGAAAAACGTCCTTTTAACAGGCAGAAACCTCGGAACAGAACCAGGCTCTGGATGGGCGACCATCTGCCTCGACTGGTTGGGTTCGAAAATGTCAGTTGTTGTCTGCTGAACTGTCTAAATGGGTTCATATTTTTTACTATCACACTGGATGAGAGCAGAGATACTTGCTTTCATTTGAGGGATCAACACAGGTATTTATAATATAATTCAATGTACGTATTTCATCAGTGACCTATGCACTGGTGCTTATCAGACAATTGGCAAGATGTAGACTAATTTAAAAGTTGACAATGCATTTCAATAAAATAGTTTCATGTCAGTAATCTTTTCATTGTAACCTCACCAAATTGACACATACAGCTGTAAAAAAAGTCAACATTTTCTCATGGAGAGGTCTTGTTTTCTAAAAAAGGACCCAGGCCTTCTGGGCTGGCAAATTTGTAAAATGTAAATTGGAAAGCAATCTGTCATGTCTACCAAATAGTTTAACATAATTTAGCACTATGTGTTTCATGCTTCAATTCATTTGTCCAATGTATGGCTTACTTTATCAGAGTCAGTACGGCCCTCTGGAAAAAAAAAAGTGTTGCCCACCCCTGATCCAGCAGCTAATCCCTCAGATTAGTGGAGGTATTCATATTCATATTCACGCACTCAGAAACCTCTGGGACATCTGAGGGTTTTTAAATTCTAAAACGTAATGTGGTGGAGCTCCAAAGCCGGGCTGGGGGCCTTCAGCAGGCAGGAGCGGCCCCGTGTCGAAAGGGGCTGGGAGATGAGCCTGGACTCCTTTGTCTCTGAGCAGTGCATTTACAGTCAACATCTCGCTCATGCTCCCAATGCTAAATGCACTAAATGCATGAGGAGAATTTAATTACAGAGTATAGAATCCTCTCTCATACACACACACACACACACACACACACACACATGCATAGACAGAGAGTCAGCAGTGGCATTCCTGCACTCAGTGACCTCTCCTCGAGGCCTTTTCAAGAAAGGCGGTTGACTGAAGTTGGGTGGCGGAAGAGGGGGGAAGGCTTGGGGGATGAATGGGTTGGTGGTGGTGGTGGTGGGGGGTGAAAGAGTCTACAGAGCACCGGCATTGGCCTAGCCTTCCCACCCAGCGCTCACACCGTGGACAAACGCTGCGTTCTTATGTCAGGAAGTCTAATTAGACTTAATAAAAGCAGCATGTGAAACGTCTGCCACTCCTCCATGACATAAAAGAGGAAGCTCCACGCAGAGGGAGACCCGGTGGAAATTCTCAAATCCTTAGTTTAAGGACAAGGCAGCGCTGCTGATTGTGCAACAAGTGTGGATTGTTATTCTTGGTTGATAGGTGTCAGAAGAAAATGTCATGCATGCATTACTGAGAAACAACTGATACAAGTAGCATGTTCATTCAAGTCACGTGTTACTTTTGAACCGTGCAGGTACAATACTGCACAACAAGGTTAACGGCTGTAAAGAAAGCTGTTCAGCTGCTTTCTCCACACAGTGGGGTAATTATCAAACCAAGCAATCTTCTTATCAAGTAATTTCATTCCACATTTATTTTATGAGTTTTATCATCTTGAAACAAGTGCGTATTTTTGACTTGTTTTCAGTACAAATTGAGTAATGTGTCAGTATCATGAATGGAAAAGGATGATGAAAAATTATAGCTTAGATGAGTCTAGACAATTCTTTAAACAAGGTCATTTGTACTGGATTATTTGACTTGTTCTGGCAAAATGAGACTGTCAATAGTAATAGAAAAAAATACAAGCTAATCTCTGGATTTGTGTAGTTTTTTATGTATTTTTCCACACAGATCTTCCTTCCCATGCAGACGTCAACTCTTTGATGCAGCATTACTGGGATGCACTTGAGTGACAGTCAGATTAGTAAACACATACTGCTATTTAGGAAGGATTAGATGTAGCATGATATTTACAATCTCTGTTTTTGCATTCATTTGCATTTGCAACATGTTGTGGAACTGCAACATACGTCAGGTTTCAGTAACCCTGTTTTTCTTTACTTAACAATTTGGAGATTTCATAAAGCTTTTCAACAGCAGCACAGTTCACAGTTTATATGCAGAGCAGTTCAGTAAATTTGCACTTTGAGCAAAACAGGCACATGTATAATCCTGCATATGCTCAAAGCAATGACTCATAGAAAAAGTGTTCAAAGCAAATCCAAAAGCATGAAAAAAAAAGCCCAGCTCAGAATAAGAGACACGTCGGTCAAAGAGTCATCACTTTGAGAGCGAGGATGACTCATTTCCAAATGATTCATCTGGGTTTGCGGTCACCCAGATAGGATCTCCAGCCAAAAAGAACTTCCACGAATTTGCTGGCTAAGGAGAGCAGCAAGTCCAGGCAGAGGCACAAAGACGTAAATGCGGCGCTGTTGTCAGGGAGTGAGCCGGCATGTGACCCAAAGCCAAATGCCTTTGATTACATCAATTACTGTGAGTTTGACGGTGCCTCGGGGATCGATCTAACCGCCATTCATAACGGCGGCTGCCACAGGCCGACCTGTCAGGCTCAGGTTACCTTCAACTCCTCTTCCCTCAAAAAAACATACAAGCACACACAATGTCATACATGAAAGAAAACACACGAGCAATGCACTTTTCAAACCCACATGTGTTATTACTGTGTCAACAAATTTCACACACACTGTCAAGCACACACGTGACAGACTTTCGGTTACACATTTAACCTCTTGAAACCTGATTAAGTTTTACATTGTCTCTTAAGCAGCTTAAACACTTTAACACATTTCTGTATCTTCTTGTTCTAACACTACAGTATATGATACAGTATATATCTTACATAAAAAAAACATATAACAATGTGCATTGTATTTCATTTCATTCATTTACTATTTCTTCGTTTGATTTTATTTTGTTCAACCATTAGAAATAATTCATACTCTTGTTCAACTTTAAATATATTCAAGCACAGGACCAGAATTCATCTGGACATGTTTGGTATCGTTAGACACTTTGGGAATTTTCAATCAAGTTCTGTAGGTTTGAACAAAGTTTGGCAGCATAAGTTTGTCATGAGTCATCGGTGGGTCAGTGAGATTGAAGAGGTTAACCCTTAAAAGTCCTTTTCTTTCTCTGTGTGACAGTCAGAGGGGAGAGGCAAACAAAGAATTTCATTATACAGTGTAGCTTGTTCTCTGTGTATATGACAATAAAGCATTTATTCTTAAATGTTTTTGGCTGCATCAGTCACTCAAATGGAATTATTCTCTATGTTTTATGCACCATTTTAGACATATTTGGTATCTTTGGAAACCTTGAAGTAAAGTTCTGAACACTGCTTGAGTGCACAACATACTGTGCATTTGTAATAATGAACCTACTGCTGGGTGTGACGGGGTCACAGAGGCTAACAGACAGAAAATATTGGAATGCTCCAGGAGAACCCAGGTGCAGGAACCCACCTCCCAGCGTGTGTTCTCTGAGGAACTACTGTTTGGCAGGCTGAGTGGAAGGAACTGCAGGGTCAATCCCTGCCTCTGGCTTACCACAAGATCCATCTGACGGACTGAGCTGGTTTGCAGTTTCCTCCATGCCTCAGAGATTAAAAGGTAAAAGCCTAAACCTCCACAGATGACAGGTTGTCATTGTGTGTTTGTCAGGTGTGTATGAGTGCATGACATGCATGTATGTGGGCGGTGAGTTGAAGAGTTGCACAGTTCAGAGGGGCGGAAAGCCAGTTTCTTGGCACATAAAGACAGCCATCTTTTTTTTCCACATGCAAATTGAACTTACAAACCAGCAATACAACTGTCCAGAGAGGAGGGCTTTGTGTACTGGCTACTGTTCCAAATGTTTGGAAACTGGAAGATTTCAGCTTGCAGAATCTGAGCAAATCTAAACAGGCTAATATATAATCTAAAGGTGGAGATTATGTCATGAAATTGGTGCTTTCACAGCAGGCGCTGATCTGTTTTTCAGACTGAAGTTTGTCGACAGCCGGCATCTGTGCTCTCACCACGCCCGCTAAATCCGGCTCGTACATATCCTGTAAATACCACAATGTTCTGTATCATGGCCAAGAAAAAGTGAAACCACAGTTTTTTTAAAGCAAAAATGTGAATTTCTGTTTCTGCCAACTATTGGCAAAATTCTCACAACACTTTTTAAAGCTGCACTAATCACTATTTTTCTATCAATGATGGCTGTGTGAAAAGAGCCGCTTGTAGTGATGAACCCCACAGACAATTATCGATTATCTTTTAACTCACTGTTTCACATAACATCAGCCTTGTTTTTGGCAGCGTCAGGTTTCTGTGAAAAAGCCCCAAACAAACCCTCTGTATCTGCCGAGCACCAGACAGCAGACAGAGACAGTTAGCGATCAGCTGGTGAACACAGTTGAGCATTTAGCAGCTAAATGCCAGGTATTTCCCTCAGGTGCTGGTGGAGACCAAAACAGAGCTAGTCGAGTGAATATTGGACTTGGCCAGAAACACGACTTCAAATGAATGCTAATGTTGCTTTCTGTCTGCTTTGTAAATGTAAATGATCATGTCCACCATGACATGTTCTCAGCCTGTTCTGTGTCCATGAAATAAACCAATGCAGCCTTAACTTGTGGTTTAGACTGTTTCGGTTTAAAAACAGGTTGAATTATTTTAAGTAACAGGTTATTTCGGTTACATTTACATTAATGTTGGTCACTGATCAGATAACGGCCCTGGTTGAGTGCACACTGTGACATTTCAGACATAATAATAGAAACAATAGTTTCATTTTATGCACACACATACACTCAAAATCTGCTCTAAATGAAAACACATTCCAATGAATTCATGTAATAAAGGTATAATGTCCAGCAGTCTAATTTCAACCACTGCATCACTTTCATTGTTGGGAGCTCAGCTGGTAATTTTAGACCTGTGTCTGACTCTCCTAGTCCAGTCAACAGAAGCTTACAGTCTGCCAGCTCTGGAGGCTGTTTACATGGGAAGTGGACCTGGATCTAACTAAGCCACTTGTGCTGAAGTCTACACAGGTGAAATCCTTTAAGACGGTGACAGCTCTCTGTCTGTCACCGCTCTGGCTCGGGCCCTTGATGAGCGGAGTAAACAAACAGGAGTGAATGGGGTGTGAGAGATGAGTCATCAGTTCTGGGCTGGCTGTGCCTCTCTGTGTGCTCTGTGTGCCTCAGTCTGCTGAACATCCGCTCCCCTGAAGGCCCTCGTCACCGCAGGCATACTTCAGCAATTACCTTCTCGCCCACACGCTGTCAGTCACATGGGCCATAATAACAGGCTGTCGCACTGTCCCACTCCAAACTCACTCGCAGCACTCTCCAGCTCTCTCTCTCTCTCTCTCTCTCTCTCTCTCTCACACACACACACACACACGTTTGTATCACTATCTGTTTCTACTGTGCACATCCTGCATCTGATTACAATGGCTGCACACAGTGATATTAGGTTTTGATTGCATTTACCAGATTTCATTCAGGCTGTGCCTTCCACTACTGAGCATAGTTATTTCCCCCAATAAATACGTAAAAACAAATGATTATTATTCATGACTTTTCAATTAAAATGGTTATAAATTATTCATCCACAGCTGCAATAATGCCAGTTTTATATGAACATTGGATCAACTGACTCTGTGTAATGTGTCACGTAGAGAATTATCTGGAAGTCTGCAGTTTCCTCGGCTCTGCACAGCTTTTTAGCCTCTTTTGGGTCATTTTTTTTTTAGTTTCTGAAGCAATGGGCAGCTGTTTTTAGTCAAAAAGTTCTAAAAACCTATTGTATGTTACCTGCTTAGCACCAAACAGCAGACTGATAAACACACAGTGGAGCAATCAGTAGCTAAATGGAGAGTAAATAATAGATTAATCTTCGTGGACAGCACAAGACTGGAATGCTAATGTTGCTCTGTGTCTGCTGGATTTGTCAATAGGCAACTGTTCACTGAAACATTCAGAAGGTGGTAATATGTCAATGTTGTGTTTACAGCTTGTTGCACTGCCCTCAAGTGGCCAAAAAATCAGTTCAATTGTGCAATTGGTGCAGCGAGTTTGACTGAATAAATACGGCGGATTTGGAAAAAAAGAACACTTTGTCTTGAGAATAAACAATACATGCTAAATTTAGCCTTCAGAGGTCCACGTGAACTGTGTGAACTGTGTCTCCAAACCAGCCTCAGTTTGTGTCTCGTTGCATCATTACATTCGCGTCACTGAGCTGAGTGTGCGTTTCTCTGAAAAATAAATGATCTTTGAAAAACCCAGATGTTGTTTAACAACACTAAGCACAATTTGGAAGGTATTTCAGACTCTTCTGTGCAGCTGGATCAAAATAATGATCCATCCACTGCACAACAGGAAGGATTTTTAACACATGTCCCAAGATGAATTTCCCAGTTCAAGATGGTAGATGGAAATGACATATCTTACATGGTAACATGGAGCAAAATTAAAAAGTTATTATCAGTTATATATTTCTACATTAATATTACTTTCGGTTCTTTAGTATTTTCATACGCAATGATATTTTTATTCTTGACTGTGAATAGAGGCTGAAACATCGCACTTTCAGCTCTGACTTTGGCCACTTTCATATGTGCTGTTAAAACTGATACAGGATATGGCTGGTTTGTGGGAGTGCGACTTCAGTCTGAACAGTCATATCAGAATTCACACAGCTTTGTCTTAATACCAATGTGACATTAATATTTATAATGAACTCATTTCTGTCCCTGTGCAGTAGCATCCTGGGTGTGATAGTTTTGGTACTGTGTCGAACTTACAAAGAATTCCTTGAAAACATTGGATGAGTGCAGTTGATCAGAACAGATGCATGAATAAAGGCATTAAAGCTCGCAGTGTGAATGGAGCCTGCTATTATTAGATTCTAACCTGCAAACTGAATGTACAAATTACACCCCCAGACCTGCAAACCTCAAGCCAAACCAGCTGGTAAATAAAACCCTCTTGACATTTGACTGTTTATTTGTGCTTTTCCAAGACCTTTGCTTGCGGAAAACTGTGCGGGCTGATGCAGGCTTTGTGTTTTCATGGCGAGAAACTGGCTTGTTGTTGGTTTGAACCCCGCAGCCTGCCTCCCACAGTCAGTTTCACCTGCTGCTGAAGAGATGCAGTGCTGTAAATAGCTTTAAATCCTACGGCAGAGTCATTAGTAAATGTCTCAGTGGAGGATGTTAGTAATATCTTAGCATTGATACAGCTTCAGAGGCTTTCCCACCCTGAATACAAATATAGGTGACACACACTCTTGCTTATAAAATGTCAAACTTTGTCAACCAAATGTGTCTAACAAGACAGATGTGCAGATGCAGTGTACAACAGACATTTTATTTTCTTCCATAGCGCTGCTCTCATCACTTCCCACTCCTTCCATCCTGAACCAGAGGGCATCTGGGAAGAAGATGTTCATCTTACCGTAACACACAGATGCCTCACCTCTTACTCACGCAGTGCTTTCCAGCATGAGGCAGCAGCACACTGTCTGCTGTGGTCAGCTGTTCAGCATTCAACAATTTGAGGCAGGTGTTACATACTCTGCTGATGAGAAATACAGTAATACAACTCATCTGGAGGGGGTTTTCCAATAGTAGTGAGCTGGCTTTAACAATGTGCTCTTACACTATTTACAAACTTACTTCTTCAGTTTTTGTCCTCATTCTGGATGCTTCCCTACACTTTAACTACGTCCACATACAGAAAAGCTTAATGTTCTGCTTCCACAGGACTTTCTCTTGTGTGAACAATTGTATAATGGAAATCAAAGAGGAAATGTGTCAAACCTATTCAACTTTGCATTTCAGCTATACTTCAGCATATTTTAAGACACAAACTTTATTCATACTTTACATAAGGCACCACACTGTGAAGTTTTGTTTTCATGAATCTTTTTTTAACCTTTTAAAATGATGCAATTTCAGTTGTAAGTCTTTTTTGAATGTTACTTTTAGTTTATAATGGGTGTAGATTGTCCTGGTCAGTGAACATGTTCAACCCTGAACCCTAAAAAATAGAATGTAGACATTTGTAAACAAACTCACCAACAACAATTTTAACTGTACCAGTGTTCCTGAGCCCATGTATTAATCTCCTTTATACAATCATGTGTTTGACAAAGTGTTGAACCTCTCTCCATCCTCGCTTGTGAACGACTGAGTCTTTCCAGGATGAACCTTTCATACCCAGCCATGATACTATCACCTGTTACCAATGAACCTGTTTACCTGTGGAATGATCCAAACAGGTGTTTTTGGATCAGTCCACAACTTTCACAGTCTTTTGTTGCTCCTGTCCCGACTTGTCTTAAAATGTCATCAACATTTTAAGACATTTATGCAGTTTCCTCTGCGATTTTGAAGTGGAAGGGAATAATGCCATTTCAACTTCTGACACACACTGGTTTTGAGTCTGTGCCTTGGTGAGTGGGTGGGTGATGGTCCCTTGTCACCCTCCACAGAGAGTGGAGTGGAGATTCAATGACTGAGTCAAACCTGGTGTCTTCCAGCAGGCCGCACAGAAAAGTTTGACCTTTCTCACCCACTGCTACTATCAAATCACAAAACAGTTAATTCAATTCTCCTCCATGACTCATGAAATCAATCAAACAGAACCAGCCTACTGATATGCCAAGTTGATAAAAAAAAAAAAATCATAGAAAAATGCATTTGTCAAAGCGTCCTGATTTTGCATCAGAAAAGAAGCAGCTGCTCACATGCTCCCTCCCCTCATCCTCATTAGTGCCCCTTTAAATAGACCCGCAGTGAAATTATGAATGGAGAAAAAGATGGAGTTGAGTGCTGTTCCAAATAACAAATTAATTCATTATCCCAATTAGCTTACTTACAATGTTACTGTAGCTAAATGCAATGTGTAATTACATAATGAATGAAGTAGAGTAAACAAAGAATGTGGTGCTGGAACGTAAGGCTTCTCTAACATCTTTGACTCTTGCAGAGGAGACCTCATCGAGTTCTTAAATAATCGCCTGCAGCCACTTTGAAGACCGACCAGGGATTCATGCAGATTAATGGAATCCTAACTGGCACATGGTGCAATTTATAGACCAACATGCAAGATATTATGACCCAAATTCTGTCCATTATTAAAAACTGCAACATCTCTCTCTGCTACTGCTAGCCTATTTATGTCATCCAGTTTCCATGGCGACCATGCCATAGATAAAATCTAAAGCACACACAGGTTGCAGGTGCAACATCAACTTTCTCTTGCAAAGAGGGAAGAGAGAGAATTCTTCGTCAGAGCTTGTTTACTATTCTTTGGTCATACTGTTTCAGATTGGATTGAATATTTTTAATTTTGGACTGCATTTTATTTGAAGGATTACGCAGGCCTACTTTACACACAGGCCCTAAATGCCTGTGTGTAAAGCCGTCTTCTAAAGGTTTTAGTGCTGCTGCACTAAGTCTGAGTATTAAACCTCAATAAATTATTGGTGACAAAATGTCTTATTGTACTCTGAGTAACTGTCAAAAATGCTGTGTCAAATATACAAATATATAATCTTATTCTTTGATCAGATATTTCCAGATTTAATTTATTTTTACAACAATCACGTTGTTGGTGTTGCCTTAACATTGAACATGTGATCTTTGGCTCTGACCAGAATTCAGGTATTGTTTTGGCAGTGGTATAGAAAAATGTGAAGGATTACCCAGCTCTACTCTGCACAAAGGCATTTTAAAAAGTATGCTCCTCAGCAGTCATTTGGGGTGTCGCCTGTTCTTGTGAAACGCTTACATACACAATCAAAGCACGACAAATGGACAGTAGCCTTCCTTCCTCGCTCACACACACAAACGGACCATCGCCCTCGATTTCCTACCAGCCCGCAGTGGGCCAAACACTACATGTCCTTCTGAGAACAAAAGAGCACAGGACAAAGCTGGCAGCAATACGCTGTCTTCCTTATTTCCACCAGTTCAGCGAGGGCAAGCAGCAGCACATACACAATACCTGGCTGGAGGAGGAAGATGACATCATTTCTCCACACTAAAATGACTCATTGTTCCCCATTTAGCTGTCAACTTCAAACACAGACAGCAACAAAACAGGTGTCTTTGTTAGCAGAATGCTAAGACAATCTCGACCTGAAATGTAAACCAGAAGCCCGGGCTCTTTTACCGCCAACAGACAAACGGCCATTAATCTGGGTCCTCACTATCAAAGGCCAGACGTGGCTTATGTAACTGAACCTATTCCTATATTAGATAAATCAGCTCAATTCAAAAGAGCGGCTGTTCACACAATCAATAAAGTAGGTCGGGCTGGGCCTTGTAGCATGACATAATAAGGATTCGCTTTGATCCCAGCCAGTGATACACTGAGGATGTATGGTTCTTTGTCTGTGAAAAACAACTCTACAACTCAGTCAGCGATGAAGATTGGATGTTTAGCACCACCTGCTGGCTGAATGGAGACACTGTGGCGGGGCTGTTTACTCCAGATGGTCTCCGATGTGTAGAGCAAGGTGCATACGTCATAATGATGACATGCGCCTGTAATACATGTGGACTCCCAAACATTTATTCTACAAAATGTCTTGTTTCATCAGACTAACAGTCCAAAACTGTCCTTCATTCATTTGCAATGAAAGAAAAAAGATATGTTAAGATTATTAACGTATCACTTGAATTTACATTGTTTTTTCATGATCTGCAATTTCCATTTTGTAATATAATATCAGAACACAATTTTCCCATTTTCTCATCACCCATACACAGAAACAAGAGAGGGGTCAAGTAAAATACAAAACCTCTGTCTTAGCAACAAAGAAAGAAAAAGGGAGACAATCAATGATCACAAGAGCATAAAATGCTTCGCTGACACACTCATAAAAGAAATGTATGGTATATGTCCCACTTGTGAGAATATTTTTCTGTCCTGTTATACATCCTGTATGATAATCTTTCATATGAACTCCAATACTAACTCCACCCAATCCTGAGTTTTTTAAAATTTAGTGGCTTTGTGGGCTTCTGACCTGGCCTGATTTGATGTAACCTGTCTGACTTGTGTTGTCTACTAGTACTGTATTTGTCACTGTGGTTTTATCCAAGACAAACTGCAGTAATCATACAGTAATCATTTAAGGTTCTATGTGATCCCTAGGCATATCCATAATAACATATTAAAAGTACCTTGATATACTTACTGGATCAAGTTCATGGGTCTAAATTTGGGGTCTTGACGTGTGTATCTCTGCTTCTGAACACGTTATTTTCAATTTATATCTATGTTGTCTATATGTGTTTTCTAGGGTGTTCTTTCAAATACAACCATCAGATATGACCTGTTCTGAAAGTATACGTGCACTTTTGGGGGTACCCAAACCCCAAATGACCTTTTTTTAAAAATCCAAACAAAATCAATCGTGAGAATCAAAATCAAATGGTTACAAACCATTTATTATCATTGAATGTCACATACATTTTTGTCTGAGTAATGTGTTGTCACTGAAAACCATGATGCATATCAGCACACAGACTGAAACGGTAAAATGAGACCAAGCTTGAAACATGTCTTGACTGCACATACTCTTTACTCCATGTCCTCATCCAAATGTTGTGCAGACATGTTTGCACACACACTCACTGTGAACAGGGCAGGGAGGATTCTGTATTTTTGTATTAGTGCGAAAACCTTATCATAGTAATGTTTCAGCCTGAAGTCACTGACAGATATCTATTTCTCTGCCTTTGTAGGTTAGTATCATTTCCCATTCCCCTGCAGCAGCAATTTCATCCTTGGGAGCAGATTGTTTTTGTTGTTTGGAAAAATGCTGGCCTGTGCTCTGAATGAGCCGCTGTCTTGAACCAGAACTCCAAACACTCTGGATGCTACATCACAGCCAAGCATGAATAAGATGTTGCTAACATCCTCACTAACACATCTCCTGCATGCCCAGCGTTCAGAAACCTGCGGATTGATGAAGGCAACTTCTAGGGCTCAGACATGAAGTACAGCTCTCCTTACTGACAGAGAGGAATGAAGACATTGGTGTCATCTCCAACAAGGACAGTTCTTTGTTTCAATGCTTGTGTCACTGCCTTTTAAACTATGAGCACAGCTGTGTCTTCCTGAGCATTGTGAGTTTTAGTCCCTCCCCCAACAGCTTTTATAAAACACTGTTTGTTGTCATTGTTGGACAGAAATTCTCAGTGACACTGTTGATGCATTCCTCCTTTTTCATGGCCACTATCCTTTATAGAGAGCTGGCTGCTGTAGCACATTAAACACACTCATCACTGACTGCCCATAATGTTTTTGAATGTAACCAAAGTAACATGTATGTCTTTCCTATCTCCCAGTGGAGTGTAATAGGCACAGGATATCTCTTTGTGCCACATCATCAAAAGCTACAGCGTTCCATAGTGCTTTTGCAGTTTGAGGTTTGTTCGCTGTGAGAAGCACATCAAGAGTGCAGCTGGATACCTGCAGGGATCGTACATGACGGCTTTACATTTTGCATACTGTCATATTGGTAAATTTATAATTTTTTAACGGCTCTTTTTGTGTTGATGTTCAGTAACATGTCTCAACATACCTGACGACTCTTATGCTATCCTTAGTCCCTCCCAAATCGATCATCTTGTTGTGAGTGCTGTAAATGACTCTCAACTAAGAACAACCCCAGGTCTCAAAATCCATCCCATTCAGCCGCTACAGACTTATCTCCAAACACAGGAACCTTAAAAACAGCCGTAAAACCAGATATATATTTATAGACTGCTTTTCTCCCATTGACCTTCACCATTAGTTCTGGTGTCCCACTGGAAACAACTGAGCAAACTCCATATCCTGATGAAGACCATCAGATGTGGTTGAAATTGTGAAGTAAGTGGACCTTTAGTCAATATATTTTTTCTATTTCATCACTCTTTACCAAGGATTTTGTTTTAACAGAGCTTTACAATTAAAAAAGAATCTTCTTTACCCACCACTTGAGCCCAGCCCACACTGTACACAGCAAACGAAAGCCATATGTTTCATATGATCCTGATCTTGGTATTACGTTGGTGTCATAATTTGTACAAACAGGTCTATTGGACTCCAGTGAAGCATCAGTCTAATTAGCACGAAAGCTGCAAATGTTTTTGTCAAACCATGCTGAAAAGAACCTCTATGGGGTGATAACCGTTAAAACAAAAATTTAGAAAAGCATTCTGAAAAAGTCACACTCAGTATGTAATGAAGGTTAATGGCCTCAGATGGGACATGTCTTCATTACTGCACAAATGTCTGCTAGTTGTTTTTAATGATACATTTGTAGCCATCCTAGCTGTGTGTCTCCAAGGACGGCAGTCCAAAGTGGTCCAGACTGATATATCAACTATGAATTTCCAAGACATTTCGTGAGTGAAAGATCTCAAATATTGGAAGGATTGTCATGACTGTTGGTATAGACATTTATGTTACCCTCAGGATGAATTGT
This sequence comes from Holacanthus passer, assembly GCA_025331565.1. Classification (NCBI taxonomy): domain Eukaryota; kingdom Metazoa; phylum Chordata; class Actinopteri; family Pomacanthidae; genus Holacanthus; species Holacanthus passer. The sequence continues at coordinate 1,799,061 of JAFREQ010000041.1, read as the reverse complement.
TATAATCTGATCCCTTTTCATCTGGCCCCATCAGCAGGTGAAAATTTCACTTTGTGCAATACTTTGGTTTACGACAGATACCTGCAAAACTAATGCCATTCTCATCATCCTTAGATGCACTATCAAATGTTAGCATTCTAACACCCTAAACTAAGATTACACAATTATATCTGCTAAACGTCAGCATGTTAGCATGTTGACTTAAACTGTGCCAACATGCAGCCTCGCAGCGTGTCGCTAGCATGGCTGTACACTGTCAGATACATGCTATATACTTGTCCCTACACAAATAAACATGAAAAAAACTTTTCATTTCTGCAGAGGAGCAGTCAGCATTTCACCCTATCTCTAGCAAAAATGAGGTATCTGAAAAACATTTATCATATCATCACATGCAGTTCTTATACTTGGCACTTCAATAACTCACACAGCTTTATGGATACTGTACACGCATCCAACAAAAACACTGACGCATGAAGATGTATAGCTTGTCACCATTCAGTTTATTTCATAATGCCTTGCTCACTGCCATATACTGTATCTTAGTTCCCAATAACTTACTAGGAAACACTTAATAAACAATGTGGTGTGTGTTTGGTAAATTAATTCGTATCGAACATAAAACTCATGAGGAGAACCAGTTAAGATTCACTCCTGTACAGTCACAGATTTAAAAGTAAGACTCAAGTCTTTCACTTTTAAAAACAGAATTGCTTCAAATAAAAGTGATTGTGTAAAATACTTCAGGGATATGAGACCAAAAAAAAAAATCACATCTTATTCTTCTTTTCGAACACAAGTCATTGTTTTGGATGCAAAGCTGGTGGGCAACATTTACATTATTACAGCTTACTGACATACATCCTTCTTACTTCCTTCCAGAAAGAATTTCATTCAGTGTCCATTACGTTAAAAATATCTTTTTTGAAGCTTTTATCCCCACTAAATGTCACATAAAACAAGCACTTAAAATGCAGGCAACTTCTAAGGCAACATGTGAACTAAAAACAAACTAGATACTGTATAGGGAGCTACAGGCTCCTCTATTTTGTCCGTAAGGGCATTCCCAGAAAAGATAAAATATGTCCTAATGCAAAAATGACACAAGAGCTATCATACAAAGTGAACTACTGAATAGAAAAGACAGAAACATCTACACGCAAAAACAATACTGAACTCAAAATGAAAAGGGAATCCACATCTCCCTGTATTTGCTCTGGAAGCTAGTTGTTTTTTTGTTGTTTTTTTTTTTAAAGAGCATGAGGAGCAGATCGTTATCGCTGCATCCAGGTTTACAAACCCCGAGCTATTCATTTTTCTGTGATGTCTGACATGAAGTACATGCCTCTTTGAAATGAATATATCAAACAACTTGAAGGTCTGTGGAAGGGCTCATGCTCATGATTAGAAAAGGGAGAGGTTAGAGATAAATACGCTGATTTAACGGGTGTGTGTTTTGCATAACAGGGATTCCACGCACACACACTGTAGAACGGGTTTAAAACATCCTCACTGCTCTCAAAATTCTGCATATGATTCACACGTTTTTCTGAAAAGCCTTTGTCTTGATTTTCACATTCTGGAGGACGGTGTAGCTGTCAGCCGCTGAGGAGTGGACACACACTGACCAGGCAGCCCAGAGGCCCTGAGAGCAAACATATAGAAACACACCACCCACACTCATCGTCCTGCGATCACACTATGAGGACACGCTGCCGCTGAAGAAAAGGTCCATCCCAGAGCACAGCAGCAGGGTCTGGGGTCATCAGGATGGGGTGCAGTGATTGCTTGGTCTGCGCTCACAGAATACACTGTGAGGATGTGCAAAGGTATGTACAGAGGACGTCATCTTCCTGCTGAACACAAGTGAAGGTCTACAATGCGACATGCAGGACACAGTAGAATGCAGGTCACTTTACAAAGCTGGACTGGGAACAGTGTGTGTGTGCACAGAGCATGAGAGTGGGTAGTGTTATAGTGCTGGATTGAGGAGCGCGTGGGCAGGGAGGGGATGGTAGCAGTTCATATGTCTCTGTCTCATCACGATGTGCCCTGTCTCTTCTGTTGCTGGACCCGGATCAGCTCCAGCTGTTTTTTGCACTTCTGGTAGTATGTGGACAGACTCTTGTTCTCCTCCAGTAGCTTTTTGTGCTCCTGCACCAGACGGGATGTGTTCTGCTGGTCCTTCTCATCTTGGTCCAGTTCAGCGATGAGCTCCTTCCTGCACAGAAGGAATATGAAACAGTATTAACCATCTGAGACCCGGCTGTTTTTGATTACTTGTGGCTTTGTCTCTACAGTGAACGTGGTAAAAAGAACATGGTCAGCCAATGTTTTACAGTTGACGTTGCTCCACTTGGTTTTGTTGCCAATGCTGCCTCATGTGGGTGGCAAACAGCCTTATCCTTGTTGGTCACTTCTTTGGTGTAGAATAGGGTGTGTCAGATTTAGTAGGCACAGCTGTTATTTAAATGTGTCTAATACATATTTAATCACATCAGACTGGCTGGATTACTTCTGATACTGAAGAAAATGTCAAAATGTGTCCATTGCAAACACTGTGGGATAAACAACTTCTCCCAAAATAACACAGGGGTCAACCTGACATTTACATTTTTCTACCTGCGCTTCAGTAAAAAAGCAACAACAAGTGGTAAGAAATATTTGACCATTAGAGAATTTACTTTCAAAGTAAAGGCTGTGGATATGTTGAGGAAATGCTCATTCTGTGTGACTGAATCCTGCATGTTATAAAAATGTGGCACAAGCTCTTTGGTCAAACACAGTTGTTCCAATGTGCTTGTCTTCTGCAGCTTAGGGTGGCTCTTGCCTTGGATTTGTCTGATAAATTTGCTAACTGGCTTTTTGTATACACACAAACTTCTCCACAATAAAATGTCTTTATCATGTGAAGTGGCCTTGGCATAGACTTACTTTCTCTGGATCAGCAGGGCAATCTCTGTTTGCACTTTCAGGTATTCCTGGGCCATCTTGCAGTGCTGCTCAAACACGGCCATGGACTCTTTGGAGTTGGGACAGGGAGCGAGAGGCTGGAAATGAGCAAGCAAGTTGACATTAATTGACTTCAAAATGAGCGGCTCTTGCATCACTGCAGAATGTAGTTTTATCAGCTGTAAGTACAGTCTGAGCAGATAATATTACACCAAATTGTTGTATACAAGTTGTATTGTTGACTGAGGCTGACTGCGAGGGGTACCTGCAGCTGGTGATCCAGGGTGAGATAAGCCATGGGAATGGAGTTGTCTGAGCCATTGGTGTCTGAGAAAAGAAAACAAAGAAAGCACAAGGGCTGTTTGTTTTTTCTATGACTGCACAGGAACTGTTGGCTGTCCACCACAGATCTACCTTCAGAAATAACCTCCTGACCGCCTCCTCAGATCGGGCTGACCACAGGCTAGCACCGGAAGTCACTGGTTAACACTACACGTCTCCAAGTGCAGCCTGATGAATTTATGTGTCCACAATGACATGAATGCCTCTACAGCCACCATGCTTAAAGGGTGACTAACAGGAGCTGCCTGTATCCATCAACTGACCGAGGTGTAAAATTCAACCTTCACTTAGTTCCTTTGTGGTTACAGAATGCATGCTAGTAAGGGGGCTATTATCACTCTGTTTGGTACTGTTCAAAGGAATTCTGATGAGTTTGACCATTTGGTTCAGTTAATTTATGCTGGTGTGAACATGGTGTGGTGTAGACTGAAAAACTGGAAGAGGATGTGGGTCTGTTCAGGTTAAAACAGTTCTATGGAGTGTGTGTCCTGTTCCATGTGTAGCTATGCTGATTTAACTACTGGGCTGTAAATAGGCTGTAAATACTGTTGAGTGCAGTGTTATGGATGAATGCATTCACTGTGAAGGCTGACAGAAGACTCCTGCTGCTAATGTGCTGCTTACACTAAGTGGTAAGTCTGAACAAGTTGACTCTAGTTACTTCAGCAACAGCCTTTTGTACCCACATGGCATTTTTTCTCTGTGTCTGACTGACTGGTCACTTAACTGACCTTATAAAGAAAAATATATATTTGACTTTTTCATAATTTCTCTTTTTTTTTTTTTTAAGTATCACATCTTGTCATTTACTCTACTGTGATTGTGTTGTAGCTGTGTTGAGAGACGTTGTCATAAGTACCTGTGGGGTCATCAGGGGAGAAGAAACCTCTGCTGCTTGTCTTATCAGGTGGCATCATCCTCACACTAGGACTGGAGGACCGGCTGCTATTTCTGCTACCCTGCAAGAGGAGGCAAACACGAGCCCTTTTTACACAGAGACCCTGCAAAACTGCCACAAAAAGACCTTCATTATGAACCTAACAACACTGGCATAATGGTGTGCCGGTGTGTGATTTTAGTTAGCATACCGATGTTTGTGAAAAATAAAAAAATAAAAAATTGCTGAGACACCAGGTTCAGTGTGGTGCAAAGTGAGCGACAGTCCGGCACATGTGGAGCTTCTAGCTTTTTGCTAATCCTTTTAGAGATATGACTGGGCATCAGGGGAAGGCTGTCATTCACAAGCAAGGACGGGGCGAGGTTCAACACTTTGTCAACCACATGATTTTAAAAATGTATACAATATAGTACTACATGGGCTCATTTCAAAAGTAAAACTTTTGTCGTAAACACAGTTCGTTTGCAAATGATTGCTGTTTTTAATTTACATTTTACATAGTGGGGAATCACTTTTGGGGAATCAGAGATGTATGTGTCTCTGGATAAGTGGTGCGTTGCTTCTTCTGCAACACTGAAGTTAAAAGGACCATCGCCTTGTGTGATGATCTGTGAGGAGGGGCTTTTTTTCCTGTTTCTGTGTGTGTCTGCTCGTTTGCCAATCAGGCTCATATTTCTTGGGAAGAACTTGCACATCATTTCCAGTTATTAGGCCAAATTTTATGTTTCGAGCCCAGTCCAGCTCACAGCTGTGGCAGACAACAAATAATAATAAATAATAATAATAAAAATTATTCTCTACATCCTGGTATGGTACTTAAAGAATCAAAAGCAAAATTCACGTAAACACAATCCTATGATCAATGGCACTGTCACATCACTGGGAATCTGGAGGACAAGTTGATCCCACTGGCAGAACAAAACAATTTATCTTCTTTAGCATATATTTTTGTGCAAAGTCTGTATGGTGAACTATAAATGAACTTTTGACTGCAAATATCTTAGAGTTTACTACAAAACAAATGGAGACAAATGAGGAAAAGTAGGAGAGATACTCCAAGCCAAGGAGCTTATTTGAAGCTTTGTGTGTTTGAAGAGGGGAGCACCAGGCTGTTCCTGCACTAATGTCTTCATACTCTTGGAGCTGACATATCAAACACATGCCATATTCTTTGACATTTTCTACCCAAGGGTTGACATAGAATGCTTTTGAAAGACAGTATCAGTAAAAACATCCACAAAGCCTCACAGGAGGAAAAGAATGATGAGAAAGGCAAACAAAAATATAAAGTAAATCACAGAAATAAACCCCTGTGGCAGGGTTCTGGTGGAGTTCAACTTTTCATTAGGAATTATTAAAAGATAAGAGTGTTGTCTGAAGCTGATTATCTGTGCATCTTTAAACTCACATTAAACTAGAAAAGAGTAATCAGCTTTGAATCATGGGTGTTTACAGCTGCCATGTTAAATAATATTGAAGGCCACCTGAAAGTCATCCCTTTTTGCTGCCATATTAACTTTACTGTTGATTTGGAATTGTTTTGGTGTGCTCGATAACAGTCATCATATAACTCAATAACAGTAAGTTAAAGTACAAGTGCATGCTTATAGAACCAGTGAAGCATTTGGGATGTCGATTGTTTCAGGGTAGGTGCCATTGTGAAAACAAGGTGTTCTGGTCTTAATACTGTGGAGTCTTTTACCTGAAGGCAGATAACTGAATAGAGGGTTGGCCAGATGAGAGGAGTCCGCTGAATGCAGATGTGGTATTGTTTAGAAATGGTGGATCGATCACAGAATTGCCATACCATACAGTTATTGAGAAACTGAAACTGGTTGGTGTCTAAGAAAGAAAAAGTTTTTGGTGAACTTTCTTCTAGATTGTGGTAAAGTTGTCTTCCCATTTCAGGGAGGAGGAGATTTTAGTCCCAGGGAATTTGAAACAAATCAACTCTCTCTACCACCTGGTTGTTGATTACCAGCAGGAGTAGTTGTACCTGATTTTTAGGTATTTTTGCTGATGTTCAGCGCCAGACTGCAATTACTACACCAGTCAGGAAAGATAGGAGACCTCATTTCTATATGCTGTCTCATTATTGCAGGAAGTCAGTCCCAACAGTCTTTTATCATCAGCAAACTTTGTCATCTTTACAGTGACAGTAATTAGTGTATAATGAGTAGAACAGAGGTGAGAGGACACACCACCGAGGGGCACCTGTACTGTACAGCTTTCATGCTGTTCTGACTGTGCAGCAGACACTTGACCTCATGCTATCCAATCACAAAAGGCTGCCCAAGCCACAGAATAAAATGCACAAGAAATGACACTGTAACATTTGTCTAAAGCAACTGACACCCCAGCTTGTGCTGGTGTGTAGACAGCCATCAGTATGATGGAGGACTGCCACTAGCGACAATCTCCAGCAGCATCAGAAATTTTAAGGAGAAAATACAAGCAACCCAAGCTGACCAATCATAGTACTTGAGTTCCCCATGTGGTAATGTGAGCCTCAATGCACAGATGTATGTTCGAAGAAACATAAGTCTGCTACACTGTAGCTATGGCCGATATGTATGAAGCTATGCTGTAACCTCATATTGCACTGCTATAAAAACTGTAAATCCCCCTTTAGTCAGTGTCACTGTCAGTCAACAATAAAACAATGGTGGCACTGCTTTATGCAAATAAACTTAGAATAGATGTGATGTAATTTTTATACTAAAACCATGACTGTATCAAAAATTCACATTAAAATTTGGGTACTGATTTTTTCCTAAAATAGAGACATGTAATTTACAGAGCACGTCTTTATGCTGACATAAAAAAAAAAAAAAGATAATTTGAGTGAAGTTAGAATTTAACATATAACACCAGCACGGGCCAATTTCAAATCCCTGTGCCAACAGTGACTCTAATCATCAACAAAAATCAACCGCCCCCCCGTCAATCACTTCTAGTATCTGACTGTTTCTTACCTGGCTGGACTCTGTGCCGATGCCTGGGAGATCTTGCACAGACCGACGTCTCTGAGGCTCGCATGTGGCTGTGGACAGGATGGACAGAGAGGGTAAGAAGACAATTAGCTGAGAGAGACCTAGAAGAGTTTACAGATAGTAATGGTGGGAGATTGGCGCCCATGTTAAGTTGGGGGATATCCAGGCCCACAGAGCCACACAGGGACAGCTACACTTATTTAACCCTCCAAATCCTGGCCTGTCAACATGTGCATCACTGTGGCTGGAATATGACTGCAGTACTAGAAACTCCCAGCCCAACTGGCAGTGCATAACAAACACACATATCATTGTCGACCAAACCTGTCCACAAGAACAGCTAAGCCTGCTTATGTGACAGGGGTGCATTGGCTGGCTGGTTTGGGTTAGCCACAGGTGGTGAGGTCAGGTCTCAGAAGAAGGCCCGAGGAATTTGGAAGGACTGCACTCCCTAGTCATCATTGGTTCATCGGCTGCTCAGATTACCACTAGGTTAAAACCAACATCCCTGAGGTCTCAACCTGTAATTGAAAAACTGCAGCCAAAAGATCTAGAGCTCTATTTGCTTTAAAAGAACTTGAACAGTCTTTACATTCACATCTTCATGTCCAATTACATGTCATGGCAGATGTTGTGAATTATGGGGTTCTGACAGCTCTGTAGTCCTCATTTTCGCCACAGTTTTTAGTACCTATCTAACCCACCAGCACAGAAACATCTGGTGTGGCCAATCATGAAAGCTCCAATACCACCATGTCTGTCAAGAGACAGACCAATCACCTTGAGTTGCACAGGCCAGCCTGTCCCTGCTTTATGAAAGCCTCTGGTGCCCTACATGACATCCTCGCTTTCTTCCCCTTTAAGATCAGTCAAGATCTTCTGATGTCCTGATGTCTGGATTTTCATTTGAATGCTCTCTGACACAGCCGTCAAGGGCATTCACGGGGCATGGATATCTGGTGTCTGGATTTGGATTTTTGGAATTTCTTTTGATTAAGGAAAGTTCATTTATTACTGGTTCAGGTGGGTGTTGTGTTGTGGTAGACTTTTACCTGAGTCTTTTTTTGGTGCAAGTTAATCACCAAGGTTTTAGCTAGCTATTGCAACCACATTCTCTAAGGAGAATGCCGTTGGCAGCAAGGTTAGGGACATCGAGTCCTGCCCTTGCCCAGCTGCATGTGGATTAACCATCTTGGGCAGGGACACCCATCCCCCTCTGCATTGCCTCTATGGAAGTTAAGCATGACCAGGCATCGCTCACAGAGTCCTGTGAGCACTGCTACACCATGCGGCCAAGGACTTTAGTGCATCACTTGTGTGTGTCAATGATCAACCCCTGCCTTTCAGACACTGCAATTAAGCCCAGGGATAAACGCCACCATGTCAAGCTGCTCACACTGCCAGTTGGACAGGAAGAAGAAGGGAAACAGAGGCTCAGCAGGCAGCACACAGAGAGATCTCAGCCCTGAGCCTTCCGGGGACAGACTGACAGGGGAAGGATTACACCATGTCCGCCACATTTATGCCAGTCACAGATGTGGAGAAGCACAAGTTCCTCCAGTGCTCCTCCAGTTCAATTACCACCACTTCCCCCCCAGCATCCTACAAGGCTGGTTCAGAAGGAAGAGGGCAGCACACAGGAAATTTCTCAGGTTTGCTTTCCAGGGCGTAGCCTACGAAAATCAGACATTTGTTCATTTTGTCCATTTCTTCTTCAGCAAGTGTGTGAAGGCAGGTCAGAGTCCTATGCAAACCAGGAGTCTCAGAGTGTTGGCATATTTGGAAGATATTTTCCTCTGTGCTCCCAGCAGGGAGGAAGCAGAGAAAGACACTCATCTGCTGTTAGCCTCTCCAGCTTTGACTTTAGTGTTAATCTCATGGAGAGTATCTTGTCACTTAGAATATAGAGTATTTGAGACTGGGCTTTATTATCACAAGGTTGCATGGAGAAACTTCACCAGGGGGGAATGCAGTCTCCTTATGAACCTACCTCCTAAGGGAGTGTCATGCTTTGGTCAGGACAGACAGGCAATATAAACCGGGGGGGCACATGCTCTGTAGCATTACACAGACTGGCTCAGAGTTTGATAACATGGCATAGCAGTTGTCATTATGCGCAGCGCACCAGACTGGTGTTTGGAGTGCGTTTGCTCTCCTGAGAAAATCCTCTTTATGATGAGTGGTACCCCAAAGTACTTCACATGGTTTGGGAGCAACTGACAGAGCATCCAGAGATCTCTTCGCATTGCATGAAAATAAGCAGTGTCCTGTGTTCTTGTCATTAAGAAACAGATGCACTAAGAGTTGATGCACTAGCTCGTCCATGGCCCGAACGTGCTGCTATACCCATGCTCAACCTCATTGCTCTGGTACTGAGTGAGTGAGCAGCAGCTATTTTTAATTCTGAAAGCCCCATACTGGCTCAGTGGACTGTGGATGGAGGAGCTGGTGTGGCTCCTTCACAGCTAACCATGGCTTTGTATCGCAGGGGAAGGAACAGATTTTTCACCCACATCACAGAGAGCCATTATTTCATTTTAGTGTTGTGTTGTGGATGTGTTATGTTTCCTGCAGGATTTCCTGGACAATGGTAACATTTTTTCCACCATAAAGTTTCTCTGGCCCTGATTTCAGCCTGCCTTGTGGGTTCTGGGAAAGTGCAGATTTGACAGCATTCTGTCATAAGGATGTCTATGAAGGAAGCCTGCTGGCTGCAGCCTGAGTGAAAACCTTTAGCTCCTTCATGAGACTTGCCAATTGTGGAGGCACTCTCGGAGTTGTCTTTTGAGTCCTCGGAGTCTGCTGATTCAAAGTTGCTCTCTCTCAAAACATTCCTGTTGCTGGCACTGACTCAGCCAGACCTACTTACAGGCGTTGTCTGTGCACACATCCTGCTTGCAATTTTCCTGATTATGGGAAGGTCATGTTGTGTGCGCTTACCCTTCTTTTGTGGCTAAGGTTAGCAAGTCTTCCGACAGCTGCCCCATGCTGGAGATGCTTACCTTTTACACACAACCTTTGGCAAGGGAGAGCGAGAGGCGGCTAATTTACTCCGTTTCCTAAGAGCCTCAGGCATCTATTTGGACAGGACTAAGGGATGTAAGAAACAGAGACACTAAAGGTGGACACACTGGCTGACATGTTGCTGTACCCATTTCCCCGACTTATTGCTGAGTCGTGGACTGCAGGGCCCTAAGGGCATATGGGTCAATTGCACCATGCTGCTATTTGGGAATCCTGAGAGACATTCATTTGGGTTTACCGCCTGGATGTGATGGCACCTTCACTTGGGTGTCCCTGTTCACTGTGTGTGTATGTGTAGGGTACAGGTGGTAGTATTGGAGCTACCATGATTGGTCACGCAAGAATGCGCTTCCTTTGAGATACTTCACTTGGTTTTCAGGGAAACCTGGTAACCAACAACTTTCCAATCCTTTTCCAAGCAGGCTCATACTGAGGCCTTGTCCACACGTAGCAGGGTTTTTGTAAAACCGAATATCCTGCCCGCTCTGTCTAGAAAAAAAAACAACTTACGTACACACCACCTCATTTTTAGAAAAAAATTCATCCACACCTGCGTTGTTAAGCACATTCATAAGCATGCCAGACCTTTAGGTGGCAGTAGTTCCCCAAATCCTATCCAATCAGAGTAAGCTTGTGGCAAGGTGTCAGAAAATAACTGTCCTTAACGTTGTCCTTCGCCTGTGTTCATGAATGTGGAGCAGTATCTGGGCTTGTAAAAACAAGCAAGCAAAAAGCGCCCGGACAAGAGACAGCGCCAAAACCCTTGTGAGGGCATCCATACTGTTTCCGAATGTAAACACAGGTCGCTTATGTGACGTAAGAACATATTTTGTCGCAGGCAGTGACATTTCGAAACGTAAAACCCCGGTTATTGATGTCCACATGCAGACGCATAAAATCTTCACTTTGGTCGGAGGTTTTTAAAAGAATCGCTTTTAATGCCGTAAATCTGCGCTTTCGTGTGGATGACAGGCCAAACCGTAGAAAAATATCTTCGTTTTGTGAGATACCCTGCTACGTGTGGACAAGGCCTAAATCAAAACTGTTTCCTGTGCTCCAGAAACATGACATTCTAAATGTGTGTGTATTTTCTTCACCCAAATGTCGTCACAGGATTTTCACTTTGTTCAGTATGAAGCACACTGAGGGTGCAAGGGTTTTTCCAGAGAGTGCGCATTTTGTAAACTTTACATGAACTGGAATTGATCAAGTTGACCCTTTCACACTTCCTAACACTTCAGAACCAAGGCTGACTACAAGTCTGTCTATGGCACAATGAAGACACAGCACAGAGTGAAACACACACAAACAAGCACTCCAATAAAAACACTTTTTGGATCTGTTGTTGTTGTAATAAAGTGAGTGAAAGTGAGCACAAAACAAAACTGAACTGAATTTAAATGTTTCTGAATTTCTGAATATATTTCTGAATTCTGAATATATGTTGTACAAATAAGTAACAAATTTGGATGCCAATTCTTGGCTCGTAGTCACAATGTATCAATTGTTGCTTGATGGCAGGGGGTCTACTTTAGTCTATGTCTCACACGTGGGGAACATAAATTCTGTGAAACCTACCTGGAAAGCTTTGGCAGTGGGGCAGGATGTGGATGTATTATGTACATTATATACACATATAGATAGACTTACATGGACACTTTTTGAGATATTATGCCTTTGTGGTGTTCCATATTATTGGCAGCTACAGATAACAGTTATCCACTGTTATCAATTCTTGTGTTTTTTAACTATTACATTTTAAAGTCTGTATTTTTAGACTGTATTTCATATATGTAAATGACTTCAACAGATGTGTGTTTGTATTTGATAACCAGCTTGTTTCAAATTGCTCCTTTCGAGATGAATAAAGTAGTATGAATTGAATTGATTATTTGTCTGTTTGCTAAACCATCAAAGTCTGATCAGCCCAAGGATGTAAAACCAAGGACGTAAATGTCTGCAATGTTCTTTACAGCTACTTGGGATCATTATGGTTTCCCTGTGACAATGGACAAGGAGTAGTGGAAAGGACAAACTATGTGTGAAATTGTTAAATCAAGCTTTGATATGTCTCTGGATCATTACACAAAATCTGTAGTTATCCAGGAATTATCCACTACCCCAGCAGTTGTTCTTAATGCCAATGCAAGGACATGATAATCAGACTGAGCTGACATTTTATTTTACTTAAATATTTGATTTGTTGAAAAAAAAAAGTTAGGATTTTGACAGTGATTCCCGCAACTGTAAGAAATGAATGGTGAGTCCTGACTGGGTAGGAAACTGTAAAATGTGTGTAAGTATGGAAAGCTTAAAGACAGTGAAATGGAAACTAAATTTTGTATTACTCAGTATTCTAATCCTGTGTTAATGCATCTCTTATGTGCTAAATAGGTCTCAAAATCATTTTGAGTATTTCATTATCAAAATCCTTATTTTCTTTTCGTATAAAAAGTTTTTAAAAAATTCAGTTTCTTTAAACACAATGCAGCTTTAAACTTACCTGCTGGCTTGAATGGTTTATGTTAGTTAATTATATACATTGCACTTGTGTAATGTAAATATAGAAACAATCAACCTAAAGGGATGCCATATATGTGAGTCTTTTGTAATTAATGAAGGTGCATTATTGGCATAGACTTGTAATTCTTATGGTCCATATGCCAGTGTTTGAGTGCCGTAACTTTTCATGCAAGAAGTGAGTCAATGAGCCACCATTTAATGTTTACATTTTTCAAAATAAAAAGACAAAGGTTCTTTATTTTTTCCTGCTGTATCAAAAATGTCTATGTGTAGGTATTTAGGGACATACTGAATTGTGAATTTTGTATACTGCTACACTCCTACTCAAGGGCCACCAGGGATATGCTGGGAGAAAGGCCTGATGTCCAGGTGTGCAGATGCAATGGTGTCCTACCTTTAATAACATGCACCAGCTGACTCCCTTTGTCACTGGATTAAATTCATTCAACGTGTTTTACAGGGCTCCAAAATAGAAGCCTTTTCTGACATGCAGAGCTGTCCCCATTCCTTTCATCCGTATCTCTGCTTGTAATAATAGCTCTGACCCTCAATGTGAGAGAAATTAATCAAAATGACTTTTTCAAAGTTAATGGATGTAAAGTGAGCAAGAGGGGGAGAAAAAATTAGCCATGCTTTCTCTATGTCCTCTATGCATGAAAGGCAAGGACAAGCTCAAATGCAGAAAACTGGTGCACTGATTTACTCCTGCTACCCATCTGCTGCAGCCAAGCCAGAGAGATGGCAGAGAGGACAGGGCCATGACTTAGGAAGCTTATCTCATCCGTGTCACCCGATCTGATGTGATTTCCTGAATTCAATTCACGATTTGTTGTTATTAAAAAATTTGCCCAAATTTTTGATGTTATCAAAAGATGTGACCCATCAAAATCTGAGGAAACTTTGTAGCTGGAAATAGATTTGCGGTGTAAAGGGTGACAGCAGATGAGAACATTAAGTCATGTTCTGCTTCAGCCAACAAAAACAAAAAAAACACAGAAGACAAAGAGACATAAGGCAACTCTGATGTGTGTTACTCTAAGACCAGGTCAATTCTATTCCTTTTTTTTTTTAGAGACTGCCTGAGACATGCAAGAAATTTAAAATGAATGAACATGCTGTGGTTGGTAACATATGGAGTGACACACAGGAGAGGGCCATGTCAGAGCACAGCAACCCAGGGGCTCAGCTAAGCCAGCTCCACCCGGTCACCAGGAAGCCCAGTGGTCCAGTGATACCTGTGACGACGATCTTGGGGACATCCAGAATGGTTCCAAATGATGCCGTTTTACGGTGGCCTCGTTTATACTGGGGACGTGCTGCGAAAACACACACATACATACACACACGTACAGCTGCGAACACAACAAGCATGCAGATGCAGACTAAGACAGACTGGGGGCCCACGACTGGACTGTCAATGTGGGCCACACACATGCAGAGCATACTGTACACGTGCAAGGGCAGCATGCACCCTGTCATTCCAGATGCTGTGGAACAGTACTGCGTAGACTATCAGCAGCCATGGCACTACTTTTCTCAGCACACACAACAGCAGGCATTCAGCTCCAATGCTGTTTGCGTAAAACATTCACCAAGGCAATCTAGGAACAAAGGGTGTTGATACTCGAATTACAGGAACTTTATTTATTAAAGTTACATTAAAGTCTGAAAACTTAAAGAGCAACAACAAAAACCATGACATATGCGCTACACTCAAAACAAACTCTTTATGTGGGGAGCTCCTGATGTTTAATTTCAGCATGACAGCACTGGCGAGTCTGCTGCTTTCTGTCAGACCCTTAAAAAGGAGGGGAGAAGGCCGACAGCCAGATGTGACGGGCCTGTGTTCAGGGGCATGTGGATAGAACCTGAACCTGACTTTGGTGTCGGGGGAGGAGTTTCCTGCTGACTTGGAAAGGCCTCATTCCAACAAGACTCGCCTAAATAATAATACTGCATGCCTTTCCTGTGCAACTTTTCTTATTTAATTGAAAATTCAAAAAAACCATAAGAGCATGCCAGTTTGCCTTGATTAGCTCCTCTTCTGCTTTGCTTTCATGTGTAGTTTTGTGCTGTGTAATGTCTGGCATACCTGCAGGTGCAAATGGCATTTTGGGCTCCAGCTCTGACAGGTCAGCACTCATTCTTTTGCTGTCAGATGATGCCAGGCACTGTGTTCGTGCAGGCAGACTCTCAACGCTGCCCCCCCTGGACAGAGGCAGAGTCCTCAATGGATCTCCCTGAAAGAACAAACACAGCTTGTTTTTTATAATTCTTTTTTCTCCTGTAACTTCATCTATATCCTTTATTAAACACAAAATTTCAATATTTTTTTATCAAAGCGAAGGAGAAGAATGACGAATTGATTTACCTTTGGCTTGAAGTGAGGAGCAAACTGAGGGGTTATCTTGATAGTATCATTGCTCCCTTGAGAATCACTGTGCTCCATGTTTGCGTCGCTTTTGTTGCTTGTGCTGGTGCCAGTGTAATCCACATATGAACCTGTTACTCCCAAAGACACAGCACAGGTTTCAGATTCAGAACTCAAAATAACTACAAATAATTCAAAATCTTTAGACAGATAAATGCTGTAGAAATTTGCACTAAGTTGTATTAAACAGCTGTATATAGTCAGGGAAGTATGTTGATTCAGTGCCAGTTCTGTACATTAACTGAACAACAGACCTTTGTCCAATCTGGTCTATAAAATCATTTAATGGGTTAATGTAATTCAGGGACACATCTTTGCAAATTTGTCACCCACAATACAGCTAAGAAGGCAAAACGGGCACAACACTGTCACACTTAATTTAACCTCCTTCAACTGGTTACATGGGCAGGTGCACAAGTTGTAAATCATGAATGATTAATGCTACCTGAGAACCAGAATTTTACTTTTTTTACTGTGAAGAAGAGTTTGTTTCAGACATGATACACTTACCAATCAAAGGAAACTAAACATTAATGAGTAACATGCATTTTCCTCCAACATCCTTCTGTGTTTATAACCACTGACCATTGGAATTGGATCTTGGACAGCCATGCATTAAAAGATGCGTACTGCTTTACAATGAACTTCCTGTACTAGAATGAAGTTCTGAAGGACTGAAGTTCTGAAGGACTGAGTTTGAAGATGACTCTTGTACCTGTACTAGTTGCAGAGTTGCTCTGTCCCTCATCTGAATACTGGTATGGGTATTGCAGTGGTTCATCAGATCCTGGGAAGTACTGCAAAAAGAAGGAAGATGAAGGAAGAGTAAGTAGCATTGAATTTAACAAACATGGATTCAATTAGGATTTTCATTCTTATAGATACACTGCTTGAGTGTCTTAAAGTGACCCCAAACCCGTATCTTCTACCCAAGAGAAAGTGGGGTTGTGCACAGACGGGGCTGCTGTCAATGTTGGTATGTACAATGGCATTTTACCAAACTTGTTAATGTCAAACGGTTGCAGTAGGAGATCCCCTTGTGCATGTTCTGTGCTGACTGCAAGGGTCCATACTTTCAGACATTTAATCATACTGTTTTCAAGCTACTGCATTCTTATTTACAAGAAGGTGGAGCAAAAAATACTGGCATGCTGAAGAATTTCTGTGAAAACAATGGAGTCTCCTTTTTGAAACTGGGAAAGTTTCACAATACAACATGGTCTGCATGGAGGCATGAAACACTGTTGAAAACACTGGCAGCCATTCAAACGCAACTGGCTAGGAGTGATAAGAGTGACCTGCAGCATATCTACACAAAGTGTTTTCAGTGTTTTCTGGCAAACATGCTTGACACTGTGAATGTTTTAAAGACCACATCTAATAGTCTTCAAACACAAAAGACTTCCAATGCTTTGGCAACACAAAGATGTGCATCGTTCAGAAATATGAGGTGAGTTTGCAAGACTCCACTGTGAAACCTCAATTCAGGTGTTTTGAAATGGACCAAATAATTGGGCAAAGACTGCTTGAAAAGGATTGTTTTCAGTTCAATTCAAACTGGACTTTATGGATCCTAACAGGATTTTATGACAGTGGTTGGTCTGTGATTTTAGCCTGAATTCAAAAGCTACATGGCTATTAATGCCATATATATAACACAAGATAATTTGGCATAAAGGTATATATGATCATTCTGGAGGATGCAGTTTGCCATTCAATTACACTGCATTATACACTGCAGGTGTTTTTGTTTTTTTATCCACCCCAACTAAATCAGTGGTTGTAGACTAAACACACCTCTGCATTATGTAACACACTTCAACAACATTGCAAACTCCAGAATGACCACAAAGGTGAATAAGCACCTCTCTGAAACATTTGCAACACAAACTGAACATTAGAACCTTCATGAGGGACTTTACACTAAACTGGACACTGAGTGTATACTGCATGTAGCATTAAAAGTTTACATATGGAATTCCTTTCCTGGCTCTGTTTATATAAGGACCAATTCATGTTACATGTCACATTCTGCTCTCTGTGATTTGGTCAGGTTTATTAATTCATTCACTCCAGGTTAATGAAAGCCTTACAGAGGGGGCAAGCAGTGTGTGATTACCTTCATTAGATGAGTCATGATCTTCACTATCTCCTCCATGGAAGGCCGCTGAGAGGGGTCTTTAGACCAGCAGCGAGTCATCAGACTCTCAATGGGCTTGGGCAAATTTTTGATTAAAGGGGGCCTTGTGCCTGAATGGAAAAAAAAAGCATTGCTTAGAGTCACAGGAACAAATAAGCGTTGGCATCACACCTGACAAGCAAAGAGAGATTGCAAATTTATGCTAAATCCCTTGTATCTGGCTGCTCGAGTAATGTAATGACTCAGACAGGCATATTCAGTGGTGAAAAATATTAAACATGTCCCCAGGTATTATTAGTGTCCCATTAGCATTCTTGTCATCCATCTCTGGATCAGAATAAACTGCAGGGAGTGCTGCACAAGTGAACATGCCTTTTAGCTGCTCTGTTCTGCCTTAACTTTCACAGTCTCCCAGCAGGCCCAGCAGGGCAGGCACGTCTGAAGGCTCACAATGGTTGACAGCTGGACACGCAGTCAGTGACTTACCGTTGTGCACAGCCCACATAATGCGAAAAGCTGGTCCTCCAATTTCATCAAAGGGCTTCCTGCGAGTGATCACCTCCCATAGAATGATCCCCCAACTGAACACATCGCACTTTTCGCTGTAATTGCTGCCTGCAAGATCAGAAGAACACACAGCAACACTTAGGTCCTTTTCAAACACGGAAAAAAGGCTCTGTTTGACATGGCTGACTGATAAAGGTAATTCTCTGTGGCACATTTGGGATGAGAGCAGGGATGTGCCTGGGAAAGCACAACAGCTTTTTATCTCATCTCTGTTTTCAGGGGGGAGGAGGATGAAAATAAGGGAGCGATTTTTTTTTACTAAGGAACAGCTCCTGTGTTGCTTAATTACTGGATCTATTATTGCAGAATTAAAGTGCACATCACACACCTATTCTAAAGTTGCTGCACTGAGGCGTTCTGATAGCATTTCATGCTGATGCAAATTAGTTGCAAAGAGTTCACCGAGAGGGCAAAGTGAGTTGTTTAATTGCATTGGAGTCTTGTAACTTGCCTCCAAAACCAAGATAATGACTAGGGCTTAATTCATCTTTCCTCCTGACCCCCTTGCCAAGAACATGTCTCATCATGTAGAAATACATTAGGCTCCTGGCTGAATGAGAACAAAAATTCTACACCGTTGTCTCCCGGGGGAAATAAAGCCACCAGCATCACTCCATTTATCTTCTCACTATGCTTAGAAGACTACCATCAATAAAGCAAAAGAGTAAGGCTGCTGCTGATGAATCAAGAATTAATGCCTCCATGCTGGGAGCGCTAAGCTGCCATTAAGGTGAAAGGTGACAAAACAAAGTTAGGCGTGAGAAGGAGCACACACAAATGGGTGGGCTGTTTCATTGGATTGTGGTGATTCTGTGGGCATTTATAGAAATCAACAGTAACTGGATACATACGGACATGTTTTAGGTAAAAAACAACTGACAGGGCAGGTATCCAAAGCTCTTCAGCTACTTGTAATGCCACTCATACTTGCCTTCAAATACCTCTGGGGCCATCCAGGCTGCACTTCCTTTGTTGTTGGTCATGTGGGTCTGAATGTCGCATGCTGTTCCAAAGTCACATATCTTCAGCACAGTGCCGCCTGCCACTAGAAGCAGACTGAAACAAAGAAAGCAAGAAATAAACTCTATTAGAAGCTGACAATGCTATGAGCATGAAATAAGTTAAAGCTTTCTGAATGGTTTGATTTTAAAAAGTGCTGTGACCACCTACAAGTACAATGGAACGGCTGACAGAGGGGTTTCCAAACTTTTAGGACCTTCAGTTTCTTCACAAAAAGTTTGAAAAATAATCATCCTTTGAATTGAGGGAAGTGTATGATTTTCATTTTGTTAATTTAATCATCTAAAATGGCAGGAGGCTGTAAGATAATTTCATATTAATCAATTAATTAATTAAATAATTAATGCTGTTAACTTTTTTTAAATGAAAAGGCTGTGGATCATCTTTTTTGCCAGTTATGCTTCATATTTTATTTCAGTGAACTAAGGACACCAATGAATGGTTTAGCATACTATATACTGCAGCAAGAGACTGAAAGTAGTCCCCCTTCTAGTTATTACAATTGAGAATCAGTTTTGAATCGAGAATTGATTCTCAATGGAATCAGACATCCAGGAATCGGAATCAAATCGATTCATGAGACTTCCAAAGATTCACACCCCTAGATATCGCATGGAAATTTAAGTGATATTCCAGATACAAATGATACAAGATATATTCTATTGTGGCAACACATCAAATGATAGTATTATCTATGCTTTTCAAATTACAGAATATTTTAGCATATTAACGTATTGTAGTGGACCCACCATGGCTTTGTCAGCATAGCACTGGAAAGCTCTTAGTGGGCACATTTAGATGTTTTATGGACCCAAGGATTTCCCCTTTCATTACCTCACCACAAAGCAATCATACTGACACTAAGAGAGGGTACAAACACCGACTACCAGGAAAAGACTGTCTTTTAGCACAATAACAGAATTTATGACAGAGGTCTGTTGAGATCAGCAGGGCCCATATTGATACACAGCAGATTAAAACCAGAATTTGCATAGACTGAAAATAAGTTTAATTCTACAATGGGAGAGCAATCACACCTCACCTTTGTCTGACATTGACTACCTGCCCTCCAGAGGAGGCAGCATCAAAATTAACTGCAAATGCAACCCGGGTGTGACTCCTTATTTCACTGCAGAAACACACACACACACACTGAATCCCACTGGCCCCCTCCCTTCTCTGTGGATCTACAGCAGTGGAGCTCAGTAAACCAGATAAAGGTCATAAAATTTCCAGCATACCAATCATGACTTGAAAAGTCGTGACTGAAAACTAGGACTTTGCCCTTTGTAGCCATGTTGGAATTAAGATAAATTAATTGTGGTACTTCTTTGCAACCATGTTAATAACAATAACTAATAGCTAGCTAAGAGTCTCACTGAAAATAAATCAAATCCCAACTTTCCAGCACAGTTTCATTCTGAGATATTAAATTAACTAAATTAAATCAAAACTAAGAATAATGGTTATTCATGGTAGTATTTTATTAGTTTTGATAGAAGGATTGTGTAATCTCCATTCATTTAGCATTGAGAGTTCGTGAATATTCATTCCGTCCTGGTTATGTAATAATTTACATCTTGTACTGTACTGTCATAAAAACCACGTCTGTATTGTTTCTCCTCTTTTACTCTTTATAGTGTTCATATAACATTTTAATATTTTAGAGTATTCAGTTCAAAGTTCTATAAAGGAATTATCCTCTCCTCCGGTTGAAACAAAGGAGAAGGAAGAGCCTTGATTTGCAGACAGCCACTACCAAACCTCCTATTCTCTGAGGACAAAACCTGGACATGCCTTGTGCTTCTTCTCTTACACTTTCTCTTACTCTTTTAGTCCTTCTTTTTCTGTTTTGTTTACATTTTCCCTTTTTTGGCTTTTTTGCTTCTTGCCACATGCCACAGAGTGGTGGATCTTTGTTTTCTCTATTGTTAAAAGCGTAGTTAATGTGAGTAAGTAGTAACAACTTTTTTCCTTTATTAGCGTGGCATTGTTTTTGAAATTTGGGTCATTTGGCCAACACCAAGTCAAGTTATCATGTGAAAGTTAATAATGGTCAATTATTTTGCCATCAACCGACAAGAAACCCATGCAGATGGGACACCTGCCCACAGTTGCCTTCATGAACTCCATTAAGCTGCATCCATCTAAGGAAGTCTGTCGACACGTTCATAAAACACCTGCCAGAGACACTGGCAGAATCGTCACTGGTAGAATCGTCACCAGGCAACTACACAACATCTCATCCTATCTGCCTTACTGCTTATGACTGGGATGATGTTGAAATAATATCTTAAAGCTTTAAATTTCTTTATACGTATTCTAGCAGTTGCTATTAGTACATCATAACCTGCAGTCGTAATCATATCCTCATATCCTCTCTTCTACAACTGCCCAATTCATTACACTGTTTACCTTATTGTCTTCTCACTTTATTAAGGTCAATTTGTTTCATCCAGACTATCATCTTGTGGTTATCAGTCCTTTCATTTATCCTGTGTTAGTAGATGTTAGATCAGCAATTTTTTTTTTTTTTATTTAGACTAAGTCATTGTCCTGGGTATTCTTTTGGCGTAATTGATAGAGATCAATTTAGATGATCTTTTGAGCTCAGACTGATAATTTGACAAATAATTAATTTGGTTAATCAAGTAATCTGGCTATTAATTTTCCTCTTTGGTGATGGTGCTCTGGTGTAAATTTGAAATAAGCATAGTAAGTTCTAATACAGTATTCTCATCCCACAAAATGGAAGTGAATGGAAGGGAAGGGAGTAACTCTGGGAATAATCATTAAATAGAGTACAAATAAATTCCTGTACAATAACTCGAGAGTCGACAACTTGTCACAACGCATGACCTCGTTATTCCTCGAAACTCCTCACACCTGTTCTCTAGGAAACAGATCAGCTGGTCATTCACCAGTCCTGCCAGGAGCCTTCTTTCCACCAGAGTAGAGAAAACAACCTCTGGGATATAAACATCCATCAGTAATGCTAGGTTACAGGGTGTTCAGACTGATAACACAACACGGCTTTGAAAAAATTTAAAGGTCTGAGTTGGTGGGTGCATTTTTCTTCAGGTTATTTTGAGATAATGGAATACAATCCAAGTCCAGTATGAGTAACAGATCCATCCATCAGATGCCAGAAGACTGTATAGTAGTTTATATTGTTAATTTATATTTGTTTTCTATGAAAAAGAATTCTGGTGAAGTCTGGAATAACCATAATTATTTTCCCTCTGTTACAGCAGTGAGGAATTTCAAGTAATCTACCAGGATTTATTGGCAATGCAGTACTTTTTTTTGCCTGCATTTTTTTCCCATGTGTCTGAACTCCCACTGTGCCATTGCAGCGATCTAATGGCAATGAATACATGGGCTGAGTTTTTTGAGACAGAGCCAAAGCCAGTCTGTACCAGCTTAAAAATATATCAATATGAAACAGAGAAATGGATAAAACAGTCACAGTAGCCTCGTTCCAAACAATTGCTGTGTTATCAAAAGCAGTTTGGCTAAAAATGTTGTTTCTCATCCACGTTTTCATACATTTTCACAACTCTACACACAAAGTTTTTGCATCTAAATAGAATAAAATCTGACATCTTGTGACATCAAAAGCATTTTAACACTGAATCTTTGCCATGTGTGATTTTTTAGATCCCTTTTTCTCCTGCCCTTTATAGTCTTGCATGGCCTAATGTCAAATCTATTAACAATAGCAGTGGTATTCATACTTTAAATTGTGAAAAAAAGATCACATAAAAACACAACAAAAGAAAATGAAGTGGTCATGCTAAACTGGTCTTGTACTAAGACATGAAAAATGTGGTAGATCCAGTTTTGATTGTATTAAAATGTTAAAAACAAACAAGCTAAATGCTTGAAAGAGAAGTTTAAAGTCTGTCTACTTTAACACCTCCATACAACTGACCAAACCTGTTAAGACACAAGAACTCTACATGTACAGTTGTAAAGCTCTTGCAAGGCAACAAGTGGCTTGCAAAACTATGCGACTCAAGAAAAACCTGAAAAGCTTCTGGCTCACAATATCAGACAGCCAGACCAATTAAAAACCAAGTCAAATATTTGTTGAACATCATGAACTAAATCAAACAAACGTAAAGGGAAACCACAAGGCACTTTGTTGGGACAGTGAAACAAGAGACACAAGAGTGTGAGGTGAGGAGGAGCATACTTGGGTGGCTTGAGGTCCCTGTGAATGAGAGCCTTTGGTTTCATGCCATGGAGATAGGCCACGCCCTGGGAACACTGAAAACACCAGCTCATGGCATGGGAAGCAGTGTAATAAGGGAGGGGTTCAGCACCATGCAGCACTGTGGACAAGAGAGCACAGTCACAACCACCACCATCACCACAGACAATAAACCCCCAGAGGAACCGGTCATACAAACATACACATCCACATATACAGGTATAACACACAGGGTTGCCTACCTTTTTCTTATAGAGTCTTTAACAAATTAACTCCAGGAGGAAAAACTGACAATACAGTGTTCAAAAACAGTATTCACAGCTCAACTGAATGACATCAAAGTTATGGTACCATAGTGTGGCGGAGTAACTTTGATAGAGATTCAGTAACTAGGGAATGGAGATAATTGTGAAGTGTAAAACAGAGTCCCATGCTGTGAGATTCACATCCTGGAAAAACTAAAGCTTGCCAATCTGAACCTCTTGGGAATGAAAGCTGTCCCAATCACTGATGTGCTGGGAAAACAGATACACTGTTTACACACAGTATGAAACACTGATGCATGCAGTACGTTAATTACCTACAATCATTATGCTAGAGTTGAGAACCCTTTTACTGCCTGCATAAACACTGAAATTTAAATGATTAATTCCAGTTTATTGCAACTTTGAAATGATGGCCAAAACTTTAAACACAAAGCCAATCAGTAATGATCAGACCGTCCTCACCAGAGTACTTGCAGAGATCTGGGAATACAGTGACATTGTTACATAAACTTTCATCAAGATTGTTGGATTGACTTTGGAAATGGAATCCAATTATTACATATAGTAATGATGGTCAAAACTAAGAAAACTAGAGCCAAATCGTGATGCAGAATTATCAGTAAAGTATAAAATATATTTTGAGAACTGAATAATACATTTTACTATTTTGTGACAAAGTGTGGCTCGCTTTAGGTCATATTCACACCATTTCTATGCCACTGATTTTTGCCAAAACACTTTCACATACTATATTTAATGGCACATCTTGGCATTGTTGTTTATTGCTGATTGTTACATGTTATTATTTCCCAGGTCCTGTTGGATATTTAATACACGAACAAACAAGGCTATATCGCATGTCACTGTGCAAAGACTAGTTTATAAAGGAATTGGACAAGTGACTAAACATGCACACAGTGGGACAGTTAACTGAACAGGGCTGTTTCTCATGACTGTGCAAGGCTGTGTTCATTTCAAAGTGGAACAAATGCTGTCATTTGAAATATAACAGTATTGTTCTCTAGTACAACATGTAGACTCACCATTGTACAATGACCCGCCTTCAGCATATTCCATCACAAGACAGACCTGAGTGGGAAAGAAAATCAGCGGAAAATAACAGATTCAAGCAAACAGATAAAACAAAAATTAAAGACTATATTGAGATAATGATCAATGCTGTTGTGTAGTAAAGAGAGCATAGCATATATCAACTTTTCTATTAACTTACTGGACTATGGCAAGAGCCATACAACTTCACAATGTTGGGGTGATTCACACGCGACAGCTGCCGGAGCTGGAGACAAAGAGAGAAGACAAACGTAAGGCACAATTCCATCAGCATGCATGCTGTTTAACACCTCAACAAGTTCTAATTATTAGACAATTACAACAATACCTCGACAATAAAGGCTTTCCTCTCTGATTCACTCTCAATGGTCTTGATTGCAACATCTTTGCCTTTCCATTTGGCTTTGCAAACAACCCCAAAGGCTCCTCTCCCCACCACCTGAAAATGCACAGTTAACAAGAAAGTTACCACTACAGGTATACACATGAAAAGCATTAACACAGACAGACAAGAACGAACTTCACCCACCTCCTCAACTTCAATATCCTCATAGTTGATTTCTTCAAATGGATATCCAGGAGGTGTTTCAAGTATATCGGCGGATGGCAACGTTAGAGACATTACTAGCCAATGTCAGCTAGCAACTTACTGCAAAGAAAGCAAATTTCAGACAAAACGAACATAATCACAGTTAAATCAGGCTCAAGGATGCGCAGGCTTGTTTCTATCATCTGCCATGATAATGACACAACTGTATAACTAACGTGTCTTAACAGAGGAACAAGGCAACATCATAAACACGACAGCTACTTAAAAGAATAGTAACACGGTTATTTAAACACGTTGTCCCGAGCTGACAAACAACATACAGCGGCTTAACGTTAGCCTTCTGTCAGCTAATATGATACAGCTAACCAACTGGCTATCCGCGTAACGTTATCTTAAACGGCAAAGCTAACTGTAGCACCACTGTCACTGAAATTTAAGAGCGCTCAGACTTAGCTTTTGGTAAATCAAAGTCACATGCATGTAGCATCGCCGTAAACCGGTGATGACGACAATTCAACATTACCATATCTAGTAATCGCAAGTAAAAACAAGCTACTCAAGGCCTACAATGTATTTGCTAGCCTGGCCTGGTTGCTAACGCTAGCTACCAAGACTTGTTAGCTCCAACAAACCAACCCTTCGCAGTTGACTTGTCACCAGTGCCGGCTCTCTGGACATGGGGATAATTTCTACTATTCATGTACGGAAACCCGAAGAATAACGTCCATTTTTAAAAACAGTCTTTCTGTATCCACTTGACAGCCAGACATAACTTTTTCACAACTCGTCTAGCTAGCTTGCTAGGAGTTTATTTTTATTCTTCGCAGGAGCAGTTCCATCCGGAAGTGTGTGCGCACTGCAATTCTGTCCCCTGTGCACCAAACAGGAGTTCTCATTCCAGCTTTTAAAAAGGGAAAGACTCACTTTCATTTTTATTTATGAGGTGAAGCTAATTTTGAATACCTGCCTGTTGGATATTTTATTCTTTGACAAAGAGTCATGGTTTTCAAGATTTTGATATTTTATACGAAAATCTTAATCTGAAATGTATCTGGTCATTTTTATAGCTGTCAATAAAATGGAGAAAAGGAAAAAGTGCAATATTTCACTCAGAAATGTTGTAGTAAAGTAAAATGGAAATGCTCAAGTTGCTCAAAATTGTGTTTAAGTGGCCTACAGTATTTGAGGACAATCATTTAGTCATATTCCACCACTGTAATCCAAAAACAATAAGTTCAACTTCAGTCAAATTCAAAATGTTAGAAGACAAGACAAGAGATACTGAAGAAGGAATTTATTTATAATCTATTCAAACATTTGGTCATCTCTGCAATATTTCATTTCATCTTATCTTTAATTCAACTGTCATGTCTATAGTGTATATCTTGTTTAAATTGTTAATACGTTTATATTTCTTCTAGTTAATTTTCATTTACTATTTATCTACTCTATCCTCTTTGCAATTTGCAAAATTTGAAATTTCCCCGTTGTGGGACGAATAAAGGAATATCTTATCTCTCAAAAGAGATGGTTGGTTGGCTTGGATCTGGATCTCACAATACTGTGCTTTTAAATAAAATTTTGAATGCAAGACTTTCACTAAAGGATCTAAATACTTTGCCACCATTTGATTATATTCCATTTGTTATTCTTTGTCTTTCTACTAACTGGTACATCTTTCTGTTCATTTTTGGTAATTGCCATTTTAATACTCCAAACTCTCCTGGGAGCAATCTCTCTTTGAATTTCCCTTACCAAGGTTTTTCTCATTTTGTTTTTCTTATGCGCTAAGATTTTTTCTTTTATTTTTGTAGATTTCCTCAGAGAGCTTAGGCTGGCTCATCTTAAATTGTTACTTGTCTCGGTGGGCCTGTAAACATGCGATAAAGGCTAATAAATTTGACTTGACACATGACTTTGTTTGAAATACAATTTGTTGGTTCCAAGCATCTTTGCCAGTTGTTCTCTATGGACTTTAAGTTAAGAGAAAGTTCTGCTGACCTTTGATGTACCAATTTAGCCTCGTGAGCCAGACCCTCCTTGATCAGGCAAGTAAAACTTATGTAATGTCAAAATTACATTTGTGAGGAGGGATGTTATATAAACACAGCACTTGATGAATGCTAATTACATGCTCCACTCACAGGGAGTAATAAAGCAAGTTCCCAACGGAGGATTTCCAAACCACTAGGCAAGCACAACTCATACTAATGAGCATGAACTAATTTGTTGTGATATTGAACAGAGGGCTGTTAATAGCAGGAGCCATCCCTCTCCCCTGAAATAATTATTCTAATTGCTCATTTCAAAGGTGATTAAAATGCTCTCACCTGGCAGTTTTTCTGGGACCACTTGCATCGGCATATGGTTTGGGACCTGCGGTCAACTGCAAGTTGCTTGTTTGTTTACTCTCTCAGTGGCCCAAAATCTTTGAATAGTCACACCTGATGAACTGCTCTCCTTCTGGACAGGTGACTTTAACTGCTTGCAAATGAGGTGTCCTTGCAGTCACATGGCATCATCATGCAGCAATGTGATGGAAGTGATGATGTTAAGTAATGTCCTGCAAAACCAAAGTGACATTTACCTACCATGTACCTAGTGTTGTACAAGGATTTCTGGACTTCTGTCACTGAATGCACAAGGACTATACTCATAAACCTATTTCGAAGCTGCCTTTTATGGCAAAATATGTTTGCAGAGCAGCTTACAGTTGCCTTAGATAAGCACAATATTCTCGATAAGTTTCAGTCCTGTTGGGTACTCCAGTATTCTCTAATGACATTCGGATATATTGTAATGCAGAAGAAGGTTCTGGTACTGTTGGATCTCAACGTTGTGGGTGGATGTCTCTGGGTCAGCCCTAGAATGGTTCACCTACCTTTCAGTCACTGTTCATATCTATGTCCATCTGAAAGAGTGAAAACTGTCTGAAAATTGTCCAGTGATATGTCCAAAAGTTCTGTCCTGGTTTCTAGTTCAGTTTGCCTCATATATGCTTCATTTCCTTTTCTTCTGAAGCACTTTGTGATCTCTGCCCTAGAAAGATACTAGTGAACTTACAATTCACTGCAGGTCCTTGTCTTGATGTCTCATGCACAGTGCAAATCCATGTGTTATGTGTTCTCATGGCCACAGGGTGTTGCTGTTGTACTTCCATCAGTTGGCTTCTCCTTCAATCACAGTTCTGTCTTTATCTCCACTTACATAAGGCCAGTACATTTCGTGTGTTTGTGTACTGCTATGCACAGAAATTTCTCACTTTTAGAATGCATTTATTTATATTCTTATGTCAGCATCAGCACTCTCCTTCATGGGATATAATCTGTTTCCTCCGTTAAGTCATATGATTGATTATGGTTCACTTGTGCAGCTGATGAACATTAGTCTTGTGTTTATGGCTTTTAAGTGTAATGGATATCTCTGTCCCTGATAAGACTTACCTTTTTTAATAGAGCAGAGGGAAAAAAGACCACTGTTTGCAAATATCCACCTAAATCATTTTCTATAAGTGGAGCAACTCCCACCGGTGCACCCTCGACAAGTAAACACTGTAGACACAGGGGACCTCTGCAAAGTCATTTTGCAAAATCATTTTAACTTTATCTAAATGCTCCGTTCACTTATGCTGAATTTATTTGACAGATGAAA
This sequence comes from Holacanthus passer, assembly GCA_025331565.1. NCBI lineage: Eukaryota > Metazoa > Chordata > Actinopteri > Pomacanthidae > Holacanthus > Holacanthus passer. The sequence goes on along the minus strand of JAFREQ010000041.1, from coordinate 1,770,417 downwards.
TGCATCACCTGAAAAATAATCCCATCAGCTAATTATTAATAGTCCGAGAAACTGTTTCTGCAGCATGCACACAGCTGAATACCCAATAGAGTCACAGTGTGAATCAAAGAGCTACACCTGAAAGAGTGGCTTAAACCCTATAGAAGGCTCTGTAAAGACTGTAGCAATGGGACTATTACAGCCAAGGTATGTTCAAAGCCCAGGTAGAAATGAATGCATTATTTCCTTCTCTCTGTTCTCACTTCAAGAGCTGATTTGAATCAGATTGCCACCCCAGCCCCCTCTCCCTGCTGTTCGGCAGGTGACAAAGAAGCTCCAGCCCAGCACAGTTGGCGGTGGCTGTACCACCGAACAGGCTGACTGCTCGGCTACCAACTGAGAGTGACCTTTCTGCATTGTTCCACCAAGACTCTGATCATCATCAGACTTGATAAGTGGCTGAAAGGGGAGTGCACAGCGGCCCACACGCCTTTACATGCAGCCTTCCCTTTCCATTCTAACCCCCCCCACCCGATAGCCCCAACGACTGTGTGACAAGTCTTCCCTTGTTTCTCCCGTGGGATAATTTATCCACACAGGCTCATTTGAAGGGAGTGGCTGACCTTTTCATTTTGAACACTAATGCTACCTTTTGGGTGATTTTTAGAGCACGATTTGGTGTGTGGGACAAGACACCGGCCTGACGGATTATCTGATGACAAGCTGGGTGTTTAATATTCTTAAATCATATTTAATGAGGTAAAAATATTGCTCTCAGTTGCTCTCTATTAGTCTCTACTATGGAATTTACTTTTATTTAGTCTTTATTTAGTTTTGTCCTTAGACAAATTATGCAAATTTTTGATGTCACTGGTGTTGGAGGAATGTCAGATTTTTTTCTCTAAATGCTGAGCACTGCAGGTTTTTAACACAGGTTAGGACTGACTATATCCTCCTAAGACATTATGGAGATGTTTTATGATTTTTTTTTTAAATGCATAAATTATTGTTAGTGTTGAAGTTTTTGTTTTTTGACTTTATAAGAATGGAGACATATCATCTACAAATGTCAGTGATGACACAACAACGTCAGAGATCTATTTACATCGACCTCATACTATCAACAATTCAATGAATGCAAATTTTCATCAGTAAAATCACTTCAAGTCAAACAGCAAACCTGAATTTAAAAAAATTTAACTGTAAGCTTGCACGTATTTCTCTTAAGCCATGCTTTGACCTTCTTTTCAAAATTGTCATAATTATGTTTTTACAGACAAAGCTTACTCCCAGTTCCTGGCAGCACATGTGACACTCAGACTGAGCTTTCTTCATGCTTTTTCTAAAACCGAACCAACTAAATTGGACTAGCGATTGATTTCAGTGCTGACACGCAGTCATCACAGATAATCCATTGACATTTTATGTTATTCTGTTGCCTGTTTTAGTTGTGCATATAGGTGTAGATTTTTTTGCTGCTTATTCTGCAAACCTGGAGGAGTGGATGTGCTGCTGCAGATGTGACTGTGTGTGATTATTTGGCCGCTCTTATACTGTTGTGTCTCGTGAGCTTGTTGATTTTTTTGTGTGTTTGCCTGTTTATCTGTGCACACTGTTTAATCGTCATCTTTCATGGGTTCGGGTTAGGGTTCATTCATGCAGGAGATCAGTGTTTATATCCTGTCACAGACCTGCATTCAGCATTCATCTTTTTATTAACCAGAACCATGATCTTTCCCTAACATTGATGCAGTTTTTTAGTTACCTTAACAGCAGGTCATTGCCAAAAACACAAACCTTCCCCAACCCTAAGCATACTGTAATTTCCCTGTATGGATATTCCAGAGTGCCAGAATTTTGAAAAACTCATCATTGGTCATAAAAAAAATTGTCTGCGATCTTGTTCTAGGGTTTTGCTGAATCTTCCTATATCGCCATTTTTGTCTGATGATTGGACTGGTTTGAACCCAACACAACCCTGACTAACCCTGGCATTTATCTTTAAGTGTTTCACCTCATATTTTAAATTTTACCAGACCTTAGTAGCTGAAAAACAAAAACAATTAGCCAGAAATCTTTAACTACACTCAACAATTATATTAGCTTTTCTAATCAAACATTCCAGTTCAGTTAGTGACTTTCTTTGGAGTCTTCAAAGCAATGATCTCTCCACCCAGACTATTATCTAACAAGCATCCCAGAAACATCCTTCTCGGCCATGAAACTCCCAAATACAGACAGTTTATTAAATGCCTGGCCAGGGAGGAGAACATTTTGGATCACTGTTACACTACAATCAACAGTGCCTATCACGTCTTTTCCCACGCTGCTCTGGGTCACTCTGACCATGCACGACATGATCCACCTGATTCCTGCATACAGACTGAAATCAAAGCCGGGTAAACCTGTTGTGAGAACGTCAAAGCAGTGGAACGGTGAAGGTATGGACGATCTTCAGGCATGCTTGGTCTGTGCTGACTGGGATGTTTTCAGAGCTGCTGCCAACAGTCTGAACACAGGGGCTGTGACGTCGTACATCAGCTGATGTGAGGACTGCTGTATACCATCATGCAAAACTCAAAACCATCACAGATGCAGTCTTGTAGATGATGGACTCCTCAGACATGTATGCTAGGAGGAGGACAGCTCTGCCTTTAACACAATCATTCTGGCTCTGCTGCAGGACAAGCTCTCTCAGCTGAGTGTGTCGGACTCCACCTGCAGATGGGTCACTGACTTTCTGTCTGACAGGGGGCAGCACGTGAAGCTGGGGAAACATGTCTCTGACTCCCGGCTCATCAGCACCGGATCGTCCCTAAGACTGCATCCTATCTACACAGCTCTTTTCCCTGTACACAACAGCTGCACTTCCAGTCACCAGTCCGTCAAGCTCCTGAACTTCATGGATGATACCACCCTCAGTGGGCTTGTCTCTGGTGGGGATGAGTCTGCCTGCCTGTATGAGATAGACCATCTGGTGATGTGGTGCAGTCAGAACAACTTGGTGCTCAATGCTCTAAAGACAGTGGAGATGGGAGTGGACTTCAGGAAGAGCCCAGCCCAACCTGCCCCCATCATCCTGTGTGTCTCCCCAGTCAGAACTGTGGAGTCTTTCCTCTTCCTGGGCATCATCATCTCCCAGGACCTCAAGTGGGAGCGGAACACAAGCTCACTCAGCAAGAAAGCACAGCAGAGGATGTACTTCTTGCGGCAGCTGAAGAAGTTCAAACTGCCAAAGGCAATGTTGGTGCACTTCTGCACTGCCATCATTGAGTCACTGAGTCCTCACCTCCTCCATCACCATCTGGTACACTGATGCCACTGCCATAGACAAGAGCAGACTGCAGCTTATAACTTGCTCCACCAAGAAGGTGACTGGCTGCAGTCTGCCATCCCTCCAGGACTTGCACTCCTCCTGGACTCTGCAGGTAAAATTGTGGTTGACCCCTCCCACTCCAGTTGCATTATTAGGAGTCTCCCCCATAGACACTACACGTTAAAATAACGCAAAATCGGTACCATCTGACTGTTACATTCACGCAAATCTTCCTTTGGATACATCTTTCTCTAGACTACTATCTTGCACATCAGATCAGTTCTATACTGCATACTGTGAACTTTTGTACATTCACCGGTGAACCTATCTGGCACATTCCTGAACAAACTGTACAGCTCCATCATTTAAATAACATCTTGTACATATTTTTGTAAAGGTTATTTTGTTGTCAATTTTAAAAAAAAATCTTTCTCTGTATTATTCTTATTGCAATTATTTGTTTACTGTTAATGCACCAAAACATTTAATCAAATTCATTGTGTGTGAAAACCAACTTGGCAATAAGTCTAATTCTGATTCTGAGATAACAAACAGAGGGTTTTTAAAAATCTAAGACAATACTGCTCAAACTTCAGCTTTATATGTTTCTGAAGCTGTAAGAATGTGCCCACATTGAGAATAATCAGTATCAGCCAATTCTTCTTTGAAAGGCTTTGTTTATTTTTCTTTCTTATATTTTTTGCATTTACGTAGCTCCAGCATATGTTTTCCAAAGGAATCAATCATATTTAAACAAATTGCAAAACTGTTGGATAGTATCAAGAGTTGCAGATTAGTTCTCCAAAGAGCTCCCATGAGATCCATCTCGGTAAACACTACATTTCATCTGGAGCCACCAGCTTGACAGGCCTGTCTGCGGATTTGTTTTGGCTTTGGAGTATATGATTATGGAAACAAATCACTGGTACACAGTGGTTCAAAGCTAAAGTGGTTTGACACTCATTTAAAAGCCTGGTGTTTTGATTGGAAACATAAGAGGTTATCACAGGGCTCCAATAGTCCATGACATCATCCCAACAAATGTCTGGTAGCCAAGTCTTGAAATGTATTCATGACTGCTCCCACAGAGTTCCTGATAAAGACTTGTTTATCAAACCTACTTTACCTGGCTGTGTCCTCGACAGTGCATCCAAACGGGTGCGCTGAAAGATCGCATTTCTTTCTGGTTTGCAGACTTTACATATACAGCTGCTTTCCACATCAGACAAGTTTAATACAATCAGTTATTCCTGGCATCTTCTCCTTTGGCACTCTGACCCCTCAAGCAGTCAAGAGTCTGCAGCTGTGATAAAGACAGAGCCCTTTGCCAAGAAGCGGCCAGCGCAGCAGCACACCGGTGTCAAAATGCCTGGAGGAGTGGGATAAGGTAATGTCCGTACCCTTGAGCAGGCGGACAGTATCAAGACGAGAACACAGGAGGAGCAGAGTGAGGCTGTCTCCAGAGGGGGGTCAGACAGGGATCAAGGGCGTCCTTGTTTTTTGTGATTATTCCTCCTATCTGCAGGACGGCTTTTGGAGGTGATAAGAAACAGCAAGAAAGAGTGGACAGAGTTTTAGAGATGCTCCTTCTCAACTCAGAACCCCCATAGGAAATTGTTAAAATGCCAGGAACTAATTTCTTTTCATTGCAATTGGGTCAGGTGTATAACCTTTCAGGGATGTAAGGGGATTATGGCCACCCCTGAGCATCGTCTCTCTGCTCGACCACAGACTTTCACCAGGGAGCGTTCATGTGACAAGTATGGAGGAAAAAGTCCATTATGCATGTGACTCTGATTCCTGACATGTAGCTGTGAAGTGAGAGAGTTATTTCGGGAGTCACGTTCATTTTCTGCACAATCAGTGTTAGATGACCAGCTGTTGGATCACTTTCAAGGCTTGGATGGACATGAAACTCTCCTGATTGAATGACGAGTAGTATTCAGCAGCATGAATCAGTGCAACAGATGAGCAGCTGTGTCTGCTTCTTTGATATACTCTGTACATAAAAATGCAATCTCTTTGGTAAAAAACATCTCCATCAGGCTTAAAATTTTCTTGTGTGCACCACTAACATCAGGCAGAAGTTTGAGTTCATGCTTTGTAGAAATCTGATAATACATTTAGTCAAAATCAGTCTGGGTCAGTTTTGGACGGAGTCACCAATGTGAATTGTGTTTCAGCATTGCATCTTGTTCATAGTTGCATAAACAAAGTATTTTCAGTTTGCTACAGCTCTTATTTGCACATCTGACTAGCTTCTTGATATTGCTGATATAATTACCACTGATTGGCATAAAACAAATCTAAAGTAGTGTTAAATCATTCAGAGGGCGCTATTTTCTGTTGCTGACCATTGCAGATATAATAATAAGGAACTTATTTTCCCACACTTTAAAGCTGAACCAGTAACTCCACTTCACAACTCTATTGGCTCACCTTAACATATATTCTTGACAAAAATGCTCTCATTATAATTTATAAAGTAATAGTTAAAAGGAGCATTTTTTGAATTAATGTCAATTTAAATGGAGGTGGTGTATGCTTTCTTGTCAACAATTCATCATCATCACTAACAAGGAAATAGTCTCCCAATCCTGAGATCCAAAACTTCTAACTGTAAGTTGCTGACCATTACCTCTTACCAAGGTAGACAAACTGTATGTAGCCATCAACAGGCAGGAGGACCATGAGGCCTTTTCAGGGCTTTAAAGATTGTAACTTGACAACGGTGCTACCAACATGCAAATGTCCAACCAGACATGACAAAACATTGTGTTCACTGTTACTCCACAATCAATGGAGATCACAAGTCTATCCTCTGACTTCATTTTGTGAAATCTGATCACCCATCCGTACTCTTGCTTCCCGCCTATGAGTAGAAAGTAAAGTGTACACAGGCCGCTCTGAGGGAAGTACAGTGTTTGACTACAGAACACCAATCCAAGCTCCAAGGATGTTTTGAATCGACAGACTGGGAATGAGACAATCTTTAGCTTGGATGGATATACAGAATTGGCTGGCTTCATTATATTCTCTGTGTACAATTGTATCCCTTGTATAGGCTACTTGCTTTGATCAGAAGCTTTGGATTAACCATGTTCGCCTGGGATTGCAAGATGTGTACGTCTGAGAGTGGATGACAAAGATGCAACTCTTGACTTATGGAGAGTTATTAAAGCCACTAAGAGACAGTACAGGGACAAACTGGAAAGTGACTACAGTGGCTTCACGACGCATGTGGAAGGAACTGCAGGCACTTATAACATAAAACTGACGTGGCTACCAACAACCTGTGCGTCTCTCCAGATGAACTTTACAGTTTTTATGCCTGCTTTGAAGCCCACAACTCAGACCCAGTGATAGCAGCACAGTGCCCAATCCACTGCAATCGAACACAGCCTGATGCGAAGACAATTTTTAAAGGTTGAAGGCTGGCAAAGCTGCTGGCCGGACAGCATGCCCTCTTGTGTCCTTAAGTCTTGCTACACTCAGCTATCTCAGGTTTTGACAGACATCTTTAACCTATCCCTGTCAATGTGTGTTTCCAGTATGTTATAATAAAACCAATATTGTGCCTGTACCAAAAAAACAAAACAAAACAAAACAAAAAAACATGTGTCAGTTGCCTAAATGATTCTTATCCTGTTGCTTTGGCCTGTTATAATGGTACAACAGACCACATCACGTATTAAATGCAATATTCCTGCTACCCTTGACCCATTGCAGTTTTCCTACTGTTCCAATGTGTAGACGACACTATTTCACTTGCTTACAATGTTTTAGTCCACCTTTGCTGCCAAATGAACCAACAGTAATATCATAAAATTTACTGTTGGCACCACAGTGATTGGACTGATGAGGGACAATGATGAGAGGGCCCTAGGAGTGAAGTAGAGTGAAGCCCTATAGTGTCATGACAGCAGTCTCTTAATGTCAAAAAGACAAAAGAAACCATTGTTGACTTCAAGAAGACCAGAGGTAATCTGTCAAAACTGTTGGCAGTTTTGAATTTCTGGGCGCACACATCACAGACAAACTCACATGGTTCCTCGGCACCTCAAGAGCATCCTCAAGAAGGCACATCAGAGGCTGTACTCCCTGAGGCGCCTCAAGACTTTCAGTATTTGGAACCGAAGCTCTTGTGAACTTTTGCTAATGTACCATTGAGAGTGTGCTGGCAGGCTGCATCAGAGTGTGGTGCTTCAGCCTGACTGGACAGCACTGTAAAAAAATATGAGAGACTGTAAAGACAGCAGCTAAACTCATTCACATTTACCACAGCTCCAGAACATTTACAACACTCGCTGCAAAAAGAAAAAACCTAACACCAGCCATCCTGCTCAAGGGCTGTTCTCGCTCCATCCATCTAAGAAACGTTACCACAGCATCAAATCTCACACCATCCATCTCAAGAAGTCAGGCTGCTGAATAGCTGTCATCCTCACATGCATTGGTCCCTTTCTGGAAATAGTATGTATGCAGTGCAGTGCACTTATGGGTTGTAAGTGTTATCTTTATGTGGACTGGGAGAGTTATGGCATGGATGGTGTGTGTGTGTGTGATATATGTCCAAAAAGGATGAGGGCACAAGCATTTCACTGTACTTGTACATGCGACAATAAACTTGAACTTGAACTTGGAAGTGTTACGGAAGCGCTCAAAACATTTATTACGAAAAATTACATTTGTCAGTTTCCAGACATTTGGAAATGTGAGAGTTATGGTCTGCATCTATGCCTGGCCCACATGGGTTTACAAGACAATACAAAAACCAGAAACAATACAATAATAATAATAGAAACCTTATATCACAATCCTTTAACCAATCATGTGTTTGACAAAGTGTTGAACCTCTCTCCATCCTCGCTTGTGAACGACTGAGTCTTTCCAGGATGAACCTTTCAGACCCAATCATGATACTATCACCTGTTACCAACAAGCGGCGACCTCCAGCGCTGAAAAATGAAGCCAACATGGAAGTGCAAAAGGCTGCAGTTCCTTGAATAAACACTAGGGACAGGCTACAAAAGGGAGTCAATTACATTTGACCCCCATGTTAAAATGTTTAACTTTACAGCAGAAGAAAACATGTTTACAGCCTGGTACAAAAAATGGCTCTAGTCTCTTTAGCTGATTTTCTACGTCATGACATCAACTGTATGAGGGGTGAATTTTTCTCCAAACACGGAGCTCATTCAGTCACTGAACTTTGTCCGTGTTTGTGGTGTGGATATTTTTTCACATAAATACTGGAAAAACGCTGCACAATGCTTTGTAATAAACACAGACACGATTTCAAACTCTGGAAACTCTGGCCAACGATTGCTGGACAATCCTGCTTTTCTTTCTTTTCCAGATCCTGCATTGGCACACTTGCTGCCCCAATGTATTGACTGTATTTTTTAAAGTCGATTTCAACGTAACCTAAGTCAGCCTTTGATCCATTAATTGGAATGAGTCTGAGAGAGTATGTACAATGGTATCTAGAATGTAGTTCATGTTAAAATTTACCACTGAAGCATTTCAATTGTCTTGATTCTCTTATGCTACTTTTCTTTCTTGAAAGTCACATTTCAGACAATATCTTATTACAATGAATATATACTTTAATAAGACTGAGCTTTTAATCCAGTTAGGAATGGCTACATACTGTAGGAACAGTGTGCTTATATATTAACACTAAACACTTCATGTCCATCAGCTCTCTCAACCTCCTCATCAACAAATGACAAATTTCCCCACTGTGGGACGAATAAAGGTTTATCTTATCTTAACAATTACTAACTAATTTGCTTCAAATGAAACGTGGGGTTGTACTGCACAGACGTCAGAGTGACTGAGGGGGCTGGAGTGTTTCCAAAGCTCTGTGGACCAGCATTTATCTCCACATGGCTCCTTTGCAGCTGAGGAGACTTGTGGCAGCTGCTTAGTTTGCCCCTACCTTGGCATGGCTGATGAACTGTGACAGCTGATGTCTGGACAACCAGTCAAAGAAAGTGCCTGTAATGAGGAGGAGTCTGCCGCTTGAGAGACAGATGCCACATTTCAGATAAAGTTATTCTGCTGCACTGCTGGGGCCACGCTGGCTCTGTGTCGGTGGCTGTCACGTGGTGGGTTATTCTGAGATCACTGTCTGTTTGTTTACCTGAGTGTGTGTGTGCGCGCGTGTGAGCGGAGGTTGGTGTGGGGGCTACGAAATCATTACATGTGAAAATGCAGAATCTGGAATTCAATCTGGCTTTGGGCAGCTGCCTGTGGATGAGCAAGGCCAAAGCGAGATTCAAAGCCAGACTGTGCTGATTTAGACGACAATAGGAATCAGTCTTGGCCGGAGTTAAACTTGGAGTCCTAATTGAAAAGCTGCATTTCCCACTGGTTCAAAGGTGACCCAGCTATGTTAAAGCTAGTCAAATAATGTTTTTAATTAGCACATCATTAATATATCCATCTGTATAAAACACACACATAAACAGCTTTACTGTGGTTGGAGATGCTCTACATACTTATAGGCTTACACAGAAGGGCCTTGCTCCATAATGAACTGAGCCAACCAGAGCTCTCGGGTCATGCAGTGCTGGTTTTCATGCTGTAGGAAGGGTCAATTCAGGATGAGGTAAAGCTGCCTGTAGTCTTTATTTTCATAATCACAGGATCCTGAAGGCTTGAGATGTGCTCACCTTTTCTTTTTAAAGTATCCTCAAAACATTTCTCTTTTTTTGTTGCATCTTAATGACTGAATGAATTTTATCGCTGAATTGTTCTTGTGTGTGTGTTCCTGTGTTCTAGCTCTGCAGTATTTCTGCTACATCTCTCTTTCCTTTTAAATGTTTACATAAAGCACATTGTGTTGTCCCATGTGCATGACATGTGCTTTATGAATAAGTCTAAGCCAAAAACTGACCCTAACCTTTCCTCCACTGCTGCCCCTAGTGACAATCAGAGCAGTTTAATCTGTACACTTGAACTGCATGTTTAAAACCACATTTTCTTGCACTGAGGAACCAAAGGTAATGTCCATTCTTTCAATGTCACCGGTAAAATGTTGTGTGTGTGTGACTGTGATGGGAGTCACCTCTTCTTGTGTGGTGGTGAGCTGAAATGTTGGGTCAGGTCCACTTAGAGGCAAATTTATAGTGACGTTTGAAATTAATAAAGGAAATTGAGATTCATTTATACATGCCGACCTCAGCAGGCACATCAGCAAAACTGTCAAGCAGAGGTCACATACATCCATGCTTCCTATGGAGGAGGCCTTAAGCCAAGTAGAAAATTGCTTATTTTCCAGTTCCAACAGGATGTGGTATCCTCTGTGGCCAGCAGCAAACATCTATTCCTATGTAAAAGCAATAGATCAGCGCTTTTAACAGAGCTTGTCAGGGCTTGCTCCTTTGGAGTTTAGTGAGAGAACTGATATGCTACAGCCAAACATGAAAACGTCACTCAGATAGTGCTCAGGACGTCAATCGAACATCACTCTGCTATGCAAGCTTTTGCATTTTCACAGAACTTGTTGTGGTGTAATTAATTACATTTAATTAATTCAATCCCTAGTTGTTTTCATAACTGATGTGAGGCAGCAAAAGTACTTTTAAAATGAACTACACAGGATGTTATATTGTCTCATAGCTTATATTATAGAAGAGCATTAGTAAATGTATCAGCTGTATTTTTACTAATATTACAATTTTACTGTTTTTACCAAAACCGTAACAGGTGGAGACGCTGCACAGAAACTGCTGTTCATCAAGAAATAGTATAGAGTGTACACTGTCTTTGTGTACAGAGCCAGACCAGCTGTTTCCATTTGCTTCCAGTCATTATGCTTGTCATGTCCCTTGCAAACAGTTCTAATGTCTTCTGTGGCTCTGGAGGGATCATTCGAGTCTGAAATAACCCTGATGACATCACTATGACTTCATCAGGGTTATGTTAGTTTGGGTTCGAGGCATTACATGTATAACAGAAAACCTACGTTACAAACTTGGGGTGTGGAGTTTTTAAAGACGTGGCTGTTTATCAGGCAGGGAGGGTTTGATGAGAGACGCTATTGCAGTGTGTTACGGCAAGTGGAGGATACAGGTTCTTTGGGGTGAGACTCATACTAGACGGTAAAGTCAGGATATCGCACACGCTGCTGCTTCAATCATGACTATTATTTTTTAAAAATCACTTGCAACTCCCCATCTTTAATTGCAGTACAAAATTGCAGAGGTAGCCCTTTAATGCACAGATAGAAGTGTGGTATCTGTCTTTTTCTAACTCTAAGTCCATTTTATACTTGCTTTTATTGTTTGTTTAAAAGGGATACACTCCCAGTTTTGGATGATACAGATGTTGAATTATTTCTTTATTTATTAGTGATTATCCAAATTATCTACAAATTGTGATGCCTGATATTTTACATTTTGGGAAACTTAGTTCAAATATGTACCTGGCAGAACATCCACATTTTATGTAGGCACATAAAAATGTTTTCCATTTTGCTATTTCCGACAATATTTATTCAAAGCAACCACATATTGTATGTATATGAGTGTGAAAATGCATTTGTGTTCATGTAGGTATTTCATGGATATGAGACACCACATAAGGCACCATACTTTACCTGATGATGGCTACTTATGAAGGTGCACACAAGCGCAAACATGAAGAATGTGCATATAATATTACTAATATTATATTCTATATAAGTAACAAAAAAGTAAAGGTCCACCTTTTCTTTCATGTCTGTGATCATTTCATCATCTCTCCAGACTCTTTGAACTGTTATGTCCCGATCAGTGTAATGAAATCACACCATTGACCTTGAACCCGCCAGTAGAATTTATAATTCCTTTTCAGTCTTGCCTGGCCATTCGCACAGTTGTCATGGCCTGCCTCAGAGATGTTAGAGATGTCTGTATGCTGGAGCTGCAGGGACCTGTGGGGTCATAAGGCTTTGCAGCTGGGATGGTACCAAGGTGAGGGAGGAACATTGGGGTGAGAGGTATGACACAGCCCCCTCCCCAATACAAAAAAGATGAGACTGAACTCAGCTGCAGTCTCACGCTGCAGTCTGAGCTTACATCACTGGCATCTCTGACATCACTTGACTTTGAGTTGACTTGAGTTGACACGTACATTCAAAGTATTTCATCCAAGTAATTAACATTAAAAGAAACACACCTATAATAGATCCAGCAACTCATTGTTTGAGTTAATAATTAGAGACGCCAAATGACTGTTTCCAAAATAATGTATACCAAAATTAGAAAAGTGTTAGAAGTGAAACCAAGTGTCAGTGTAAGAGATCAGACCAATATAGAATTCAACATGGGGGATTAGCTCAAATGGTAGAGCGCTCGCTTAGCATGCGAGAGGTAGCGGGATCGATGCCCGCATCCTCCACACCTTTTGGAAATTTCCCCATTGTGGGACAAATAAAGGAATATCTTATTCTATTTTAATCTCATAAAATAACCTGTATTGAGTGAGGCACTTCTCACTTCCTCATCCACTCAAACACCTAGACAACAATATCTGAGGATGTTCATTTTGGAAGGTTGACCAAGGAGGCTGGGAATTTCACTTTCTATTTTGGTGGAAGTAACTTAACACAACAAACGCCCAATGAACCAAATGAAGGTTAAAGCTTTTATATCATATATGACCATGTAAAAACCCTGACCCAACCCCCACCATAGACTTTGGATGCAGCTGAATTAACTTTTGAAAGCAGTGTTACTTTGACAAACTACACTGCACTGTGAGTAGTAACAATGTAATTTGAGTTCTGTCCTGGCAAAGTTATTAGTCATTTGGTAAATTACAGATTTTGAAGTCATTTCCCCAACACCAACAAGCCATGCTTTCCTCCCCGGTGAGCTGAAAGAGGCTTAATTTCCTCTTCAGAGTGGCTCCCTCTTGGGTCATTGGACACAACTATCATTGTTTCTTATCCACATCCCAGTTTGGTGCCACAGACCTCATATGATTATACGGATTAAACATCGAACTCCTTCAGCCCAAGTCCATGTATATTTTACACTCCACAGGAAGACCATAACTGAGTTACAGTTTTCCCTCCGTATGTTTGAGTCAGCATTTTTATTCTCCTTTTTCATTTCCTGCATGTCTCACTGTAGTATGAAAAATGAAATGAAAACTTTGGCCTTATTTTTCCTGAATTCAGCAGCGATTTAATCAAATTTCATCCAATTCAGTCACATAACTCAGGCTGGTGGGCAACTGGTAACATGATCTGGAGAACATGGCCAACTGCATATCAAAGATATTCCTTCTTGTTTTCATAAGTTCAATACATTGCTCAAAAAAAGTTGTTATATTGTATTATTAAAACTATTAATCCAGTCTGCAACAACAGGAGCTGCAGAGTGCTGTACAAAAAATAACCTGTTTTGCAATGTGGACTCTGCAATGTAGACATTTTCTAGCAACGTTGCTTTTCACATGTCCTCTGTGTAAAAAGACTCGTCACAATCATCTTCATGTCACTACTGAAGAAAATGAATTATCAGCTGAAATCGAGCTCACAGAGATTTGCAACTTGGTTTTGGAAGTTCTGTCAATTTGTCTGCCCATTGAAAATACTAAACATGCCGTCTGAGCTCATGTAATCACAACTTTGAATGCTGGTAATGGATTTGTTGAAGTGGCATTAGGTGTAATTTTGTCAGCAGCTAGTGGCATCACTAACATCACTTGAGTTCTGGAGAGTTTTCATACCCATGGCATTTCCTTTTTTTCCATGCTGAAACTGGAAAAGTGAGTGTTAATTTTGTCGGAGAAACCTATGATTAAAAATATTTGTTGATGACCTTTTTCCGCACAATGAATGCAAGATCAAACTAAAAAATGTGACAAAATGTATAACAATTTTCATCTGTCAATGAAAACCAAGCAATAATATGAGAGAGGGATGAATGGGTGATGCAATTACTTTGTTAATGCAAAGTCTTTTCTTATCCAGCACAATGCATCTGCTGTATCATACAGCTCATCTGTAAAACAATATCCTCTGCTGCCCAAACATCCCAGAAAGGGATTTAAATAATCTAACAGGTTGAAATTAAAGTAGTTCCGCCTTTAATGCCAGCTAACATTTTGAAAATACTTTTTCTTAGCCTGTGGTTGCGAAATGTTAATACCTCTTTAAACCTTCTGTTTATACCATTTATTACTATTTATCTGCTTCTATCCTTTTTGCTGCTGAGCAATGCAAATTTCCCCACTGTGGGACGAATAAAGGTTTATCTTATCTTATCTTATCTTATGTATGCTGTCATCAATCTAATTTTTGTGCTATGCTGGAAGTCTGCTAAAGGAAAATTGTTGCTCTAATGTCTGATATTTTGGCCTTTAAGCTAAATTCATGCAGTAAATAGTGTTTTAGTGAAAAAAACATTATGACAATAAATGAATGCTTAGAAGACAAAAAGTTTTCAATGCATAATGCGAAGACCTGTATAATATTATATACTATACTCTATACTGTATACTATACACAGTATATACAAGTATACATAAACACTAGCTGTTTCAGCTCTCCTTAAAGGAATACTTCAGTTGGATTGTCTTACACTCTGCTTATTTGGGTTCTTTCTAAAAGTAAAACAAGAACATTGATATTAATCTCATCTGTGTGTGTGTGTGTGTTTGGAGCATGGAACTGGTCAAATATGGTTAGTAATATACGGTTTGTAAAAATACAACACCTCCAAAGCACATGTTTTTTTGTGTAAGCCATGAACAAATATAAAAAGTGAAATGTAACTCATAAAAAGCACTGAATGTCTGTTTCCACCAGATTAATCATCTTTTCATCTTGTTCTTGGAAGCGAATCACAATAATTCCCAAAATGTTGAACTACTCTTTTAATATTTTTGTAAAACTGAGATTTAAACTACAGGAAGGCTCTGGGACAACCAGCATTATCCTGCTGACACGACATAATTTCCATGTATCTGCCAGATGACAGGGACTGGACCAGCATACCAGCACCCACTGTGGCATCTCCATATATTGTTGTGAACCTCAGCTACCGGAGCCTGACACCCTGTATAGAATATATTCAAGGGTCCACAGCCACACACTATATCTATCAATCACCAGTCGCTCAAAATTCAACACATTTGCACATAGTTTGCTAAAGCACAATTCACAGCTAGCTGGGTCCAATTATTCCCTCGTGCGTGTGCGTGTGCAGGGTGAACACCCTCTCAGGCTGCTGCTGCTTTTATAGACTTCTTCCCTCGTCATTGGGCCGGAGACACATCACAGAGCCGAGAGCGTGGGCGTACACAGGAAATATTTTCTCTAATTGTTCTAGGGCTCGCGTTGAAGAACGTAGAGCACATAAATCAGCGTTTGGCAATTTCCTGAATGTCACAATATTCAGTGTGTAAGCTGGCGTGCACTTGCCTCGGCTGACTCACAGGGAACTGATTGTCATTGCCGCTGTCATTGAAGACACTCATTCTAAATATGTAAGCATTCTCAATCATGGTCGGGTGCACCCACAAATTACATTACAATAACACTGCTGCTATTAGGATTTTCAACACTTCTAAAATTCTATCAAAAGCTAACAACCCTGACCTGCTTTTGAACAGGAAAAAACACTTTAGTGAGAGCTGAGATGAGCCAGGAGGTGAGATAAAATCAGAGCATCTTCCTGTTTGTACGAAAAGAATTGCTTTCTTGTGCCTGAGAATGAAACTCAAACGAAGGATTAGATAAAATAACTAAGAGCACTGCTGTTTAAATTGTTGTAAAAAAAAACAGATAGGTGATCCGTCCTTTGTTTTGCCTTTCAGCTGGCAGAAACAGTACCAAGAAAGGAGCTGGGGCGACTTTGTTTGTAATGTTTCAAATTTCACAGTGTGAAGAGACTTTTCATTATGCAGCTACAAAGGCAGCTGAAAGGAGAGCGGTGGAGACGGAGACAGAGTGTCCTATCCACTCCTCTGGTATCTAGACATGAAAGGAACACAAACATGACCTCACATTCACTTGAAGCGGCCCTAAGACGCGACCTGCATACAATGTCATGCTCAAAATCCATTTTAATTTTAATGAGAACGCCAGTGAGTGACAGCTCTGAGGAAACCCTCTGTAACTTCACATCTTCAGGTCATCCTTTGGCTGTATTGTACAGGGCAATCTACAATGAACATCTCTTTTTACTCATAAATAATGAGCGAAAATGATATCACAGGGGAGCAAGTCCTCATGAATAATATCATATTTAGTCCTTATCAGTTATCTGTTGTCAGTGATATTGAATTCTTTAAAGATGGATGATGTTTTATGAAGATGTTTGTGATTGTGAAAGTCCAAGTTGTAATGTGCGAGTCTAATTGTAAACTTTTTTAAAGGCAGACTTATTCTGAAGAGGTAGCCAATGATTGGGGCCCGGGGCCCCACGGCAGGTTAATTAACAGTTAACATGTTAATATGACATATAACGCATATATTATCATATGAAGAATTTGAATGCATTGTAAAAGTAAAATTACAAAAACTGTAAAAATGAATATATGTATAAATATATATTTCAGTTTCTTGAAATGGCAAAAGGACAAATCAGTGCTGATGAGCTGCAGTTGGAGCAGACGAGTCTTCACTCCGTCAGCAGTGATGATGATAGCGTACACAGTATACGGGCTTGTAATTAAGGAACAGTGTCTGGGTCGTGCCAGACTGTGGCGGTGTGCCGCACCGCACTGAGCATCATTAACAGCTCATTCATCCCCTGTTCAAACCAAATGGAGTCAGAGAGCACATGTGGTAATTAGGCAACTTCTAACACATATTAGGAATTAATTGCCATTTGATATGTAAGGGTAGAGTGTTAAGGAGGAGGGATGTTCCCATGATGCCCCCAGCTTATTGGCATTGATTACCAGAGTGATTGAGCTCATGGGGATGGCTCAACCTCTGTCTCCATGGCCTTTTTAGAGAGCATGTTTGCCATTTGATTGTAGTGATGTTTCCCGGCTCTAAAAGGCTCGACGTGGATGACATTTTTCGTGAACTTCAGTTGAAATTCAAATACAACACAGCATGTCAGATCCATTCTTGTGGTGTGTTCGCTGCGGCTGCTGCGATAGTGAGCCGTGCTGCACACGCCAGTACTTGCCTCAAGGCCTTTTCTGCGTTCGGTTTGTCATCCAAACTGCTGCATATGCCCAAGTATGTATTCCAGGAAATGTGTGATGCGTTAATTTTATCTTCCCTCTATGCCTTTACAAACCGGCATGATTCATCTCACACCTGCTATCCAACTGCTTCATTTTTTACACTTTGCCCACACAAGACACAGCGCAGCCGCTTATTGGTGCCAGAGATGACCACAGAAGTTTGAAACTGCAGTCAGAACAGAAAGTTTGCTCTTTTTTTTTTTTTTTTTTTTTTTTTTGCTGGTGGATAACATTCTCAAAATGAGTTTCAAAGCAGACACATTTTGAAGTATATTTTTTCCCTCATTGGTGGTCAGTCATACGAGGCCATGAACCAGTGAAATTCAGCTCGTCCTGATATGAAGAACCTGTTTGAGGAAACATGCTGGTCATGCTGTGTTTGAGTATTCCCACTAAAAGCCCTTTGACACACACCTAACGTCTTGAGCTGTATAGACTGCTGTCCTACTCCCCAGCACTGCAGAGAAGAGAGCTTGTGTCGAGGATAGGAGACGCAGAAGAGAAGAAGAAATATTTCGTCTCAGCTTGCTAGTTCACCCAATGCGGATCAAGCAAGGCAATTTGGAGTAAATAATACCATTTCCTCCCCCCAGGCAATCAAAACACTATCTCTGTGAAAAATAACATGGGCACACACCAGATGATTGCCCACTTTTTTTCTGGTGGAAATCTACTCACCCAACTTGGGTGGCAGTGGCAGTCTCTGACAAAGTTTCTCCCTCCATCCATTTTCCTGCAAACTGGGAGGAAGTTGTTTTTAGATGAGATGCTCAAAGGGACAGCTTTTCAGCGCTGCAGAACAGATCTTACAGGAGTAAATAAATCTTGTGTATGAGTTTGATTTTTAGAGATTTAGCACAGAAAGTTTCAAATAAATTGCCTAAATGACCATAAGCAAAGTCCAGGTCGTGACCGTGTTTTATTTCAGGCTAGGACATAATGTGTTATGAACAATGGTGGAAACTTTATATTTACTCAAGCAGCGTACTAAAGTGCTATTCAGGAGTATTCAAATATTATACTACTATATTCTATTATTTTAAAATTATTCATCCCTGATTCCAAAAAAAGTCAGGATGCTACGTAAAATGTAAATAAAAACAGAATGCAATCATTTGCAAACAAACTGCGTTTACATAATGTACAACTTTCTCAGTCTTTTGTGGCTCTATTGTGTGTATTGAGTATATGTCAAAAAGGATTAGATCACGCTCCTGTGCATGCACAGTATGAAACCAAAATAAACTAAAAGAAGCTAAAATGCTCTGAAGAGCTGAGTGGAGTGCAGAGTTGGTAATATTTTTCTGTGGACCCATTATTGAGATAATAATATTGATTAATGCAGCTTCAAGTAAAATTTTGAATATAGGACTATTACTGGGTTTTTTTTTTTAGACTTTTAAAGACAAACATGTTCATACACAAATGTGGAATGAATGTTTGTTCTATACATAATTTCTTTTATCCCTGTATGGAGAAAGGAGAAGACCTGCAGATCTGACAAAGTGTGCATTTCAGATTTGAGACCAAAAATAGACTTGAGTCTGCAACATGCAGCTTGTTCCATGGTTTAGTCTTGTGTACTTGAAGCATCATTTAAAGGATTATTTATGGTTGTAATTCATGAGTTTTATAAGGCATTAGCAGAGCAGCTGGGACTTGAGAGACAGAAACAAACACGGGCCTCTTCTCTGAAATTGGAACTTTCAACATAATTACATAGTGTTTTGACAGGAATGAGAGGAAAAGATGGCACAGATAGTGTTTGTCATTCCGCCGTGAGAGCGGGGAGCAGTGTTGTAGAGAGTGCCATGCTTCATGCAGCTGGAGCAGATGCCACTGTTGTGAATAGAACAGGATCCACGGGTGATCCTGCGAGACTGATTAGACTTCCTCCATCTCCCCCAAATGAATTCACAGTGATTGAGTACAAGGCGACAGCACTCCTCTCCTTGTCACTGTCACTCCTTATTGCCCTACCTTGCACCATCCAGCTCAGTCTGGGAGACTTCGACTGCAAATGCTGAAGGACGTCATTGCAGAGGAGAAGCTGAAGGGCCCTGTCCTGCTGTATGACCAGCTGCATCCCTCACAAGTGGACCGAGTCAGTGCACTTACAGCGATAAAGTTTGTGGATGTTTGAAAATGGATTTTTATTGGGATGAGACTGATACACGTCTTTGTGATGTGTTGTGCTAACATTGTCTCTGTAAATCACAAAATGCTAAATTACTGTTTCACCTTGTTCAGTCGTTCCCCATACCATAACATAGGCTACGCAATAGCCTTATAATGAATTTACGACAAATTGTTATGATTATTATTATTCATTCATTATTAATTTTAGTAGGTAATTGATAGGTGGTTAACAGTTACAAGCTACACCTCAAAACAAATGGTAGTCCTGTGTCTCCTGATGAAGGGCATATGTGGCTAAAACACACTGATGCTGTATTATACTCCTGTGAGCTAAATATTTCTTTTAAATCCACCATGTGGAAAATGTGAAAATTTCAGACTTGCGCCTCCCAATTATCAAAGAGTATTAGCAAAGAAGACAGTGACACTCAAAGCAACTCAGAGGCTGCTCCAGTTTATATTTCTGCACAAACACATATGAGATTATCATTATCATAAAATCCCATGAACATTTTTAACATGGGCTTTCAAACTGCATGATTGATTTTCTGACCACTTGGGGGCAGCAGACAAAGCTGAAAACACATTTTTTTTAAAAAAAAAACCTATTGTCAAGGCCAACACGATAGCAAACAATTAAGTCTTTACACATACTACAACAGTGTGATATTTTCTTCTGAAACATATTGAAGTAGAAGTATAGACTGGCATAAAATTGTACTACTCAGACAAAGTACCATGTATTTTTATTGTAGTAGTAGACATATAACAGGTTAACAAGTAGACATATAACAACAACAACAACAATAATAATAATAATGATAATAATAATTACTGTTAGAGCAAAAATATATATAGAGACAGATAAAACAAAAAATAAAATGAAATTATATAGTATAAATTAAAATAAAGTACTTTATACTATACACACTCTCTGTGTCTGTAGTCACCACTCTGTAGTCTGGGGAATTAGCTATTACTTTGAAAAGCAGCAGTTTCAGCTCAACTTCCCCGACTCTGGCATTATATAGTCTATATATTCAATAGGTCATCTTAGCTGCAGCGACATGGCTGCTACAATCTGACATAGCCGGTAGCAGTTGTCATCACAACTGAAACTGAAAGTGTCGCACCATCACAGTTCAAATGGACCCATGGTGCACAAACATTTAGAGACGTTGACGCAAAAAAAAAAAAAGTTTAAAATAGTGTTCAAACAAATAAACATCTCCATTATTTCTTTTTCGCACTACATCCTATAAGCCATATAATATTAGACAGCCAAACCAGCTATACACATGATTTGATAAATACTTACTCTGGAAGGGAACATGGCTGAGAACATGACCAGGAGCCAGCACAGATCAAATATAGAGGTGCACTATTGAATGTTATTGTGCGTCTGTGAAGTAAATTAGAGCACAGCACATCATTCATATGATCTGAGCTGTCAAGGTGTGTGGGTGTTCACCAGGCCAACCAACTACTGTTATGGTGTTTATGTGCAGAATGATTCAATCCTAATAATTCTCCTGAAAGTGTACAGTCACAATATTTGTTCATTTTCTAAATGTGAGCAGCAATGTTCATTTGGAGCACCATTGAGAATAGAGGTTGAAGATAATGAGCCCAATGTACTGATGAACTAGCCATTTGATTTGATTTGTTCTCATAGAGAGTAGGGAATCCAGACCTTCAACTTATCAAACCCAACATATTTTTGAAAGATTTCTCATGCATGCGTGTATTCAGATTAAAATATTATAATAGCTCATTAGCTTAGCTTTGGGGCTAATAGGATAAAATGGTCAGTTTAAGATAAGATAAGATAAGATTTAGTTTAATAGGAAGACATATTTGTACCATCGACTCATATCTGTCTGCAAACCATTGCTTTTTCGTACATTCAATTTTGCTGTTTTAAATGCAAAAAATGCTTAGTCTTTAACTCATTACATACAATGTCAAACGTCCAAAGCCACATTTAGAATGGACTAAGTAATATTGCCTTTACAAACTATAACAAAGTTTTAAACAATTTCCCATCAAACCCATTTTTATACAACCCTTCAAATGTGAGATATGAAGCTTCTGTTTCTGTCACAAGGATGGAATTTTTTTTTATGTTATAAAGTTTCAACAAATACTAACAAAAATGGCAAGTAATTTCAGTGAGTTTTAGTATCAGTGTTCGTAATTACCAGCCTAAAAACAATATGGGTCAAACTCTTGTTTACACTAAAGTTTTTGAACTGATACTGAATCATAAAGTTAGAGAGCAGAAGTACAGAATACATCTAAGTTTCCTTCTTTTTCATCTTTTCCAACTTGATCTGTGGAAGTCTGTGACAGTTTGTTGTTTCTTGCAGCTCTTCTCTTTTTGATTTGAGGAATACACAATTTTCTGACATCACCGTTGAGTTTCGTGAGAGGTGTTGTGAAGGAAGGAGTGGGAGGAGGAGGCGCTCACGTTGAATACACCTAAGACCTTTATTTAAAAATCAAGTCTCATAGTAGAGATGATAAGAGTGACAATCAACTAAGTGTCTTACATCTCTCTCCACTTGCACAAATGTGTATTTCTTAATTTCATGGTGCAAAATCATTTATTATAACATGACTGAAACATGGCAAGTGGGAGCCATTATTGAACACATAACAGCACTGACTCATCTATTATCACAGCACCTGGATGCAGAATAAGTCATTATGCTTTACTGTAGCTCAGGATGCTTTGTTTGACATTAAAGAAGTTGTAAGCCAAAATAAAACCATCATCATGATTTGACAAAAATATATTCTGATGATTGCTAGTGTTATTTTTCTGCACACTACTAAAATCAAACTTGTCATATATAAGACAGACTGGAGTGTGTAGCCTCCTGCTTCTGCATTTGCATCCATAATTATGGAACAATTGTAATTAAACATGTGTAACTTTTTTTAAAGATTGTAATGAAATAAACAAGGTAGATGGATCGCCCTGCTCCTAATCCATCACCTGGTTCCTTAATTATTTCCACTCATTTCATTTGTTGTTGTTCATATTTCACTGCTGCAATTGAACACCCTCAAAGGAATCAATAAAGTTGTCTTAACACCTTTTTTTAAAGGCTCCTCTCATGTCAAATACACTGATACACAATCTTACAAGTGTGCACCTTTCACCTGTTATCTAATGTTGTTAATCATACTTACAGCAGCTACACTGAGCGATCTCTGATCCCATTGCATGAAGTCTGTCTCTCAGCTATCTGAGCCACGTGTTTACAGATTTCCTCACTCTCAGAGGTTTATCATTTTTGTCACAAAGCCGTTTCCTTCCAACGGTGGATGCTGCATTGCTGATATTAACTTTATTTACATAGCCTACTGCTTGCTTATCAGTACGATGCAGACACATTTTTAAATACATTAATCCACTGACTTATCTCGACTGTGCTATAAAAATATCTGGTTGAAAGGAAGGTTCCTACTTAAGGTAAAGTGTGCCCATAGGCATGCAACAGTCTGAAAACTGTTATCTCGGCTAATTTTATTCAATGATGTTTAAAATGTGGATACTTTAAATTTCCTTTTTAAACAATGCTGTTTCCTAATGGTTGAAAAAGTACAATTGAATCAAAGTAAGTGTGTTTGGAAGTGTGCTCTGTTGCACCTGTGACCACTCCCAACAGTGATGGGTCCTGGACATCTGTACATCACGGGTGTACAAGGTGAGCAAGGGGTTACGTTACTCTACGAAGTCAATCCAGTCCAAACCCTGGGAACCCTGGTGGCCTAGAGGTTCATACAATTAAAGGTGGTACATTTCTTTCTTTAAGATTTTAAGCAAGATTACTTTTTTATTTTTTAAAACAGGAAAAGCCTAACCTTTACCCTTACTTACTCAGTAACTTACTTAGTAACACCCCCTTTGGCAACTATCATGGCTTTTTAATGCTTTTTGTATCCAACCAAGAGCTCCTCGGTCTGGGGACTGTGAGGGACATGGCAAAACCTTGAGCTTCCACCTCTTTTCTTGGTCTCCCAGACCTCAACTTGATTTCCATCCTTCCTATTAAATGCATTTCTTCCTGAAAATGTTTTGCTATCTTCCTATAGCCTTCTCCCGCATTGTAGGCATCGGTTATTTTAATTATCAGAGTGTTAGGTGGCTGCTTTGAGGAGCCCATGTCTGCTGATTGTTGGGACAAAGTTTGAGGAGTCAGAGTATTTATAAATCTTTGAAATATGCAACACTTGGCGTTTCCTAATGATGCCTGTGAACAAGCTAATTAAGGTCTGAGACCTCGGGAAAAGTTATCTCTTGGGGTGCCCAAACTTTTGCATGGTGCTCCTTTTCACAGTTTCAGTCTAAATTTGTTCACACATCTTACTTAAAATGTTGAAAAGAACTTTTTGCCTTTTGGCCATCAGTTCATCATATATATATATTTTTATATATTAACCTGATGAACGGCTGAACACATAGCTCTCATCAGTAATGCTTTAGATGTTTCACCAGCCACTGTAAATAAATTGACACTATCTATGTTTTATATAACGTATAATAATAAACTGTATTAAATGTTAAATGTATTAAATGCAGTTATGCTGCAGCTAATGACATAAGTAAATCTATCAAGGGGGATTAGCTCAAATGGTAGAGCGCTCGCTTAGCATGCGAGAGGTAGTGGGATCGATGCCCACATCCTCCAATGCTTTGGCTCATAGAAATTTCCCCATTGTGGGACTAATAAAGGAAACGAATATGTTAACTCATGATTGTTGATTTTTTTGGGAGCTCTGCAGTCAGAAAATAGTGACAGTCAGCAGCAGCAGCGATGGAAAGAAGCTGTAAACAGAGCTCAAAGAACTGATACATTTCAGTCTTCAACACAGTGTGATGGAACTGGATCGGAGCTCACCAGCCAAACTGAAGTCAGACTCAGCACTACTGAGTTCATAGCTTTACAGACAGTTCTTAGCTGCTTGAGGAAGACGGAGACCCATTCACTGTGGTATTGCATGTTCCCAACATCATATATGTGATTTTTCATCATCCCTGGTACACAAGAAAACAAGACAAGAACACGCCACTCAGTGCACTGAGACCTGCTGGTTTTACCCTCCCCACATCAGCTTTGTTGGTTTTTGTGCATCTTAAATATAAGCTGATTCTAATTTTGAAAGAATGAAAAATGAAAGAAATACATTTACATAGTATTGCATTTGATTTTATTCATTGTTTATTTTAAATTAAATATTTATCTGCGAATCTGCAGAGCACCTGTGGGCTTTTATTCTGAGGAACTGAGAATAGGTCAAGATTATTGAACTTAACATTGATACAATATAATATAATAAAATATAATGTTATATACATTTTAGAATATAGATTTTAGAATATCTAAAATTATGAAAAAACCATAATCATGTCTGCTGGGCTGAGTGGGAGGTCACTACCACAAGTCAAGTCCCGGGTCAGTTGAGACAAATTTAAGTCAAGTCTCCGTCAAATCAGACAGATGAACTTTAGATGATGAACTTTGAACTTTTAAAACTAAAGCCTGACCAAAGGTTAGAACGTCATCAACATCATGAAATATCATCCATGGAAGACCATGAATCAAATTTCATGGTTTTCTGTCCAGTGTTTTCTGAGATGTCTTGACACATTATCCGTGACTCTTGTGGCCCTGATATGTTCTGTAGCTGCGGCTGTACAGACAGGGGTTAGTGCTGCCGGATGTTCTGGATGTGCCACACTTCCTTCTATAGGTTCCTATTTTGGATTTAATCATATTGGGATGGCGGCTTAAAAATGAAATACGAGGTCATGCCCTGCCCGAAGTCCTTATGTGTCAATACAAGATAAGAGCTTTCACTGCAGGATGTCTCCTTATACGCCATCCTTATTCCGTCCTCCATGTACACACACACACATTCAAAGAAGCTCGTGCCACCACGCTGTGGGCTCACCAGCAACATGCTGCGCTTTAGTGTCTCTCATGGCTCATTCCCTCGGGTTCGTGCAAATAATTGGTGAGTATTTCCTCCATGTAGGGGCTAGCAAAACTGAAAGTGACAAGCATCAAAGCCATACTTGCAGCAGCGACGTGAACCATTTGAAGCGAACTAAATTCTCGGCAGGGATCCAGAAGATTTTCAGTTTGTTTGTTATCTGAGACTGAATGGGGGTGAGGTTAACAACGAGGAGGGAGTGCAGAGGAGGAGCGAAAAAAAAAAAAGCTATTCGCCTCGTGTTATTTCAAGATTCGCCTTGGCAATTACAAAAAGTCATTTAAATGCTAACAAGCTAAATGAGCAAAACGAAACGGGATTTAAAAGACTAAACCGCCAAATAATCCCTGTGATCAAACAGGAGAAAGGACACACTCGAGACGCGCTGCAAACAGAGGCGCATACACAAACGTTTCAAATGACAGGAGACGTCCGAGTTTTATGGCTCTGGTTGTGAAAAATGACTGAAGCCCCGCCTACTCAGTCATTAGCTGGCTGTTTCAGTCATGTGAGATTGACCTTTAATAAACTAATACATCCTGGCCAGTGCCGAGATAAAACCATGCACGCAGACCGCTTCTTTTCTTCTCTTATTATTTATGAAAAAAAAATTCATATCGCTTTGCTGTAGATTAAAATGTTTTTCTTTTCCTGATAATTGTCTTTTAATGTGATGGTACATTAGGATTTAACATTCTCCTGTTTGCTTCACACATTTCTTGTTAGTTTCTGTTCAGTGTTTTGCATTGGACTCTGGAACCTTGAAGTCGTTGGAGTTTGCTCACTACATGACTGACAAGCGTGAGGGGGTCATTCATTACAGGATCTTTCACCAGGAGGAATCCCAAAAGAATCTATCTGGTCTCCAGACTATATGTAGTCATGAAAACACATGTGAGAAGTGAGACAGGAAATGATGCGATGCCAGGATTTTTTTCTTATGTTTTGCCAGAACCGAGCGGTCCAAGTTGTTTTGCTGATTTACAGCAAAAAAAACCCCTCCCCTGGTGCTCTTCTGTCTCTCCTTTGTGACTCCTCTGCTCCGCCAACCTGTGTCTGGTCTCATTGGCCGTGGCTTGTTGCATGGCTCCCCAACCTGTACCTGACACAACCAGATATTATAGCCTGCTTGATATCTTTCAAGCATCTCGGAGATCATTCTTTGAACAGTTCACACATGGCGACCAATTTGTGAGCACAGGGTGAACTCAGATTTGCCTCTGTTGTGGGGGCTTTTGTCAGCGATCTCCAAAAACTGTCGCTGGGTGGAATATCAGGGCTACAACCCTGCAGTGTGAACCTGACATAAGGGACTTCAGGCTGCCCTTCAAGGCGCTAAAGACGTGCTATATCTGCACCATAGAGAGTGTCCTGACAGGAAGCATCACCGCCTGGTTTGGAAACAGCACCGAGAGGAACTGCCTGGCCCTGCAGGGGGTGTTGCAGTCAGCAGAACACACCGTCAGATGTCAACTCTTAGCCCTACAAGACCTCTACAGCAGGAGGTTCAGGGTGGGGCTGAGAGGATCATTACAGAGCTCAATCATCCCAACAACAGACTCTTCTTTTCGCTGTGGTCAGGGAGGCGTTACCACCTTCTTAAGGCTAAAACAAAGAGGATGAGTTTCTTCCCTCATGCCATTCGAGTCCTGAACCAGTAGCTTTACACACACATATAATCCATTCACCTGACATACATCCCTGTCATAGTGGTGTCATCTTAAATTGCATATATTATTCTGCACTTGTTAAAAGGTTTCATTTTTCTGAAACACTCAACAATAAAAATCTTTACTGACATGTTCATTGTTCACAGTTCATTTTACTCAATTTTAATATATTTTTATTTTGTATTTGTTTTTTATTATAATTTATTTGCTAGATTATTTTATATTTTATTTTTAGATTCATCTTTAGTTTATTTATCCATTTGTTAGACTCATTCTGGAGCTAGTCACCTCAGAAGAGGATTTGTCTGGCATGCTGAAACACAGTGTTGCACACAGTTGCACATGTAGAGAAAAGTCACTGAACTGACTCAGTAATGTCAACTACACTGCAATATGAATCCAGTGCATTTTTTTGCTTATGAATTAAACTTTGCTTTTATATGAGGAAGACTGTTATTAATTCTTTTAGAAGTTACAGTGTTGCTTTAAAATCCATGGAAAAAGGAACAATTGGCCTTTTTCACAGTAGAAATTTCATCTGTCTTGAAGGAACAGGTGTTTGTGAGAACATTAATGATGGCTGTGTTCCAGTGAGCCATTCCTTCATTAAACTCGTGGCTCCCTCCAATGACAAGTCAAAATGTTTGCTGTTGCTTTCAGTGCCTTGTGCTACCCCTGTGTCACATGACAAATATCAGAGTGAAAAGGTTACATAATGAAGCAAACCTGGAATGTCTCAATAATGAAATGTATACAGTTACCTCATAGATCATCCTCCTAATCAGCTAAAGCACGCAATTTGAAGTATAATGAATAATGCAATTAATTACATTTCTCATGTGGCAACAAGCCAGGAATTTATTACATCTATAAAATACAGAGCAATGTGTACATTTGTTTTTTTTTTCCAATAATGACCACTGACACTGATGCCACATGGCAAAAATGATTAGTCTCCCTTTGCTAAAGCAAACAAATCACATGGGATATGTGTATTCTGTAATTTATGGTCTATCATGAAGTGTCCCGCACACGGACAGGCAGTAACACTACAGAGAACTGACAAGTGAAAAATATCCCAACGTTCAAAGGTCTAAATATCTGTTCCTTTTTAATAGTTGATTTTAAACAACAACAAAAGACGTGCTCTTTCAGACACTCTTTCAGAGAACACTGAGTTGGAGAGATGACACGCTGTTCTATTTCCTGAACAGAAGTGAATGCAGTATGTGATGAAGATAAACAATTGACCTGCATCTATTTTCCAGCCGGTGGATAATAAATGAGCTTGTGGGTGGTAGTGATGAGTTTACCAACCCCCCTTTAGACATCTGCATGGTATTTCAGCATTTGACAACCCTGCTGCTTTTTCTGTAGAGCATGATCTAGAATCTGTTGCTCTTAAGCCTCTGCGTAACACTTTAAATATCACTTAAGACAACAACAAACTGATGCTTTGGGGATTTATTGAGTATTTACTTTGACAGCTGTTTCTCATTAAGTGTTTTGCGCTGATTAATTCGGATGCTGAATAAAAGGTGTTGCGGGGAATTGTGTTCTGAGGTGAACAAAGGTGTAAAGCAAGAGGCATTTAATTAAATATTGAACAGTCTCAAATGGATGTCTATGTTGGGGACCCAAACTGCAAGCAATGCTAATTAAAATTTCTCTTGTGTCAGGGGACCTGCTGCAGATCCTCCCTCAGCTTGCTCACCTGCAAAAAGCATTAATTCCAGCAGATAAACATGAAAGAGTCCCATTTAGAGGCTATTTAGAAGAACAAAGCTTTGTACACTTTGTGCTGACGATAGCTGTTTTTTTTTTTTAAACACAAAAGGGAAATAGTGTAGATTCTCAAATAAAAGTAGGTGTATGGCCTAATGATGGCAGAGTCTGGAGGAACTAAGGACCGGTTGCTAATAGGGCAGGATAATTCACCAATTCAATCAGTACAGCAACAATTTATTATAATAAAGTAATTTCATACTCCTACTGTTGCTCTGAGTTTCTTTCTTCTATTTTCTTTGCCTAATTATTTCTACTCTTTTACCCGTATTAGTGTTTTTCAAGCATTCCTATTGATGTTTCAAATTAAAAGCTTACCAGAGACTGAATGGGTCAAACTTTTTGTGCGAGCTTAAAACAGATCACATAGGAGATCAAGGTTCCTTAAGTTCAAGGGTAAGGGAACATAACCGTCGTGGCTTTGGGTTGTTTGCTTAGTTATTTCCTGTCAATGATCCTTTGTTAAGGTGTTTTGGTTGTTTTTACCTCATGTGTTTGTCTTTTTTCCCTTAGTTTCACCTGTGTTCCCCTCATCTGTGTCCTCATGTCGAGCGTTCCAGCCATTCCTTGTGTCCTATAAGCTGCTGGAAGGCCTTTAATGTGAAATATCTGCAGGAACTCCTCAGTCCTATTGCTGGCTCATTAACAGTGATGGAAAAAAATGTAACTTGGAAGTGACAGGAGTAAATTCAGAGAAATTCAGAACAGCAGACAACAGACATGACTGTGTTGTTGTACTGATGGTCAGTTTCTGCATGGGTCAACCAAATGACTATGTGAAAGGGCTCGCTTGTAGTGATGAAGCTTTGGAGAAAGACTTATTGAATTACAGCTGTGGAAATGTACATTATATGTAATTGATTAGGACAATGGGTTTGGAGGAAAGAAGTTTGGAAGACTGACTTTGTACTAAAATATGATAAAGTATACTTCTAAAACAAGGAAAATCAGAAATAAAAGTCTGTCTCTAAAATAAGCATATTTCAAATTAAGTTCCCTTTGCAGTTGGAGTAAATAAAGGCCACTAATTGAGACAGTTGGTGGCTGGATGACATTGATAACCTTGGCGTCATAGATTACCTGACACAAGAATCTCCTGCAACATGTAAAATGAAATGCAGTTAATAATGAATCTCTCATTTGAAATCTTGACATTTCTTTGCTGAGATTACTGGTTGCATCTCTTGCCGTTTTTTCAAATCCACAGAAGAGAACAAAGATGTCTTTCTACTGTCAAAAATAGGAACACTGTGTGCAGCAAAGCCTCCACTGGCAGGGTAATAAAGATATCTCAAACTATGAGAGTCTGGAGGAAAAAGTCTGGAATTTTATTTTTGACTCTGCAGAGCCAAAGTGACAACCTGTGTCTAGCTGAAAAAATAATGAGCCAGGAATGCTCGCTCATCACTTTAGGTGCAGCATCTCTTTGTGGTTAGACAGGAGCAGAGTCCGACCCTTCCACGGTCCTCGTGCCGAAGTGCTGTTGTTTCTGGAGAACTCGGAAAGTTACTCAATCATGGTCCACCCCTGGGAGAGCAGTCAGGTACTTCACCTTATGAATGCACTGCTGCAGCAGTCACTTGCTGGCTGAATGCCTCTGCAAAAGCCTGACCGGCGTGCAGCTGTATAAAAGGAATGATGAGACAGACTTCCTGTCATGGTTGGAAGACAGCTGCTGTGACCGCTGTGTAATAACTTCACTTGTGGAGCCTTTTCTCTTTCCTGTGGTCTGTATGTGTAAATACAGTGGAAGAAAATGAATGTGGAAAAATAGCAATTATCAAGCAGGTTACACCTGTGAGTGCTCGCTGTTTTCCTGGATGAGCACACAGCCTTATGTGGCAAGTAAACTGAATTCTTTTTTTGCAGCCACCTGAAATATTTCTTTTGGAATTGGAGGTGAATAAAACAGGCATGTGTGTAATCCTCTCCGAAAGGATTGCAGAAGAGTAAACCTGCCTTGCAGAAGCAAATGAAGATGTCAGCAGCAGTGTGTAGAAGTGGAGGTGTGCACGGTCTCAAGAGCACAGATGTTAGACTATCTTTGAAAGAAGCGGACGAGGAAGATGACCTCAATCACCATCACAATTCCCTTATTAAATCAGACTCAATAACAGCAACGCCGGTCACATTAATGCCACACTGGCTTTTACATGGATTCCTTATCAGACTTAACAGCTTCAATTTACCTCATGCTGTGCGACGGAGGCTGTGCTCATTTTGGATAGTGCAATGTTGATGCTCAACTTAGTACCAGGTGACAGAAAATAGCGTCACTTTTCAGATTTGTTGCATCTCTGTAGACTGTGTTCAGAGCAGAGGTCTTCTCAGGTCCACTTGGTTCCTGGTAAACGAAACCCAAACCAGGAACAGAATCATCCCGATTCTGTTCACTCCAATCAGATCAGGTAACGTCCTGCAACCAAATCACCAACCAAGAGCATCAATGTTGGAAGATTCAAAGACATTTCTTTCTTCCTTTCTTTCTCTTTAAAAAAAATTAAATTCTTGCCTATGATGTGGTCATAGTTAGGGAAAGATCATAGTTTTTTGTTAATAAAACACAAAGCTTTAAAATGACATTTTCAATGCCACAATAAAATAACAGAAAACCACCTGTCACTTTGCTTTCTGTGTCGTGATTTCATTTAAATTAAAAAATTCATGTCACAGTGTCACAGTGAAGTAAGAAAGAAAAGAAAAAGCTTAACAAATTCCCTTTTAATATATTTTTCATTTCATTATGGCTTAGTAAATTTATACATAAAAAGGAAACACATGTATATATAACAATGTATATAGTAGTTCACCTTGTGTCTTTGTTTGATTTGTTTCTATTCAGGCTTTAAAAATCTTACAAATTACAGATCTGTGATAGACAGTCAGACATGCGACACATCCATCAACCACTCTTACCTCCATGCTACATTTTTTGTCTTGCTACATAAAGCATGCACTACCTCCTGCACTGGCCATAAAGGAGGGCAGTGAACATCAATCTGGAATCACTCCCACTATAACCTGCGAGGTGAGGGTCAAGCAACTCATGGAGGCAGCCGAAGGCGTCAGCTGGCTACCAAACTAACTTTTCTACTTGTGCTGTAAAAAAGTAATGGAGTGCTAAATGCAACTGTTCTTGAAAAAATTGTAAAACTGAGAACAGGAAAACATGATAAGCTTTAGTTTTAACAATAACTACTATCCTATCCATTGTAAGTGTATTAAATTAAAATTCATGAAACAACATCCTCAAACTCACAACCTCGCCACAACCTAGCAATCGTGACAACTCAATTTGCACTGTTGGTAATGTGACCTGTTATGGCTTGCAGGTCATAACAGTCCTATAAGAATCACCCAAGTAAATCATAAGGCACAGAAATGTCCAATATGGCCGCAGTTCCAAAGGATGCTGGGTAGGATCGGGTCTGACTGTCTTTGGGTTGCTTTCAAATACACAGGTCAGTTTCGGCCTCTTTTGCCTGGTTTTCAATCCCTTGTATTTCTGCTACCTGTCACAACACTATGTTTGGCCTGATTGTAGCTGTGTATTGAGATTGATCTTCTTATCTCAAGAAGAAAAAAGCCTTTATATATTTTTACTGTTTCTTAACAAAAGCAAAATGGTGTTGTTCTGTGGTGTGTGGCTGTTTTTTGTGAATGCTAATGAACACTGGCCAAGGAAGACATAAAAAGTTGAGTAAAAGTTTGTGCCTTGTTGAATGTCATATTCAGATTCCAAAGCATCCCCACAGCTCAACCCCGACTCTGACCTGAGGTTGAACCCTTATCCAACCACCTATTATCCTCTACTTTTCCTGCTTCTTTCGCTCCTGAAACTCAATCTTTTTTAATATCACTCGGTAATAAGTTGAGTATCAGCATTGGACTATTCAAATCAAGTGTGACCCAGATTCCACTGTGCTATTTCATTGTGTGTATTTTACCCTCCTGCACAGTGTAGTATTAGATAATAGATAGTGAAGTGCTTCTTTATTTAGCTTGCTCTGAAATGTTATTTAAAAGCCCCTTGGGATACTTTATCACACCTGGACAAATGTATTTGTTTCTACTCTTTCTGAGCTGTTATCGTCGTGTTTCTAATGTTGTGTCGTTATCATTTGGCTTTTATCACTCAGCTACATCCATATAGGATATGGATTTGTCTGGCCAGAGAGCTTATAAATTCAGTGGAGGTCTAAGACATTGCTGGGTAGGCAACGCCTGTAGTGCCTGCTGACAGGAAGACTGAGTTTCCAGATTCTTGCTGCCATTTAGGAATCACCTCCGATAAAAAGAGTGCTTTACGCAGAGAATGGGCTGTCAACCAGCGCAGTGCATCTCTCTCTGGGGTGCAGATTTACCACTGTCAGGGTTTGTTGTATGGGCTGGTCAATAGAAGGCGGTAGGGCCTCCCTAATGGAAAAGGTTTTTGATTTTTCTTTTTGAATATCTGTGTTTAAAATACACAGTACCATGAAATATATATCATTATGTCAGTAGAGTGTAGCCAATTGCTGACACAAGACAAGCACATAGCAACATAAATTTAGACAAACTGCATCCTCAAATCTGATTCCTAAGGGGTGATTAATTTATCGCAGATCAACCTAACATCACAATCAGACAACTAGCTAGGAAAAAAAAGTAAAACATTCATGCAAGCATTCTCCCATAATTGGTACAACGGAGAGGTTTGACTATGTGGATGCAGTCATGTATTTTGTATTTTGCTCTCCATGCTTATCTTTTTAAAAATGTGGGGACGGATACAACATGCACTGTTACAGGAGTAAAGGATGTGAAACATTTATCTGAGAAGATTAAGAAACATGAGTGTATGAGGCCACACATGGAGAATATAGTTAAGTTAACAATGGTACGCAGAGTTAACGTCTCTGCACAACTGGATGAGGGAAGGATTGAGCTGAAGAAACACAATAGAGAGGTTGATAAGAACAGGCACATTTTATCCAAGGTAACAGACTGAGTTCAGTTCAGCACAGCCTTTGAGCCGGCCTAGTGTGGCCACCACAATCCTCGGACAACCCCAGCGTTTTCAGGGGTTTAGTACATCTTGTTGCCTCACTCGACAGGCTGTTGGAGTGCTAGTCAAGCAGATGAGACAACTGATATTTCCACACGCTGCCACTTGTTGCTTGTACCACAGTACATTGACACCCGTAACAACGTCCAAGAGTGCTTTTTTCCCCGAGTTCATCCCTCTTCAGACAGCACCTGCTGACACAGTTGTTGTCGGAGAGGCTAAGTAGACACAGGAGGAGAACAGCGGTAAGGTAAAGGATGTCAACAGAAATGAACACACAAATGCCCATCAGTTGAACCTCATCATGTAGCAGGCAACATCACATGCCCCCAAGATCAGTACCTTTTTCAGATCTTGGTGGATTTGCTGAATTCTGGACTGAGTCATTCAAGCAAATCCCCGTGCTTGATCAAGTGGTGGCACGCAGATTTCCTGGGACAACAAGGTGGAGCTTCCACGGTCATTCTGTTAACACTGTTTATGAGCACAAGGATGACCTCCTACTGTGGAGACTGTGAGAATGCTGGAAGATGAGGATTTCTACTTTTTCCTGGCATTGGTTCATAAGATGCTACGTGCGGACATGCTGTTTAACCAGCTGCAGAACACTGACTCATTTACATCATGGGAATCACCCGGAGGTTCACAGACAGGCAAATGATCAGGTCAATCATTTATCATTGGCTGAGAAAATTGTTTCAATCTTAAACAGTCAGTAAAAACATAAATGTGCACAGCTGAACACACTAGAGCAACTCATAAACACTAGTTTCAACATTTTGAAGACAGTGAATGGGAAATCCTGTCAGGATGATAATACAGATACAGTTTATTAAACACAGTACTCAATGGCAGACTTTTCTATCTGTTTCTGAAACAGTCGTCGTGGATGCTAACTTCTGATTTGGATCAGGGACTCTGTTCCCTCTCTGCGTGGGGAATACAGTGCAGCAGCAGCAGCCCACAAAGACACAGAGGAAACTAGGACAAGGACAACAATGGCTGGCTACAGAGGTAAGCTGTAACAGAACTCTGTTTACAAGACACTCAATTACGTGTTTTTACTTAATTTATTATTTATTAATGTGTAAAGATGTGTAAAATTATCATCTGCTATGTTTCACTGTCTGAGTTGTTCAATTCCTGAGTGACAACAGAAGAGTGTTTATCCTGCCATGTGATGTGGGGTTTCAGGTTCCGTTCACCACACAGCTACTGAGGAAGGCAATCACTGAAGTGTTTAGATGTGGTTATTTCACATTCCTGATATTAAGCAGTAGTGCTCTGCCTAAGTTCCTCTGACCCCATTTTTCTTTGTGTATAGTTGTATCTAATTATAGTAATTAGCACAAGAGATCATCCAGCAATATATGACACAAATTATTAATATTATGCCTTAATAGTGTGCTTGCTAATATTAGTGTATAAATACACACCAGGCAAACAGTCACTAGACTCTGTAATGTAACGATACATATTGTACCTTCTATCTGAGCACAGTAGGGTTGCAACTACTACAATTTTTATTACCTATTGATCTTTGATTTTTTTTAAATTATTATATTTACTATTTTGATTGTTTAGTCTTTAAAGATGTGAAATTTGCATTTTTTTTGTTAAAAAATCACTCAAACTATGAAACTATTATTATCAAAGTTGTTGCAGATAATATTTTTTTCAATCGACTGATTGATTAATCAATAAGTCTATCTATAATGTTCTTCCAGTCAAAGATTTAAGTTCAGCCACTTCTGACTTCTGTCTTCCTCACGCATCCTTTATCTAGAATCATTAAGTAAAAGTATATTTTTTCTTATAAATGTTAATGTAGTTAGTCCACTTTCCTCTGATGGTGTTCTTCTTGCGTTGCCTACTTACTACTAACTGCACTGTTCATGTGCTCAACAGCGCAGCAGAGCACCAATACCACAAGGGGGCACTGGCATAACACTTAACAGTCTTTCCAACAGATGTCTTGCGTAAAAATAAATAAGTCAATTGATCACGAGTTCAATTTCAAATGCAAAGGCGCAGCTTGTGCAATATACTGTTTATGTTTTTGTGTAAGGACGCCTCAACTTTTTATATTGGCATTATATCGTGTAGGACTTGTATCCTGCAGTTTGTCTTAAATTGCATTGGGATTGGTTACTGAAACTGACTTAATAAGGTAGAGCCCCATCCACATGTTTTTTCTCCAGATGCCACTGATGGACTTTAATGTGCTCTGTAAAATGCAAGGCTTCCTTGGAGGATGCGCCACAGATCACAACAAAATGAACTGCTCTTTCATGCCAGTCTTTCTGCACATTGGCGATATATTGGGCAATGATGGGAACATGATTTGGTATTCCCCTCTGCAGACACAGGTTACATGCCGCTGATGAGCATTTGAAAAGAAATGTCAGTCAAACTTTTCAAAACAGCAATCCGTCATCATCTCAAGTATTTTGTTTACTTGTCAAGACGTCGCACTCGAGCCGGCTTGTAAAATTGTCAGTGATGACAGGGAAGTTTTAACAGGGAAGTCAATGTCGGCGCGGCTGTTTTCAAATGACAGGAGAGGATAGGAATGTTTTCTTTGCGAAGAGTGATTGACTAACAACAGTCACCTTTTGGAAAAGAAGACAGAATGTCTCAAGTGTTGAGCTTTGCAGTGAAATGTAAAAACATTTCTTGTGTCACAGCTGCTGTATGGTGTGGATGCATTCTCGCTGCAGGATTTACCACCTGCTGGGAATCACACAGTCACACCATATGCTGAAAAGAACCTGTTGAACTATTGCAGCTATCAAGCAGCAAATGGGAAACATGTTGATTGGGGGACTGAAAGTGAAGCTGCGTTCACACCGCAGGCCTCCCTGCTCAGCTGCTGCTCGTATTATTTATATATATTTACAGTGGGGTCCAAAAGTCTATTTTGCATTTCTTTTGAAAGTAAAACTATTTTTTGGGGTGAAAAGTTGAATCTTTGAAAAACGTACATGTATTTCAAAATATTTGCTATGTTGCTCTGGACTCCACAAGCTTGTGGATAACCTGATGAGCCATCTGACAATGATCCAAAGAGCTTCTTGTGATGTCACAGAATGGTTCCCATAAATGTTCAATGGGGTTGAGGTCAGGTGACTATGGAGGAGAGTTCATGACCACACAGGACTCTGAGGACTCTGACTAGAAATGACCAGCGTTTGAAAGAGTTTCAGTTCCTGTTTCCAGAAAAATGAGCTTCTTTATTGTCTTTCAATTGTTGTCCCTGTTGTCCTTTGTGTTAATATTAAAGCTACACCGATCAATGGATTTGTATATTCAGCTTTAATGCCTTCTCAGGTGACTCATGAGACTGATTAAAAAAATACTGATTTAAAGCTTCACATCAAAGATGCTTGCAGGCTGCATGATCACCTTTTATTGTACAGTTCATGTCCACATCAGAGCTGCGTGACAGCTTCTTGCTGTTTAAATATTTCATATTTATTAAATGTCCTTTCCTTCACATTTGTTCTTTGGGATTCATTCAGTCATATCCACATCTCAGACACATCTGTTCACTATCTTTGATGCTGTCATCTACTCCCTTTATCTATCTTTTAATCTGCCGTTGTCAAAGTGTTCCGGCAGGAGAGACCTCATTGTGCCAGACTGTCAAAGTGAAAAGGCTTCGAAACTAAATGAACTGAAAGTCATCCTGAATTTGCTTTTTGCTTCGCTATCATTTAAAAGGCGATACTCCGGATAGCAGGAGGAAATGTGTTTTCTCTGTTTGTTGCTCATCAGTTTATATTCCCCTGAGTCTTTAGTGCGTCACACTCCACCTGATTACTGCACGCATCTGAAAGGAGCTGGTACTCATTATGGGTTTCATTTACCACTTGACGTGTGTTGTGATTTTGTTATGAGAATAACATAAGTAAATAACCAACCATTGCATTCTGTTTTTATTTTACTTTTTACACAGTATCCCAACTTCTTGGGAACCGGGGGTTACTAACCCTAAGTCCCACTGTAAACATTTTCTCAGCTGCCATGAATGTAAAAATGTTCATCTCATTAACAGGTATGCTTGATGATGGACATGAGGACATAAAGGCAGGTATGGATGCAGATATTTGGTTTTAACCAGCACTTCAGCAGTGAAGCAGTGAACTATTTGGGAGGAGACAAACACAGTGGCAGATTCGTATCAGGTTTGGTTCTCACCGGAGGGTCCAAACGGTAATCAATGAACAAAACAAACCAGTGTTTGCACTGCCTACTCGTCTGGGTGAATCTTTCAATAGTACGCTTCAAGAATAATACAATCAATTTATTTTGATTAATTAACTGCCAAGCACTTCTCAAAGTCAAAACTAGATTTCTTTCTATATTGAGAACTGGTTGTTGTGACATCCCAGAGGCTGAATCACAGATTGCATAATACACATGTTGAAGTACTGTATGAGTCCTTAATGAAAATCTTATTCTACTTACAACTTTAGAACAGTTTAAAACAATAAGCAAGTGTAATCTACTGCAGTGGTTTCCAAACATTCATCATGACTTGTTTCTTTTTTCATGTCAAGTCTCCAATGTCCACCAGCACAACATGCATCCATGTGTGATCTTCACAGCTATAAATGTTTCCACCGATAGAACTCGTTGTAATAAACTAGCAAAACAAATACACTAATGTAAAATATGTAATATATGAACTAATGCAACATTAATTGAAAATTTCTCTCTGAAAATGAACAGTTTTAAGATGAGATAAGATAAAGCTTTATTGGTCCCACAGTGGGGAAATTTGCATTGCACAGCAGCAAAGAGATAGAACAAGTTAAATAGTAAAAATGAATATAAACAAGCTGAAAAAAGTATTTACAAATTTCACAAATTTACAGGGGATTGTCTACAGATATACATGAGAATATGAATATGAGATGAATATGATATATATGACCATTATAGAAAAATTAGATATCAAATATTAAATATCAAATTTAATAGAATGGAGTATTGCACACACATAAAAAAAGATCATAGAGCTAAATATGTAACTTAAACAATAAATAAAAATGAAGTAGCTTATATTAAATGGTAAAAAAATATATTACCTTTTGGAAGTTAAAATAAGTTAATATTTTGGTTTTTCAAGGACAAAAGACACACACAACATCCATTATGTCTATGTTTCTGGTTTCATTTAGCTTTATTTTAAAGCACTCTTTAAAGGATAGGTTCACACTTTCTCAAAAACGTATTTCTAAATTCAGCCACAGCTAGTGTGATAGTGCTCGATAAATCAACTGGGAACAGTTGAAACTTAAAATATTTTCAGTGCAAAATATCTTGTTTTCTACTGATACCTCTGTGGGTTCGATACATACAGGCCCTGCACTGGTCCACGCTGCCTCCAGGAAATGGCC
Organism: Holacanthus passer; assembly: GCA_025331565.1. Taxonomy (NCBI): domain Eukaryota; kingdom Metazoa; phylum Chordata; class Actinopteri; family Pomacanthidae; genus Holacanthus; species Holacanthus passer. Next base: position 1,730,865 of record JAFREQ010000041.1, on the reverse strand, counting down.
ACATGCTGCCACTCTTGTGCTCCCTCCTACTCTGTTTTAATATGTTACCAAACTAACTGCCAGTCATCAAAATGAAAATATTGCAGATTTAAGCAGTGCTACAATCTCGTCCAGTGCTGTGTGACAAAGATTAGCTTCAAGCAAGTGGTGACAGACTGATACATGTTTTCCCCTCTGGCCTTGTTCCAGCACGACAAACCCATATACTTTACTCGACCTGACTGGAATCAGCTGCTGGTACTGGCTCCCTGCACTCACTGTACATGCTGAACTGCAGTCTGTACACTGAAGAACAACAAGGAGCACACTTTAGAATTTAGATTTTACTGTCCCATTCATCTGTTCATTTCCACAGCACTGTACACATGAAGAACTAGCAAGCTGCAGCACCACACAGTGACAGCAGCACACACCCAGGCCAGTTCAGCAAGGTCTATCATTTAAGGGGGCTACGCTGCAGGGATCAGGCTTTTTCCGAAGCGGCCCTTCTGCACCTCACTGAAGGGCAGTAGGGTAAGGTGGTGACTCAGTGGGTGCGAGATGCAGTGTTGACGTTGCAATATTGGTTTTGTGTTAGGACTAGATTGTAAAATCCCTCAAATTGCACTTGCCTTGCGACTTGCTGGTGTGAGTGTGTTCACAGGTGGAATGAGCATAATTCAGGACACACCTTCAGTAGTGGACCTCAGGATCATCAGGTGTTTTGGCCATTGTCACTAGACACCCTCACCTGAGGAAGGCCCCACTGTGTGTCTCCTCATCGACTGAGCTGGATTAATGCTCACCACCTGCCTCCAGGCTTTGAAATTAATTTGACCTTATTGTTTGGCCTTTTTGTTTAGCTCCATGAGATGTTGCTCCATGGGTGTAGGAAGACCAGCCATCCTGACAACGGTGTTGGTTATGCATGTGAGTTTAGAAATGGATAACCTGTTAAAGAAACCGGTGGAACAGTACCAGGATGAATGATGCTGTGGTACAACAATAGGAGGAGATGGGGAGGCTACATCGAGTCCTTTAAACATGCCTAATGACTAATAGACTTTGGTGGCTCCTTTTTGTAAACCACGAGCAGCCACCACAGACACTTGTGGGCTACAGGGCTGACCAGAGTCATTCATGTACCAGAGTCAGATAATAGACCACAGTGCTTGTTAACTTGTTAGCCTGTGGATATTCTTCCTGCTGCCTGTGGAGTTCAGTGAGACTCACTGCTACAGTTTGGCTGATAGTTAAACAACTTTTAGTGTCTGTTTTACATTTTGATTTGAATACTTTTATCATCTCCAGATCATTATTTCTGCTACTGTTACAACATACATGGTAGATTTTTGTTCTGTAGAGTCACAATGATATACACATAGCATCAACACTATTATCGTGAGTAAATCTGAATGAAAGTATGATACTATCAACTTTATATTTTAGTTTCCAATTAATATTCTTCCTGAAGAGATGTTAAATTAAACATCAGTCAAAGACGAGACATATATAATGTAGAGCCCTTTTTGGTACAGATGCAAATCTGTCAGGTATAAAGGAAACACAAAATCACTGAGAATATTAATGCATTCAGAAAGAGAGGTCAGCATCATTATCATTATCTTCAATGATAATGTATATAATGTCTCACTATAGCCATTACTTATACTTAAGCCTCTGCTGTGTGTTTTTGTTCATACTGTATATAACTTGCATATTCATATGATACTGTTCATACTATTCATACTGTTAATGTTGTTCAAATTGTATTTATCTTATCTTATCTTTATCTGTTAATACTGTTAATGATGTTCTTACTTCACATATATTTTTGTGTATTGATATATACTGGTTACTGTTATACATATACATATGTATTATTACACATTATTATATATTGTATTATTATTATATTATATTGCATTTTATTGCTAATATTGATAACGTTGAATCTAAAAAAAAAAATACTCAAAAGTGATTCGTTAACCCAAAATCTAGGCTTCAAAATGTAACTTTAAAATCCTGTGGGATGCCAAAGTTTTTTTTATAGGTTCGAAGACAAATTTAAGTATAAGTATGAAATGTATATAAAGACAGTACACACACATACACACAATATAACAAAACCTAAAGGCTAAAGTACGAGATTAAACATTAAACCAATCATCTGCAGCTTGACCAGCAAGTGAAATATTCTGTAGTGTTCCTTGGGTGTGAATATCAGTAAGACCTGCCTCATACAACAGTAAGATGTTCATAACACCTTGACAGACATCGATATGGATATTGCTAAAAAGGAAATCTCCCATCAGATAATTCCTCTGTAGGAAATGAGTGGAAGCAGGCTCTCTGTTATTCTGGACCGTCTGCTGCGGCTCTCCATAGACTCCCTTTGACCAGGGTGAATATTTCAGCCCTAATGCCTGCACACTACCTGCATAATTCACATCACAACGGAGCACGGTCGACTTTATGAACTCCCCCTGCCCGTTCAATGTCTTCATCCGAAATTCGCTTCCCAAAAGAGCTTGATACGCCTTCTCTGAAGTGAAGGGAGAATCTCACACTCGTTTTGTGCAGACACACACACACACACACACACACACACACATGCAATCACACTGAAGAACTTTCACTCCCCCCTCTCTCTCATCCCTCCACACACTCAGACGCCTCTTCTTGCCTCTGGCTGTACTCCAGGAGCCAAAGCTGGACCTCAGTATTTCATGGTGAGGTTTGCCAGGATGTCAGGCTGGATAAATTGCAAAGTGTCTGTATTGGTTGTGACAGTCCGCAGGGATTCCTGTAGTCATTGTAAGGGAACGCGGAAGTGGAGGACAAAATCGTTATGTCGCTAATTCCTGCTGATTATTCTAGAGTGTTTTGATGTCAGTCCTCGATGTACATCTCTCTGTCAACCATATGTCAAGAACAAGAAAGCTGCTTCTTACAGTACAGAAAAAAGTTTCCTAAAGGATGACCCCTAATGATTTCAGGGCCTATCTGTTCTCTCTGAAGGCTCTGATATACTACAGCAGATTCACATGCATTCTGTTTATTGTACGTTAATTTGACTTGTCACATGCTCATATATTTGGTGTGTGTTTGTGGTGTCGACATACGTGCTGACATGGGCAGATCATGCCACGATGTCATGAGCAGCAGCAGCACTACTTTAGCAGTTTGAGTCATCAGTTTCAACCTTGTTTGACATTGACTGTTCAGTTAGGCCTCATGTCATTCATGCTGTCCAGGGTAATGACTGCTGAAGCATCTAGAGGCTGCTTCTTCTTCTTCTGACAGCCTCAGTGTTTTGCTGTGTGATATAGAAAACTGAAGCAAACAGCAGTAAACATTTTCACACCCTCAGTTTATGCTTTGCAGTGAAGAGAGTACTCAATGACAGCAAAGCTTTTGTGGCCTTTCTTTAATATGAATTACTGCAGACTGGAGCCAAAATGTGATGAGGCAATCTGCAGGCGTCGTCCCCATTAACTGTCTCTAAGAAATAGCTTCCTGATCAGATCCAAGCAACAGCTGTGGTATTACATGGTCATTTGATAGGATGCAGGGGGTGAAATATTCATTTGCCTGTCGGTAGGCTACTGATGCTGCTGATTTCTGCAAACAAGAATGGAAAGGTCCTGATCTGTTCCAATGAAATATGGCAGGGAACACCCCAGGAAATGAAGCTCTAGCGCAAGTTCAGCCAGGAAGACATCAATGCTTCTCATTCACAAACTATTTCTCATCTCTCCTACTGCGCATGCTCGCGTACATTTCCCGCTGTCGGTGTTTGGGGCTGTCACTGGTAATCAGCTGTCTCTCCAGCTGTTCTCTCTCAGCCAATAGCTCGGTGTCACACCCTCATCGCTAGCCAATCATCTTCGTGCTCTCCTTTTAAAATACGATCTTTCTTTGCCCTAGCTCTTTCATGCCGGTGATTTGCGCGCCTCTGCCGTCAATTCAGTGTGGTTATGGCAAGTTCAAGATCTGTTTGGCAGTTAATAATCAGCCGCCATTGCTTTTCATGTTATCAGACTCAGACATTAATCCCATTCATGATGGATTACTCACGCCCGTCTCTATCCCGCCGGCAGCCCGGCGGTGCGTTAGGATCGCTGCTCATCCGGAGGACACAGGACCCGAGTTCCTGGAGATCCTCAGAGCTCAAGGCATTAACCCAGCACCTGGTTTGGAGCTCTCTCAGTCGCAAGCCTCGGTAAAGACGTGATCCTCGAAAAAATTCCTCAAACTCCGGCCCTCCGCCGCTCCCGGTCGAAAATGCACAAGGTAAATCAACCGTTCAGCTCCTCCAGCCAAGCTCCAGTAAGCATGTTTCTGCCGGCTCGCAGTCTGATCAGCAAACACTATCCGGCAGTCATCAGAGATCGCCAGTCCCCGGTTCACTCTGTCCAGTCAATTAATGATCGCCTCCCGTTACCGGAGAACCAGCAAGCCTTCACAGCTTCCACATCCTCTTCAGCGACGCCAGCATCTCAGCATTACCGACCAATGCTCCGGCTCCGACATCCGCTCCCCGGCATCTAAATCCTCCTCAAGCTCCGCAGTCAGGCCTCAGCACCGGCCCCCGCTGTCTCTGCGCCCAGGTCAGGTAGGACATACGTTCCTCCTGGTGCAAACATATCTCCTGCCCGAGATCATTATATGGCAAGGCAAAGACACGAACCGATTGGCCCCGCTTTGAGGAATTAACTGTTTACCGGGGATATCTTAACCGCGGTACTTAAGCCCGCCGACCCAGACTGTCTCCAGATTGTCAATCGGCGACGTCCTCGTAGCATTTAGCTTCTTCAGAGACGCGATTTGCTGCCTATTTCCTGTGCAAAGTCACGATTCAGACAGGTATCTGGCTCTGATCGGCGTCCTCAACCTCAGATAGGAGGTAACATTTGCTACCAATACCACAAGCCTCTCCAGCAAAGCCGCATTGCTATATAGTACTAAAAAAAAAAAAAAAAAAAAAAAAAGCATGAGTCGGGAGCTCAGCCTCACTTCCCAAGTTCCCAACTCCCTCTTCCTTCAGTACTGGAAAGAGACCGTTACAGCCGCAAGTGTTTTTATTCATCAACCTGCCTATTTGCAATAACTTTACAGAAAAGACGCGCATTTACCCCGTTTGCTTTTCTTCAGATCCGCAGACTGTGCAAGAGGCACACCTGACGTCCGTGAGCCGGCTCACGTACCGCTCATACAGAACCGCCGCGGTTCAGAGACTTAATCCATTTCTCTACCCTATAATGTTCAGGCTCCCGGATCCGAACTGTCTCTCATCCTCATTCAGCATCTGTTTGCATTTACTAACCGGTCTCTCTCAGGGATCCCGCCGGCAGTGTCGATCATCGTCGTCCTCTTGTTTGGAGTGCAAAAGCCCTCAATCATCCCTTTTGGATCCAGAATTAGCGTCTCAACTTCGTAAGGGAACTGGTTAAAGGTTTCTTAATAGGCCATTCTTCATTCCCTGCTGTTTAGGTCCCCCAGGCATTGGGGGAAAAAAAAAAAAAAAAAAAAAAACAAAAAAAAAAACAAAAAAAAAAAAAAAAAAACTGTGTGACGTCATACCGGGCAAAGCGGGCTGGCTCCGATCTTTAATTATGGCGGAGCCGGCTGTCTCAGTGGATAGGTGTTACCTTTTTCTTTGACTATCTGGCCTTTTTCCCGGACTCCATCAAGTTTTTCACAATCGTGACGCCCTCAACAGGTTGCAGTGGGTATTTCCAAGCCAGTGGTTGCTGGCCAAGTTTCGTGGACTTCTCTGCAGCTCTGTATAAGATTCGTCCAGTTGCTGTAACAGGGCATTCTGGAGTCACAAGTCAATGCTGCCAGTGCTCAATGAAGCAGTCATAGGCTTCACTTATAAGGCTGCTGTCCTGTTCCACTTCCACGCAGTTCATGTGAGATTTGTCAAGTCTATCTGTTGGGCATGTGTCTAAGCCTTAGCATTGGCTATGCGTTCTCAAAAAAAAAAAAAAAAAAAAAAAAAAAAGCCAAAGCATCAGCTGCATTCATCAGCATCAAGCCAAGTCCCTAAGCCATAGCATTGGCCTAAAATAAATTAAAAAAAAAAAAAGTCTTTTCTAGATTCGGCCAGGTTCTACAGGAGAAAAGGTTTAGCTTCATCCACTAAGCATGGTTTTGCCCGAAAAATGTTTGCCCCTTTCCGTAGTTCTCTGCATGTGTCTCTAAAACCATCACAAGTTGAACTGTGTGCACCTTCATTGCCATCGTTCGGATGTCTGCCACTACAAGCCTCAGTATATACGAGTTCTTGTCGCTGGTATCCAGTTCAATGCTAGATGTTCTGATCCATCATTCCCAGTTATTTCCAATCCGGTCTTCAAACTACTTTCAAAGGTAATTCTAAGGTTTACCCCTCGTTCAGTGATTACAGACTTCCTATTGCTCTTTCCACGTTGCATAAATGCTCTTAGTGTTGTGATAAGGTTGTTTTCCTGCCCATGTCAACTCTCTTTCGGACTGGTATCCAGTTAGCATTCAATTGGTCTTAAGGAGCAGGGTTTTATTTCGCCTTCAAGCTTATTTGATCCAGTTAGAGTTGTTATCCTTTTCAGATCTACTTTCGCCCGTTTACTCTAGCCTTTTCTTGAAAGACTTCAAGCAGGTTTCCACTGCCATTTCTCTAACTCAAAGATCTTAAATCTTGACAGCACATTCTAAGCAGTTGCATTTTACTGGTGGTTGGTGTTTCTTTAGTGTCACTGGCTGCTCATCATTCGACTTAGTTCCAGTTCACAGTATCTTATGCTCACGGCTCAACTTAGTTCCAGATTACAATATTGTATGCTCACGGCTCAACTTAGTTCCAGATCACAGTATCGTACCCTCACGGTTGTGTTCTTGTTTATTCAATGATGCATCATTGTAAAAATACCTGCAGGATCGTATCATTCGTATCAATTTGTTCTGTTGTGAGTGTTTGTTTGTCTGTCGTCTCACTAGCCATATCATTGACATTGGCAAAGGAAAAAAAAAAAAAAAAAAAAAACAAGCAGGCCTTAGCATTGCATACGCTGCCAGCAGCCCAGCGCAGCGTTAGGATCGCCGCTCGCCTGGAGGATTCAGGTTCCGAGATCCTAGAGCCCCTAAGAGCCCAAGGCATTTGCCCTGCACTGGGTCTTGAACTTTCTCAGCTTCAAGCCTTGAATTTTTTCAGCCTGTTTCCGAAACATTCTAAATCAGGTCGAGCATGCGCCATAATCGTTGCTCGAGTTAATTCTGAATTCTGTCCTTTCTCCTCCATGTGTAAATATCTAAAAATCAGGCCTCCCTCCCACCCTATGGCCCCCCTCTTCTTGACTCCTGAAAATAATCCCATGTCCAAACCTTGGTTCAGTTTTCACTTGCAACAGACTCTCCAGACAGACTTAAATGTAACATTCCTCCAAAAAATTATTCAGGCCATTCATTAAGGATAGGGGCAGCTACATCCACTGCAATGCAAGGCTTGTCTTCAGCAACTCTGCAACAACTGGGCCGCTGGTCTTCTTCTGCCCTCTCATCATACGTGCACCCCGATGCCACTGCCATCATTGAAGCGCAAAGATCTTTAAAACCTTGTCAGCAAATGGAAAGCATTGCATTTACCGGTGGTTGGTGACTCATTCATCTCTCGGGTGCATTCCGAGAAACTGCATGTTTCTGCATGGCATTGGCTGCACGCATTCTCAAAAAAAAAAAAAAAAAAAAAAAAAAAAAAGCAAGCTAGCCATAGCATTGGCTACAAGCAGCATTCTCAAAAAAAAAAAATTCTACAAGCAGCTGCATTCGGCATGTCCTCAGCCATAGCATTGGCTACACGCATTCTCAAAAAAAAAAAAAAAAAAAAAAAAAAAAAAAAGGAAGCTAGCCATAGCATTGGCTACAAGCAGCTGCATTCGGCATGTCCTCAGCCATGGCATTGGCTGCACGCATTCTCAAAAAAAAAAAAAAAAAAAAAAGCTAGCCATAGCATTGGCTACAAGCAGCAGCATACGGCATGTCCTCAGCCATAGCATTGGCTGCACGCATTCTCAAAAAAAAAAAAAAAAAAAAAAAAAAAAAAGCTAGCCATAGCATTGGCTACACGCATTCTCAAAAAAAAAAAAAAAAAAAAAAAAAAGGAAGCTAGCCATAGCATTGGCTACAAGCAGCTGCATTCGGCATGTCCTCAGCCATGGCATTGGCTGCACGCATTCTCAAAAAAAAAAAAAAAAAAAAAGCTAGCCATAGCATTGGCTACAAGCAGCAGCATTTGGCATGTCCTCAGCCATGGCATTGGCTACACGAATTCTCAAAAAAAAAAAAAAAGCCATAGCATTGGCTTCAGCTTTGGTCCCTCTCCTGTGGATGTTCCCTTCTCCATCTCTAACTTTTTCCCTCCTGTTTCGTGTAGTCTTAGCAGGTTATTTCATCTTTTATCGTCACCGTTCTCACCATTGGGTAAGTACATATTTTCTTTTGGGGGGAGACGCCTGGCTGTGTTATCTTGGGGTTCTACCCCATATTTTGGGGGGTTTATACAGCAACGGCTCGAATTATATTTCTTCAATCAAGACGTCTCCCCCCTGAGTCCAAAACGCCAAAGACTCTCTGTCAAGTTGCAATATCAATATCATCTCCTTTGTCACATGTTGTAATAAATTATCTTTTATTCACATACTTGTCTCTCCTGGTTGAAATGAAGCTCTAGCGCAAGTTCAGCCAGGAAGACATCAATGCTTCTCATTCACAAACTATTTCTCATCTCTCCTACTGCGCATGCTCGCGTACATTTCCCGCTGTCGGTGTTTGGGGCTGTCACTGGTAATCAGCTGTCTCTCCAGCTGTTCTCTCTCAGCCAATAGCTCGGTGTCACACCCTCATCGCTAGCCAATCATCTTCGTGCTCTCCTTTTAAAATACGATCTTTCTTTGCCCTAGCTCTTTCATGCCGGTGATTTGCGCGCCCCTCCACCTCCCCATCACCACCTCGCCTTCGCAGAATCATCATCCTCTTCAGCTCCCATCCGGCTTCACAATCTACACCACCTCCACCAGTGTCAGGACTCCGGGGGGGGTTTATACAGCAACGGCTCGAATTATATTTCTTCAATCAAGACGTCTCCCCCCTGAGTCCAAAACGCCAAAGACTCTCTGTCAAGTTGCAATATCAATATCATCTCCTTTGTCACATGTTGTAATAAATTATCTTTTATTCACATAGTTGTCTCTCCTGGTTGAAGTTATTTTCAGGGGACAAATTAATAACAAATTGTGGCATGACCTTGAAGTGGCTCTCATCTGGACAGCCTGCTGTGCTGTTCTGCACAGTTCAGGTTATTCAAACCACAGTTTCTCCATACTGGAAGTAATTGGAGAGGCAGTCTTGACTTCACTGGGCACACTGGTTGCCCAGACAGTGAAACTGATGATTATTTTAAAAAGAGACAGGATCTCATGTAGCCGCATATACTCTCTTATGTATATTACTTATTTTGTCTTAGTCATCCAAAGCCAAGAATCCTTGAGCTGCTGAGCTGCATTTCATCCAGGCTACAGATCTTCAGCACCCAAAGACATTGGGTAATATTTTGTTTCCTGCACAACACTGCAGTTATTACTTTGCGAACCATTGTCTGTCATGTTGTGGCTCTACCCTGAAAAAAGGACAAAATAATGCGCTGCTTGTTGGTTTCATATTCATCATAAGCTGAATGAAGCATGTATAAGAACATGGCTACCTATGGTTCATGTCACAAGTCAGAAAGAAGCTAACATGGGCGTTTGGCCTGCCAATGTTAACATGGCACTAGTTATATGTCTGGGTCATACGTGACACGTAGTTTCATACTGACTCTAAACAATATCTAATCTAGCATGATTCGACAGTCAAATTATATCATGATATCATAATATAAGGCAACACTTTGGGCAACAGTTAAGGCAACAATATCCAGCTTGCTGGAAAGCTGGACATGAGAGGGGCTCTGTGTACCAACCCACCCCATCATGGTCAATATGAAAGTATCCTTTACTTGAAAAAGCCAAATATGGGCAACTTCACTGAGAGGAATGCACTCTGCAAAATGAGTTTTCCTGTTGTGCTGGCTTCCAAGAGACACCTCAAAATAGTTTTTATCACATCATTCAATCAATCAACTGTCTCCTTTCACCACTTTTACTACTGATCCTGCATGTTGTTATAGGGGCTTTATGTTTGTTCATGATCTGACACATCAATTTGCCCCAAAGGTGATGATAAATTATCTGGAAGACACCAACTACCTTATACAACAACAACAAAAAATCTGTCTGGAAATGGTTTTGTGCAAACTGCATAACTTCTTGAGCTAACGACCACAGAGAAAAACTTGAGAGGAGTTCATTAAGGCAGCGGCGGTTTAATGGTTAGAGAGGCAGTATTGTAACTGAAAGGCTGCAGATTCAAATCCTGTTGAGGGACATGTGGGTGAGGAAGCAAATATGCCTCCATAATCCTCAAGTGTTGCAGTCAAGCCGGTCAGAGGAAGAACAAAGTGGATCGAAGACAGAAGTACTTTAAAATTTATGATATTATGATAGTGGTGTTCTGAAGTCTCTGCTTGTATTATGCATGCCCAGTGTGGAGGAAGTATTCAGATCCTTTACTTATAAAAAAAAAAAGTACTAATATCACACTGTAAAAAGTGCAACGTAAAAACATGTAAAGTTTTGCATTGGAAAAAGTTAATGAAATAAAAGTAAATATAATCAGGAAGATGTTCTTAAAAATGGCCCTTGTGACTATTATTACATCATTATATTATTATTTGTCATTTGCTTAAGATCAAGCTAAATTTTTACTACTTTGTATAAGACTGCAGCTAATGATTATCTTCATAATAGATTCATCTGCAGGATGTTGCTCAATTAATGAACTTAATGAAAACATTCTGAAAACAGTGACTTCCATCACAATTACCCAGAGCCCAAAGTGACACCTTCACAATGCTTTGTTTTGTCCAACCAATAGTCCAAAATGAATGAATGAATGAAAGAAAAAGCAGCAAATCGTCACATTTGAGAAGCTGGAACCATGAAATATTTTTGCTTCAAAAATGACTAAAACAATTATCAAAATAGTTGCTGTTGGGTAGTTTAATTTATAATAAAACACGTACTTAGTATTTAGTGTACACCTTCACAGTGGATACATTAAGACATTTGTCCCACACTGAAAACGTATTGTAATTAATAACCTCTCAATATTTATCTGTTCTTAGATTGATTTACCAGTAGATTGATTGATTTTTTTAAAAATCTTTTGGAACAAGAATGGCATGCAATTGTGAATGAAGGGTTGTGGTGCATCTCTGGAGCCTGTGCACATAGCTGAGGGGCGTTGGCAGCTACGGAGACACCACATGGGGACCACAAGAACTGTAATTGGTCAGCTTGGACTGCTTGTGCTCTCTGCAAATTCCTGATGCTTCTGACTGTTCACAGTAGACACAACATGAAGCAAACTGTAGCTGAAGTTGTCAGTAATCTGTTCCTTTTCAGTGATGCACATCTGGGAAATATAACAAATGAAAAATATGTATTAAAACCTATGCTGCAGGTATTTAGGGCGGGATGACATTGTCAATTAAGTATAAACCAAAAACTGCTGTGGGAATGCTGCAAAAGTGGGAAGTGTGGCCTTTTGATGGTGATCGAGAAAAGGTCAACTGTTGTTCCCAGTCAGGAAATAGTTGTGCTGCTGCTTCTTCCAACTAAATGAGACAATTTAGCCTCAGACAGACCAGAACATTTCATTCAAATCTTGATTATCACCATGGAAGCTAGCATCTGATGGCCAACAAAGTGAAAATACCAGTGTTAAGCTGGCACAATAACACGATCCCATGAACTTTAATATGGAGTTTGTCCATGTAACCTATACATCACTCCAGATTGAGAACAAACACTTAACTGATATTTAAAGGTTTAGATTATATTGTTTAACCGAGCTGCAATTGTAAAATATCCTAAACCTAAATTTATCACCTAAAAAAAAGTCTCCATTAAACTGAAAAAGGTGTAATAAATCTCTTAAAAACAAAATTTCAAAGCCCTTAATAAACATATTAAGTTAATTTTGTGGGTTCCTAATTAAAGATATTTGAAAAATAGAGAATTTATCAATTTAAAGTAAAATGAAGGTGAGGGTTTGCTCTTACGTCGTCTCACCCGTGGCAGATGAAGTTGTAAATCTACTGCAGTGGGTGAGTGACACATCAGAATGAAGGCAGCACCAATTACACCAGGGAGAGCTGGGATGGCTTTCTAAGGGCACGTCTCGTTATTTCCACTGTGGCAAAAAAGTCAAATAAATATATAATGAATTAAAAAAAATTACATTGTCAACTGTTCAAGCCCTTGCTGGGTAAGCAGAAATCCATTGCAGTTCTTTAGTTACTGTGGGACAGGAGAGAAACTGCACTTTCACTTTAAGGTGTCTGCCCGTAGTCCTGTAATCGGATGGAAACATTGTTCCTCTTGGAGGCTTCTCCATTAGCACTTTATGAGGCTAATATGATTCCACATTAAGTTATCCGTGCTCTTATAAAATAGCATGAGGCAGCAATCACTGTTAAATATTATACATTTTAATAACCGATCTCAAGCTTGTACTTCAAAAAGAGGATTAATCCTCTTCTTGAATTATTGAATGCAATTACCTATAGTTTGAAAATATTTCCCAAACCAAAATGCTTTTGCAACATTTTGAAATAAAAGCCCTTAATTTTCATCTTAATGTGGTGATGGTGATTTTAGTTGCTGTATGCTGGTAATTCAGCAGCTCGCCTATGGGGGGCACAATGGAAGAAGCAAGATTAGGAGAAGGTAACTGAAAGAGTTGATCGATAAGAAGACTACAGTTTGTGCAAGACTAACTCTGCCTTAGGCCAGTGCATTTAGCTTCTTATGCTTCTGTGTTATATATACACTTGAAGGCCAAAAGTATGTAGACAAGGTTGTTGCTTTTGGTCCGGGCTAGGCTCTTTGAGCTACACCCTTTAGTTTTAATTAAGCTAAATCTTCATTCGACAGCATACAATAAAATGTTAGTAAGATCGTAAGTGCGCTTTCCAGCTGTTTGGCAGAGGCGTTTTTTACATGACAAGGCCCCTGTGCATAAATCCAGCCCCATAAAGAAATGGTTCTCCCAGTTTGGTGTGGAAGAACCTGACTGGCCAACACTGACTGAGAGCTTAACGCTCAGCATCAGTGGCTGCCCTCTTCTGGGAGCGAATACAATGCTCACATTTTTTTTGCTTTTGTGCAAAAGTGCTCAAGTTAAATTTCCAATCTATTCTAGTTCTAAGCTTTACATTATAAAAAATACAAACTTACAAAAATAAACAAAAAGAAACCATACAAATGCATATTTTGATTGATCATCCATGTTACTCATTTAGCCCATCAGTTAAACATTCAGTCCATTACACCTGCTACTTCTCAAGGTTGTACCTTTATTATGCAGTCCTTATATTTGCCCAAGTCTAATGACATACCATTCTATCCTATTTATTTGTGGCCTCATACTTAAACCATTTACTCTCATCTCAGATGTTAAGATTCTTAAGATTTTTCATTCTGTAGGTCATCCTCTCAATTTCTAATGCTCTGTTAGCTGTTGCCCATGGTTTCAAAATGGCATGTCCACATACTTTTGGCCATGCAGTGAATATGATATATGTGCATAGACTGTATAGATACTTGAATGTGTGTTTGCACGTTAATTAGTATTAGTATGTACCTGTACTCTGTGGGCACTGATTTGTGTGTTTATGTGTCTCTAGTGTCTGCAAATGTATTTCTTAAATGCATGGCAAGGTTAAGGTTTGTACAGTATTTTTGTATGTTGTATGCTTGTAGACATGTGTGCATTTGCATGTTTCACCGAGTGCGTGTCTGTGTTTGTGTGTGTTGAACGGTGTGAGGAACAGTGGGTAGAGCTCAGCCACTCCAGGTCAATCATGATATACATCTGCGTCCGACCACTGATCATCACCCTGTCACTTTACAACATGACACTGTGAATAAACAATCTCATTCCTGAAAAGTCACGCTGACTGTGCGGCCGCTGAAGAATGGGCTCCTTTCAGATTAATGACTGCAATGGTCTAATCAGATGAAAAAAGGGCTGCCTGGGGCAGGGAAATGACTGTCCATTTTCACAGGTAATTTGCTTAATGCTCCCTTATTAAGATCACCGTTGTGATGCTGCGGCGCAGCGGCCGACCGTCAGCCACGTTGAGTTTGCTCATGAAATACAGTTTCATCCGCTTTCCTCTGGGGCACAATTCCTAGTTATTATATTTCACCCCAGATCACTTGTAATTATCACAGATTTAAGTGTTGTCTCCACAATTAGCCTGCCCCTGCATCAAATAACCCCCACCGGCTCATGCATGTGGAGTAAACATCTCCCTTCAAAAGCACAAGCGCTTTGTTTCCCAAATTTTATGATCTCTGCTCGCTCTTTGTTCATTCAGAGCACCACGCCAATCAAGCCCAACATCAAGGGGCTGTGATTCAACAGCCCAACAAGCTGGCAGTGCTGTACCTCTGTAGGCGCCGGCTGTCGCTCCGTCGCTGGTGGGAACGTGCGTCCTCAGTGGGGAAAGTCTCCTTCCTGCTGTTGAAATGTGAGTGGGGTGAGAGTATGTCGCTGGTGCAGAGTCGCCTCCAGCGAGGGCCATCGGGGTCGCCACATATCAGCTATCATGAATCTAGACAGTGGTGACAAATACTAAAGAGGAGAATAAAGCAATACTAAATATCAGTGTTTGAGCCAGTACTGTCCAGGACGGAGTCAAGCGGGTTTTTATGACTCCCTTATTCTTTTTCTAGGACGTCACTAATTCACCAAACCCACACAATAAACTACACTCTGAAAACAATACACCCATTAGATGTTATAAATGATATTATACTAATTAATTATTACTTTTTATTATTATTACTAATTATATTTAATTATTTGTTAATAATTATTTGTTAAACAAACATGACTTTGGAGGACAAATAAATCTAAAGATATTAGATATGATCTAAATCGATCCTGCATTAAAGCAGGTCCGTGTTGCTTTTGGTGGACTATTTATGGCACCAGTGAGACAATGAAGTAGATGAGGTTTGACTTACTGGCGAAGTAAATGTTAATATAGCTTATAAAATCTCCTAACAGCATTGATCTGACTTTTTTTATTTATTTATGTGCGACAACTGGCTGCAGGGAGGCTGCAGTGATGGGACAGTCTGTGTTTTCACTTTGCCTCCAACCCTGATATATATGTACATAAATCCATGCTCTGCTCAGTTGCAGTCTTACAGTTGCAACTTCAATTATTACTTTGATAAAGTTGAAAGAATGATACTGAGCTGGAAAACAACTTGAGAGCGAAAACAGGACCCTCATGGTTGCCTTTTGACAAAGCAGTAAAATAGGGTTCAAATAGAATAAACCAAAGTTCAGCACTTTTACAGAAATACATTTACTCTGTAGAAACAAGCAGGGCAACAATCATTCCTCGTTCTTAGGATTGATCAGATTTACATGGATGAGTTTCAGGGGGCCCACTTTTTCCCGCATTGGCAGATTTTCAAGGCACAAATGTCATAACAGCAGCAGACAGCCGTACGTATTTTGAGGAGAGGTTACTTTATTGAATTTACAAGTTCAGGCTCCCCAGATTAGGCAGATAGCAGGGCTCGCAGGCAGGCTACGCCGGGATGAAACAGACGAGGTGTAGCGATGTATTTGTATTCACAGGGCCCTGCTCAGGTGTTCAGAGAGCTACAGTAAAGCCTGTCAGATCAGCTTTGGCACAGGAGAAAAGACAAATGTTTTGTCAGGATATAGAATTCCATTGGACCTCCTTCGGCACAGAAAGCCATTTAAACCCCAATTTCAACGCTCACAAACAAGGGCAGGAGGCATCTGGCACGCTGTATGAGATTTCAACGCAGCCATATTACAATATATAGAATGTCTGCTGTGTCTCTCCGTCTAAATCTTAGTGTAATGAGATCTTATCATCTGCATCTCCTGTTAATGTATGGCCAGCACGAAAAAATAAAACTGCTCCCTCATCAAGGCCTTAATAAGGGGGGATGAAATTGCCTGTATGCACTATGGATTTCAATTACTTCTACTTTGCTGTTTATTTTGTTACATTGTAAAGCTGCACTAAACAACATTTTTACATGAACAATGGATCAAGTGACTTTGTGTAACGTGAAAGGTGACGATTCTACTAAGAATTACTGCCGGACTCTGCAGGTTTCCTGAGCTCTACAAAGCATTCTTTAGCTATTTGATTCAGTGTTACAACCTGCAACTTGACTGCATTGGTTCAGACTCACTACATCAACCCCACAAGCTGGTGGAGACCAAAACAAAGCTAGAAGCAGAGTGAAAATTGGACTTTGGACTTTTTTTGCAGTTTTAAGCCACTAATAATGAATCCAGCAAAAAAGGCTACTGGAAAAAGGGTAGAATTTTGCCTTATGAGCTGCTGAAAGGCTTTTACTTTGCCACACAGGAAGCACTGACTGAAAGTAGGGCGTGCTTCAGTTAATAAATGAAAGAGAACATTCCTCTCAGCACAGTGGTGAGAATAGCATGACTCTGTTATGTTGATGAAATGAGTGCTGTGAATTTATCAAGACATAAGGTAAACATGGAGGAACTGTTAAGTTTGCATTTCCAGCACTCTGGGCCTAGTTTCAGCTCTCCTCCTGATCTCTGAATTGGCACTAAAATCTGCAATTTGTTTAGCAATTCAGACTGGTTAGTACTTTACTTTAAGCCAGCTGGAAAAGCAATCAACCAATCTGAACTTTGTTGGTGGGATTAAGAATGGAGACGTCGTCTTCCTGTGACAGTTATTGACTCAAAGTGGAATTATGCTAAGACATAAACGTCTCTGCAAACCTATACATGGAAAGGTATCATTGGTAACCACGCGTTGCAGATTCTCACGGATAAGCTGATGTGCTCAAATTTCACATCTTAAAAAAAAATGCATCATGGGGCCCTATAGGCTGATTGATCCAACTCCTGCTGGGAGATGGATTTTTAATGAAATGCATGAAGGCTGTACTTAAACACAAGTTGTCTGCGTATGTACAGCGGAAACACCCTCACAAACATTTCTAACCAACAGCGTGCACACTGGCCTGTGTGCAGCCTGGAGAAGAATACTGTGTTATTTCTGCGATTTCATTTGAAATGTTCCCAGTTCACTTGGTCAAGTATCAGCTCACATATGTTGACTGTGTCCCATTACCTCTTTCTTCAATCTAAATGGGTTAAATATTAGCAAACTAACATCAACTTTGTCAGTTAATTCAGGCAGCTATGTAACACTTCCAGGCAGTTACTGGGTTTAAAAATTTTGTAATTGCTAACCTCTATGTAGGAAAAGTGTGTGTAGTGTAACCCCTTTAATTAAATAATGCATCAATCTCCACATAGCAAACACTTAACGTCATAAGCAGGTGACCAACTGTAAATGTTCTCTCTGCAGCTCAGATAAAAAATGTACTTGTTTCACAGTGCTTCTCAAAAAAGAGAACAAACTCACACTAACACCCTGAGGTGGCTAAAGAAACAGACCGATAGACATGTCTCACCTTAAATTTTCACCAGCGCTGCACACCCCTACTGTAGTGGGCCTTCACCATCCCACCCCTGTCTCTTTTCTAAAAAAAAAAAGTCCTGGGAGACAGGACTCATTTCACTTTGATAGGAAAAAAAAAGTTGTGAAGCAGAGCCGTTCAATTACGCAGCTCGGGCCCACCAGGAGAGAAGTGACACCACATCCGACACTCACACAAGCCTGCAGAGACGGGGGAGACCGGGAGGAGGAGCGAAAGAGGAGACAGGAACAGAGAGCAGGAAGGGGTGAGAGGGAAAGCAACAGAGACAAAGAGCAACCACAATATACAGTGTATAATGAGTGCTTTGCAGAATGGTTGGCCGACAAGCCCCAGAGTGGAGATAATTATGGCATGGCAGCAGCAATGAATCTCTGCAGAATGAACAGATCTGCTATTCCCCTCTCTATTTGTCTTTGGCCCTGTGAAGCCCTCCGGTCTGTAGCCTGACCGAAAGATTACCTCTCAACACTTGCCTCAGCTATGATGCAGCAGTTTTCCTTCCTGGGTTTGAACCTTTTACAATGCATAGCTTTACATTTTTACATTTTGGCCTTATCAGTTCAATGACAACAAGTTGAAACGGCAAGGATTTCTGTTTTTTTGTTTCCCTGTCTGGAATACAGGTTTTCCAGGAGGAGGGGTGACAGAGAAGTTTGATGTATCAGGGGCATAAACAAAAAGGCAAAAACTATTGATTTTTTTCAAGGGCTAATTCATAATACATATCTTTTAGACACATCATTTCCTGTCTGTGGGCCCCAGAACTCTATGCTTCCTGTTTTACAAATCACAAGTAAGACTTGAAGTCCTACACTTTGTCTTTTGAGTCTTAAATGAACCCTTCAACCAATGTATTTTACATTCCTAAACAGAGAAACATTTAGCTTTGTAAATGTACAGAAATGATGACTACTTATTACAATTTGTTACATTTTATAACATTTAAGAGGACTAGGATTAGAGATAGCTAAACCTAAAAACAGGCTGAGCAGCTGAACATGTGAAATGTTGATTAAATATGTATTTGACCCATTGAATAGCTGTGGCCTATAACTAAGTTGGCACACCTTATTTCCAGAATTTAACATTTGCAGGTAATTTACAGCATTAACTTTTGCTACAAGTGATGTAATCATGCTGTTGGAAAGGTTTGCAGTTCAAACCAGTGAAATTATAAGTTAAAAGGCTAAAGTCTGACAGCAGTCTTTTTTGATTTTCTCCAATCGAGTTTAAATTAAATGGATTCACAACTCAAGTCTGACATAATCCAAGTCATGTGACTCGAGTCCACATCGAGTTTTTGTTCATTTTCTGCATTTTACTGTTAACTTGTTTTCCAAAGCTGGAATTATTTTTCCATTATTTTCGTCACTGTATTCAGAGGATCTTGATTGACTTATTGATTGACACGTAATTGTCTGTTTTTTAAATGTATACATGTGTACATATTGACCGAACTGATGGTAGGACTCAACCTGAGCTTGTATTAGGTAGTCTAGGGTAGTCTGAGGGTTACACACATGCAAAAGTGCCCAAATCCAAAGTACACAAATAGACATAAACTTCACATGTGCGTACTGTACACAGAAAGCGAGGCACACACAGACCTCCTCATGCACACATGAACACACACGCAGTGTTGGAAATGGCTCGGGCTTCCTGGGAGACTCAGCTTGCTACCATTACGCCGCTAGAAATACATCATCTGCTATTGATTTCTGCACACCCTCCTCCACTAGCGTATTCATCACAGCTCGATTTCAGAACCTTTCTCTTTTCCAACCATTTCCATAAAAGCCTTTTGATTGATCCTTGAATTGCGCCAGACTCGGCTGTTTTACTCCTGCTTGGTTTCCAGGCGGTAGCAGGATTTGTCCCTTGATTATTTACAGGGTGAAGAAGCCTTTGGCTCTGATTAATTTACACCTAATTGTAACCTTTGTGCACCCTATTGATTTTCTGGACATGACTTCGCCCAGAGCTGCAAATTAATAATATCGCAAAGACAAATGAGTCTACGACGTTAACCTAACCCTTAAAATTGATGACTGTTATAGAAAACAATCACTTCTTTGCAGGTAAATATTGCTTTTATGACAAAACCGGGCCTCAGTCCCCAATTTGACAATAACAAATACATTTCAGGAAGCAGTGAACACCACATCACCTTATTTCTACCTGAGTGTATAAACTGTGAATATTGATTTGCCTCCGGCTGGCCTGCTTAGGAGGTGAAGAAGCCATATTGCAAAGAGAAATACTATTTAACACAACTGCTGCGCTTATCAAAAGGAGGACATTTCATACAAATAGGCCCTGTAATGTCTAATATGCACTTGCCATAGCTGGTAGTGTAGACATCATGTGGAGGTGGATATTAATTTTACTCTGCATTCAATTTAAAAAGTCAGAGGTTGAATATTCAGCACTGGTGGGTGATAATTATAACCTCTGTTCATTACAGTGATCCAACTCTCAAAACCCAGAAGTGAAACAGAAGTGTGACTAAATTAACCCAATGTGTAACACTCGGTTGTTAACACCCATTCTCCAACAGCCAGTGTCTTTTCAATGTTTCAATTTTAAAGCAATTGATAAATGCACTTCCATTGATTTCGGGGAGATTCGGGAGGAAAGTTTTAAAAAGAATCATTAAAGCTGGTCCCTGTGGATCAAACTCCAAAATCACTGAATCCTACATTTCGCATAACTCAATCACGTTTTTCATTGGAAGTTCATCACCCTCTACCCTGATGGCATGGCTCTATTTTCAGAAAATATCACTGGGGTGCCAAATCCAAAATGAGCTGGTTTGCACTCAGAGGAAATAGTTGTCTTTCAAAATTTTAGTAAATCTGATGTATAAGAGAAAATTGAAATTTGTAGTCGTAATGTATCATGGTATCATAAGCAAAATCATCTGCAAGAGCTTCATGACCATTTTTTCTAAAGACTTATCCTCTCAGGCTACATACAGTGCGAGTTTGTTCTGACTGTGAGAAGAGGATCTACAGACACTCCTAAGGGTTGCAAAACCTCCATTATCATGCATTTAGTTAACGTGCTGTTTTCTGTGGATGTAGTATGGTTTACAATGCATAATCATATTCTCCATTACCCACAGATAAGGCTGTGAAGGAAAGAGCTCTTTAAGTGAAAATGTGAATACTACATTATCTGTCATTAAGTATGAAGTTAATGGCGATTCTGTTAGATTACCGTTATAAGGAAAATCATAGTAACTCTTTTCATCTTTTCATGTTTTGTGCTAGGGAAATATCAATGTATATATAAATACAGGAAATGCAGATGTAGACCCTTAAGCAATACTGAAAGTTGTACCTAATTCTAACTTTATTTTAAAGATTATGAATGTGTTTGACATAATGCTGTGTAATGCACACTGTAAACTCCACCGTTGACTTGACACAACATAATTACATTTCAAGAACCCAAGGATTGGGAAACGTTTCCAGGGAAGTGTTCCATTGCATTTTTCTTTCAATCAAGTGGGAGTTTCCAACATTCCAACATTTCTGGAATGAAACATTTATTACAGCTGAGGGCCAGTGAGGGCCGGTGGGTCTACACTGACCCCAGTGGTAATTATATGGATAGGCAGGTATAGTACTGAGTAATAAACTAAAAAAGTAGGGCTGGGGAGCTGTCCTTGATGCTTATGCTGTACTTTGTGCACATAGATTCAATGTCTTGCTCTACTAACAGAGACCTTTCCTTTCACACTTTGGAGGTGGAAGTGACTAATTGGGCCCATTTTTCCCCGGACACATGTGTGTTCCTGTTAATTCCCAGTCCGAAGGTAACCAGAGCATTGCTTTGCCTTTGGAGGTGACTTGATGCAGCATCAGGAGCTGATCAGGGGGCCGACTGGAGGACCACTGTGGGTCCCATTGTGAGAGTTAATGGGAAGCATGCTGTTCCTCACCTGGAATTAGCATAGCCGCAACTGCATAGCAGGGACTTGGCGATGGCAGGCCTTGATGTAGCAGAACAGGAACTATCAGAGGTGCGTGACGGCCCACAAGAGATCACCTTGACGTTGGAAATCTTCATGACATTACACCGCCTGAATGGAAAACCCTGGAAATGTGTGGCAGTCTTGTTTTCCATGTCAGTCATCCTCCATGTTCATTTCAGCGTGAGGCCATTGTTTGCCACATGGTGAGCCAGACAGCAGTCAGACTTCAACAAAGCGAGGAAGAGGTCAAATATACGCAGCAGGTAAAGAGATCAAAGCAGGTAGCTGCTGAGCGTCTCATGTGCAGGACTTGACTTCACAGAAACCTGCTCTTACCACGAAACCAAAGGCATGCTGACAAGTAAATGGACACCAGCTATTCAAATGCACTTTTCTAAGGAGGTGATGGATGAATTCTTTTTATCATCCTTCATCTGTCACTTCCCATTGTAAGCCCACACTCTTTCCAGGGTTCAAGGGAGCTTGTCTGGGGTTTTCCATCTGAAGTGGACCAATCATAGAGAGTCCTTTACTGCTAAGAAGCTGCACAAACACAGTCTAGATCAGTGATTTCCCACCAAGGTCCTTGTACCTCAGGGGGTTCTTCTGTAGTCACCAGGGGGTATGTAGAAAGTTTGCAAAGTAGCTCAGCTATTTAGAAAAAAATGTAAATTATTATGATTAAAATATATGTTCAGTCATGATTGAGAGTATGTGAAAATTAGTATGCAAACAAGCAGAGAGGTCTAACAAGCAAAAAAAAAAAAAATGCTTGAAAACAGCTAAAAGTAAAGGATAAACAGTTGAAATAATTAGCTAGAAGTAATCAATGAAGCCTTTTATTTGTCATTTCACACACAGGGTTGCACACAGAAATGTAAGTTGTTGCCCCTTCATGCGACACACAAATAGAACATATATACAAGTATTTTAATTTTTATTAGAAAATAATACAAATACACTAAACTGAAAGCATATATTCCTAATTTATATACTCATACACATTTAAACGTATACATTTTGAATTTGGGTCTGGGGGAACGTAAACAGCAGCAACAAGATAATGTTGATAACACATTGGCATCTTCACATCAAAACCTCAACATGTGGGAAACAGTGTCCATCAACTCTGACTGTGTTTGAGCACCAAGCATCATTGATGTAAACACAGAGCCCGCCTCCCCTCGTCTCGCCAGAGTCTTGTGTTCTGTCAGCGTGGAACACAGTCCACCCATCGAGTGCAATAGCTTGATCCGACATGTTGTGATGAAGTCAGGTTTCTGTAAGCTGTGAGCTCAACACATTTTAAGTTGCTGGGTCAAACCTAGTACCATTTCATCCATTGCATTTTCCATTGCATGAGCCAGAAAAAGGCCGGGCAGGGAGCAGCCCTAGGTCCAAGTTACGTCACTTAACTTAACTGAACAGTGTTAAATAACATGCACTTTAAAAACAATTCACATGAACACACTCAGTTCATGACTGGTGGTGTCTATGAAAGGGTACGTCATTGTCTGCGGGGGTACGTCTGGAAAAAAAGATTGGGCATGACCGGTCCAGATTAGTCTAGAACAGCTATGCTGATGGATGACCTTTCTTTGAACCCTCGCTGTTTGTCTCACAGCTGATTAGAGAGACTTGCATATCTGAAAGACTATTTATTCCCCTTCTCGTTTCATCTCCATCTGAAGTTTCCTGACATGCTGAAGGGGATGTGAATCAATGTGAGATCTGGGGGAGAGTATTACTGTGATAAGTTTATTCCAAAGACATGAAAGGGAATGCCATAATGAGCCGTCTGCAAAGTATTTTAGACTGTGAGAGCGTGTGAGAATTTTAATCTCACAGCTGTCTTCTCTTGTAGACATCTTTTGTGTGACAAATGAGAACTTCACAGCGGATCTAGGTTTCATTTGGAGTCTGATGTACATTTTGAAAGAAGAACAATGAATATTTAGCCACAGTTTATCGTGTCTCTCCACGTAACAGGTAAACGTCTAAGAATACAATTCCACCCGGAGCATGATGCCGACAGACAGTAAGTGGGTTGTTGCGTGCAGCTGTAGCTGGAAGAATTCATCGGTTCTGTGTGTGTACTCTTGTCAATTGTGACAATGGCACCTCTCCAACAAGTTGTTTTTGTTATTAGGCAAGTGTGAGGGCGACCCAGCAGGAGAACTTCTTACTGGCATGTAATGTAGTTTTCTCATTTCTTCACACAGACAGAACACATAGCACTGAACAATAAAGATGCACACAACATATAGTCAAACACTGGATGATTTCAAAGTTATACTAACAGTCAGTATCCAGCAGTTCAAGAACTGAGGCTTCAATGAAACATGATTTCACATTTAAAGTTTGTCTGACAAAGACAAAGGTGTGATAATTGCAAAAGTGAACAAAACTTTAGAAGTCCATGCAAAGTCAAGGACACAAGTACTCCAGTAACCTGGTTAATGTTACTCCTGATTTCGCCCCTCTTCCTAATTTTTTATGTTTCTTATAGCATTTGGAGTGACAGGTCATGTTCTCTGTGAGAGCACAGTTTGCCCTGATAGTGTGAATGTGAATTTTACAGATAGTCAAATGTTCAGCATGTTCAAGAAATGACTTCCGTAAATGCCTGCAGTGATGCAATTAAGTGCAGGTAAATGTGATGACTTATATTTTCTGATGTTTTAGACTCAGGTATTGACCGCAAACAATTTTTGTGTCTCAAAGACTTGCCATCATTTAGAAAAGAACATGTGAATTAGCTGTCCCTAATAATTCAGGAATGGCTCAGCTTCTCCACATCACTGAATACTGGTGCAATAAAAAGTCCCCTTGCCTGATATTATAAGTTGATGTACTAATGTCAGGGAACCATCTTTCAAAGCACATATAAAGTTTATTGTGTACTTCTACCACAGCTGATATTTGCATACCGACTGATTTATGACTTCCAGTCGAAACACTAACAGACAATATCAATATTATTAACAACCCTTCACCTCTGACATGTTCCATACTTGGTTCCATGGACAGCATTACTGTGCATGCTATGTAGCAGTAATGCATACAAGCTATAGCCTTTGCACACGCATACTGTATACACAACCATTGGAGAAGAAGGGCCACATCAAACGTTTCACTCAACTAAAACCCATTGATGACTCTTTGAGCTAAGATGCTTGACATCAGTGTCTAATCTCATTCTCCATTCATCATCAGTGCCAAGACCGGAAACTGTCTAATATGACCCCACTCCTGTTTCAGATATGGCAGGATGAATCAGTATATGCCGCAGTGTTGTCGGACAAAGAAACATGAATGACGTGCTGTTTATGAGTAGTTTAACGTCGTGGCAGTAAAGTTAGGTCAGCAGCAGCACACCAGAATCGACTGAAACAACAGGAACATACCGCCACTTTGCAATTCATGCAGACGGCCTCACATTAAAGATCTTTCGTTCTCCCACAGCACTCGTCAGTGTTAACTCTGTTGCAGGGCTGTAGCCCACCTTTGGAATGAGAATCCTGGATCAGAGCTGATGTTACTCTGGGCTAATATCAATAGCTACATGCTAACGGAACAGCTGCTTCTGCTGTTGGTGGTGAGAGGAAGAAAAAGGGGAAGGCAAACAGATAATTACTCCCCCTGGCCCCCGTGTCTGTGTTCACCACCGGCGTTTAGCTGAAGACGGTAGTGAACAGTAAATATTCCCACTGCATGCTACAGTAGTGTCTTTCAGACGCTTTCTCTTGAAGATTATCCAAAACACCGCCATGCTGGAGGGGCTTCACTGCTGGCATCCAAATAATGTTCAAAGTTCAAATCCAAAACTTGGAACAATGTCTGATTTAAACCTACCACCTAACTTCCTGAACAAAAATATTGGTATCCATGCAGTTTCAGGCTAATGTTTATTTAGGGCTTCAAAGTGAAGGTTATTCGGTATCATCTGGCTATTCATACCTCAGTGTGGTTTGACAGACCGAACAACTTTTAGAATTCCAATGTCTCATCTTACAGTGAGGTCTGTCTCGCACATCCTTGGTTCCTTCAGTGCCAAAACCACCTTGTTAACTACTCTTGTATTCCCTCTTATTAATATCAGTTTATTTTATCAGTTTATTTTATTTATTTATTTTTTTTTAGATTTTTAGACCTTTTTTTATTTCAAAGTGTCTGAACATGTTTTATGAATTTTTAACAGAAACTTAGAGACATTGATTTGAAATATCCAACCAGTTTGACTTTTTTTCTAGTCTGAGACCACTGTTCTTTACCCACTCCCACAAGTTTGACATATTTTGGCCTTGTAAAGTTTATATGACTCGTGTTACAGTGCAGTCACCTATTCTTACATCCAGCTGACACAAGGAAACATAAGCATTGATTTGGGGTGATGATTGTGTCCATTTGATAAACTCTTCCTAAGGAGAAAAATATCCGGCTCATAGCCGTTAAATGCTCCACTTTGTTCTTATGATGAGACTGAACCACTAATGCATTCTGGGCCGAGGAGCTGAAAGAGACTGAAATGCTCTAAAATTGAACTGAGTCCTACAGGATTCATAACAATAGTCTGGTTTCCATTGCAGCTCAAATTCTAACTAAATGTTCAGAAAATCATAAAAGAAAAATGTGTATTTCCATCCACTACTGTTATGTCAACATTAGAAGTGGGGCATTGAAATAATGCACTAACTTTTCCACCTGAGCCAGTATTTTTCTTTTTTATTATCTGTACTTTTTTTCTAATTTTTTTATGCACATATTCAGAATCATTTTCTTCATTGTTGTCAGAGTTTACAAATCCAGATTAGTACAGCTCTAACCAAGGTAACAGTTCTGAAATGCACGGTCAAATTGACCATCCTGCAATACAGGAGACCATTCATACGATAATGGAGGTCAAAGGGTATCCTTTTCCCTGTTGATCAAGTAATGCCTCGATTGCACTACACAACGTTCAAAGTTGTCAGATCACTGTACTCTTCATATTGCACAACTTTTTGTCTTGTAATTGGGAATCTTGAAGTCACACATTACAAGATCCTTCACCAGGAGGAATCGACGAGTCTGCCTGGTCGCCAAACTACGTTTTGTCACAAAAACACAGATGAGAAGAACACACATGGGAAATTACACATTTCGATGGATTTGTTGTTCTTCTAAAATGGAGATACAAGACACGAGCGGTCCAAGTTGTTTGTACATTAATTTGCAGTGATAAAACAAGTTGTTGTTGTCTTGTAGCATATGTTTTCTGACTGCTGCTGTGGTGCTCTTCCATCTTGATCAACCATTCAATCATTTTCCTCTAATCTGGAGGCTTTTGTCGGCAATCTGTTGGTGAATGGAAAAACAGGGCTGCAGTTCTGTGGTGTGAACTGGGCATTATTGCTGAAATTGGAAATGTTGGAATTCTTAATTACACAGCCCTTGAATATGTCAGGCTAAGTCTTTTGTGGAAGTATATATCTGTATACAGCTTTAATTTTATGCTAAAAAAACATTCCTTACCACATACTGTACTGTTCCTCCCCAAAGTGATGACAGTGTCATTGGTTTTGGAGGACTTGTTGAAAAAAAAGCAGTAAAGATATTTCATTTCTTGGGTTGAGTCATTAGTTCATCTATCACTGTATGTCATGTATATTGCAGTGATGACATGTTAATATTTTATTATGATTTAAGATTCATCCATACCATTGGCTTGGCTCAAATCCCTCTGCAGTTGTGATTGGCTTTTGTATTGCTTTGACCCAAAGTCCATGACAGATGCAACGTTTTTCCGACTGACAGACCACTTCTGAGGATGCTGATAAAGATAAATAACTTCCATTCAGGAAAATTTCCTGCATCATTAAACATGGCAAACCTATTAGTTTGGAGGAGAATCCCACAAGAGATCGGCTAAATCAGATCTACTGCAGTAATCATAAAAAGAGGGATAGCGCCTTGCCAGCCCAGCGGCATCAAAGGGGATATAAGGAATTTAACATGGCTCTTTGTGCATGAATAAACAGGATGATGATTCACCCTGCGTATAGATAAAAGCACCTCTCAAGTGCTGCCCTTTATTTTGACTTTCATTCTCGCCGTTACGAGTCAATTCACTTAATGCCAATAACATTTGCCGCCAGTGTAGCATTGAACATTGTCTGATTCCGTGTTACCTTTCCCCATTAAAATACCATTAAACCTCTAATACAATACATTAACAATACAGGATTCAAAAAGGACAATCAGAGGTGGTTTTGTCTGTTCCCGTGATGGCTAATAGGGACCTTTTGTGACTCAGTAGGCAGACAATGTGACCCCTGAGCTAAAATCATCATTCATTTTTATAAGAGATTAATAATTGGTGGAGAAAGAGAAAGAAAAATTGTGAAAGACTATTCCCTTTTCTTTTAATGAACCCTATCTATACACATACATATTATCATGAAGTTGTCCTTCTGGAATATATACAGCGTGGAACCACAAAGAGAATACACCAAAATCATGTGTGAGCACCTGATCCTGGACTTTTTTTTATCTTTAAAGTGTTTAAGACAGTTAAAGACATTTGGTAAGTTGTAATGTGAAAGAGACCGCCTGTGTGTTCGGAGACTGAAGGCTGTGGTTCAAATGAGAGCGCCCGCAGAGCTGGACGTGCACTGGCATACCTTTTGTTGTGAGCATATATTGACATTTCACACTCCAGTAAATGAGCAGGTCCCGGCCCTTGGCCCTCAATGTGGGTGCAGCGCCACAGAGCAAATTAAAGGCAGCTCAGGGGAAAAGACAGGAAATAGACATAGCTTCTCTGTTGGGCTGTTTGTTTTTCTCAAGGCCAATAGAGTCAGCAGGTCAACAACATAGTTTGTATGCTAGATAAATACACCAGTCATTTATTATATCACTTACAAAACTATCTGCCTGTTCACAGTGTGCAGTTGAAAACAATAGAAGCTGCAACTTGGAAGTTCACCCCAACGTTTCTCCAAACACACACACACACACACACACACACACACACACACACACACCTGTCAACCACACACACATACACACCTTTATCTTCCATCAGTGTGGTGGACTGACAGCTTTTCATTTGGACCGTCCTCCGTAAACAGGCACTCCTCAGGAAGGTATTAGACCAAGTTTATTGATTGTCCATCCACTCACAGCAGTTGACTGAAGCGGTGTGACTCAAATCAACATACCTTCACCAGCACAGTCTAAATGTGTGTGTATAGGAGTGAGTCAAGTCAAGTCAATTTAATTTATATAACCTAACATCACAAAGCAAAATTTGCCTCAAGGGGCTTTGCAATCTGTGCAGTGTATACCACAACCTCTATCCAGTTTGCAACCTTGCTAGGTCTTTCGCTCACTGATAAGTTAATAAAGTATAAAGAGTTGTACAAATATCACAACAGTTCCAATGTCTGAAAAAAAATCACTGTGGCAACTTTTGTGTGGCAATTCTGATGATGCCAATACCGTACATTCAGTGCCTTAATCACCATCGTCTTGCTGTACATGCACTGTCAACACAACAAATGGCAAAAGATTTGAAGATGTACATTGAGTTTGCAAGAAGAAACGCACCTGCTGATGGGACTGAAACTTGTGTCAAGTACAACTGACTGTGTGCAAGCTGCCCTGTGAAGAAGAGCTACGGCAGCCATCAGAATGACAATCAGCTTTATTGGCTGTAAATGGGATTGGACTGAAAATGCAGTCTCTAGAGGCAGGAGTTCAGTACAGTTCAGTATTTTATTTAACAAAATCCAAAGACTTGGTGAGGCAGGCAAGGGTCAAAAACAGAGAGCAGTCCAAACAGAAAAACAGCTCCAATAAAAAAAACCAAACACAGGGAAAAGACAAGGAATCACAGCAGGGACATTTGACATGAAGAACAAAGACAAACTGGCAAAGAAAGAAGGGAACACAGAGACTTAAATACACTAAGGGGAGGGGAAGTGAAAATAATTGACAGTCCTAAGGGAGGGAAAAAGACAAAGACAGGAAGAAAAAACAACAAACCATAAGAATCTATTCTTTAAAACAAAATTACTACAACAGCCCCTTAAAAACAACAGGTGCATATAAACTCTAAAAATATAATCTTTAATTGAAATGAATGGGTGTCCTGGTGAGGGTTAACTGTTCACCAGAATTATGGCCTGCAGGAAGAAACTGTCTGGAGGTTTTGCTGTCCAGTGTTCTGTACCGCCTGCCGGAGGGGAGATGCTGGTTGTTGCAGCGATGTTTCCTGATTCTGAAGATGTATAAGTCCTGAAGTGAGGACAGGTTGGCACCAATGATCTTCGCCGATGTCCTGTTTGGACCAACAGTGATGGGTGCACAGAAAACAAACTGGAGTATTGCAGAGTAGAACTGGATCAACAGCTCCTGAGGCAGGTTAATCTACCTGAACTGACTCAGGAAGTACATTTCCTTGTGGACTTTTTTTGATGGTGGTGTATGATGGATGCCCATTTTAAGTCCTGGGAGAAGGGTTTCCACAGCATATACAGTGTTGTTGAGTATGGCGAATGGAGGGAAGTGTTGGTGGGCTCTGCCCAAAGTCCACTGTCTTCCCCACAGTTTGAGCATTTTCAGCTCCAGGTTTTTCTGACCACAGCAAAGGGTCAGCTGTTCAACCTCCCTTCTGTATACAGACTGGATGAGGCTGATTGTTGTGTCATCTTTAAATTTCAGTAACGTGACAGATGGGACTCCTGATGTGCAGTGATTTGTGTGAGAGAAGATCAGTGATCAGTGGGAAGAGCAGGGTGCTGGATTTGATTTTCCCCAGCCTTACCTGCTGCCTGTCAGGAAGTTTGTGACGTCAGGGCAAGAGGCATGTACTCATGTAATCCTGTGATAGAGGGTTTCTTAGGGACTGGGATGATTGTGGAGCATTTAAGGAGGAGGGGACTTGACACAGCAGTGATTTGTTGATCTGACAATCTGCCTGAAGATGGGGGCCAGCTGGTCAGCACAGACTTTCTGGGTCTGGTGTTTTCCTGATTGTCTCTAAAAGAACTGACACACATCCTCTTCAAAGATCCTGAGTGCAAGTGGGGGGTCAGTGGGGAGGAGTTAGGGGATGGTTGATAGATGTTTGAGTCAGAACTGGTGAGGGGTTTTAATGTTGGATTAAAAAAACTGCCCATTCAGGTCATCGGCCAGTTGATGGTTCACTACACTGGTGGGATGGTTTTCTGTAGCTGGTGATGGTGATATAACATGATGTAACCAGCTACAATGGTTTTCCTGTAGCTGCCTATGTCATATCAATACCACAGTGGTCCTTGCACCAAAATGGAAATAAAGAGAAAATAGGATCCTGGATGTTGAAGAAACAATGGGTTTCAAAGACAAAGACAAAGTAGAGCTGAGGAGAAAATATTTCAGCGTGACAGACTGTCCACTCAAGAAAATGAATATGCGTTTCAGTGACTGTAACAGGATGTTTGCAAAGGTGCATGACACCTCTCTGGAAACAAAAGCAGTGAAACTGATCGTGGATTTATATGACTATTGTGGAATCCAAGTTTGTTGCTGCAATACACTTCATTTACATGCAAATGAGGCAAGTAACAGAGCAAAAGCAGACACTTAAAAGACTGCTTTTAAGACACCACAAAATCATGCAGGCCATGCCAAGTGATTTGATGTTACTGAAACGGTTTTAAACTTTGAAGAAGGTTCTCATGGGCCACAGATGTGTCATGCTTCATATCTGAAAGACCAAGCTGGTGTAACTTGGTTTTTGAGAAGTAAAGTGTCAAGTTGAGTGAAAGGACACTGTCTTGAGGAGATTAAGTTCCAAGCCTTCAGCTCTTTTAAAGATAAATTCAATGCTTTAATATCAGCCTCTGTATGTGTGTGTACTTTAAACATATGGCATTGTTTTGATAAATGATTGATAAGGTCATAGTCTAGATGCAGTGATGGGCTATGTATGAGTTTGAACAGCTATGTTTATACTCAAAATGTCTGATGTCCTTGCTACTAAACCATGTTCTCTACTCTATCAAGCTAGCTATTAGAATCATTGAGAACCATTGTTTTGATGGACTGAACTCTGACAACTGTGTAACAGTGTTGTTATAAAACAAGTAAAAGTTAATGTGAAAAGGTGACTACTTCAGTCTGTTGATTGTACTTTGTATTCCTATTCTAATGTGTAGGGGCAGGAGCTGTATGTTTCACCACCACCCCCAACCACATTCATGTACAGGTACAGTGTGTCTATATCTTTTTTAAGGAGAAATATGGCCCCCATGCTCATGGGAGTCACAGAGGCAAATCTGTCCTCCCAGGAGAATGTTTTCTCTCTGCAGGATCTTATGCAGAAACACACTGTGCTCTTCCCACTCATGACAGACTGAAGGGGTTTTACTCTGCATATTTCCTGGTTCCTAGGAATACGGGAGGTTTCAGACCCACTCTGGATCTCCACATTCTGAACAGATGCATCACATGAAAGACGTTGTGCATGTTAACCATTAAGAGGTTACTGGAACTGCTGGTCAATTCAACCAAGGGAACTGACAGACCTGTCTACGCTCACCCGCTTGTGAACCTCTGAACTGAACTGCCGTTAGTGAAGGATCCCTATGAGCCGCTGGAGCATTCTTTTCTGAAAGCACTGTCATTCAAGACAGCTTTACTGCTTGTGCTGATCTCAGCTAGGGGAGTAAGTGAAATAGGTTCCCTAAGGTTCACCTCAGCTGCATGCTGCTTCATGGTGACCACAACAGGGCTCTCCTACTCTTAGACCAAACCTTTGTATCCAAAAAGATAAGGAGCTCCTTTAGGTCGAGGACCTCCACCCCAAACGGGCAACAGAGAGACAAAACTACACATGCTCGCCCAGAATGTGAGTTGGCAGGTTATGTTGAATGGGCCACGTCATGGTCTATACCTCGTCTGTTCATGTGGTATCTCTTGGACATGCCTGGCTCCTTTTCAGGGTCTGTACTTACTGGGATGACTCAGGACTATTACAAGGTGGTGTGTCAGTTGTTTTACATCTAACACCACCTGGGCACTATGTACCTACACTTTCCCATGCTCCATGATGACTCAGGGTGTGAGGTGTGCAGGGTGTCTGTTGTATGTCTTTCATCCCAGCAAGAAACTGAACGGATCTCTTTGGAACACTGGACACAGATTATGGAGTTAATTGCATTGAGTAAATTTGAAACTGTTGGAACATTACAAAATATAAAGTGTCACATCCGCTGTCAAGGTGCTGATCCTGTTACGGCCATGATTGTATGAGCTGCCCAGGGTACATATTTGACTCCTTTTCATCACTCATTGTCTCATAGTGCAGGATTTCATTATCAAAAATATTGTAAAAAGCCCACCTGCCCACTCAACTCAATTGTTACACAACTGTACTATGAAGATAGATAGTACCAGTTTTTCCTTTAAGACCAAATTACTTTTATTTTAAATTGGTTTCTCAAACAGAGCAACAAAGATTACATGAATAGTGAATACACGTTCATCTTAGCAATAGGACTGCATGATCTGTTTTCTTACAGGTTTGCAGGTAAGTATACATGCACACATCTTTTGGTGTATTAATAAGCAAAATCCCATACTTTTTAAGTTAGTTTCAATTTGGAGAAGGATCTGTTGGTGCTTGTGACAGTCATAGGTAGAGTAAGAAAAAGCTTAATAGCCATGTCAGTGACACTTATGGCAATATGAAGTGGTGCTTGATGAATAGAGTGTGTGCTAAATCTTGAATTGAGCTATGCACAGTTTCCTTTATGGTGCACACTAATGTGAGCACTTGTTCTGGAAAATCTGCTGATAAGCCATCTTTGCGTTAGTTAGCTTGCTTACATTTCATTATCGGATTTTAGCAAAAGTGCTTGTGCCATGGAACCTGCATGTCGCCTGTGCAATGGCAGCGTCTACAGCTATGTGAAATACTGACACTTTGAAGTGCTCCTCTGTATTCGATTGCCTTTCATCCTCACATAACTCATCAAAATGTCTTTTGGTGCACCTTGCGCGAATCTGTGGAAATGAAGGAGCAATACCTCATGACGGGGCAAGATTTTGGGCAGTTTCTTTAAGGCAGCAAGACTCCCCTCTGAGTGAAGCAAGGGTCTTGGATGCACTAGGTAGATATTTGCCTGCCTCCAAAATATCAATGTTCCATTTATTTTGTGAAACAGTGTTGACACATTTGCATCTGTAATATCTACAGGGAAATTTGCCCTGTCACAGGGGTCAGACATGCCAGTTTCAGGAGTTGATTCTGGGCTAACTTGAGGTGCAAAGCGATCCCAGGCTATCTCACTGATACTGTGATACTGGCTGATTGGTTGCAGATCCTCTCTCACTTAATGCTGAAGCTGCAGGGCACACGGTGGTCTCATCAACGCTACTGGGGTTTCTCCCTCATCTGTAAAGTATTTTTCCTGTTGATCACTGTCTTTAAAATCAGGCAGGCTTGTTTCATCCTCATCAACCTTGCTGTTGCCGTTGCAATTTTCCTGACTGGCGCCATGTGAATGTGTTTATAACAATTCAGAAAAAGTTATGTTAACATGCTGGTTAACTTTTATAGTAGCCTGCATTTTTATTCTTGAAATGCTCTGTATTTATGACTCTTTTGTGGTAGCCTGTTTTTTCTCTTTACATTTTAATGTTTATTTTGCCAACATTCTTGGTAGCTTAGCTCTTTCAACTATACTTTGTGAACTTAAGTAATCCTCTGGCTTCTCATCTAGTGCAGATGTAACCCAGAAGAGAATTGGTAACACATTAGTAATAATATGTCGTGTAACTTTGAAGATGTGAGATATCAGTGTATGTGTAGGTGTTGTGAGACATATGATGTGCTGTTTTTCCAGTTCATGATATAAAAAGAAACACACAAATTCATGGTTAAAAATGTTCATAATTATAATTCATGATTCAGTGTAAAAAGGGATAAAATATTCCATGTGAAATGCTGTACAGTTCAAAATACTTCATTTATTTACTTACTCTTGTGTTAAAGGAGTATTTGAGAATTTTGCGATTTTATTATGGCCACAGAGGATAAGAATTTCATAGCTCAATGTAGTAGTAGCCTTGTTTTATACAGGCTAGGTTTTTGGATTTTGAATTCTCCCTGATGAGGGCAATGACGAGCCAGTCCTGAACCCCAACACTTCCTTACCCCAAGGAGTTGGACCGAGATCATCCCTTTTCCTGAAGAAGAGATCACTCTTTTCTTTGCTCATGTAACTTGAGTGCACCATGTGGTAAGACACAACCAAAGGAACTTTCTAAAGGAACTGTGTTAAAAGCAGTGGTGATTTTGTTTTTATTTTATGTTGCAAAATGTTCAATGTATTTAAGTTTAAATGGTGTCTGTTCATCTGTCTTCAACCCCTCTTACAGTCCTAGAAACTGGTCCATGTATTGAGTATACTGTGCACCCCAGGTGTTTTACACCATCATCGGGTCAAACTTTTATTTTGGCCAGTTCAACCAGGAGAGACAAGTATGTGAATAAAAGATAAATTATTACAACATGTGACAAAGGAGATGATATTGATATTGCAACTTGACAGAGAGTCTTTGGCGATTTGGACTCAGGGGGGAGACGATTTGATTGAAGAAATATAATCCGAGCCGTTGCTGTATAAACCCCCCGGAGTCCTGACACTGGTGGAGGTGGTGTAGACTGTGAAGCCGGATGGGTGATGGAGAGGATGATGATTCTGCTAAGGTGAGGTGGAGATGGGGAGGTGGAGGGGCGCGCAAATCACCGGCATGAAAGAGCTAGGGCAGAGAAAGATCGGATTTTAAAAGGAGAGCACGAAGATGATTGGCTAGCGATGAGGGTGTGACACCGAGCTATTGGCTGAGAGAGAACAGCTGGAGAGACAGCTGATTACCAGTGACAGCCCCAAACACTGACAGCGGGAAAATACGAGAGCATGCGCAGTAGGAGAGATGAGAAATAGTTTGTGAATGAGAAGCATTGATGTCTTCCTGGCTGAACTTCCGCTAGGGCTTCATTACTTTGGTTTATCCATACAACAGTTTGGTTTTCTTTACAATGACTTTTCTCTTATCACCTATCAATTAATTAGAACTAACCAGGGGCTGAAAGTCACACAAGATGATGACAAAGTGATGCTGCAAACCTCTGGAATTGCTAATACAGCACAAAGCAGAAGTTCTGGGCCCTGCGTCTAGTGAACATGAGCAGTTAGTGCTGTCGGTAATGACGAGATAAAATTGTACATTATAGAGCCATATTGCCTTTTTTGGTTCCCCAAATGAATGCCATGGTCATTTTTAATAGTTTCAATTAGCATTTTTATCAGGGCACTTTGTTTGCCCTTTCTTTGTGAAAGTTAGTTGGGAAGTGCAAACTTTCAAAGTTGTGCTTCCATCCATTGAGGTTGAGCTCAAATGAGATTATTTCTTTCTCTTGAGCTAGAAAATTCTGCCTCCAAGAAATGTTGTGTAACCAAGACACCAATCTGCTGGACACACACACACACACACACACACACACACACACACACACACAAACACACACAGACTACTGTTGTTGTTAGTGACTGGGATGATGTATGAGATCTATGAACCAACACATCACAACAAAGTGATACTGACAAGGGCGTAGTACAGCCAAAATTTTTGAGGGGGCACAAATTGATACAAACGTCCACAATATAAATCACCAGAGAATACAGACAAATAAAACCATCGACAGTATGAGAGGGACTTTCCACTACAGGCACCTAAAAACACGAGGATAGGGGAGATTTATGTCTTTGGTTTGATCATCAAAACACTCCTGATATCACTTATCTATGAGGCACAGTCCCGTCACTTTTAATGTCCATGACTGAAACTAAAACATTTGGATGCCAAAGCTCCCAGACGCTAGTGTTTTCGTCTGAGAACCGGAGGTAGCCTGAGGTGCTAATGGAGCTGTGTCTCATCCTTGACAGACTGTGACGGCTGCTGATACTCAGTGATGTTTCAAGAAGAAGAAGAAAAAAAAAAGTTTGCAGACTTTGACAGTGCTCTGGCCATTTTGACAGGCAGCACCTCTGTCCTTGTGAGGACGCCATTCATGCATTTTGGTAGGACGGCTCCGGCTGATGCAGTGTCTGGCCAGGTCTTTATTGTCTCACTTTATTAAATTAGCTGTCAATAAGCTGACAAGACTGCCTGTTTCCTGCAGTGGCTTAATGCCTGGGAATGAACCCTGAGAGCTGTTGAGACGAGGGTTTCTCGATATACTGCTGTCACTAAAGTGCATTTTTCAGGTTTTCAGTTTTTTGCTTTTTTAAGCATCTATTGTATCCGCAACTAGAACACTGAAGGGCAATTCTAGCTTATTTAAACATAGGTCTTATTTTCAATGCTTTGCCATCATTTATTTCAGTTATGATAACATCATACCCTGTAATTGCTTAGATCTGGGAAAGATCTGAGTCATTGATAAGGGTAAGATAGGTAAGAAACAAGCCATCTGTTTATCCAGATTATCTAAAGCACTTTACTTGGAAGTAAAGCTAAAAGTGGGTGCATCTAAAATGCAGGTAACAATCCGTCATTGCAAAAGAAGACTGTGTGCACACATGTTTACAGCACACACTTTGGGTCATACTTTTTTCTTCGCTAAATGAATTTAGTTCAAAATGTGTTTAAAGCCTGTCTGAATGTCTGACTGCTTATGTTTCTTTCTACATCATATCTCTTTTTAGCAATAAGCCTGCATTCTGTGATCTGAGCCACTGACTCATTGAGTGTATTCTCCTAACTTAGTGCTTCCCTTATCTTGGTTTGAGGCTGTGGATTCTTCATTCTTTCAGGAGCAAAAGAAGTAATGTGATATTGTTATAGAGCCACAGAGTCTGCAGAGGGAGGACTTTGGGGTGGATTGATAGGTCAATAAAGTTATGGACTTTGACCACGGATGTGTTATAAGAACTTGATACCAGCCTCCAAGCTGGTGCCCATTCATTTGAATGGAAATTGCTCAGTGAGCGCAGAGGGCACAAACATTTCCAGCTTCCAGGTTTGTTTCTGCATCGTGTGGCCCACTGTACATGAACAGCAGTGTTTCTCCTGCTGGCTCTGCCTGCGTGTCCCCGCTCAGTCCACAGTCCTTACATTGAGAAAAATACATTTGCTTTTCCAGTCTCTGGACAATATAATTATAAAACCTCCACAGTTTAAAAATTCATAATGAAAAGTAATAACTCACATTCTTTAATCTAATCTTTTATATTAGTGCTCTATGGGAATAATGCTTTTTGGGCCACTGGTTATTTTTTCATTTACACAACCACAAGTGTCCACTGGGACAGACTAAACTAAAGGCTGATTGGCGGTACCATATCGGGGCTCTTAATATATCCATGAGCTTGACATCCATGACTTTAACCAAGTAGGGAAAAAGTAGATTAGGTTAAGAATGCATAGACATATTTGAGAAATGACAATGATTTAAATGAAAGAAGACAATAAACCAACACCAGCAGCTCCAAATGCCACAGACACAAAGGAAAAGACGAGACAATATGATAAGGCTTGATGGAGTTACTCTGTTGGGTGAAACGTGTCCAGCTGGTAACGTCAGCATAATGTTTGACCACCAGTGCTATGGATGACTTTACTAGAGCACAGACTCTCCTTCACATAATCCAATCTCTGTGACTGCCTTTTTACATTTTGCATTCCCATTTTGTAAAGTTTGCTTTCGTCCCAAGTGAGTGTATGTGAATAATCAATCAATCAAATCAGTCAATCAGTGTTGTTATCAGATGACTGTGCCAACAATTGCCTCATTAAATATGAGTGACTCCAATTAAAATGTGGACCTCACATGGGGTATGACTTTTAATGCCAACACTGTGAAAGTCAATTGTTACTCTTTCTTTTTTCAGTAAAATGTTTGTATTAATTTTAGATGATATTGGAAATTTAGTCTGTAGGAGTTTAATTAAAAAAGTATCTCATACAATAGTGATAGTCAAAGTGGGAGAAAACAAGATATACATTTTTATTTTTATCAAATGGAAATTATTTGACAGCAGTCTAATTTCTTCTTCCTTGTTTTAAGATACAGACACTCAATTTTAATCCCATCGGAAATTAATTGAATACACAGAATTCTTTCCCTTGTTTTAAGAAAAGTAGTTTTTTAGGTTTTAATTATAGTCAGAAATTAATTGATTATTTGAAGATTTCTAACATAATCAAGAGTAATGAAAGCACAACTGAGTCAGTCTGAGAAGGTAAACTGCTCATAATTTATGTCCACACTGAGGCCAGAACTTGTGACAAGGGGTCACAAGCATTTTAAAGCAAGTATTTCAAAAAATATAGATAGAACTATTGTCATGGCCATTAGCTGACATGGACAGTAACATGTTCAAAATACAGGGGGTTAAACTAGAACCAAGTTATATGAGCATGTAAGTGAATCTGAAAAAAACCCAAAAGGCTTCTGTTTGAAAAAAAAAGTATAGGTCAGAACACGATTTGCGCAAGCCAGAAATTTCAGTATCTGGCCGAGTAATCACTGAGTCATTGGAATTAATCTAAAATCCTATCAAACTCCTACAGATATATTGCCTTCATTTTGTGTTATAGAGCAATAAAAATCCTCGTTATTGCTCTTTTAAGTGTTAGAAGTCATGATTGGAGACATTTTGAACAGTGTGACAGAACAAATTGTCTTATATTGTTGGCTTAATACGGTGAGCCGTCACATTGACAGAAGAACTTGTCATTCTACCACTGTAAGTGTTTGAGAATCTTTCTTTTTTCACACTGTGGCTGTATCATTTGCATAAAGCTGTGCAGGTTTTTAAGGCCAGGACCATCAGTGACAGATTCATACATGTGGGAGGCCAGAGGACACAGTGTCATAGACGAGAGAGAAGCATCTGTGGACGAGAGAGGCTTAATGTTTTTCTCTGCAGGAACGAACATTTTTATTAAAGTGGAGGTAACACAAATCCATCTGGCTGCAGAAAGCTACACATAAACCCCCTGCAAGCCCGTCGTTCCCCTTCAGTCTGTTTCGGGTAACATCGAGATTCGCTGCTGATTCACTCCTAGTTAAGTCATGTCCTTAAGCGACTTCACTGATAATCCTCAGCTTCCCTCAACCTGGGTTCTTTCCATCAACAAGTATCTGATGTCTAAGTGCCTTCAAACCCAGCTGGACACACAATTATTCTTCAAAATTGGAGCTTTCTTCATCCTGAGAGCTCCCACGTTCACCATATTCACACAGAACAGAAAGGTAATAACATGTGCTGGTCCGAGGGGAGAGAGGCACCCGGTTATAGCCACTCCCTCCTCCCCTTAGCTCAAACGTGCTACCTCACTTACCTACAAGCCAACCATAGCTCACCAATGACATTTTACAGCAATATCTATTTGGGGATCTGAAAATCCCCCATGTGTAATTGTCAAACACTCAGCCACAAGCCTGCTGCAATATTACTTTTTTTGTCATCAGGGTAGATGTGACAAAAAATGAGATCATGCTAAGCAGAGTAATGAAGTCCCTCCTACATTAATTTCCTGTAACTTGTTAATTAAAAAGGCTTTACTAATAAACTTTTCTCTTTGGCTGCCTTCCCAAACTGGGTTGACCACAATCAGTCAGAGGAATGCATTACCACAACACAGGTTGGCAGTCATTCATTAGTCACTAATCACTGTGAGTAATACCGCTGCGGAGGCCCTCCATTATGAGAATATAAATCCCATATATTAATACGGCCAAGCGAAATGGCTTATTGGCTAACTGAAAGGTCAGCTTGGAGTCAAAGTCACATCCACTAAGCCCTGAGTGAACAATTAGATCTGAACATTAGCATAATACAAAATATATTGGAGGATGGCAGCAGGCTATAACTCTTGACATCTTAGATTCTGTTCTGACAAGACCTCCCCCACCTGTGTACACTAGCCTTCTGCATGAACTGATGGGACATTTAGAGCTAAAACTGTGTGTAGCCACGCATCACATCATCAGGAAGGACACTGCTCTTTACTTACAAAATATACACTCAGTATAGCCTAATATATGCATAATGAATATGTAATGATTATTTATTGGTTTTGTACTATGTAGCAGCTAAATGACAGCTAAAATTACACGAGATTACAATCATCATTTGGCTATTGGCTCTATGAGCAGGGATCCAGAAATTGCTGCCTTTAATGTCCTGCTAAAGGAGACGTATTCTAAAGGATAACTGTGGTTTATTCCTGTTTACACACTTTTGTTCTGCTGGGAACTAAAAATAGGTGAATCAGGGCAAGAAACAGAAGCAGACGATCAAACAGGTCGCAATGAAGCCAGCAGATTAGCCAGATTAGTTCAAACTTTGCATTAGCTACAGCAAAAATCAAGAATGTGCAGAGATCAATGTGCAGAGCTTCATCAAGTAGAGGTCACAATTGAATTAAGTCTGCAAACTGTGTAGATGGATTGTTGGTTGGGTTAGGTTTAAGGTTTTGTTACAACCCTCTTGACCCCTCTGACCTGTGATGCTTCTGTGTTCCAAGGTCTTAGCAATTTACTTGATGAGTACAGTGTTATCAAAACCAATAGAACCAATGACCAGAGCAATGAAAATAAAACTTGCAATAAATCCCTTAAACAAGAATGAATCATCATCAATCAGTCAATCAGTGAAAAGAGACTGTCTTAACCAGAAAAACCATAGTCAGTCTGTGAGGAATCTCAATCATCCGGTGTGCTCGGTCAAAGGCAGTTAGCTTTGGATTTGATCTGAATCTGTCAGATAGTAAGTCAAGTTGCTTTTGACTGAGCACTTTTTGATATTTACACAATATCTGTCATTTTTTAAAACAACTTATGTTGGTGTTTTCCTTTCAAATGAGCTCTTGCAGTCATGCTAATAATGCCCAGGCAGAAAAAGTGACATTGTGATACCTCTGTAAAACATCCAAGTGAGGCAGTCGGGTGGATGTTTGGGGGTACAAAGAATCTCATTTTCATACCAGAGACTGTTTTGCATCCTATTTGCTTCTGAGAGACATTAATCATTCACATGGTCACAAGAAGACCTTGTCGGTTCAACCGAGCTTTCAACCACATTCCACATTCCAACTGCTTGCATTCACATCTGCTTTAACATGTGTTTTTCCTTATATCCAAATAAGATGTCCACATCGAGATCACATGCTGGGGCTAGGGTTGGATATTAATATACCCCGCAGGTCATCACTATAAGGAAAATGTGTTTTCTGTTGACTCAAATCCATGTGAAGGTGTGTGAAGTATACAATAATGGCATGGATATCATGACAGCCTTAATGCAAAACCAAAAGAGCTGTTTCTGTCTTTCAAATGAAATGACATTTCTTATTCAACACCTCTGCAATACACATTTTTTTTCTGTTTTTATGCATTTTTAATGCATGCATTTGAATGTATTTGTATTCATGTAGATAGCTCTGATGGTATATGTATCACATGATTGGGTTTGCATATGGCTGCATGTCTATTTTCTCTTTGCCTGATAAAGGAGGTGACCTTGAACCTGACTTTGAGGGAGGGCTGTGACGCCTCAGCAACACTGGCTCTCTGGCAACACTGGCTCTGTGGCCACAGCCATATTCTACACATTCTACTCAGCTACACCACTGTGACACTCACTGCCAAAGATCAAAAATATCCAAAAATAATGATCACAAATATGGCAAATCAAATATTGAACACTCATTTCATAGAAGGGAACAATGGGAAAAGCCTCTGGGTTGTTACGTTTTAATCATACTGCTTCAGGTTTTCAATACATCAAACCCCTTTTTTGAAGCAATTTATTGTTTTTCAGCTATATCCATTCATTGTGTTTGCATTCTATAATTGCCTCTTTATGGAAAGTTTCATTTCACTGAGGTTGTCTTCCTTTCACGTGTCTGGTCTGGTCTATATACATTATGTGTTACATACAATGGAACGTAGGGACATGCATTACAAAAGAACTGAAATTTGAAGTTTCCTCTGCGCAAAATAAAACATAAACTACAGTATTACTATAGTTATTATGCTAATTTTCCAAAAGACATACAGTATATGGACATATTTTTGGACACACAGTGTCTAAGCCTTGAGCATCTGGGTGGGAGGGTCCCATGGCATTGGCTGACTGACAGCAGAGAGCTGGTGTTAGGAAATACACTCAACTTCCCTGGTGCAGCACTCATGGCATGACATATTGTACCATACTGTTACAAAATATCATGAGCAAGCACAATTAGCATTAAATGAACTCATTTAATTCAAACAGAAGAAAAACAACACAACTTTGCAATGAAATTTTTGACCCTCTTAAATCCTTACAGTACAAAAATCACACTTTGCCAAATATTACTTTACTTGTTCACTCTGCACTCTCCAAAACTAATTAGACTTATTCCTTTAATGACACTGTAAAAATAAATTAATAACTGAAAACAACTGTGAGAAAGTAGAAAATAGGTCAAAAGTTGTTTTGAACACCATATGTGCTTATTTTGTACCAGGAAAAAGGGGGCAGCGTGCAACAGACGCCTTGGTAAGACTTTTACAGCACACTGAGGCTGCATTTACCTGAGTATCAACATCAGATATATCAACACCACCACTACCTCCACCTGCTGCATCAACATCAGATATATCAGCACCGTCACTACCTCCACCTGCCGCATCAACATCAGATATATCATCCGCCTGCCGTATCAACATCAGATATATCATCACTACCTCCACCTGCCGTATCAACATCAGATATATCAGCACTACCTCCACCTGCCGCATCAACATCAGATATATCATCACTACCTCCACCTGCCGTATCAACATCAGATATATCAGCACTACCTCCACCTGCCGCATCAACATCAGATATATCATCACTACCTCCACCTGCTGCATCAACATCAGATATATCATCCCTACCTCCACCTGCCGCATCAACATCAGATATATCATCACTACCTCCACCTGCCGTATCAACATCAGATATATCATCACTACCTCCACCTGCCGCATCAACATCAGATATATCAGCACCGTCGCTACCTCCACCTGCCGCATCAACATCAGACATATCATCACTACCTCCACCTGCCGTATCAACATCAGACATATC
The DNA here is from genome assembly GCA_025331565.1 of Holacanthus passer. Taxonomy (NCBI): domain Eukaryota; kingdom Metazoa; phylum Chordata; class Actinopteri; family Pomacanthidae; genus Holacanthus; species Holacanthus passer. The sequence goes on along the minus strand of JAFREQ010000041.1, from coordinate 1,687,045 downwards.
ATCACTACCTCCACCTGCCGCATCAACATCAGACATATCATCACCACCTCCACCTACCGCATCAACATCAGATATATCATCACTACCTCCACCTGCCGTATCAACATCAGATATATCAGCACCGTCGCTACCTCCACCTGCCGCATCAACATCAGATATATCATCACTACCTCCACCTGCTGTATCAACATCAGATATATCATCACTACCTCCACCTGCTGCATCAACATCAGATATATCATCACTACCTCCACCTGCCGCATCAACATCAGACATATCATCACCACCTCCACCTGCCGTATCAACATCAGACATATCATCACTACCTCCACCTGCCGCATCAACATCAGACATATCATCACCACCTCCACCTGCCGTATCAACATCAGATATATCATCACTACCTCCACCTACCGTATCAACATCAGATATATCAGCACCGTCGCTACCTCCACCTGCTGTATCAACATCAGATATATCATCACTACCTCCACCTGCCGTATCAACATCAGATATATCAGCACCGTCGCTACCTCCACCTGCTGTATCAACATCAGATATATCATCACTACCTCCACCTGCTGCATCAACATCAGATATATCATCCCTACCTCCACCTGCCGTATCAACATCAGATATATCATCACCACCTCCACCTGCCGCATCAACATCAGATATATCATCACTACCTCCACCTGCCGTATCAACATCAGATATATCACCACTACCTCCACCTGCCATATCAACATCAGATATATCATCACTACCTCCACCTGCTACACGCTGAGCTGCTCCAACTACTGCTCTGTTCTGCTCACTCCCTCTCTCCACCGGCTCATGTATATATTCTGTATTTTATTACATCTCTATCTTTTATCATAAAGTTTGTTTGTGTCTAATTACCTTAACAATATAATGAAACCTAAAGTCTGTCATATTACATGAGTCATTTCTCAGGTGGACTGGGTGTTTCGAAATGGCAGTTGTGGCAAGCTGTGAAATGATCTTTTCTTGATTAGACAGCATGCTTCTGGAGGTCAGTCCCGGGTTCAGTCAGTGGGATGGCTGTGTGATGTCTGCCTAGGTAAATCAGGTGCTTAATATGAGCCCACTCATGCCACAAAGTCATTGGGAACTGTAGTGCACATTTGTGTTACAACACTTTCTTCTGACCTTCAGTGCTGTGTTCGTCCCACATTATCCAGATGAGACACTATCATTTACACTCAGCCACATACAGTATAATATCCATCTGCTGGTCAGATCACAAATCTCAATGCAATTTGTTTTTTTTTGTTTTGTTTTTTTTTTGTTTTTTTTGTTTTCTGGGCTACATGCAATTCAGGGACGGCCCTTCTTCAGTTCAGAAAGAGATGTTAAAGCATGCTGGTTTGGTAACTATCAAACACCAGAAGAAGAACGCCTTTAGCACTTTAATACAACACTTTAGCACCAACAACTATCCATGAGCTAATACAGACATGAATTAATTATGTTTATGAACTAGGAGTGAGGCAAAAGTTTGATCGCTTTCACAGCTCTTACTCACGCTCCTCCCTCACTTATACCAATCAATTCTCTCTCACCTACATAGATCATTCTTACCTGCATACATCGCTCATTCATTCTGATCAGGGATCAGATAAATGCAACGGCAGCCTAGTGTGGCTTGTATGTACGCTCGATGGAATGTCTAGAAATAGCTGGAGCTGTTCTTCCTTGTTATTTAGTGAGACAGTGAACAACAGCTAATTTCAGACGTCAGCTTCCGTTTGCACAGGAGGCAGACAAGACAGACTTTGTAGAGAATATTTCCACAGAGCTAAGACTGATGAGGAGTAAACATTAGGTGTGCGTCTTGGAGAGATGGATGCATTTACACCTTTTCAGACCAGAAATCACCTTTGGAAGTGATTTGAGACACATATTTCAATTAATGAGGTCTCTTTTTGGTTGTAGTTGTTTAGTCCAGTGACTGAACTTTCACGCCCACAGGAGAGGAGTAAAAAATGTCTTCCTTTTGGTACTTACGATTTTAAACAAATATCAACATCATTGGAAAGGTGATTTTTATTTTAGCTGGATTTTAAATTGCACATGCTTTTACCACCAGTCATCAGTAAAGTGTCACTAAATCAACAAGGAATTACATCTTATTGATTGGAACACTGTTGACTGGGAAATTGTTGAATGAGGAAATAAATGTTTGTTTATTCCATTTTTTCAACAGCCTGCAGAGGAGAGAGAGAGAGAGAGAGAGAGAGAGAGAAATGATGTTGGAGGGAAGTGATGGCATGTGACAGAGGTTGATGGAGGCAAACCAACAATATAACAATGACACTGTGTGCAGTGTCGCCTGCTGGGCCACCAGGACGCCCTGACTAAATTAATCTTTAGTCAAATTAACCTCCTCTTTTTGTTGCTAAATCGCTTCCACAATGAAGCCTATTCACAAACATCTGTGTGATTCATTAACAAAAGTCACCTCCTGCCATTTCATTTAGTTCCCCCTGATAATGACCATTGTGCAACAAAAACATCAGTTTCGTCTCTCTTGCATGGGACTGTAAGAGGATTACGACTTGTTCTTGAGCTGAAGGTGGCCTCCCTGCTTTCTGCACAGAGCAGCGGGTGATGATAGATATGACAGACAGAGATTAGGGGATTATGGTTATTATGGCTTCCAGTAGATGAAACAATCATTAAATGTTATCTGTCAGTGTGTTTAGGAAGTGGACAGAAACAGGTTCCAGATCAGTCAAAGCGTGGACATCTGGATAGTGCATACTCTGCTGGTTCCTTTACTTTTCTCCCACATGAAGACAATACAGTGGCAGGCAGGTGGTGTCACTGACTGAGCTGTTCAATAACACCGTGACAATCGGCCAGAGGAACGAATTTCCTCCTCACTTTTGTCACAATAAAAGCTTTGTCTATTTGATCTGCTGTGTTATTAGTATGTGCTGGTGCCACAGGAAATACTCATCTAAGGTCTTAGAAGCAGAAGTTCCTCTCACAACGAGATTTTCAGTTGGTGAAGGTGCTTCAGGCCCAGCTGACTTTCGATGTTGATTACATTGTTATTCAGCCTGGGACAGGAATCTTCAGAGGGAATGTTCAAAGCTCAGGGATTATCACAAAGTAGCCTCTAAGACTCAGCAGACATTGGTCAGTGGGAACGTGTCCTTTAGTTGACTGTTTAATGTATAATTTTCTCTGGCTGGGAAACAGCTTCATGTTAGAATTGGTAGTGCAGCTCCTTATTCTACATTTCAACATAAATCACAAGCATTCTGATCATTTTAAAATCCAGTTACAGTTAGAGTTACAGTTTTGCCATGAAATCAATATATAAGTATCTCCTCTGTGTTTGTTGTGACCTGACGTATATGTAGTTGATCAAAATTGTAATTTCCTAAAGAAAGAAATTTAAATGTCATCGATTTTTCTGCACCACCCAAATAATCACCATCTTAACGCACTGAAGGGGGTTGTGTGTCCTAGTGATCATGGCAGCTGTTTTGTCGGTGGCAAATAACCTCTAGTAGGGTCTCCAAAGCCAAATTGGTCCCAGGGACGGGGCCAGACTAACAGTAATTTACAGACCCTATATAAGAGTTGCACCTCACCCAGAAAAAATTACATGGCGTCGGGGTCAGGTGCTTTGCAGTGCGGGCAACAGACAAAGGCGTCAGCCTGGGTGTGCTGGCTCCTGCCACCGCACACTGGTCCTAGGGATGTGGAATGTTACTGCTTTGGCAGGGAAGGAACTGGAGCTGGAGCGATCTAGCATAGCATATGCGTAGTGGTTCTGGAACCAAACTCCTGGAGAGGGACTGGATTCCAGCTGAGTGCTGCTGTGTTGGAGTTCTCCCCAGAGAACAAGAGGGTTGCCTCTAAGTGACTGCGAGTCATTGTGTGTAAACCTCTGACTGTTGTGTGTGCTTATGCACCAAACGGTAGCTCAAGGCTACCAGGCCTTCTTGGTGTCTCAGGGTGGTGTCCTGGAAAGGACTCCATCTAGGGACACTAGAGTTCTACTGGGAGGCTTCAACAATGGAGAAACCTGGAGGGGGTGACTTGTAGGAGCGACCTGCCTGATCTGAATCAGAGTGGTGTTTTGTTATCGGACTTCCGTGCTTGTCATGAATTGACCATAACATGCATCATGTTCAAACATAAGGTGATTAGTAAGAGTATTTTGTACCAGGGCAACTTGCGCAACAGACTGACTTTGTGGTTGTATCATCAGACCTTTGGCTGTGTGTCTTGGACATCGGGGTGAAGAAGGGAGCAGAGCTGTCAACTGATCGCCACCTGGTGGTGAGTTGGTTCAGATGGAAGGTGAGGCTGCCGGAGAGACCCGGTGAACTGAAAACATCTGGTGGAGGCTGGTGTCAATGAGGTCTTCAACTCTTCTTATGCATCTGGGGAGGTTGGCAGCACTGAATCTGTATGGGCCATGTTCAAAGCCTCCATTGCAGGGTTGGCTGGCTGAGAAAAGATGCCAATTTTCCGAGCAATCAAATAGTGTCTGAGAAGGACACAGCTGAAAAATGCATGAACAAAGCAGGTTATGCCATTATAAGGAGGATTAAAGCACCATATGGAGGTGCTGGTACTTTACTCATGTACTTTCTTATCTTTTCCTTTTATCCTTTTTTTCAGATTTTGCCTGTCCATATCAAGATGCAAAGACATGACAGTTACATGACATGTGAACTACACTTTGTACAGAATAATGAGTTATCACACGTTGTCCTGTCAAACTGTACAATGAAGCAGGGGAGCTGGGAGCTGGGAGCAGCTACAGAACACTACTTACGACAGAGCCTTTCTACGCAATTACTTTTCATACTTTATCACATTTTACTATGTGTTTACTGTTACTTCAGTAAAAGTTTGAATGCATTACTTACCTCTTATATACACGTAATAATGATCTCTTTCATTGTGGAATTTCTACGTAGAGCTGCCTTTGGGGGCAGCACAAAGCATCTCAGCATAATTTGTAATAGAAAACATGTTAGCAAAAGGTAGTATTTTTATACATTGGAGCAATATTAGCATTTATTTGCTTCATTTGTCGTCCAATATTCACTCATCCTTCTAGCTCTGGTGTCGTTTCCACCAACTCCTCAGAAATATATCTGGCTTTTAAGCATATTCAGCTCAGGAGCTAGTCTCTGTGTCCGTAGGGTACAGTGAGTTTGTCAGAGCTTTTTTCTGGAAACAGCTGCCTGTTTCTGCTGGAAAACAGGTTGATGAGAGCTTTAAGACCGAACCAGAACAGAAAGGTTGCAGGTCATCTAAACAAAACAGTGAGTTGGAAGACACTGAAATGCCCCACAGGGCTGAGAGAGACTACAGACTCTGGAAATATTTCTCTGTGGGCTGTGATTCCTTAGCTGTGTTTACAGTTTTACAAAGTGTTCCTGAGCCCATGTAGTAATCTCCTTTAACCAATCCTGTGTTTGACAAACTGTCGAACCTCGCTTGTGAACGACTGAGTCTTTCCAGGATGAACCTTTCATACCCAATCATGATACTATCACCTGTTACCAATGAACCTGTTTACCTGTGGAATGATCCAAACAGGTGTTTTTGGATCAGTCCACAACTTCCACAGTCTTTTTCTGCTCCTGTCCTCAACTTGTTTGAAACATGTTGCTGCCATCAAATTCAGAAAAAAACCTGATATTTACATCAATCAAAGAGGTTAATGAGGCAAAACATTAAATATACTCAACTGAAAACAGTACAAACACAGTATGTGTCAAGAGGGATTAGCAAATAATCACATTCTGTTCTGTCAAACTTTTTTGCAGTCGGGGTTTTACAAGTGGTCCTTGTTATATTATACAAAGTTATCTGAGCCATTGGTAATTTAATAAAAATAAATTAGAGCAGCTTTAAGTAAAAACCTTGACCTCTTAGTGTTAAAAACACATGGGCAGCAAATATGGCTGACATGCTGTTTGGTACAGATGATATTAAGGCATGTTCAGACTGATTGTGTTTTTTGTGATCTGGGGTTTTCTTCTGTGCCACTGAGGAAAAAATCATGGACACATAGGTAATCTGGGGTTTTCTTTCACTGAGGAAAAAAAAAAAATAAGAAGAGGGATATGATAACTGCAACACTGTGGTAACACAGTCAGTGTTAGAGAGCTCAAGGAAGCAAATCAGACATAATGCAGAGAAAAACCTCAGTTCTCAGGGTCACAGACACCACTGATCCACACGGTTATCAAATATTATTTTGTGCAGGTGCTGTTTACAAGGTCTGAGCACATGAAACACTTAAGAGTCTCATCATTCCACTTCAGTGAACACCTCTTGCTCAGGCTGCCGGTCAATGTCACTGAATTCAGTAAAACTTCTGTTTTGACAATCTCCCTTGTATCTCATGTACTGCATTTTGCCAAGGTTGCATGGTATCTGCTGTGGAATGACAACTAGCCAGGATGCTCTCAGCTTCACCTCTTGGGGGGGTGAATCTGCTTTCCACTTTGAGCAAATTGATGATACAGGATATGGGCAAAGAAATTCCACAGAGTGATCGGATCGGACCAGACGTGCTTCCCTGCTTCTTTGGTTAACGATTACAAAAAAGTACTGCAGCAACTCGCACTGCCATAGCAGCGGGGTGAAGCAGAAAATAAAAGATGCATGCCTCTGTCTGATGGGCTAAAAAGCAAAGGCAGTGCTCACCTGGGGATATAAAAAAGTAAATTATTGAAGACACGATTGCACAATGCGAGTGAGCAAACAAGCATCAGATAATCACTGCTGCTCTGAGGACGCCAGAGTCAACAAGACTCATGTCAATTATTGCTGGCATGAGGTTCAGCAGAACAGAACTGAAATGATAGTCTGGCCAATTGTCATGGGTAAATTACGCCTCCCTCATAATTGCAAGTGAGCTTTAATGTTTTTTAACCAGGTTGTTTTTTAATCATTAAACCACAAATAATCATGAGGAGCATAATTGAATCCCTCATACTTTATGCCATTACTGTTATTGGCGATGTGAGATAATCAACCTGCAGCCCCAACGTGGTCGTTAGTCTAGAAGTTTAGAAAAGGAAATTGAACATTTTTTGACTAGCCATGTGAAGTGCTTATTTTCAGTCATTGGTGTGTTGAGAAATTTCAGGATAAGAGAGGATTATCTCTGTAACACACCAGGGGCATTATAGTGTGGGGAGAAGTGGAATTAACGTCCCAGGGGCCCCACATGAGGAAGGCCCTGAAGAAGCTATTTTTTGTGTTGCGTCCAGGCCTCCAACAGGGACAAAAATAGTTTGTTTCCAGACACGATAATTGTGCTGATGTTGATGACTGGAAAGCTTTTAGGAAATAATGTCTTTTCAAATAACAAAAAGCGAAGTTAGCCTTTAATGCCCACCGGATGTGGCCGTGTTCTGGCTGGTTCCTTTCTCTGCTACACTATTTTTATGCTGCAGGTCTATGTGATGCTTTAAATTTAATATAGAGTAGTATATATATATATATATGCTTATACATACTGTTTATGTCTTCTTGAAGGCCTGTGAAGCAGAATAGGGAATACTTTAGTTTTCACTACACAAAAAATACAGAAATGAGTTTAAGACACGATGCTGTTGTTTGGTAATTAAAACAAGTAAAGTAAATGTGGCTGCTGAAGAAGAGGTTGCTTGAAGAAAGTCCTTCTAGTTAACATTTGAACCATAATGCAGATGTGACAGCATAACGAGATACATCATCCAGTGAACATCTGGGGTCAGGCGGCTGAAGAAAAGACAAGTGTGAGGTTAGCTGAGGTAACGCCTTCCAGCACCGGTTTGAAAATGACTCGAATTGAACAGCTAAGCTTGAGTCATAGCAAGCCATCATTACTTCTTTAAACCCAGGTAGCTAACCTTTTAATTGTAAACTTGCCCTCTGTTGTCACATGTGAGACAAAGTGAGCTCACAAGTTGAGGTCGTCCTTTCTCAGGAACCTTATTGCTAGAGAGACTTTTGATATTATTAATATTTCTGTATAAACCAAAATCAAATTCAGTCCGATGCCAATGTTTGCGTTGTCTTTCTAAAACATCTGTGCACGATAACAAGAGCTTGGTTAAGGGTGGGGAAATATTGTGGTTATGGAAAATAAACTATGGCTGAGGTTAGGCAAATATAACACTTGGTACAGTAATAAAAAGAACAGTAATTGCACAACTGTGAATGAACTCTGGTCTCTGCACTTAACGCCCATCCATCACCCAGAACTCAACACCCTTATTTTCTACCTCACTAAATAAAGGACACGCTACATAAATCATGAGCTGCAGAATCACCTAATGTGAATGTAATTCCTGAGATACTAGGCTGTTCTCAGTGTCTAGATCACATATGGTCGCTTTGTGTAATGTTGTCTGGACCCAAATGCAGAGAACACAGCAAATTATTACATTTCACTTTATATTTATACAATGCTATAATACTATTACTGTATTTCTTTTCTATTTAAGTCAACACAAACCAAGTAAATCTGTGGGACTGGACTGTAGGGAGCTTGGTGCCGGCATCTCCAACACTCAGCATCCAGAATCTGGAGCCACAAGGTATATGATGAGTAGCAGAACTCCTCCCCAACAACATGACTTTTGGGATCACACAGGACAATCTGGTGCATTTTGCACATTGCTGCATGAAACTGTACACTACTTTCTTTTTTGAAAATGTTGTAATATACACGTCATGTTTTGGGGTTATTTAGTTATTTTGAAAGAATCCTTGTTCTGGTGTGTTTTGTTACTTCCTGTCTTTATGCTTTTCGTGCCCTTTGACTTGTTGACTGTTTTCACCTGTGTTCCTCCGCTTCTGCTGCATTTAGTCCCTATGTTCCCCTCTTTGCTCGTTCCTCATGTCAAGAAGGATTCCCCATGTTGCCCAAGTGGTTTTGGATTTTGTCTTGTGTTTCGACGGACCAGAATGCAGCAGCTCTGCCTTTGGTCTCTGCATTTTGTGTCCTATTCCCTGTGCTCCCGCTCTCAAATTTGCACAAACTGCAACAACATATTTTTGTTTCTTAGTTTCAATGTCGGTTTTTCAATTTTATATTGGTGTGTCTTTTATCTTTTTTAAAAATTTTTATTACTATATATATTGTTATGCATTATAATACCAAGACAGATTCCTTGCACGTGAAAGCCTATAAACCTGCTTCTGATTCAGCTTCAGATTCAGCACCCTGGCCAGTGGTCGCGTCACTGAGAGCTGAACAGCCATGAAGGAAACTAGAAAGTTTCTAGTGTTGTTTCTCAAAGAAAAAGCTCAGTGAGTCACAAAGTAGCTGTACAGTATGTACAAGAGGGCTGAAGTGTCACAGACAGTATCGGATTTTTCTTGAGTAATATTTGCTCACTTGTGATATAAACACTAATAACAATGACAGATGCATGTGATTACCTGAGGATTCAGTTGCTGAAAGAGACTGATGCATTAAGGGGCAGATAGGACCCACTGAGACAGCATTTGCACATGGCCCAGAGCCCTGCATCACACTCTCACATATGAATTCTGAAGTTCTACACTTGATTCAACATCTTACATGACGAATAATATTCAAACCATTATAGCAGGAAATGTCTGGAAAATGGGCCTATTGCTTTTTTCCATACGTTACCTCCAGCAGAGAAGCAAATGTTGCCTTCATTCTGTCTGCTCAGTGATCATGATCATCGCTGCACTTCAGAACAAAGCTCATTTAGTTACAGATTAACATTCTCTGTAATGCTCACACTGACTCTCGGTGAATACAGACGACAAAAGCTCCCATAAAATAGCAAGATCTGGCAGATGTTTGTAGGAAAAATATTGTAGCTGGAAAGGGATCAGTTCATCCTGAGACCATAAAACTTTGATGTTGCAGCCGTAAACCTTGGCTATTTAGTATCAGTCATTTCTGCTGAACCTCGACTTTTTTCCCTTGGAATCTGAAAAGCCGCTTGGTGCATCTTGAAAGTGCATGAATAGATGCTAAAGCAATTAAAACTGTGAGATGAAATCATCTCCACTCAAATGTTGTGCTCTATTCCCTTGTCAAGGAAACACGGCCTCTCTGCAGTAATCCAGCGTTAATAGGACGGGTTCAACCAGAGTGTCAAGAGCAGCCAAAAGCTGGGGATTTTCAGAGCTGTCTGACAACTAACCCACTTCCAAAAACCACTCCATAAGCATTGGGATAATGAAGCTTATACTCCAGCCAGGAAGTATGGCGCTGCAGCAGAGTGAGAAAAACAAATAAAAACACTTACTGCTATGTTATAATTAGAGCTTGGGGTTCATGGAGTGTTGTTTTTTTATGTACACAAGCGGTGGATAAGGGAATACACTGTAACACTGAGTGTATGACAAGCTGTTTCTACCATGGCCTTGGAGTTAGACTGTGTGTGTGTGTGTGTGTGTGTGGAACACTGAAGCACAGTTTCTGCTACATAGAGTTTGATAATGTAATGAGTGCCACATAGTGTTCAAACATGTTAAAATAATACAATAATTTGTTCCTCTAGATGGGTAAAATGTCATTATAATGAATTTTATTATATAATAGGTTGAACAATATATTGAGTAATATTTTTCAAAACTCACTACAATAATATTTGCCATAGTTTAAATAACTCATACGAAGGAGACATATGTGCTGAGTAGTTTATCATTTTATTATTTAATAAATGTAATCATTACCAATGATTAAATCAATATATTATCAATTTAAAATACATAATATATATTTCACCTGTAGTTATTTTTCAGTATTATCTGTTATGTTTAGATCCAAATGTAAATATTAGAAAGAATTAAAATGTGCCTTAAAATATTCAGACTGTACATTTTTTTTAAATTTTCATTTTAGTTCGATTGAATTTATTTTCTTTTTCATTGTGTTTTTGAATATTGTTCAAACGCATTTCTTTGCCTTGTTGAAACAGCACATTAAATGGACCAGATTGAAAGGTGCTATAAAAATGATTAATCATTTTCTAAATGCATTTGCAGTCATTTAACTTGGTTACCTGTGAATTGACTGCTTATATAGTATGAAGCATTTATATCACCATGGTTATGTAGAGTTCATCTTGTTCACTGATACAATATGTAGAACAGTAGTTAAACTCAAGTGCACCTATGAGTGAAGTGTCCTGATACAATGATTTAACAATTTAACCAACTACCTTCGCTATTCAGAAATTGTTTAATTGCCATAAAACAACATTCACAATCAACATTCAAAGAGCACAGAGACTTTATGAACGACTTGTGTCTTTCTAGATCCCCTGCAATCCAAAATCATTTCGTCTCAACCATTTCCTTTTTGCAGTGACGGAGGTTAAATCATTTACCTCACCACGAGAAAGAGAAGAGAGCTCGATAAGTTAAACCCAGGTAGGTCACCTTTTAAATAACACCATGCTGACTACAGGCAGCAGGAAATAAACAGAATACAAATACAGGCAAAGCTCTGGAGTTTCAGGTCTCACTCAAGAACAGGCTGTTTGAAATGTCCCCTTTTTGTCTGCTTTTCCTGAGAAAGTATTGCACTGGGCCTGGACCTTTAAGCTGATCAAATCAATATTAGATCAATTCTATGATATGACATGCTTGAAAACTAGATTGAAAGTTATCATAAGTGAGTAACAAAGTATTCAGTCGTCATAAAACTTTTCACAGACAGTTTTAGCACTAAGGAAAGTGAGATTAATTACACATGCGGCCCAAGTGGTCTTGGGTTTTTAGGAAAGACACCAGATGAAGAGAAACACTGACCATGGCCAAAATACAGTGTCAGGCTGTGAAAACTTTTTTTCTTTTAATTATCAGGATTAATAGGAATTGTATCTGGCTGTAAACGAGATAATACATTGACAGAATGTCTAACGAACAAAGCCAAATCTTCACCAAATTATGTCTAACAACTGGCAATTGCAAAGCAAGGACAGAAAAAAGCGTGGACAAACATGATGATTGTGAGGTGAGATTGAAAAAGAATTGTGCTCCTCCTGTAACATCATCAATATGCCAACTTCTTGAAAAAGCTTTAAATGTGCAGGGAGGCATGGCCCACTGTTATGTATAGAAAAAAAAGAAAAAAACCTATGCATGCACACAAATTAACTTATTCTCTTAAATGTTCTCAAATGAATAATTTGTGTGCACACATTAACTGAACATTAGAAACAATACTGTTAATATATGCTTAAGGTTATAATCCTTATGAATTAGGTCTTGATTGATTTGGTGACGTCCACTGGTGGTAATAGCAAGTGAGTAATATGTTTTATTACATGAGAATCATAAGGATTATAAGGAATACACAACTTTGCTTAAAGGGCAAGATTTGAATTATATCCATGTATTTATGCATTAAATCCAAATTGCAAATGTGGAGCTAACTGATTGCTGAAAGAAACATTTAAAAAAGTGTCAAGTGGCTGTTTAGAACAAATGTAATGAAAACAATAATGTAACAATTTATAAGAAAGAATGAATTCAGTATATGTAGGCACTCAAAAATCACTAATTTGTGCACTTGTAATTAGAGAACACAAATTGAATAATCGGAGAGCGTGAGCTACTTAAATCAAGAGCACACGCAAAGAAAAAAAAAAGAATTTAAAAACACGGCTCCAGATTCTGCCAGGCCGTAGATATCCTTTTCCACGAGCTATGAAACACTGCCTTCTGTAAACAGGTGAGGATTCAACGTTTGCTCACCAACACCAGCTGTCAGTGAACGTAGCTTTCTCTGTTCTAACTCAACCGCACCTTTGGCTTGGACGGATCCATCCTCGTCACATTGTTGAGCGACGTCACTTCAAGACACTGGAGTGAAGTAAAGGACAGCCTTGTCCATCCACCCTGAGCTATTACAGACACAACAATTAAGGCTGGGAATTAATCAGTGTATAGGCAGCAGGGTACTTTTGATAATTTGTATATGACGGGGCACCAGTAGAATATTCACTGAAATAAATTAACACTATTTGACCTCAATCTTCTTAACTTCACTTGAGTTAGGAAACACTTTAATCACTTAAATTAATTGGTTTCTAACTATGTTCATAATGAGAAGAATGTAGAGGCTTAATGGAGTGAATGGCTTGAATAGGGCCGGTTCCAACAGGGTTTGAGCTTTACATGCCTCACAGACAAGAGGGCAGCCTCTGCTGACCAGCCCATTTATTTCTTTAGAGATAGCCCTCTTTGATGTCAATATACAGAAATACTTGATACCACTGGTGCAGCTGGCATTCTCTGCACTTCAATCTTCATGTATCATTGTGGGGAAAAAAAAGTTTCAAATTGATTACTCCCAATTTCCTACTCATTTATTACAGGCAAGACTTAATAGACACTAGGACAAAATATATTCTACATTACAGTTATGTCACTTCAGGATGAAAACACCTTGACTTTTTGGGCTATATTTTCATGCAGGCACATTTTTCCTGTGGTTCTTTGATCGCCTGTGCTGGTGTATGTTGGTGGTTTTGCCGAGGGTATGCCTTCAACAATTCTGGTGTCAAGACTGGCTGCGCTTCATGCTGTCTGCCTTCTCAGGGTGAGGTAAGCAGCACAATGCGCACAGCACATCCATGATCTGACACTTTCATCACTTTAATTGGTGGACGTGTCGCCTGCATAAACCTCTCCGAAATGACAAAACACCCATTTGCAGAGCAGCCGAGTGCTCCTCACGTGTGCTATGGCCCCAGGCATGGGGCTACAAGAATGAGCATGCAAATGCTCATATAGCAGGGAAAGTTTACACATCTGCATCGCTAAATAAATCAGACAACAAAATACCTGGTTTGGAATTGCCCTTTGAAACACGTCAGAGACACCCCAGTTGACGTCATAATTTGCCTGTGCCTTCCAAAACCTTTTGTTACTTTTATGAAGTGACAGGTCTATGGTTAAGGTTGGACTAGGTTTAGGATTAAAATTAGTTGGAAATGGGAAATGAGCAGCAGTATGATGTCACCTGACTTCCTTCTTTGCTCTCATTGTAAGTGCTACGGCTGCAAGCGAGCTTTGTCACTTTAACCTAAATGCATGTTGTTTTAGGGCACTTGTTGCAATGACTGATGCTGATGCTTTTCTTGGGAGGACAGTCTTGCATTACTGTGAGCATCTGTGCGACGTAAATTTAGTCATTTGCTCATGTGCGCAATGGTCAGAGTGGACTGCCCATGTGCGGCCCAAAATTTATGACAGCACCGACAAACATGTATGAGCACACACGTGTATACTGACACTCGATGTAATATGAACAGAACTGCATCTGTTTTAGTCTTTCAAATGAACCAAACAAATCTGATAGAGCTAATGAATGGATTCTACTGCAGCTAATCTGTGTTTTTACTGCTAGTTTATATCCAAAGCAGCCGAGACAGACTTTCACCATGATGAATCCTGCAGCTCTGATCCCATTTTGAATCAGTTGTGGGCTCAGCATCCACACTAAACCCCCAATAATTCAGGTACAAATAAGTTTACAAATTTGTTAGTCATTTGAATTCTCACATTTTACAGGGCCTGCTCACAGAAAGGCCACACGCTTGACCTGGTTCTCTCAAAGGGTCTGAATATTACAGTTACATCTATTCTAGGTATTGTAATTTCAGACCACTTCTGCATATTTTTTTTTATATGACCTGACTCCCTAAGCACGACAATGCAGTCTGAAGCACAAATAAGTGTTTAATCCATGAAAGTGCAATCAGTATGTTTATCAGTCAACAGGCTGACATGGCGCCCCTCATTTGATGCCATGGTGGATAACTTGAACTGTGCTCTTGGTCAAATTATTGACAGCATTGCAGCCACAAAAATCAAAGCTATATCTGTAACACAGTACAGCAACATTTTTAAATCATTTATTCCACTGTCTGTTCTATGACATGTTAGATATTGTAAACAGTTCTTTACAATCAGGAGTGTTCCCCTCTTCCTACAAAGATGCTATTACAGTAATACTGAAAAAAAAACTACTTTGTCAGGAGGAGAGAGAACATAAAGTAGCACAATGCAAGTTCCATAATTCCACATGCAGATGTAAAGTAATAATAATAATGACAATAATGGTAGTAGTAGGTGTTGAGCAGGAACATGGGGGGCAATCACTGATCCAGACTCTACAGCTCCAGAGGCAGAAAGACCTGAAGGAAGCGTCAGGAGGAGAAAGGGGATGAGAAAGCAGGAATCAGTAACATGCACGATGGGATAAGAATGCAGAGAGAGGGAGAGGAGGAGAGAGGAGCTCAGTGCATCATGGGAAACTGATTTTAATCGATGTACAAAATTTCAGTTTAAAAAGTAAAAAACATACCTGTCCACAAGGAATGCAAAACTAATGTAAGAAGATCTACTGCATGACTTCTTAAAATTATTTTCATGAGAATCAATATTCTCTTGCAACTGCACCCTATATTAACACTGATGGAGATTAAATGTGGTGAGTGGTCTCATTTCATTAAGTATTTCTGCTTTACTGATTATAACGGTGCTTCCCAAAAGACAGAAATAAGCAATCATCATCCTGGATAGACCCAGTGTTCCAGAGGCAAAGTTGGCACTCCAGTGTAGTTAGCAGCAGATTGGCCTCAGACCATCGACCGCTCTGTTCCTTTATTGATGAGAGGATGATCTGGGGGGTCTATGCTATCTGTAGTCTACCTGCTTGATTGGTTCCCTCGTAGACAGAGATCAATGACCGTCTTTGATGGTTCAGAGATTACACAGGTGTAACAGAGACACCACTCATTTCAACTTTTCTCCAGACTTGGAAATGATGTGAATATTTAAAATTGAGTGCTTTGAGGGGAGAGTGCAGGGTCAGGCTTTAAAACAAGTGGACTGAAGATTTACTGTATTTCCGTCCAGGAAATGATGCTGTGGTCATGGCTCATGAACTCATAAAAAGATGCAGCTCTTTCTGCTGTTTTACAGGGACTGATTTTCACTGCTCAACAAAAAAAAGGCCACTGGCCACTGTTCAACCTTGAGCTAATGGAAGGTAATGCACACTGTTTTAACCTCTCACAGTAAAACCACAGCGTCGTTGTTAACGCTCCCACCTCAGCTAACTGAGCCAAGCATTCCCGATGACGACACATTGGTACTCTGGATGACTCGTGCAATCCTGCTAAGCCTAATGACCTTTGATACTATTTGAGAGCTAATCCTCTTTTGCAACATCTTCATGAAAACTGCCATTGTGCACATCAGTTTCCAATTAAAGGGGTAAAAATAGAAGCAGACACGTCTATTTTAGGGGGAGCACATTACTCATTCACACTTAAATTTCTATCCCCTGTCAGCTTCCTCGACAGAGCATTGCTTTGGCGAAGACATGACTTGACAAATCAAGAAATGCAAAACTCTCTTGGATTAACAAAGAAGAACGAGTAAGGTAAGGCTTGCAGTTTGTATTTGACAATGTGAAAAAAAAATCCACAGCACTTTTTTTCAGTGAACAGTTTTCAGACATTGCTCATTTTTTCGCTCCTACAAGGCCCTTGCCTTGTTTAAACACAGTTCAGAGAGCCTTGATGGCAGGGATACCCATAAGAGATGGCATGTCAGGGTGAGGAATAGGCTAACTAATGAGGACTCTCATAATCCTTTAGCTCGAGCCTAATGGGGCATTTAAAGGAAGACAATGCATCTTCTGGCACATAACCCCACTCTTCCTTACACTCTCATTTGTAGGAAATCATGTTACAAGGGGAGCACAATTAGCTAAAGCAGTGATAAAGAGCCGCAGAGCTTTTTTTACTAAAATAATATTGCATTTCAGAGCATGCATTAATCAGTAACGCTCCTACGTTATAAGACTTACAGGCATAACTCACCCGTTTGAATCCATTCAGTATGATGATGGAATGTGCTACATCTCAGGTGGGCACGGTCCACATTTTTCTTCAAATAATTTCATCACGAATTGTATTCATTGTCAGAGAACTTTAATGTGAGTTTAATGAAATCATTTGTTTTTCTTCACTGCAGTAGGCTCATATCTGCAGTGTAATGTGATTGATAATAAGTTCCATTGCGGCCGTGACTAACGGTAGCCCATCCATCGGGCTTTCTGTGCTCGGTGTTAAGGTCCTGCTTCCTGGCCGCCAGCCCGGACTGAAACGATCCGCTTTCACCCTGAGGAGATGTTACAGTCACAAGGCTGGGATCTCCCGACTTCCCGGCTAATGCCCCCCTGCTGTCCTCTGTCTTTCTATTAAAATACTATGACCTCATCCCTGGTAGATCCATGTGCGCGCCCTCTGTGTGTTCAGTCAATGAATATGTATGCCAGTGAATAATAACAGGAAAATCGTTGTCAAATCGCTGCTGGCTGTCTCAGCTGTGGCGCCTGTATAAAAACTCGAGCTGCAGCCTTTCCTTTTCTTTGTCCTGCATATTATTCTTCTTGTTAAAGACTAATCCTTCGAGCAGTAAAGTCATGAATCCCCTGGATCACGTATTTGTAGACCAAGGTGACCAGGCATTTGCTGCACAGTTGCCATTCAATTGATTTTACATATCATGTTGTCCTACTATGGGAAAAGTCATTTGGAATATTTGTTTGAATCCTTAAAACACAACCTATGAAATGGCACCTTGGTTTTTAGAGGTTGCATTATTTTTATGTGCCCTATACCAAGCTGTTAATTCCAGGAATACATTTACAAAGCCCGTTGTATTTAAGCTTTAGATTAGAAGTGGAATAGTGTGTGTCATGACAAAGGCACGTCACATAAGCCTAATAGCCCTCTGCACTCTTCCATAAAGTGTGACCAACATAACAGGTTATATATATTCCTCCTGCCTCTAGCTATCTTTCAGAATAATGAGACCAGTGGTATTTCACTTTGCCTAAAGGTCAAAGTAGTTTAATTTAGACACTCTTTTTTTCCTAATGTGAGTTAGTTGGAGAAAATGAATCCAACAGATACTGCATGCGTTTCCACCCACGTGAATCCCAGATGCATTATTGCAGCTAGATGTTCACCTGAGTGGGCTGTTGAGCAACATTTGGCAACCTTTTGCACTAAATGACTGCTTGTTAACACAGGAAGAGCAACAGAGGGAGGTGAGAAGTTCAGTATGCAAACTTGATGGAGCCGGCTAAACCCGGTGAGGGCTGTCCATCCAGCGTACTGTCTTCAGAGGGGAGTGTGTTGTGCTTCATCTGCAGGTTGCTCTAACAGAAATCATCATGACCAACCAAGGACAGTTCTGGTTTATTACAACTTATTTTTCGTATTTCTGACCATCATTTTTATCATTCATCAAGTAATTCATCAAGATCTGGGATCATGGCTCCAAATGATGATGAGGCAAGAAACAAGCCAGCAATTTATCTAGATTATGTAAACCACTTTGTTTGGAGGGCAAACCAAAAGTGAGTCATCACAGCTTCGTTAGATTCACCAGAGAAATAAAAACACTTTAACATCCTACTGAGGACTAAGGCTACTGACGCTGTGAAGCTCTGTGGGCTGGAGTGAGACATCTACGAATGGAAGCTGGCCAGTATATATGTGCGCAGGGTGACACCAAAGCCCTTGAAAAGCTGACTGCATTGACCAGAAGGTCCATTTATACTCGCTGTCAGGTCTGTAAATGCAACAATAAGTTGGACAAGACAGCACTGTTCTTTCAAAGTCTTTGATGACCTGGAGTAGCTCTCTCTTAGAGTTCATGAGGACTGATGCATATTCTGGGGGAAGGAGACAAATGGTTAGATCAGTCAGTGATATTATGGTTGACTCATATAGTTCAAGCCCCTTTCATTCCCAATCATGATACTATCACCTGTTACCAATGAACCTGTTTACCTGTGGACTGATCCAAACAGTGGTTTTTGGATCAGTCCACAACTTTCACAGTCTTTTTGTTGCTCTTGTCCCAACTTCTTTGAAATGTTTGAATTACATGGTGGCATGTTTACAACCTGTCTCATCACCGGATCGCTCGTGCCCGTTACCCCACTGGACCTATTTTTCACAACGTTGCTTTGTTCAAAGATCTCAGCATTTACTTGAACTGAGTACAATGTCACCATAAAATTGAGGGAAATTATGAAAATTCATCGGTGAATACAATGTTACTATGACTGATAGGAATAGTGTCCAAAACTATGAAAATAAGAGCCAAAATTCCAAAAATGGAATAATACTTTGGCTGCTTCATCATCTGTCAAACCCTGGAAAATCCCTCACTCCAAACATGAATCACAGTACATGGAGCCATCCTAAAATCACTTGTTTCTCCTCTGCTCATTTGTGAAAAGCGCCAGCTGCGAGACACCCAGGGGTAACTACTGCTGCTGTCTGTGTCACAGTACTATGGTGGAAAAAAGAGAAACAACTCTTGATACTTGCTGTCACCTTCATGTGGCGCCTCTGGAGAGGGTGATTAAGGCAGCCTCCAAACGGGCTGTGTTTTGTGCGGCTGGAACATCACCCAACAGGCTTGATGAGAGAAGAGGCCAGCAGGTCCATGGCCGCGTGGATATTGTGTCTTCATTATAAACCACACAGAGCTCGGGGGGCAGCATTGTTTAGGGAGGCAGCAAGCGTCTCTTAAGGCTAATCCGCAGCAGCACCAGCAGGAGTCGACTATCTGGGCAACACATCCGTGCATTCTCCTGTTACACACCAGTCGTCTTCAGTGAGGTGGAGATGAGGAGACATTGATAATGAAACTAAAAAGAAACCAATATCTACCTCTAGGGATTACAAATCTTCTTTGAAACATACAGTTAGTGACCTGGAGGATGAAAGTTGGGATACTGCTTAACACACCACAGCTCAGCATTTCTAAGCTCTCAGCAAGCTGGCTGCTAATTAAAGTCTTAATATCAGTCACTCAAGTTACTCAACATCTTGATGAAAGGTGTATTTTGTTTTTATCTGAGTACAAAGTTCGTTGTTCGGGAAAACTGCTTGTTAAGAAAATGCATGAGGATTTAATGGATGCTGCTGTCCTGCCCATGCAGTGATGACAGCGCAAATTCCCTCTGAAATAAACTTTTAAAGTTGATTAGTGCACGAAAAGAAGCTGTGTTTCTTGCAGGGGTATGTGGCGCTTCAGAGGAGTCTCGATAAGGCCGGAACAGAAATGCAAAGCAAAATGCCTCAGGCCACAGTACGTTTTTGAATGATGCAATTAACTATCTCTTAATTCATGTATATGTTATGACTCGAAAAACCAATCAGGTCAATTATAGCCACTGGCCAGGAAAAAATAGTTTAAGTGAGGTTGTGCATTTCTGTTCCTTAGCTGATGTGCTTCAGTGTAATTATGATAAATCAAATGGAAAAGTGAATGATACACAGTTGTGTTTGCCTTTAGCCCCTGATGTTCAGAAGTCATTCACACATCTTCTTAATTGCAGTGTTGTGTTGAAATAGGAAAGGGACAAACACAAAGTGACAAAGTGTTAATGCAAAATTGACCATTGTCTAAAAAAAACGTTCTATACTGAAGAGCTACGACTTCTCTCAATTGGAGCTAAGCCTAAACCATGAGCACAGCCCCAGGCTGAAAACCATGACTGTATGTGGTCAGGAATTGTGCCATTCTTTGGGCTACATAGTGTGCAACTAACATTCCCATTAAGGATGGCCGGATTGACGCCTTAAGTATTGATACTGAAGATTCTAAATCTTCTTTTTGTCATCAATAGTAGCAACAACAGGATCGATACCAATAAAAGGGATCAGTCTCACATGTCATTTGTTGGCTGCTGTGGTGCACACGGGTTCAGCATCACCTCGTTAGTTTAGATGATTTACACAAAAAACATTTACCATTTAAAACTGTCTTGAACTTTAATACATGTGATGAAAAAAATGATAGAGATGGTTATGAAAATGTATTCAAAGTTTTTCTTGATAATGGTCTCATTTTCATGAACCATATTGTAACATTTGGATATCAGGCTTTTACCATCTGCACAGGCTGACTTGATTTAAGATTCTTCTTTTGGGTCTTTAAATTGTCCCTGTCTACCCTGTCACTATCCATCCCTACAATTTGGTCAAACAATGGGTGACTATGTTACTATGGTCCTGGACTGTGAAATGTTAAAACCCTTGTCTGAAGAAAAACAGCAGTAGTTGTTACAGTAAATACCCAATAATGACAAGGATTACAACTAAATGACAAAGTCCTCTAACTGCTGTCGGACTTATGACCCTTCTCCATCAAAAGCAAGAGGAGGAAATTGTGTGACACGATCATATTCACAAAGAATCAGGAGTTTGGGCAGAACATCTGATGTTCAGAGGACGCACCGCTGTTCGTTTCCCATTACAATGTGAGATTGACCTTAAATTCAGCAAATGTGTTATTTTCACCATGCTTGAAACAAAACAGAACAGGCTATGGTAAATCAGAACAAATAACAACTCTATTTGAGCTGCTCATAGTAAGAGATGCAATTCACCGGGTTTTGTGATATCACACAGGCCGGTTAAGGGGAAGGATGATGAGAGAGAAGTAATATGCGAATCTCATATTTCTCCCCCTCAGCAATTTACACTGACTTTCCCTCTCAGTCACAGAAAGCAGTGTGCCATCTATATAAGCAGTAATAACCTTGAACATATCTTTTGCTTTATTAATACAGCTCAGTCAGGACTAAGCTTATTTGAGGCAGAGCCAGCGACTGATTACCTTGTCAGGGAACCTCGGCTCAGCAGTCGCGGCATGTGGGAACTTTAAAGGCATACAGTATGTATGCCTCCTGTATATTCCACACAAAATGTCAACTAAGTCCTGGACTTTTCAGTCATAAGCATGGAGTATTATAACTGGAATATTTGAGTTTGTTGTTAGCCATTTGCTGAATTGTTGGTTTGTGCAACAAACCAAGAGAAAGCTATCCCCACACCTTTGTGTCAGATTGTTGGGATTGTTGTGTTGGTACTGATACGCAGGTTTGCCAGAGGATTATTCCTGTGGATTTTGGTGACATCCTGACCTTTCCATTAGTGTCACAGGTCACAGTTTCCCCTTGATCAACACTTGTGTCCACAGAAAGACACATCACATCAGGCTATAGGCATGATTTCCAGTGTGCTGTGAAAATTCATGATCCTCTTTTTTGTGGTTCCTCTTGCACCGTCATCTGGCTAAATTTTCTACAATAGAAGTATCTAACTTTAATGTGCAGGTTGTCATTAAATTTACTGGGCAGATTCATTCCCTCCAGAGATGTTCAGTACATGAACAAACACATTCTTAATAGTGATTCCTTAAGCTGAACCAAACACACTGAATCATTAGTGTCACTAACCAAATAAGCAGCTTTTAGCATTGACACTCTCCTCTCAAGTTCACTCTCCATCGTCAGTTCAGCTGTCTATACAGTGTGTTACTTCCAGGTTAAAACTTAATGAAAGACTGTAAAAGCCACATAAACAATCATGATGTGATAAATCTGTTACTAACTGAGCTACTAACCCTATAGATAGTGCTTATATCGGCCCAGCTTTTAGTACCAGTTCAAACCAGAAACAGACTGAGCTGAAGACTGTCAGGTGCAGCACTTTAACATTAAGGTGTTTTTCACTTCACTTCACTTCAATGACCTTGCAACCGGAGTCGGTGGAATTTCAGTACAGCATGGTGAGCAACAGTGAGTACACAGTGTCAGCAGTACAACATATATATCTTGTATCATAATGCAGGGAGCAGAGTGCGTTTTGAGTGCACAGCGGCGTTTTGGTCGACAAAGACCTGTAGCACAGAGGCTGAAACAGATTTGGTTTAGCAGGTTAGGATGGGTCAGTTGATGGGAGTCTATGATTTGGGGGGATAAGTTGACAATGTGCTGGTTTTTTTTGTTGTTTTTTTGTTTTTTTCCAATGTGAGTGTCCAGGCTGCTGTACCAAACTAGTTTAGAGAAGATACTTTCAGTGATGGCTGAACTGTAGGAGGATTCTGTGTTTCACTTTAAATTTCATGAGTTGTCTGTGAAAGAGCAGTCTCTGCTGGGAATCTTTGGTGATATGATCTGAGTAAATATTCCATTTGAGTCTATTGCTTATGTGTGTGCCAAGAAATTCAGATGAGTCTGTGATGGTGCTGGGTTCACCTGAGCTATACTGTATGTGGGAGATTTGAGTGGGGCACGGTGCCGGAAATCAGTGATGAGTGCCTTGGTTTCGGATGTGTCGCGCAGGAGGTTGATGTTGCGGCACCAACTGACTATTTGGGATACTTCTTGTAACTTTCTTTGTTATTTTAGCAACATGAAGCCTATTATGGTTGTATACTCAGCATACTTAAGGAGGGTTACTGACCTGTGCTGGCATGTGAAATGTGTGATCGTGTTTAAGGAGAAGAGCCAAGGTGATAGGATACAGCCCTGAGGGGAATCAATAACCACTTGGTTGAGGTTGTTATGGTTAATGTTGATTCTCTGTAGTAAACTGGGAAGGTGTCCTGTGTCAAAGCTACACCATTTGTTGACCCATCCAACCACACCGACCTCCTCCAGGTCATGCAGTTTTGAGGCTTTATAAAAATGTCACACTACTTTCAGTTTTTAAAGTTCTACCTCAAGCTTTTATTCATTGTGTCAGAGTTTTTCCCACTGTGAGAGAAAGCTGTAAACACTTTTACCTTTAGACATGTTCCCATTTTTTTTGTAAAAACTAGTCTGCGCTATTTGACATTACAACATTAAGTTTGCAAAACCGTTTGCAGTTTAGCAATGGCATCTTTCTACATAAGACCAGTTTTCCCTTCTGTTGGCACTTTAAAGGTTTGGGAGCCATAACCTTGCAGCTTGGAAAGTTCCAGTCCTCTGAGGAGCAGAGGGGCCGATCAGGTGTGTCACTATGACAGCAGAGTATGAGTGGCTGCCGCTGCTGCCCTTTATTAGTGATACCTCGAAATAGAGTAGCACTGAAATCATGTCGGTGCTGACCTTCACCTTGACCAGAAACACACACAGATATTATTAAGTTCTGTAGGAAGAGGGATGGTGCACTGTGGAAGCGCTGTGGCACAGAACTCAGGTGAAATATTTCCTCCATCAAAATCGCCATACTTTACTGAGAATATGTTCTCACATGTTCCGTTCTTGACATTGTTAGCATACCATTGGAAAGCTTATGTTGGGAACACTTAGTTGTTTATGGACTGAATGATTTCTCCTATCCTTCCTTCACAACAAAACTATCACGCTGACACTGAACAAAGTGGACAAACCATCCACTCCCAGGAAGGAGTTGCAAGACGTGGAGATCTATGAGAGAGATCTGGTGAGATTCATAGGGCCCAAACGGACACAAAGCAAATGACAACCAAGATGTCCACACTTGAAAACTCTGATCTTGTTTCCATTTTTAGCCCATGTTGGAATTAAGATAAATGAATTGCTGTACTTTACAACCATGGTAGTAACGACTAAGGAAGGACTTCATTAAAAAATAAAATTAATCCCCTCAAACCCAGTTTGAGCTGTTGAATTACCACTGCATGGTCTCTTTCTGCCGTGCGTAGTTAGTCTTCCTCCAATCAAAACTAGAGATAACGTTTCGTCACAGTAGTATTTTATTATGTTGAAAGAAGGGTTGTGCAATCTCCACTCATATAACAGTAGGGCTAGAAAACATTTTTTCCTCCCCAGCTATGTAATAAATTGTATTATTTTGAAGTTTGAGTTCTGTACTGTTAGAAAAATCATGTCTGTAGTTTTTCTTCTTCACCTGATAGTAGTGTTAATTTCATTTATCATATTTTTTGTACTTTCATGGGTCATGGTGGATGGCAGGTATGTCACTTTTGTACATGAACTTTAGGTGAAACAATTCCAAGTTTCATCATCTCCAGCACTGCAGCTCTAAGTTGGCCAAACCACCTGCATTACAGCTCATGACAGGGTTGATGTTGAAACAATTTCTTAAAGCCTTGAATTTCTTCATAAATATCCAGGCATCCATTATTAATACATCCATAACCTTTACCTTTACTTTGTCTTCTCACTTTGCTAAGCTCAACATTGCTCATTTGTTCCATCCTGACTTTTATCTTGTGGTTACCAGTCTTTTAATTTATCCTGTTTTGGTAGATGTTACTGTTCATTTAAGTTGTTGTCCTGGGTATTCCTTTGAAGTAGTGGAAAGGGGTCGTGTCATTTGCTGATAATTACTGTCTGCTTAATCAATTACTTTGGTTATGAGTTTGAATAAGTTTGAAGTTCTGCTACATTTGCTTTCAAATATCCTGCCTTTTTGTGCTGATTATGGTGATAACAGCGTGGGCGATGTGAGAGGGGAAGTGGGGCCATGAGCTGTAAATCCAGAAAGGACATGAGGCTGCAGAATATAGATGAGGTGGTAAACAGTTGTTGGGTCTGCCTGTAATGACAGTTTGTCATCATTTCAATGGGTGCAGCTTCAAGCACACGCAGCTAAAATGACAAATTTTATGAAGCTTTGAGTTTGAAAATTGGTCAGACTGAATGACGCGAGAAGCGGCCGCCCAGAGCTGAGGGCTGAGGATGCGGATCTTAAACAGTATCAAAGAGCGAGGGGGCTCATGGAAAATCTCTTGCAGAGCCAGAGAAAATTAACCTGCAACAGTCCAGTCCCTATTACTGCATCACTGGCAGAGGGTCACCATCTGGCAGAGATCTATTGCACAATTACCTGAGGCGCTGCAGTGACACTCTGCAAAATAAAGGCCCTAAGGAGGAATCATTGAGGAGCAGCTGAATCCTATAACCAGGAGTTGGTGTGAAAATACAGATGTACTCTGGCCTTTTTGAAAGCACCAATTTCACTGCTAACCTGCAGCATCAAAGCAATAATGATAAGAAAACTCACAAACCTTAAAGTATTGGCTTAGTTATTATAGAAAAAATGAATGGACCTCCATAGGCTTTAATGCATCATATCACTTACAACTCCAATTGCACATGAACATACAGTAAATCGTTAATGTACAGGTTAACAGCACTTTGAAATGTGAGCTGTACTGCATACAGATGTCGAGTTGTAAATGTAACAGGGCTGAATGGGCCTCAAGCTGTGAAGTCTCATATAGTTAATGTATGTATAGCATCATGACAAATGTGATCAGTGCACAATATGAAGCATTCAGAAATATCAGTGGAGTTAAATGTCTCTGAATCTCACTCAGCTTCTTACGGTGGTCTGACACTGTTATGATCCTGCTCAAGTGGCCAACAAGAGGGAGACAACATAGTAGACTTTTAACAAAATTATATTTTATTAAACCAAATCAAGTAAATTAAAGTGCCAACTAAGGATTATTAAGATGTGGGGTGTGGGTGTCAGTACAGCCACTGGTGTAAGTGTGCATAAGTGATGTGAATATATGTGGGTAGAAAATGGTGCAAAGCACAACAGAAAAATAAAATTAAGACAGCATACTAAAGCAAACAAATTGGTGCCTATAGGGAGAAGGGAGAGAGAGCTACTGCAGCAGCAAACAAGACAGAGAGCCAGAGTTGCACTGCAGCCAGGTTTGAATAACCTGGGAACACACCAGGTCCTCAGGTGTTCCAGGTCCCACCAGCGACCCACCTGCAGAGGGACAGCTGAATCCCACAGCCGACACCAGATGACACATGAGAGAGCACATCCACCATGATGTCATCCTTGCCTCTGATGAGCCCAACATCCAAAATGACTCATACCTCGCAGGACTCTAATTTCGAGACCTCAGAACAGGACACTGATCACCACACTCATTATCATTAACCAACACCAGCGTGCACCTCTCCAAAACTATCCTCACATGTGAAACTAAATCAGCCAATTCAGCCACTTTAACACAGTGGAGGGCTTTTGCTCATTAACATAAGTGACGATGCATTGAGGGTTTTTAACCTGTTCCAGCACCATTGGCTCACAAAGACTGTCAAACGAATCAACTTTAGCAGCTGAGCATCACCAGTGAAAATGGGAGGCCAAATCACAGACAAGCTCCACATTTGTTTGCTTATCGTCCTTCACACAATGCCTGAACTTCTGGCGGTACGCTTCAGGGACCAACTCGTATGCTTTTAACAGCCAATTTCACTGTATCGTAATCCAAATCCTCCACAGCACGTATAGCTGGAATAAGCCTCCTGAGCCCTCCCAGTGAGGACACACTGCAGAAGGTACTGAAAAAAGAATCTTGCCCAGCTAAACTTTGGCACCAAATGTAGATTAGCAGCAACATCCCCACGCGGTGCAGAACCAAGGAGAAAGCTTGCCTGCTCATTAACGAACCCTGGACTGCCCAATTTCATTTTCTCAGTGCTTTGCTGCATTTTCTGCAACTCAAGCTCCTCTTCCTGCCGAAGCTTCTCCAGCTCAAGCCTCTCCTCACCGTCCATACGTCACTCTAACTTCTCCTACTGTAAAGATACCAGCTCTTGTAGTCAAACCAGCTGTCTGTGCAACTACTGGTGCAACACACCAGCATCGCCGCGGGCTAGCTGCAGCCTCAGAAAGCTCACTTTTCTGTGACACCTCGTTCTGACATAGACAACAAAATCGCATTTCTAATCACGCTTTTTGCTGTCACAATAATGCCATAATGCTCAGCTATCTGCACCAGCTGATCATTTCTACAGTCATTTAAAAACGCCACCATAGGTGCATCAAAAAACCCCGACAAGGAAGCCATAATTACCCGTTAACAAAAACAGTAATGTGTTCACAGTCAGACACACACACTTAGGGCAAATGACAACTCAGAGAATTTCCTCTGAGCTAAATTCTGTTCCTAAAACTTGGGGGTTTACTGAGAAACTTGTCAACATTCACTAAAATCCTTCTCAGCTTTTGTAGCAGATAGAAACGGAATAAAACCATTTGTGACACGAGCCACTTCTTTTGTCACCAGCACTCTCTCCTTACTGGCAAGAGAAGAATCCCCATGTTGACACACAGCCCGATGAAGGCTTTCATTTCTTTCACTGTAACAGGTGTCCACTTACCATCTATGCTGTGGGTGGTAGTTCCCCATTTTCCAGTCATCTTGGAATCTGACAAACCTCAAACATGTCTCCCACCCACTGAGCCTTAATTAGTGGGTCAGCATATTATAATCAGGGTCTGAATCTTCTAATTCATTTCTTGATTCGATTTTGTCCTCAAAGTAATTTCTGTACTCAGCATCATTGTCACACTACACACACACACACAAGACACCCTAAAGGAAAGTTTTCTACAACAGTTTCCTCCAATGGAGAATTCTTGAATTCTAGGGCATCTAAACAGTAAGACTCACCTTCTGAACAGCACAAGACAGAAACAAACGCTTCCAAGGAACCAGAACAACACATAGTGCATCTCCCCAAAAACAGAAACCAGCATAAAACCAAAACAGGCCTGGCAACACTGCTACTGCCTAAGGCACAATACAAACTTAAAATAAATTTCATGGATGAGCCCCCATTTGTTATGACCTCGCTAAAGTGGCCACAGCAAAAGGGAGGCACACCATGGTAAAGGTTTAACAAAGTTATATGTTATTAAACTAAATTAAACTAAATCAAGATGCCAAGTAAGGATTATTTAAATATGGGGTTCAGTATAGTCACTGGTGTAAGTGTGCATAAGTGATGGATGTGGATGTGTGTGTAAGGTGCAAGACACAGAATAAAAATAAACCTAAGATGGCAAACTGAAGCAAACAAATGAGTGCCCATAGAGAGCAGGGAGAGAGAGCTATTATACAGAGTCAGACTTGCACTGCAGCCAAGCTTAAATAACCTGGGAGCACACCGGGGCCCTCGGGTGTTCCAGGTTACACTAACGACCCAGCTTGAGAGCGAACAGAGAGACAGCTGAATCACACAGCAAACACCAGATGACACAGCAGGGGTCATCGCAACATGAACACACAGTATTCTGCCCAAGCTGGAACGCTTTAGGTCATTTCACATAAGAAGTCTGTCTGTGCTGTTTTGACTGTGCTCTTTATCTCATTATAATGATGTGTACAGATTAAGAATTAAGGCCAGTGTTTTAAAGCCCCTATATCTTTTATAATTCAATCTTAATAATGATATGAATTTACCTTAATAATATCTTAAGGTAAATGAGATCTTCTACTTCATCCAAAATCATGTCAATTAGCAGCAGGAAATGCTTCTCTAATTAAACATGCAAATTTATGGAAATATTAGAAACAGCATAAAATTAGGCACACAATAATATACGAAAAAATAATTGCTGTTAGCAGTAATCACCTTAAAATGTAATCACCTCTGCAATAATGCAAGATGGAACATAATAAAAGTTAAAACTGACAACTGTTTAAGAAAAGACAAGGTTTGAAGAGTGGTGTACATTCAGGGTCATAAATTAAGGGAAAGCTGAGCCTGAGATGCTGTTAAAAAGCTTGAAAGACAAAGTTTTCTCCAAAGTAAACCTCTTTGAGGGAACACGACAGTTCTTTATGCCTCACTGGTAAGCCAGA
Source organism: Holacanthus passer (assembly GCA_025331565.1). Taxonomy (NCBI): domain Eukaryota; kingdom Metazoa; phylum Chordata; class Actinopteri; family Pomacanthidae; genus Holacanthus; species Holacanthus passer. The sequence goes on along the minus strand of JAFREQ010000041.1, from coordinate 1,657,546 downwards.
TTTGCAGAGTACGTCAGGCTGGAAATTTGTGGTCTGAAACCTTATCCTCTGCAATCTGTGTCAGTCAAATCCATTTGACAAGTGGCATTTGAGACAGAGGGCTTATTTCTTCGTTTTGCACAATCACAAAACAGCTTTGTCTGGAAGGAAATGGTTTCTGATGGGCAAGGTAGGAAAACAATATGGCTGTGCTGACAAGCCTTTATCTGGTGTCTGTCAAAATGTTTTGCAGCTAAAATACGACTGAATGCAACATGTCATCGAATAATATTGTAGGTGACAGGTTGCTGATTGGAAATATCAAGCAGATAAAGGCGAGGGCAAATTAGATTGGGTTTGAACAAATGGTCATTTACTTGCCAAATGTGTTGAATTCAATGTATAATGGAGATTAATATGTAATATAGTGTAAATAGTATAAACAGATGAGATAAGACAAGATAAGACTTTATCGGTACACAGAGCACAGAGACAGGCTGAGAGGTAAGAAAACAGATAAAGAACTATTTGAATGAAATCAATGCAAAATAAAATTAAAAAAGATAAGATTAAAAAATAAAACGGGATTAAAGATATATATGTTACTGCCCTTCGTGCAGCAATTCTGAGAGTCGTCACCCTCAGGCGAAGCTAGTATACTAAATGGGTGACTGTCCCAGGAACCAGACCCCCAGGCCACCCAAAGGCCCTCAATTCACTGCGCGTCAGTTGTCTTTTGCTAATTTGATTATTGCATTATTTCTCTCTAGCATACAGCACTTAAACTGAACACTTAATAGTCTTTCCATGGAATCCTCTTTTATTGAACCTTGATGAAACTCAGTGCTGATTTTGCTGCTGCACATTGTTCCCAGACTGTTAAAAAAAAAAAAAAAAAGTTCAACGCTCATCAGAAAGAGTGAAAATTAATGTGTCCAAACACCAGGTTTCCATCACTGCCGATCGACGCTGGAGCCGGAAAGTACTACTCCAGAGTCAGTCTGACCCAGGAATGAATGCTGATTGCACCTTTTCTCACCGAAGTCAAAAGCCAGATGTTAGTGGGTTTTCTGTCCAGTGTGGGAGGTGTATGGTAGTGCTGTAGCTAAATTTAAGGAAGTTATTCCATTAGCTATTAATTCAATGCCATGTCTGAATATAAGAATCCTGTTTACTCTTAAAACGTACAGGAAGTCCCTTTGTAATGCCAGAGCAGCCTATTACTCATCATTAAGCGAGGGAAATAAGAACAACCTCAGGTGTGTCTTCAGCACTGTAGCCAGGCTGACAGAGAGCCATGTATTCATACAGCCCTCACTAGTAACAAACTTCTTCTTTCAAACTTCTATTAGAGAAGAAATTCATCACCTCCTGCCCTCAACCATTTCAGACTTGTCTCCAAACACATAAACCTCAGAAAAACCTGTAATACCTTATATATATATATATATATATATATATATATATATATATATATATATATATATATATATATGAGGTATCTTCACCTACTAACTTCAGCAATAACGCCATCTAAACCATCAACCTGTCTCTTCGACCCTATCACAACCAGACTGCTTAAAGAAATTTTACCTTAAACAATTCTTTACTAAATATGATCAATCTGTCTTTATTAACAGGGCTATATACCACAGTCATTTAAAGAAGCTGTAATTAAACCTCTCCTTCCACTCTTGATGCAGGGGTTTTAGCCAAATATGGACCTATATCTAACCTCCCCTTACTATCTATGAGCCACAACAACATAGCTGCCATCAGTTGTGTGACTTTCTACAAAGCAGTAATTTATTTGAGAATTTTTGGTCAGGATTTAGAGTTTATCATAGCAGAGTCACAGCACTGGTGAAGGTTAGAAATAACTTACTAATTACATCAGACAGAGGACTCGTCTCTGCACTTGTCTTCTACAGTTCTACAATTTCATTTAGTAGACGCTTTTATCCAAAGCGACGTACATTCACATACCAATGGAACAGCCATCTTGCTCAAGGACACTTTGACACATAGACTGCAGGGGCCAGGGATCAAACCACCAACCTTAGGAGGGCGGTGGACAACTCCTGAGCTACAGCCGGCTTGTTCGATGTTGCATTTGACAGCACTGACCATCACATCTTCTTACAGAGACTGGAACATTAAAGGGGCCCCACTAAGCTGGTCTAAGTCCTATTCATCAGATTTATCTCAGTTTGTACATGTTAACGATGAACCCTCCATGCATGCCAAAGGTAGTCATAGAGTTCCATAAACTCCCATTGTTATGCAGATGATACCCAGCTATATCAAACTAGATGAAGCCAACCAGTTAGCTGAACTTCAAGCATGCCTTCAGGACATAAAATCCTGGACGACTTGCAATTTTCTGCTGTTAAACACATGAGCTAAAGACATGGTTAATGGAGATGGCCTTTCCCTGGCTTCCAGAGTTATCTTTAAACAGGACATGACTGTTACCTTTCATATAAGACAAACTGCAAGGACTGCCTTTTTTCACCTCTATAAAAAAACGTCCCTTAGTTATGTGGCCATAGGCCTAGACTGCTGGGAGAATTCCTCTCTCCTCTTCTCCCTCATCATCTGTATTCATTCTTATCCCATCCATTTATGTTACTAATCAGAGCTGTAGAGTCTGTGATAGCAACCTACTGCCCCCATGTTCTTGCTTAGCACACACTGCTACAATTATGATTATGATTATTATCATTATCATTATTATTATTATTATCACCCAGACCCTGGTTTCTGCCTGTTAAAAGTTTGATGATAGTTTTTCCTTTCCACTGTCACCAAGTGCTTGCTTATTGTAGGAACTGTTGAGTCTCTGTAAATAATATTATAAAGCGTGTGGTCTAGACCTGCTCTGCCCTGAGATAACTTCTGTTGTGATTCTGTGCTATATAAGTCAAATCCATCCATTATCTGTACATCTGTACGATGCACGCCGCTTAATCCTCTGCAGGGTCATGGGGGGGCCTATCCCAGCCGACTTAGGGCGAAGGCAGGGGACACCCTGGACAGGTCGCCAGTCCATCGCAGGGCACACACAGGACAAACAACAAACACACACACTCACATTCACACCTACGGACAATTTAGAATATTCAATCAACCTCAGCATGTTTTTGGACTGTGGGAGGAAAACCCACGCTGCACAGGGAGAACATGCAAACTCTGCACAGAAAGATCCCAAGCGTCCGAACCGGGACGCGAACCAGGGATCTTCTAGCTGTGAGGCGCCAGTGCTAACCACTGCACCGTGCAGCCCATTATAAGTCAAATTGAATTGAATATGTTCTTGCACTGTTCCATATTAATGACCACTTGACCACATACTGTAGATACTTGTTTGTAACCTGAGGTCCTGACTATACCTTTACTAGAACTTGATGCCATGGATGACCATGTCTTTGCAGTCAAAGCCTCAAGGCTTTAGAATAGCTTGCCAGAGGAGACCTCAAAAAGTTGTAAGCTGTTGAAACATGTCAGCAACTATTGGTATTCATGGTCCACAGACGATGAATCCTACTGATTTACCTGATTTTCCACCAGTGCCACTATGAGGTTGATATTTGTTGTATTAGGTGAAATGTCTCACAGCTATTGGACTGGTTAAAAGATTACAGTCCCCGTAAGTATTTAACTCAAAGCACCACTGTGCCCAGGTGCATCACAGAGATGCCGGCATGGCTGTATACTCTGTCTTGAGTCTTCTTAATGTTTCTTTTCACTTTCTTTAGCACCTTGTAACCTTGTTAAGAAATGTTCTATATATATACAAATTAAGATCAAAGTACAAGTTGTGTTCTGGGTCTCTTGGAATGTACAGGGCATGAACATAACATAGGCTAATGTAGGGCAGGATGTGGTGATGGGAATCCAGCTGTGCCCTCAGGCTTCCTCACATAATTCATTTATATTAAGAACAAAGATCAAATAGCTGACTGGAAAATAAAAATCAGTGTTTGGTGTCACAGGTTACCCGGCTTCACTTAGTGTCCACGCTGGAGGAAGAATGAAAACACACTGAGGAGTAGCAGTAAGTCATGAGCAACTCATACCTTCCTTTTTAAAGCCTGTGGAACCCTACTGTAGCATATGAACAAAAAAAAAAAATAACGTCATTGAAACAAAGCTTTTAATGTCCTCTTCAGCCACTTCAAAGCTGACTAATGCAAATTGATGGGTTTAATGCCATACTTAAGACCTCTGCTAGATTCCCGTGCATGGCATTTATGATTCACAATGCTCGGAGTTTCTATATTAAATGATTTTCATTCCATATGAGCTTTTTATCCATGTTGGGTAAAACCAAAGGTGATGATTTCATCTAAAGTGGAATTGCTTTACACGTCTTTAAATAACCGTCAGAAGAAGAAGAAATGATATTCCATTCGGAGTTTAAATTGAATGGCAGCAATCATTACATCAGAACAGATGACACATTTATCAAACAGTGAATATCTCGTTCTGAAATGGAGCTCTTCATTTCATGGCTATTCTTCTAAATTAGTTTTGCTTCTACATGACAGAGCTCCAGCTGCTATGAAGATGTAACTGATATTCAAGGTTTTTATTTTTTTTATTTTTTAGTCTACCCTTTAACTTGTTTTTGTGATTTTATTTAAGCATGAGAAATAAGCTCCTGAAGTCATTTTGCTCCCTGCGGCCCACAGCTCACAGCTTTGATCAGGACAGAGAAAGTACTTCTAGCTGAATTTAAACTTTAAACAAGGATAACAAGTGAGGTATTGCACTTGGTTACATGGCATTGTGGCTGGACTGGTTATTGGATTTCTGATTTCTTTTATTTCTGAGGATGCAACACTTTAACTCCGGTAACCATCTCGAGGCCCTCGGCTCTGGCAAAAGCAGCAGAGAACAGAACGTTAGTGATTCGACATGAATGTTTGCAGGCAAGTACGAAACCAGACTACTGTGAGATATCAGATTCAGGCAGTTTGCTGTCCTGCAATAATATGTTTACTTTATAAGTGACCAGTTTCTATGCAGTTAGTCTGCAGGATTTTCCCTTTATTCCCGACATGATCTTAGCCACACTAGTTGGCAATGTTGGTCAATTAGTCGACCACTCTGGGCAACACTTTGAGTAAAATGTTTCAAAAAATTCAAAAAAGAGAGCAAACATGACAAACACTACAGCCCGACTGCTAAACATCAGCACGCTGACGTTGTCATTGTGAGCACTTAGCATGCTGACATTGGCCTCATAGCAACGCTGTACCTACAGCGACTAATTACTGACTTTATTAAACTAAGACGGGAAGATGTTGATGTATTATCTGGAAAAAAAAAAAAACAACTACAAAAAAAGTCAAAAGACATTTAATTAGATGATGTTACCACTTATCCTTTATGGATAGTAGGAACACTGCGCTGAAAAAAAGCTGGAGAACATTTTCAGGATCCTACCACCACTCAGCCATGAAGTTAGAGTTATGTTGTACAAATCTGAATACAATATGCAAAGCTACAAGTCATTTTTAACCGAACTAATGGCGTAGCTTTGTGGACAGCAATGTTGGTTTGTGTGGGTTAGGTGGTTGGTTTACAACTTTGTCCAGACTGAAAAATGTCAAAACCATTGGATGGATCGCCATGACATTTTGTACCGACAGCACCAGCAACAGGTTGGCTTAATGAGGGGATTGAGGATTAGTCCTCATTACTTTGGTGATGCCCAGACTTTTCCTCCAATGCCACTATGAGGTGAACATTATTTGGTTTTGACTGAAATGTTTTCCTGTCCTTGGTCTTTGTCATGAACATACGCACACTTCAAAGCCTGGTTAAGACCATACATGGCCGGTGAATCATCACAGTGTATGCACAGTAAGTAAGTGTTACTCATTTCAGATTACCACATTGCTTTTTTTATACCACCACTAGAGGAGTAGTAAAATTGACTTACCTATAAGGTTTTATTATATGCATTTGAGAAAAAGATTAAAGTTTCAAACATATGTCTTGTGGTGTGCTAAAAAAATAATATAAAGTTGTGAAAATAATGTATTTTCCTTTCAATATAACTTACCCATGATCAGATCATAATTTCTTCCTCATATGTTCTTTTCTATTCCTGGACTCAGAGATTATTTTCACATGGCCAGTTCTCTAATGGACCAGTGGCTTTATGATGGAGTCGGCTGTGGTTGCTAGGAGACGCGTGATGCACCTCAAAGCCTCGGTGAAATATCCTCCAAAAATAAGTGCTGATTGAGAACCTTTCTTGAGTAAGAGGGAAATAATTTGCCAAAGTATTATTCTCCATGAATAGCACCTTTCTTGAATATGGATCCCAGATGTTTTGTCTATTTCCTCCTGATAAAATGTGTATTGGTTAAAGTGAGCTTTACTCTCTGACTCACAGTACAGTAACACAGAGCAGGTCCCAGTTTCCCAGCAGTTGGGAGTTCAAGTGGCACTGCTTTCTGTGGAAACAGTGGAGCATGAAAAACTCCCTCCCCAGGCTACAGGCTCACAAGAATGTCAGCGAGGACGAGTGGGTTCTGTCTGGCCACATGGTGCCACAGGAGAGGTGTCTACTTTCAGGGACTTGGGTCAGCGTGCGGAACAAACTCACAGTGAAGAGCTCCTGAGCATTACTGCAACAGGCCGGGCACAACAAGGCTGTCAGGGTGTTCACTCTGTGCATCAGTCGAGCAACAGGAGATTTGATTTCACTGAGTCAGATCCTGCCACATTTCGCTAAAGCCAAGTCCACCATCAGGAAGATGTTTCCAAATAAACATAAGAGGACAGTGGAGGTTGCACCTGGCATACACACAGGACCTATAAACTATAGAGTTTGTATTTGATGTGAGAGTCCATGAGGAACAGTGCAATCAGAAAGACTGGGTTAAGAATAACATACAGTCTTTTATTCAATACAGTTCAGGTCTACCTGTCAAAAAAAGCCGCCACACTGTTCACAGCCATGTTCAGATCAGGTTACCTGCCATTGGCACTTACTGGCAATGCTTTCGCTTTTTTCTGAAATGTCCATACTCACTTTGAGCTCTCAGGACACCTGCCTCCTTGTGTGTAGTCTCTCGGCATGTCACAGTTCACTAAAGATGAACTCTACAGGTAAGATGTGGGCAAAGTAAGTTCACCCCCACACGTGAATCTGCTCATTGTGGCGATTCCATTATAGTAAATGTCTTTATTTTCACTCTTTTAAATGTTGTGTGACCAGGCCTGTACAACTTAGCAGTGATGTAAAGAGAAAATAAGACAAAAGAAAAACCATGCAACACAAGTGGACAATATCAATCTTTGCAACATATTATTTACAATATTTGTTAACTGAAACTCTAAAATGTCAGAAACTCACTCTGTAAATACAATGTTGATACTGGAGAATTCTTCCTACATTACGACAACTGTCAGCAGTTTTTAAGCCACTACATGTAGATAGGTTTGGACTTTGAAGACTTCTTGTGGCAGTATTAAAAATATATTTTATCACATGCCTCTGCAACTGGTGTGTGTTGCACACTGTAGTGTATTACACATCAGTTCATAGACTACACCTGTCTTCTCTGCGATTCTCATTTTTCTACCAAACAAAATTTAAAGCCATCACAATAATTGAGAAATGCTTCAACACCTAAACAATCTACAGCATTATTAAAGTTAGGAAAATGTTATTGTTGTAGTTTAAGTTTTAAAAAGCACACATTTTCCATGGATTTTGTCAGATTATTCTTTCAACCAATAACAGACCTCTCGTCTCATCACAGCCCAACAATTAATAGACCTTTTTCCCAGCAGGCATTGTGGCTCGTCAAACACAGGTGTGAGTAATAACATGATTAGATACTGCACTGCATTGCTGCCTTGCCATTGTCAGTCACACCCGTGCTTTTGCTGCTATGACAAGTCAGAATGTCTGCTGGGAAAAAAAGACATGTGAGTGATTTGATGCTAACAAGAGTGTAAGGATTCAGGTTGTTAAGGTTTATTCAGAACGCAAAAATACTTATTGTACTGTAAGGATGAGATGGACAAGAAAACAACGTACAAGAAAAAATGCAAATTGGAGCACGGAAGAAAAAGTTAGAAACACGAGGGAGTCAGCTGAAGAGAAGTTTGCTCCTGATTGGCAGGGTACAAGGTTATGAGTCACACCCATGATATATTTTCAATTGGATTAACCCACAGTAGCTTCACCGCTCTCATGAGTGTGTTGCTCTGTGAGTCACTGCATTATTGCACCTGAGTATTTGCAGGTGATACATTAGTCCATAAATGATGCAAATATAGATGCATTAGAGAAACAGTTATTCCATTAATCTGTGTAGAGTGGGGTTTGTCTGAAAAAGATATCGTGTCTGCACATTCCTCCAGAGGCAGGACTCTACACTAAACTTGACTTCTCACTACATGGGTAATGCTGATGACAGTAAGTGCTTTCTCACATACTGACACAATGTTAGTGTTGTTGACATCTGCACACATCAAAGTGTTAGCCTACAACCTTACAATGTGTCAGTGTAAACATGTGTATAGCAGTTTATTGATTTAATTCATCTTTATTCCTGCCTAGATGTTCAACACCACTTATTTCAGGTGTTAACAATTGGTGCAGTTTTTTTCTTTTTTCTGAGGTGGCTTATGGCAAATTTCACTCTTGGTTCACATACACAATCTCCTCAGTTATGGGACAGTGGACACCACGGGCTTTTGGGCTCAAACATCCCTTCATCCATGACCTGAGAACAATCCTCCCCTCTCCACCTCAGCCCAGCAGACAGCGAGCAGGGCAGCAGGCCAGCCCACGCATGTACTCCTCAGGGCTTCTAATGCGCTCAATGATTTCTCCTTCACTGCCTTACAAACATGAGACCAGGTTACTCTCCAGAACATGTGGATTCAGTGTGGAAGAGTAATGGAGTTACTTGTTATTTAAAGCCATGCACGAGGGCTTAAATACTGTATATAAGCACAATTGTTTTAAGGTGTTAAAATAGACCCAATCCCACATGCACTGTTCTGTTGCCCCAAATACTCACTACAGCACCAACTGTGGATTATTTCACCACTGCAACAAACGCACTATTTTCTCCTGTTTGGTTAACATCTGCAAAAAACTACAGTGACCAGCAGAACATCATGGGAAATACTGTATGCTTAACTCATGTACTGTCATTTACTGTCAAGAGGCAATTAGCCCAGCTGGAAGCAGGGAAACCGCTATCCTGACTCTTGGTAAAGTTCAAAAACCACCAACACTGCTAAAGCTCACTAGTGAACTTGGATCAATGCAAAAGTGCTGCAACTATTTCTTAATGAGGAAGCATATTTCCTAAAACTTTTCACTACTTTTTAAGAATCTGAAACTATATATTTGGGAGCTGCTTTTAAAGATGTCTGTCATCAGCAGGAACCAATGCGTTTGGGGCTGAGAGATGAGAGAGATGGACTAACACATTGTTGGTTTTGGTTTTGGTCTTGGCGTGGGATTTCTTGACAATAAGAAACATATTTACTTAATTGATTTTTGCCTATTTCCTTACATGTTATATCAAAATCTCACTACTTTTTGACCAGTCAAGCTCCTTTGGTCATTCAGTTAGCACAAAACTTTTTTTCCCCAATGGAGGCCACTTCTTCCACACATTTGTCCAGACATTTTATTTTATCATAAGTCATTTAATTACCAATAATTAATGCTGGCAAAATCCATTTCATTTGAACACTCTTGTAATAGAACATTTGTTGGTATTTTTGCATTCCAATGCCCATTTTGTTGTTTGCTGATGCATCTTTCTTTCTCCTGCAGACGACCAGATGATCAGACATGACCTTCAGTGCAGCTACAGCAGAGTTTGATACCACTCAGACATCAATAAGGAATGTCGGGTTCTGGTACTTAACTTTTGATAGCAGACGCTGTGACTTGTTCTGTCTGCAGTCTGACTTTTGCTTAGCTAGAAAAAACATACTGCACTATTTCCCTCCGCCTACGCAGATGCAGTACAGACAAGACTCGTCTCTGGGAACCGTCAAAAGCCAACCTGGGGAAACGCAGGAAATCACTACTTGAAGTAGAAGTAGATGAGGCAGCTTGAGGGAACGTGGTGCCACCAAAAAAGTAAATTACAACACTTCTTCACTCCTGGGACACATTGAACATCGCAAATTGATGATATCTAACAGTGTGAGAGTATCCGCAGGTGGATTTTTCCTTTCACCTCAGAGTCAGTAATGCATGGCATTAACCTGGATCTAATTTTTTTTTTAACAAGTGGAGATAAACCACATTCCATCGAGACCACATTTCATTTTCAAGGGTTTGTAGATAATTTCAGCAAGAGCTTCCAGTTATGCCTCGCTGCAGCGGTGATGGCTCCATTAACGCCACCAGGCCCATTTAACCTAGTTACCGCTCAAACAGCAAATGAATGTTTCCTTTCAGTGTTCATGATGGCCTCCATCACATTTCGGGGCTTGGAGATTAATGGCATCAGTCCTAATGTGGTAATACATACCTCTGTCTCAAGGAGGGTCCAATCTCAAACCCTCAATATGTGACCATGGTTCTCCAGCCGTTGTCTTTTAAGGACATGCTATAGTGGAGTGCAGCACCGCAGCTGCTCTGACCTAATGGACCTTGAATGTGGAATGTTCCAAAAGAGTGGGCTCCTCACTTCAGAGCGTGGCAGGCCCTGATTATAGACGTGACAGTCTAGACATCCAGAAGAATTACTGTGATTGTTCTGCTGGAGTCAAAGGAAAGGGGAGGGCCCTCGGGATAAATCACTCTTTATCTAGTCTATCAGATGATTCCATAGTGCGTACAGCAATAACAATTTCTCCTTTAGGACCTTGAGTAGTATGTACTGCACTAACATGACTCTCAGTAGTGTAGTCTTTAGGATAAGATGCAGTTAAGAGCCCATAAGAAAGAAAAAAAAATCATCAGAGCTCCACCGCCCACACAGGCTTTTTAAAAATCTGAATAAGCCTCGACTCTGTCTATTACCAGCATATTTCACTAGTATCTCCTGCTACATGTTTCTCTAGAAATGACTTATTGATTCATCTACTGATGGACAAAAAGGCAATGTTCAACAAAAACAGTATTTGTGAATCATTTAGAGCCTCGGCAATACAAACTCACACTTCTTAACAGCAGATCGATCATTTTCTTCCATCCCTCTCAGACATTAGTGGGACAGAGAATCAGCGCGGTATCAGTAAACATTAGCACAACAATATACATAGTCCCTTCTTCAAATATTTATGAGCAGACTTAAAAAGGTTTTGTTACTGGAGTATGTGACAGAAAAAAATAATGAAGGAAGCACAATCATACAGTAACCTGGTACAATGCATTCATTCATTTGATGATTTTAAGAAAATTTAGATGTACAAAAATTTGAGTCTTATATTTGGAATTTTTAGCAATCATGTTAATCTATCTAGTACCTGAGGGTTACTTACTTAGCACTTAGTATTACTTCCACATAGAATGATTCATTCTATGATTGATTCATTCCATTCCCAGTGTCCATTGGCAACAAGGCAGGAAGCAGTGTGTGGCCGCTGGTGTGATAGATGGTTGGATAACAGGTCTACAATTTCATGGAGGAGAGCACAGTTCTTGCTCTGTGACAAACTCGCAAATGAATGTTGGCCGTTTTATTATAAGCATAATCTTTCTCTAACATTGTTTAGCTGCCTAACCAAAGTTTGCCAAATCTACAATCCTGACCCTTAATCATTCCGTACCTGCGTGTGCAGATATTGTAGAAAGCAAAAATTATTCAAATGTTGACACTGGATGTAAAAAGCAAACAAAGAAAATAAAAACATAAAATGGAATCCAAAGTAGAATTGTCCCATATTGATGTTCTTCTGATAAATAGGGTTTGATTATGAAACCTTTTTTCATCTGACTTATTCTTCATTGTAACGTTCCAGTCCTATAACCCTGACACAATGTCTACACAGAGTGAAGGCAGCATGTTAGCAGAGCAGCAGCTTCAGTCCTCCGTCTGTTTCTACTCAGGATGTGTCCAGGGACAACGCCGAGTGTAGGTCACCCGCATTTTGGCCGTGGTCAGAGCCCAACACATGATCACTGTAGTTACGTAACTTTCATACAGGAGGCAAGAGTTTGTGTTCTGTTACAACCCGGCAGCTAATTCTTGCTTTTTTAAAACCATGACATCAATTTTTACTTTGTGTTTAGTTTCCTATCCTTAACCACACTAACCCTTTATACCCAACTACTACTTCCATTCATCAGCCTCTCAAAAAGTCTAATCTTTAGTATATTTTCTTTTCCAGAGTAACAAGGATTATTTGGAATTGAAGGTTTATTTGATGGGAATAGTTGCATTCAGGATTTATCAAGTGGTACACCATGCATTTTTATCAGGATTCTGAAATTGTCAAATATGACATTAACACAACAAATCAGTGACTTCTGTGAGGTTTTTGGTGAAACTGCAGGAACTGTGGGCTCACAACAGCTTCATAACTCTTAACTATGCTACCATCAAACAACAAAGACTTACACAAGGAGTCGAAGGCCAACTACTAGAATGTGAAGTGTTTACTAAAGCGTCATTATTAATAAAGAGGCAACTATTCACTGAGCTCTTTATAGCCTGTTCCACCATAAAGTAGAACAACTAAAATTAAATGTGTGCATTGAATTGTCATAATAACACACAAAGAGGGGTTGCAGACAAACATGATTTTGCTTATTAGAATCAGGGCTATTGATATGTTATTGACATGACTGGGCAATTGGTTCGTGTGCAAGCCTTACTCAAACAGTAGGTGGGGAAATATTTATTTACCATAATTATTAAAAAATGTTGACATTGGGTATTACATTGGGTACACATTTTAATTAATGCTGATATCCCTGATGTCAGCAGTTAAAGGTTCTTAGTGAGTATTATAAACTATAGATATGATTGAAGGAAACGGTTCTATGAAACCAGAATTTCCTTTTAAGTTGGCACCTGCATCAGTATCAGGACGCACGGGTTCCTCAATGTGTAGGTAAGAGTGGAGCTGAAATGAGCTCTTTGCTGCGTCGTGCCTTGAAGTCTTGAAGGACATGCTGTAAGCCCTCCACCTTGTGAGACAGGTCATGCGTGCTCCCTGATACACTTTTTCATCCTGTTGGCGATAGCGGGGATTACAAATGTCTTTTTTCTTGGTTTGCGACGAGCAGAATGTCATTCTTTTGTTCCCCTCCTTCAACCTCAAACACAAGTGCGTCCCGGTCTGACAGCACGGTCTCTACCTTATTATTTTACCAGTTGCCTTTCATTTACCTGGCCACTTCAAAAAGCAATGCATAGTCAACTCCCTTCCCGAGATGAGGTCAAACACATACAGAGCATTGCCCACCACTCTTTTTATTACCATAAATGTCAGTAGTTCTCTTCATCCTTCGCACACTTTTATTATACTGGTGGAAATGTCAAATGTATTTGCAAGTCATAACACCGTGATGGCCCTGAGGCTCAGGAAAATGCACTATCACAAAGAATATGACTTTTTTCTCTTTTTTTACAGACTGCTCTTTGTTGCACAGCAGAAAGCCTACATCAGTGTAACTTGAATATTCATGCAATATTCCAGAATGAAAACTAAGCATAGAGCTATTACCCCATCTGTATTTCTAATATTTCTTCTCCTAATGGGCTGTAGCTCCTTTCTCTTTACTTTGATCATCCATTGAACTCCCACTCGGAGGTCATAAAATATGTATACCTCCCCAGCTCTGTCATCCCAGCAGTGCCTCACGCTGACATGTTAACATATAGGAATATGACCTGGAGGGATATAGTTGTCATGCAGCAGCTGCACGGGAACTTTGCTGTTCTTCTCCCTGCTTGGATCGGTCTCAGTGCTGCATAAGCTCTTAGCGAGCCAAGCTTCCATCTCTCTTCATGCATAATGATAACCACAGAACGAATAAATTGAATTTGTTTCCTGACACTTTTCTGCAGTTTTGCATGTTGTCAAATGCTGTGACAGTTGCTCGCATCTCTGGCGGGAGGGGTCGGCAGAGAGGCTTATTAAGGGTGACATGGTGGTGAAAGAGCACTGCTGACAGGACTCATTTAGAAGTCATTGGCATTCTATGTTGCATTGCTCTGTGGCGATGTGGTGTATGATGTCATCATTGTGACAGAGGTCATTAAAACTGCAGCGTTGTACTGAGTATTGTCTTCACAGTGAGGTTGCCAGGTTTGATACCATTGTGCCTGTACTACACTATTAACCTGTACTCAACTAAGTGTATCTGGCAACTTGTGCAGAATTCAAGACACATAGACACAAGAAGGATATAGCTGTTATTAATTTTTATTTTTTTCTATACAATTGTTTTAGTGCACTGTTTAAACTAAAAAGATATAACATTAATGTTGGTGTAGAGGATTTCACTTTTAAAAAGCCAGGTTGGCATTTTAGTCTCCATCCAGTCTTTATGTTAAGCTAGGCTGATCGCCACCTGGCTCCAGCTCTGAACGAAACGTAGGGACGTGAAATTGGTATCAACATTTTCATTCAGTGCTTGGCAAGGAAGTGAACCAGCATATTTCTCAAAGTGTTAAAAGTATTGTATTTCTTAAAAGTTTGAGTTTAGAGCTAACTTAGGCTGGGTCTGAATCAATGAGCCATATTGCTTTCACTGGTGTCCTCACATATCATCCTCAAACTCGTATTTTTATATATTTACATGCATGACATCTGTCCATCTAATGAACCATGGCAGAAAATTAGCATCCATCATAAATGGCAGAGCAATTTCATTTTTCTGCAGTTGCTTCTTTATTAACTGATGTTCACATTTTGCTACTTTAAAAGTTTTGTTTTTTAATAGATTGCATTAAGCTCAGTTTTCAATAGTGACGTGAGTAGAAAGATGTAAACCACCCTATTTGACACGCAGAGAAACTTGCGCTGAGTGATGGGAGTTTGTCTGGGCGTGATGACACAGTGCAGAGCTGATAAATAATGCCAGTAGCAGCGGGTGAAAAAGCTGCAGCGTGCATGGTCTCATAAATTAAACACTAAGAGTCCGATTCTGCAGTTTCAACTCACTTGAAAACACAAAGTGATTGACACGAAGGCTGAATGCACACATATTTACTTGTGCCATAAAAGAAATCATTTCAAATGAACAAATCTTGAGCAAACGTGTCAAGTCGTTATTGTGAGGTCAGATCCAGAACATGTAAAGGACATGCAACCTTTTGGGCTGAAGACTGCAAATCTGCCCGGTCCTTGCTTAATCACCAGCAGCTGGCCAAGTTAACTGAGGTACCACAGACAACCGCAATGAGTGGCACTTAAGAACTGACAGAAGCAATTTGCCATTTAAATGACAGACTCGCTCATGTTTTAATCAGCATAAAGTGTTTATTGGTTGGCATGAATACTTGGAGCTGATCTCCTTTCCCCAGGAAATATTTTGCATGCTCTTCCACAATTAGGACTTGAAGCTTTGAATGCTATTCATGACATATTTATTGTACTTTTCTCAGCATCACAAAAAAAGAAAGTCTCAGTGGAAAGCAGTTTTCTGCGAAAGGCTCTGGTAGTGTTGACATGATATTTATGGCATACTTACAGTAGGTATATGCTTTATTTCAATAGAAGTAATTAGGGTCATGAGCAAAAGACCCCCTTTTCTTATTGAATTTTACTATTCATTTTGAAATTTGTTTGACCATAAAACAGTACAGCAATTTAAAAGACATACTATATAAACAGATGCATTTGCATACTTTGCATACACAAATACACTTGTATCCTACAAGTATAAATATTTCTCACAGTTACTAATATAAAGTAGTAAAAGTCTACCGTCATGCTGGCAGCTCAGTGAGGCACAGATGCTTTATGTAGGCTGTATGTAGGCACAGATGCTTTAAGCTAAATGCTAATATCAGCACCTGAGGCTGATGGAAATGTCATGAGCTTTGCAGATATTTGGTTCTAAATCAAAGTTTTGAAAAAAAAAAAAAAACCCCAACAAACTGATTTACAATTCATCATCTGGAGACCATGACTGTGTATCAAGCTTCAAGACAATCCATCCCAATCGTCATGGAGATATTTCAAGAAAAACACACAAAAAAGAACATCAATTTCATGGTGGTGCAAGGTGAAAACCTGTGGCTCACCAGCCAGTCAGAATACATTGTCTGGGAGCCATGGATGTATGCACCAAATTTAGTGCCAGTCCATCAAGTAGATGTTGAGATACTTCACGGAAGAAATAAAAATTCTGACCAGCTGGTGGTGCTAAAGGAACAGTCAGAGGTCACCAATTCCTCCTCCAAAGGACAAGCAAATTTCATGGCAATGCATGTGATAGTTCTCGAGGTATTTTACTCTGAACCATAAAATATACACAAAATCTCAGAAGTCATACAGCTGTTTTATTTTCTTTCCCCAGTTAAGTCAGATTTCCTCCATCACATACTTGGGCCTAAACCAGACCTTAGTGGTTTAAAACTGAGCCGCATGCTAAACCGGCCCTGATCGTTGTGTGATCTAAAAGGCAGCTAAACTTTCTGCGGCGCCCACCACAGGTATGTCAGCACCTCAACATCATGCAGCGCGCTGGGAGGAGGCGTGTCTGACGGTTTACCAGCATTCACAAAGACAATCGAATTATCATTGATATCATCCTTTTTTCTGCTTTGCCGCACTATTATTGGTGTTACTATGATCTACATAGTTTTGTACATTGTTCGTAATGTTTTCACTGTACAATTAGTCAATATGAGTGAATGAGATTACAGTGATTGACAGTGCCCTGATGACAGTGGACTTGTGGCTCATTATGCAAGAATCAATCACCTCCCCTTTTCTCCTATGTGAAAACCTTGTCTTGACAGTTAAACATTTTGAACTGAATGAGGCCCTGCAGTCATGTCAGGGATTATTACATGGGGGTTATAATCAGCAGGAAGGTTGTGCACACCTCAGTGAAGGTAGTTACGGCTGGAAGATCCACCATAAGCATTTTAGGCTGGTTGGTGCATTATGACAGTGATTATTATTATTATTTTATCTATAATGCTAACCTTAACCATAACCCAAAATGATGTCATCCGTGATTTTATTGTATTATTATGTATTTTTTATACTGCACACAAACTGCTAGGTCCAGGCTGGGTGCAGTCACACCTCCTGATGCTCAACATGTGTGTGTTACAGAGCATCAGCTGAGAGTAGAGTTGAGCCTCCTCTCTGGAGCTCTGCCCTCCTGTGGTCAAAGACATCCCAGCAGCTTCTTGACATTTTTTTTGTGTGTGTTTCTTTTCTGACACGGTTTATCAGGACTTGTTCATGTCGCTTTTGTCTTAAGTACACATAAAACAACTTTATTATAGTATCAAGAGTAAATGGAATTCCTTGCTTACCGCTGGTTAAACCTCAGGTGCAGTGACCTCAGCAGGAGTTCAGGTGATATTTGCAGGACACAGGAACTGTTATCAGACTGAATCTTAGGTCCAGTCTACAGTTTTTCACAATTGTTTAGACACTAAACCTGGAACTTGAAAGGAAAACATTTAAACCTGAAACTCTTTTACCAAATTCTTAAACCAAGTCTTCAAATTTTCTGCTTTACATTCAGTTTTCAATTGTAAGTCACACTTTTTGCAAGACAGTTCTCAAGAAAGTGCAACAAAATCTCTTGTGTTCATTTGGAAAGCAACGCCAATCACAGTGCCAAGCTTTATTTACAAACTGGCAACATCCACTCCTCTTAGGTATAAATACCCGTTGCCTAATTGTTCACTTATAAATCAGAGCTTCAGCATAGTGCCACAGATGAGCTGTCCTGTTCTGGAGGTGGGTGGTGGTGAATGGTGAAATGGAGGTTAATGGTAAAGCAAGGAGTGAGAGTAGGAGGAAGATGTGGATGAGGAAGGACAGTTGGCTTAGATGAGATCAAGGCCACAATGGTTGACTGAGTGCTCAAGCATATCATATTTTTGGTTCTTCTGTGGAACTGAGAGTGACCAGGCCTTGATGGACAACACAATATTCAATGACATTTAAAAGGTGGGCTTGTCTACATTGGAGTGTGTATTACAGCACAACCAAATCTGGATGAAACCAATCTACGGTGTGCCATTGGAGCAAAACTCAGAGAGGGTTAAAGGGACAGCACTATGTTCAAAGGACAGTGAATTTCCTGTCATATCAGCACTGTATAGATGCATTATAGAACTATAATACACTCTATAGTGCTTCACCATATTGACTGCTCTAGGTCTATTTATCATCTGGTCTTTTGTGTCTGGACTTGAGAAACGTATGTATACAATCATGGAAAAACTGTAAACCGCAGTGTCTGAGGACACCACGAGGGGATTTAAGTGATCATGTGACCCAGACAATACAGGCTTAAGTCTTAAACCTTAAGCCACAGCTAAGCTAATGACAGAGGAACAAGCCCAGTGTTTTTTTTCCTGTAAAGAGACAAGAGATTTCATTTTCATTTTATTACTTTAATTCTTTTTTTTTTATTGAAAATGTAATCAGTTATTTAACTAACAATTTTCTCCACTAAGGTGCTTGTTTTTTTTTAGATCTTAAGATCAAAGTATTTTTATCTACTCTAGATAATAATGGCAGGATAAATTTTGATATTAAGTCGTGCGCATGTGGAAATAATGTTAATTGGGCTGGCGTGATCTCTGGTTTCATTGGAAAGTCACAGTCTCCATCACAGCTGTCAGTTGATTCAGGTCTATTACTCCGCCTCCCTCCCTCTCGCCCTCACCCCTCAAGTAACCCGTCCTGCCAGGTCTCTGTCAGCCCCCAGATATTGCAAGTGTTTCATCAGAGTGGTCAGCTCAGTGTCTCTAATCCCTGCAGTGAGTGGGAGAAGCTAACGGAGCTAACTCTGTGATCCAGGATTACTGTGGGCTACAGGCATTGCAGTCTCCCTTTAAGCCTTGATCCCCTCCTCTCCTCAGCACAGAGCCCTGGCCCCTGTCACTCGGAGGCTGCGGCTGGTCAGCCTGCACAGGTAATCACCCGTGGACAGCAAAGTGATGCTGCTGAGCTCTGTGATCGTGCATCCAGGTGAGAGTACAGAGAGAGGATGGGTATGATTTTAACTGAGTAACGTGACAATCACCTGGTGTTGTCAAACAGATTTCAGATCCACTCCCTTATGGTGATAGGGTAACCTCATGACCCTTATGATTATAAATCAGTCAAATCAAACATCAGCTGAAATCACTCTTATCAATTAGAGCAGTATTTTCAATGTCCACCAAGTATAAACATCCTTGAATCCACTTGCCATGTATAAGATAAAGAAAAGTAGCACATTGGAGAGGCTGGAAGCAGCAAATGAAAATGACTTCAGCAAATAATCAAATAGTTATCAAAATAGTTTTTTCTGAATTAATTGAAATTGTCAGCGCCAGTTGGGTCCATAAATCTATAAGTTTGAATATGAAAAAAATCTTGGGATGTGGAGTTAGAAAGAAGTGACCTTCGGCCAGACTTCGGTCACCCACACCTACATTAGCCACCGTTGGCAGTCGAGTTGCATAGTGGGTAATGTAGGCCCCGGGTTTTGACAAAGACGAAGACTGTTAATGCAGTATTTTAAACTGTTCATTGTGAGTCTGGCAATGGTGTAGAAGCATAATGCTAAATCAGTGGAGTAGCTGAATCTGATCTGAATACATATTCCACCAGTCTCCTGAGATGTGGATGCTGGCCAAAAGCTCCCCGCGCTGGTACAAAAATAATCTGCACCTGCAAGAATTGTCTGGGGTCATGTGGGACCTTCAGGATGCCAATTCCACTGTGGCCTTTAAGCTGTGAAAACTGATAAATCTCGATGTTGGGAGATAACATCACACTACATCACATGTTTAATTTTGACGTGTCAACCTCTGTTGCAGTCGTGGAAAACATGAGGGGTCTTAACAGAGATTAATGGGAAGCATGAGACAATGAAAATCAAATGCTAAATAAATGTGAATATAATGCAGATGAACTTGTTTGCAATGTGAGCCATTAAAGCTGCACAAACTGCGCAGTGTGCATGTAGCCCAGTAATGTTGTTATCCAGGACTGTGGCCAAGCATCAGCTGTCTAACACAGTGATGACACCAGACAAGTCATTGAATTAATACCCTCGCCAGAATTCGCATTCATAGCAAAACAAACAAACAAACCAACCAACAAACAAACAACAAACTAACTTTTACCTAAAGATTTCTTTAATTGGTACAACAACTTCAAGGTCGTGTGTTTCTACGGCTGAGATCAGCCACAATAACTCAGCACAGAGAAGCTTACTGCATATTCTTGCTCTTTGCTATTAATCCCATTTCTCCTTAAAGGAAAATGATGGAAAATACTACAGACCAAGTGGAGCACAGAGAACACATGTCTGATGTTTTGTTTTAAATATTTATTTATATTATAATTTATAATATTTTATTTTTGTATTTTATGTAATATTTTTCTTTTAATTATATTTCATGTTTTATATGAATTTGTTATAGAAATCTGGTCAGAGCAGGTTAAATTGTAATACAGGACATGTTATTAAAGCATTGGAACGAAATTGAATGGGTATAAAACGACCTTTAATATCAAAAAACAAACTTTGAGAAATGAGCTACTTCCTTCAGTTTTGCTAAAGGTCACACCACCATTTTTGGAGAAGTCACTTCCTGTCACATGACCACTACACCAGTGTGTTAGGTATATGTCACTTAGGGACTTAATGAGTTAAGGTCAAGCAGAAAGCTGTATAAGGAAGAGTGTAGGGCATTCAAAGTGTTAGTTACACTCGTGTCACCATGGGTTCTTGCTTCAACGGGTTATGAAATAAACAATCATATTTAGAAACTTAATGACATTATTATATATGAAATGAAATGGTCATTGAAAAAAATGGCGTGGCATTAAAGTGACATTAAATTAGATTAATTGGAATTAGATTAAAAATAAAATGCTCACAATTTCATTGCTATGTTACATGCTTTGTTTGTACATGTTGCTTTGATATTTATTTTTCATGTATTTTCATATCTTATTTCTTATTTATTTGTTTCATGTGAAACACAAAATGTGTTTCACAGGATCGTGCTCCCTTTATTTTTGTATATTTTGAGTTATATTTTTGTATATTGCTTGAGTTAAGTAATGTTGCTTAAAGTTCAGAAACAGAGCAAAATTGAAAAATGGAATGTTCACTTTGAACATCTCTGTACGTTCATATTTTTTGCGTATTCTAAATGGGTTCCTTCTGCAGTTAACATTGCACTGGCAAGTTTTGGAACTTTTTGGGCAAGTTCTAGAAAAAGGATGTTCAATGGTACTTACAATGACAATACAACACAATAGCATTTCTCTCAAGACTCCTTCTGTCTACTAAATCTTTCAAACTCCACCAGTCCCAGTTTGTAATGCAGGCTTTATTTCAAACGTTTGAGCTCTTAAACCCAAGATAAGTCAGAGGACATTGTCAGGGTTATTTTCTCAGACTTAACAAAGTTGTTCATGTGTAAAATGGGCGGATGTTAATGTGTCAATGGAATTAATAACATATTTTCTTACTTGTTTTTTTTTGTCTAGATCATACGTCTCAATCAGATTCATGCCTTCGCCATAATACAACGATGAGGTATTTTATTTGTGGTGCTCAAACACACAAATTAAATATAATAAGAAGACAAAGGTTTTTTCCCCCCCATCTCTGACCTTACATCAGGGACAAACGGACATATTTCATCTTTGATCACAAAAGAAAAATCTCAGCAACAGATTTTTGAAAACCAAAATTGTTCCTAAAATTAATACCACTCTCGATGAGTGATGAAAAAAAATAGTATGTCTATCTATTTATTGATTGATTTATTTAATTAAGGTGACCGACTCTTGAAAGTCACGGTTAAGTAAAACAAGAAAAAAAAAAAACATAAACATTGATACATGAGGAAATTGTAAAAAGAAATACTCTCTGATCTGGTTTGAAACTCTAGAAAGTGATCTAAGCTTTTTCTCTTTGACTTTTTTTTTTTTTTTTTTTTTTTAAATTCAACTCAACTGCAAATAATCATTATGGTATGCCTGTCATATGGAAACAGTTTCACTTGAGTTTTGCTGACCATCGTATAAGAATTTCTGTATAACACGTATGTTTATGAGCTGAGGAAATTGGACAACTCTTGCATGCGTCAAACTGCTGCACAACCAGTCGGACCGAACAAAAGAATGTGATCATGGAGCCAAATGTCGAGCCGTTTCTTTTCTTCCCTGAAAAGTTCACGCAGTAGCGGAACATCATTTGTGATGTGAGCACAATAATGTAATGCACTCCGGTGCACAAACCTATGGTGTATTTTGACTCAGGTGTGGAAAACTGCTGTTATTGTACATTAGGGGGGGAAACAATGTTCACAGTGGAACAATTATGTTTTTGCTTACATGCATTGCACAAACATTATTAACATTATCAAACAGAGTGCAAAAGTAAGCTCATGGCTCACCAGTCTTAGTTTTCTGTTGTATTTAACTTCCATATATTCCCTTATTGTTGTGTCTAGATAAAACAATATGGCACTGCTGGAATTCCTATAGAATGCATAACACATGAATTAAGAACACCCTGTGGCCACAAATACATTCATTTCAGAAACTAGATTGTGCCTCTAATAGTCCATTTGTAGATGAACAACGTGAGCTTGTTAGATTTGGTGTCTCTAGGGTTTCCAGGCAATATAGGAAGAAAGGGCCACACTGTGCGATTTCTCCTGCCCGGGGGTGTGTTATGTATATATGTATGATATATTTTTGGAAACTCATAGTTAAGAATGAGACCATTTGGGAAATTACTGCAACAGAAACTTCCAGGATGAAGCGATCTATGCTGTGAAATGACTGCTACTCTCAGAATAGCAGATCAGGTCCACTTTTTTTTAAAGTGTGCCGGACGCTGAAATGCAAAGTTCAAGCTGTGGGGATAAATGAAGGCGAAGAACAAAGTGGGTGTAGCTGTAACGCAGTTGTTCTTCTCTGGACCAGGGCCGCTATGCACTTTCCAGGCTCATGATGTGGAAGGAAAGTAATCGTCTGCAGCTGTTGAGTCTTCTCCTTCATTTGTGTGTTTTTAAACATGCGCTCACTTGTATATATTATGTATAATGTCAATGCATTTGCTCAGCTCCATTCAAAATATGAACAGAAGACTGTTGAAATAACAACACCAGTTTGTGGTGAGGTAATCGAATGCAGCATGGGCACCTCAGATGCTTAATTCTCAGGGGCCAGAGCATTTTCCCCCAGTCTGGAAATGGAAACATCCCCTCAGACTCTTGGGAAGCACATCTGAAATTCATCCATCAGTTCCCTCTGTTGTATATAAATACCCATGTGGAGCAGTCACACACAGGTTTGTCCTATAATATAGGGCACACAGACGGGAATGGATGGAAACGATTCAAGTAGTTGGTAAAGTGCGGTGAGCAAAAAGCGTAGCGCTCTGTTTTCAGGCCTATTTCCTCAAATAAAAGCAATCAGCGAAATATTAAGCTCGCTGATCCACATTTAGGGAGCAGGGAGCTGTCTCTCAACTTGGCCTTTGTGGAAAGAAGCCTACTGTAGAGAGATGAATCACACAGGCAGACATGCTGGCCTGCTTTAGATGCATCAGGATGCAGGTATTCTCTAAAGGTTCTCTCTGTGAAAGTGATACTTTGACATTTCAGATTTACTTTTCTTCACCAGGCTTTTGAGACGGGATGGGAAAAACATTAGTCTGCCTCCCCGAGTGAGGAAGACAAACAATGTTAACAACACGCTTTTAGCGTAGCTCAGAGGCAAATACAGCACACTTTTACAAAAATGACAAGTGCTAAGAAAAGAAACATATCAGAGTAAATATCAAAATGTCAAGGGCTCAACTTATTTGTTGCATTTTAAGTTGTTTAACCTTTTACTGCTGTGCATGTATCAAAAAAACAGACAGACCTTTGGAATAAATCAGCTGGTTTGCTATTATGCAGGTATGAAATGTTTAAAAGAATTAATAGCTTTCGGAAATGCCAGATGTGTATGTGTATGTGTAAATGTGTATCTATCACTGTTAAAACGTTTGTATTCCACGCATCCACAGTCTTTGGAAACACATGGACATAGTATCTGTGGGATCACCATCATTTTCTGAAGGAATGCTTTGTAGCCTGCAGTTTGCGTTCACCATTCACAAAATGTACAAAGTGCTTCTCTTTACCCCTAAATAATCTTGTTAAAGCATTCTGTGTAACTGTGTGCAGATTTTTTTTAATATATTTCTGACTTTGACACCTTCTTAGTAGAAACATCAAAAAGATGTTGCGACAGACGGCTACCCCAAGACCCACACCGTCCTCTGGGGCCCCTGACAATCACATTGAGCTTTAATGGAACAGTATGCTGTGACCCATACCCAGCCTGTACCCATATCTCTAAGAGCACTTATGAAACACACCGGCTACATTCTGTCTATTTAACTCTTCACTGGGCATTGTGTATCTACCTTCAACACACGACACATTGATAAAGGCAGGCAAAGAAAGACTTTGAATGCAAGCACACTCTTAGTGCATCTTAAGGCAAGTCGTCAATGGCCAAAACTTTTGGCCAATATGGTTGCAGTAAACCAACAGGAAACATTTCAATGTAATTTAAAAAAAGGAAAAAAGAAAAGAAGGCTGCATTGGTGTGGATATGTTACTGGAAACATTAAATTCAACAAGGCTGTCTTGAGTTAACAACACACAAGCACATTGTTTGCATCAATTCATATTGCAGCGATCAGGTAAGTGTGTGCACTTGATCACATATTTAAAAATGTTGTTGAAGGTGCAGTTGCACTAAAGGTGCAAGAATAGTCATACGTTTTGGGAAATATACTTTTTTGTGTTTTTTTTCTGAGATGTTCAGATGTTTTGTGTTAGGCAGTGAGCTGGAGTGAGGATATAGTAAGCCTAGCTTAGCAAAGACATAAAGTGGGGGGGGGGATGTGGCCTGACTCTGCCCAAAGTTCAAAAACATGCCTACCAGCACATTTGTTTAATCCAGGGGTACTCAACTTTAGGGGCCAGGAGGGCCAGATTTAAACCACAACAGGGGCAAAGGGCCAGACATTAGTGTTAACATATATTTGTAACATTTTATTCACTGTATTTACTACTGCTGTTTAATATGCTGTCTTGCTAGTCATTTGAACATGGACTGCTGGGCCTAAAACCCACCTAGCAACGTTTGGATTTGTTTCTCCTGAGATTGCTGTCAGGTGGATAGGCATCTTTGAACTCCTGGTGAAGCTGTTCATGGTGCTGTTGTAGATTTGCTCGCTTTGACACAGCAATAATTTTTTGACAGATGGGACACATTGGTTTTCCATGTATCTCCACAAAAGCAAACTCCATTTCCCATGCAGGGTTGAAAACCCTGTTTTCATCATCCACTTTCCTTTTCCTTGTCGCCATTATTAGTTAAGGTGCATAATGTTGTGCCGCCTTGACACATGACCTCTCATGATAATGAGACAAAAGTGCGAGAGTTGCACCCCGGAATCTGTATAACAATGCTTAGGTTTTGTTTTCAGAGTAATGTCTTGTGTGTTACAAATCCGTCTTGTTATTTCTCCGTCTGATATCCTTCGTAAAAATAATTATACATTCATAACCAGGCATGTTGGGGGCCACAAAATAAGCACCTGCGGGCCGGATGCGGCCCTCGGGCCACCTGTTGAGTAGCACTGGTTTAATCTGTACTTGAACATAAATGTAAACACAAATGCAACATCAAATTTGTGGTTTTAAAAGGAATTATATACTGCAGCTATTTGAACAGTTCATTCTTTCAAAACACCAATGATGGTGTTGCATAATTGTAAAATGTAATGGTGGGACGTAGGGAGGCTGGGATGATGCTGTCATTCCCCATCCCTTGAGATCTGGGGTGCAAGTCAACATGGTGGCACCCCGCTGCTGAGTAAGCACGACAAAAAAAGCAAAGGACATACTGTGGCTCTTCCCCTACTCCACAACTGACCTGGAACATTACATTGATGAGTGTTTTGACCAGCTTGGCACAATGGACAAAAAAGATAAAAAGGGGTTCAACAACAAGCTCTACTACTTCTGCCAAAGGCCCTTGTTCACCCCACAGGCTCACCCACCCAGACAGAAACTTCTAACTGCTTCCCAGAGGTTAGCAACACACTCATATCACAGCTTGGAGTTAAGCTATGACACACACATGTGCGTGTTTTAGTTTGGTTGGGATCTCTGTTCTGTGTGTCTGCACTAATAAAAAAAGCATGCAGTTCAATGTATTTGGTTCATGTCAAAAGCTCTGTAGGCTGAAAGCTAGCAGCAGACAGTTTCGTGTTCCTCTTATCTATTGTTATTCAGAAATAAAATTAGTGTGGAGGCATGAATGTTGAGAGATGGTTAATGGTTCCATGCAAGATTTAGTGTTCTTCAGGTTCTTCAAGTAGTTTACGCTGTTGGCAATTATGTCAGCATAAATCAACCCTTTCATTGCCTGGGAAAAAAAGCCACTTAGCAGATTTATGGCGTTGTAGTCTGGGGTCTCTCTCTCCCCCCCATCCCCCCACCCCAGGGGCCATTTAAATCTGCAAAAGTTTAAAGCTGCAGGCAACATCAGATGGTTTATTGGAAGCGAGACCTTAACATTGCGCATGCAGCCATTCACACACGACGCCTCTGCATGCAAATCCAGGGAAGTTTTGCGTGTGAAAATGGGGCAAACACATGACAATAACAGCGTGGTGTGCCCAGAAATTAAGCCTGGCTTCGATTCATGTCATGCCATCATACACGCTAGCTGGGGAAATGATTCACTGTGCATTGCATGAACATGGATAAAATGAAACATTTATATAACTCAATTCAGAATTCAGAAAGATTAGCTGTAATTAACCCCAGTATTCTGTTCAGAATGAGTTATTTCACTGTACATATTTGATCATCTTTGATTGTGAAATTACAATTCATAGGCTTTGTTTGGTCTTAACCGTACATGGTGGCACATAAGACTTAGTAATGAATTACAGTAAGACACTTTATGTGTGTAAGAAAGGAATGCTATTCTTAAAACACTTTATTCCAAAAAAAAAGTTACTTTTTGATCATATGATAACAAGATGGTTTTCTTGAGATGAGTAAATTATCTTTGCCATCACAAAGCCAGCCTTCATATTTTATGATCTAAACATAAGTAATTCTTTCTACATTCATCACAAATGATTTCTGTCCATCCATCCATCTATACCTGCTTATCCTGTGCATATCAAAATCAATACCTATCAATAATGGGCCTTGTTCACAAAATGTTCATGCTGCTGCATACAGGTAGAATCAGATTTCATTTGCACTTGCATTAGTAAACAAATGGAGAAATTTAGTTTTCTTATTTTGAAAGCAGGAGCAAAATACTCGTAGGTGGAACACACATACATTTTTTTTTTCTTTTCGGTTTGTGAAATGTTCTTGGCCTTAAAACAACAAATCAAACACAACTATCGTCAAGGAATAACCAGATATAAAATATTCCTACAGAGTTTTCAGAGAGGGTTTTCAAAAGAGTTTGTTGATTGCTGTTACTATTTTTAGGTCTCACCATTTGACAACTCGTGTTTCTTGCCCTGCATTGGACCTGAGATGTCCACAGTTACTTTGGTGAGAACAGTATGATCTTATAATCATAAAATCAGCTCCTCTCCTGTGGAACCAGCTCCTAGTTAAGGTTCGGGAGAACACAGACACCCTTTCCACATTTAAGAGTAGGCTTAAAACCTTCCTCTTTGACAAAGCTTATAGTTAGGGTTGGTCCAGGTGAGCCCTGAGGCATCCCTTAGTATATGCTGCCATACTGCCGGGGGACTTCCCATGATGCACTGAGCTTCCCTCTCCTTCTCTCTCCTCCACCTGTATCCATTCATAACCCATCAATGCATCTTACTAATGCAACTTCTTCCCTCTCTCATAGTTTTGTCATCTCTCCCCTCCAGCCCCTTTCTGCAGGTATTTCCATCTTTCCATCAGCAAATAATTTCAGATTTATCCATCATTGCACCATTGTATTGCAGCCTAAGGACACATGGCAGCTGTTCTGGGCTGAGCTGTACTGTAGCTCTCAGCCTCCTCCACACACAGACCACTCCCCCACAGCAAGTTCACAGCACAGGGCAAACTCAGGTCCATTAACAAAGTTCAATTTTCACATGCCACACAAAGCAAAGCGTTGAACATCATGCAGGCAGTGTCTTTCCTACCAAAATGTATTAGCAAAATCAAGAGGTGTAAAATGGCTTACAGCAGCCATCCAGGCATGTTTATTGTTGATCGGCGCTGCCAAGCACTACAGAGAGATATATTATGAGCTTGTCAAAACACTCTCATTTCATAGTCCCAGACTATGTCTGCAAGCATGAGTGACTTTAACATCAAATGTCTGGTAATCGTCAAATAAAGAAGTGAGTGACAGTGTGGGTGTGTTTACACAGGATATGACCTCTGGGGATGAGCCGCTGAAGTAGATGTTATTCTCAAGACTTTATTTTCCAACTTATAAGCTCATTTCTAACATGTTTACACCAAGTTGAATGGTGGAATGACCTTTGTCTTTAGAAACAACATGCACCTCTAACTGTTACTGTTAAATTGAAATTGAGGTAACGCTTTCCGATTTTCAGTGGCTGGCTATTCTGATTAGGGCAAGTAGTGCAAATAATGTAAAGTACAGCCTATGGGAAAAACCCAAGAAAATGAAGAGTCAGAATATGAAAACATTGAAGACAAATGCTCAATGTCAAATGTCAATTTAATTTCATGTTAACAGTCAGCATACATACCTCACCTACATTTGTTAGATTGCTAGAGTAAATTTAATCATTACATTTAAAACCAAGTCAGAGATAAACTATTTTTTTCTGAGACTGGAGAAACACTCACATCAATGATTAAATGGTACTGACTTCCATTGTGATGCCTGTACAAATAACTGAATCTAGAAGTAAGCGTGTATCGTCTACTGGTAGGTAGCTACTTGGTAGGTTAGCTACTTGGTAGGTTAGTAGATAGTATTTAGTAACGGAGTGTCATGTAATCTTTATAATGTCTATGTCCATGTCTGCAAAATCTGAAATCGAAGCATATGTCCACTTTTCTGAACATACTGTAATTTCTCTGGAAAGCTTTCACTGTGATGATGATTATAGAGCATTATTTTGGACACAGTTTTCGGACTTCAGTATACCCTGGGCATAAGACAGAGGTGAAAAGCCATCTTATGATGACCCCTTCTCTGAGACAGGAGAACTGTGTTACTGTATTTCAAGGGCTGAGACAGTGATATTGTCTGATGTTACTGGCATTATAAAACAGCATTTCACTTTATTTTCAGTATTAACTCTTGAATCAGCGACAACCTGCTGAGTGTGAGAGTGCCAGAGACATTAGACGATGCTGGCTGATGTGTTCATCAACATAAAGCAGGAGGAGTTCAGCGAGGGATCTGATGAAATGTCTATTAATTGAAAATACTGGAGTAACAAATGTTCATATTTCACTGGCTGGATGATGACACACCTGGTCCTGGGTATTACTTACTACCATATATGTCAAAACTGAAGCTGAAAACATGGAAAGTTTCCATAAAGGGACTTTTAAAAAAACCCAGAACTTAAGTGTTGCTATTCAGAGTTTTCAGGGCCAGGACAGGATTCACACTTGTGGCCTCATTGCGTGGTCAGAATCTCTATTCTTAATGCTGTTTTCACATCCTGCCACATTGAGCCAAGCAGCCTCCAGTGTGCGGATGATTTTCCATCTTTACATCTAGCTTGACGTGACATGAAAGGAAAACTTGACCAGCAAGGTCTTTGAAGACATAGTGTACAGATCCAGTTTGCTGTCTATGCATATGTAAGCAAATGAGCCAACACTGCAAGCCCCTCATTTGAACACATGCATAATTGAAGCGAGGCTTTTCTTTTCATATGCTGCTGTTTGTTCCACGGTGCAGAAGGAAGCCCGCCAGCACCGACACAGCTGTCTGTCTCAGGTGGATTGTTTTTGTGGGGTGACCTCACTGACTCATCAAAAGCTCCTATTCACAGTAGCAGCTTGATGTTAATGTGCCTTTGACAGACTCTGTGCTAAGATGTTTGAAAAGTCTGCTTTAAACTTACGGCCGTGCTGCATCTTAAAATGTCCACAGCAGTAAAGTGTAGTATGATGCATTGCTCCATTGCAAATACCATATTTAATTAAAAGGTTTATATTACCAGTGGGAAGCGAATTTGCTTTTTTATGACATGTGGCTATACAGTAATCATAAAGCTGCCTAGATTTAATTCCCAGGAATAACACTGCATGACATGCCAGAGGAAACTGATGTTGAGAGATTGACATGGAAAGTATGGTGAAATATGTTGCGGATTATTTTGCTGATGTTGGCTGTGAGGAAAATGCTCATTCATAAAATCTGGTAAAGGGCAGTACACACTTATATACAATATATCAAATGGTGCACCACAATGGTAATGGTCAAGTCATTTTTCTAATGACACATGTCACCACGACTCCTATATCATGACCTACCAAGGAGACGTAGTATGATACATTTAAGTCTCACAAGCTATTTTGGTGAGGTGCTGCTCCAGCCTATGACGATAATAGCTGTCATTATCATCGCACTTATATCATTATTATCCCATAACCCTCACATCATTGACTCTACAAATCTCTACATGTCTAGCCGCCAGCTTTGAAAGACACATGGTCTCACTGTGTCTTTTTCAACTTTGTCGTGTTGCATTTTATCCACTGAATATTCACACATATTTTCTCTGGGTAGAAAGACAGACAGGTCTCATGAGAGATGAAGGGTAGAAAGAAAGAGTGAGTCCACATATACTGTGTGCCAGAGGACATGGCAGTGTGCTGGAGAACTGTGGACTGCTCACTCCAGTGTGCTGGTGTAGCAAGTGGAGGAGCAGAAGACTGGAAGTGGACATGGTTTGTACTGGATACATCAGTTGGGCAAATGTTTCATTTTGTCAGCTAATATTCATTGGCAATGCAATTGCTGTGCCTTCAAGGCACAATTGATTTAATATTGACATATAATTAATTATGAAATATATTTCCACATCATCATACTGTACTTTTCATCTCTCTCTTTCCTTTAGTTTTATGAACTGTCTCCCTCCCTATAAGTGGGGACAGTGACCCATCAGAAACATTGTGCATTTGAAATAGATACTATTTATTAACTATTTATTAGAACTATTTTATAACGTGCAGAGATCAAAAGTACGACAATGTTATACTTGTGTTAAAGTACTAGTACTCTGAGTGAATGTTACTGCTTTACATTTTAGAAATTACTAGTGATACAGTATAAGATGCTACTGTATCACACTTGATAAACAGCTTTAGGCTACAACTGCATTGAATATCAATTCAACAACACAAGTGGAACAGCATCACTGAGCCCTGACGTCCAAACCAACAATGAATTCCATTTGTACAGATTTTGCAGCTTAACACTGATCATTAATTATAAATATACAATTTCTTCCTCTGTATAGTCTCGCTACAATTAACAAGACAAGAGACAGAATTCAGCAGATGAAACACAAATGACCAACAATAAATATAAAGAGCTATGGACACGGCGGGTGCAATAAGCAACATGAGGATACAGAAATGAAACAAATGCCACTTTAACAGCAGAATGAAAATGACCAAAGCAGCAAAACACATAGATGTATGAACAATTTACACTCCACACTGTGCAGCCAGAAACACACGTTATAGCAAAGAGAGCTATAGTTTTTACACACTGCATAGCACACACACACACACACACTACATTGCTAGGCAATACAGTGGTTGTTGTGCTCACCTGTCTGAAGGTCATGAGCACTGTGCAACGGCAAAGTCTTCAGAAATCTGTGCTCTTAGTTCAACTTCTTAATTTGACCCTTCTCATTTCATTTATTATCAACAGTTCTCTCAGCATCACTGTCCCACTATAACTCGTCCATCTCTTTGTCCCACTGCGCTCCACAAAGTTCTCAAACAGTTTGAGCTGAAAGAGGCTCTGCAGTCCCAGCTGTGACAGAAACAGCATTTGAGAATTCATCATTTAGCCAGACCCAGCATGCACCTGTTGGTTATAACATTTGGGGCGTGTTTGATTTGTGTCACTGAGCGTGCTCACCAGGTGGTGCTTTAAATCAGTGATTAATTAAGGTAGATGCAACCTTCTTAACTATGTCGAGGTGCAGAAGTGCTCACAATAACCCACAGTGATGTAATCCTTCATTTTAGAGCATTATTGCGCTGTTCACTAACTGCTAGCTCAGGGTCGGGTGGGACTGCCCCCCTGGCATCCCCCTGACACTGTCACCAGCGAACATACACATTCAACACATTCCTCCCCTCTCCCTGTTTACACCGATGTGTGTGACGTCGCTCTCCCGAGGGGAACCCCCGCTGACAGAAGACAAGGCTTCTTCCAATATGTCAGGTCTGACTGCAGGGAGCGAGGGACATTTACAGTTAAGAGTGGGCCATCCACAATGATATGAATCAATTTGAAGAGACATAATGGCACAGACATGTCTGTCATGGAGCTGACTTTTTTTCTGAATAATAACAAGCAACTTTGAGTAGAACTTCAGATTCACTTACACCCCTAGTTGCTATGATCTAGGGCAGGGGTACTCAACTTTAGGGGCCAGGAGGGCCAGATTTAAACCACAACAGGGGCAAAGGGCCAGACATTAGTATTAACATATATTTGTAACATTTTATTCACTGTATTTACTACTGCTGTTTAATATGCTATTTTGCTAGTCATTTTAATGCTTTCCAAAGCATCATGGAATATTTAACAAATATTCTCAATTAGCGTAACAAATGTAATGTAGTGACTAGTTTTCAAGGAGGTCAAGTGTCGGTCAAGCTGACGTTATATTTGCACTGGAGTGAATAGCTTAGCAATGATTACATTAATAAAGCTTGCAGAACATCATTGAAACCCACCTAACAACCCACCTAGCAACGTTTGGATTTTGTTTCTCCTGAGATCGCTGTCAGGTGGATAGGCATCTTTGAACTCCTGGTGAAGCTGTTCATGGTGCTGTTGTAGATTCACTCGCTTTGACACAGCAATAATTTTTTGACAGATGGGACACATTGGTTTTCCATGTATCTCCGCAAAAGCAAACTCCATTTCCCATGTAGGGTTGAAAACCCTGTTTACATCATCCACTTTCCTTTTCCTTGTCGCCATCATTAGTTAAGGTGCATAATGTTGTGCCGCCTTGACACATGACCTCTCGTGATAATGAGACAAAAGTGCGAGAGTTGCACCCTGGAATCTGTATAACAATGCTTAGGTTTTGTTTTCAGAGTAATGTCTTGTGTGTTACAAATCCGTCTTGTTTTTTCTCCATCTGATAGCCTTCGCAAAAATAATTATACATTCAAAACCAGGCATGTCGGGGGCCACAAAATAAGCACCTGCGGCCCGGATGCAGCCCTCGGGCCGGATGCGGCCCTTTGGCCGCCTGTTGAGTAGTACTGATCTAGGGTGTAAATTACTCTCCGTTGTCAAAGTCAGATGTTTTGGTGAGTCACCCAGTTACCTCAACATCCACCCCAACCTCACCCCCCTGAACAACATTGTGCTACCTCCAAGACAATTATTACTGTCATGACTGCAAGCACTACCCTTATGGGGCGACATGTACACGTAGCTTGTTAAAAGCATTTAAACAGTCACTCAAGCTTGTCGTTTTTCTAGTGTTAACAGTTGCATGGATTTACTCTTGGAGACTTGACTTCTTCCAATCCCTAAGTCTTCTTGAATTGCCCTTCACCGGCCCCTCGTCTGGGACCTTTTTACCTTGAGATAACCTTCTTGTGTGACAGAGACACATAATACATGTGATATCTAAAAAGTCATTTTCAGAGCTTATACAAGATTTCACACATTGATGCTGATCATTTGAAAAGCCTGAATACTTGGAGAGACCAATGAGTCTGCATATTTACCTAAAGCAGGAGCATAACCAGTATTGGATGATGCTCAAAGTGGAATTATGTGCTTCAGCTGGCTGGTTCTTTGGACCACTTGTAGCTGGCATGTTTTAAACCACTAGGACAAATTCCATTGAATGTGATGAAGTGATTAAGTAATGAAGTGATCATTAAAAAAAAACAGTATTTGTTTAAATGCTATTTTATTTGAACTTACCATTTTTGTAAACAAGCACATGGTGTTTAAGACTCTCCACAGCTCAAGCACCACGTCTACCCTTCTTTATATCTATCTCAAGTTGGGAAAAAACAATGTTGTTTAGTATTTATAGCATGTCTCAAAATTCCTTTTAATATATTCATCCTGCAGCATATTCTCGCTACTCAAAGAGCCTATCTAATTAATGCAAATTTCCCCTATCTGAAGCCGAGTTGCCAGAAAGTTGAAAAAGTCAGCTTAGCTGTGATACAATCAGCTTTGCTGTAGGATATATGCGTAGGATGCACAACAAGCCGAAACTCTCTAAACACAGACATGAGTTGCTCGGCGTGAGAGCGTCGCTTTGAAAACATTTCATGTGTAATGAGTGCCATACTGTATAATAATATCAAGGATAATTCGCTCCGGAAATAGGCATCCGTTTCACAAACATGTGAGGAAGCACGCCAGTGTGCACTAATGTAAATGCACCACATGTATTTGCCTCAAAACATTAAAGCTGCGCTAAACAATATTATTTACATGAACGAGGAATCAGATGACTGTGTAATGTGAAAGGAAATGATCACCCAGCTCTGTTGCAGGTTAGAATAGTTAGTTAGAAATAGCAGGAATAGTTCCAGCATGTAACACTCCCTAACACTGTGTGTGTATTGATGAAACAAGCAGGACACTATTGAGCTATAGAGGTGTTGGTGTATTTTTGAACTTTGGAAACAGCTGGTTCCCCCTCCTTCCAGTGCTAAGCTGAACTAACCACGTCCTGACACACAGACATGAGATTGATATCAGTCTTGTCATTTCATTTTTCACAAGAGAGAAAAATAGTGTGAACTGTTCCTTCAGTGAGTTTTGTGATTGTTCTTGCAGTTCATGATATTTCAGCAGATCAGGCCTGTTGAAAAACTTTTGTTTAAAATTCATCACATAGTCTTAAGAGAAGCAGCATTAGGTATTAGGTTTGCATACTTTCACCCATAAGGCTTCAAACCAGTGTTTTCAGTGGTTACCCAAACACTTAGCATGTTAAAGAGGTCGTCATTCCTGTAATTCTCCCGTGTGGGCGTCCGATCGCCAGAGCAGCTCCTCCCTGTCAGGCCAGACTGAAAACACCTCAGGATGATGGCGGTAAACAGCGCAGTCGTGGTCGAGTTCCACTTGACCGACTCCTCACAAATACGCTGGTGTTTTTCCTCTCTCATTTGTAGCCCAGTCAATTCTGTGGTGGAAAGGTATTATGTGTCATCCAGGGATGGCTGATAGCTGGATTGGGCAGTTGAGGCTTCAATTCCTTTCTCAAGCCGATGGTATTTGACTGAGAGATTACTTTTATAGGCAATAAGTGTTGACGGCCAGACTGTCCCAGAGTCTTTCAGCGCTGGCTTATATCGGCCAGAAAGCATGTTTGATTGCTGCTATAGGCTCTCTGTTTCTGTTATCATTGTCACCACATGCTACTGTCTCCACACTGTACTTGTGTTTCTGATGTTATTAATAGTGAATTTCCCCTAAGGGGGATCAATAAAAGCTATCTTATCTTAATAAAACTGCTATTTTCATGCATGGTGTTTTAAAACCAGTTCACTGAAATACATTCACTCATTGCATCACACAGTGGTCTTGATGGATGTTCTGCAAAAGAGGTCTGAGGGAATCCTAACATTTGAAAAATGGCACCATCTCCATATCATTAGAAATGAGCTAAAATCAGGACATCACTGAAATTTGAAAGTCCAGTTTGCAATTTCAGTTTGAAGTTTAGGTTGCACTTCTTTCACAATTTGAAAATTTAAAAAAATGATATTTTCAAAAAGTAGTCATTATTAAACATGTGAATGACTATTTGATTTTGGTTTTATTATTATTACATTTAGGAATAGGCTTAAAACGTTCCTCTTTGATAAAGCCTATAGTTAGGGTTGGTCCAGGTGAGCTGTGAACTATCCCTTAGTTATGCTGCTATAGGCCCAGACTGCCAGGATTTCCCATGATGCACTGAGCTTCCCTCTCCTCTCTCTCTCTCTCTCTCTCTCTCTTTGTGCTCTCTCATCTCTCTCCTCCTGTCACTCTCTGCAGTTACATCTCCAGAGCTTTAGAGTCTGGATCAAAAAGGATCTCTTTCTCTCTCTCTCTCTCTCTCTCTTTCAAACCAACCGGTCAAGACAGATGGCCGCCCATCTAGAGCCTGGTTCTGTTCCAAGGTTTCTCCCTGTTAAAAGGACGTTTTTCCTCGCCACTATCACCAAGTGCTTGCTCATGATAGCAATTGCTGCGCCTCCATAAATGATATAATAAATGGTACGATATAGACCTGCTCTATATAAAAGTGCCTTGAGATGACTTCTGCTGTGCTCACAGATCATATCTGGCAACCCAGGCTGTAGCCAGCGACCAGGGCGGAAGGATAAATTATTTTTCATCAACAAATGGACATTTTTACATCCTTGTTTCTGTTTCTTGTTTCTTGTATGGACAAAATAGATACAACATGTTAATGAGAGAACTTCAGAGGTGTTGGTATATTGATCTTCTCACCTCACCTTACCCTTCCACACATTAGCCTGTCCTTTGTTCGCCATTAAAAATAAGTCAAGTAAACAAAGACATTTTCCAAGCGTTAATGCAGCAGATGATCTTCTCTAAACTGCTGTCACTTTTGATGGTAAATTCTGCTCATTCTGTAGCTCACAAGTGGTCATATTGTAGTAACGGGCCCCCAGACACTCTTCTTTTGGGCGAACATGTCAGTAAGAAAGATAGCAAATGAGCTGATTGATAAGCAGCTTGTACATCAGTGAGTAGAGACTGAGGACTGGAGGCCAGAGGATGGAGTTACAAATCAATACAGAGCCTGGAGAAACTGGAAGATCTTTGAAAGACATGACTGGGTAGAAGGCAGCCTGCACACACACACACACACACACACACACACACATACACACACACACACACACAGGTATATTAAATTACCATTGTATTCTATTTCTTAAGTGATCCCATTATTACTGAGCCTCAGAACAATTACATCCAGTGAATGCATTAAAAGACTCAAATGAAGTGTAACAAGAGATCAGAAACACTTTGGGCTCGTCTCTCAGGGCGGGAGAATGGCTCCCTGTGAAACACCTTCAAACACTCAGCTGCTCCTTCCACTCATAACCGCCGGACCGAGAGCGAGGATTGCATCTTAAAGCTCGGGCGGTTCGTCTCACCTACGCCGAGGGAAGCTCTGATCAGTCGTAACGCTGCGGTTTGATTTTCCAGCGGCGGCTCCACACTTGTTTTCCTCTTGTCTTCAGGCGCTTGTGTTTGTGATGAAATTGCGTAAAAGGCATAATGTGTTTGTTTCTCATTAGCATGTGCTCCTTTCAATATTTTGCCACTCTCCTGGTGTACAGTAATGACTGATCATTTACACGCACGTTCTTTCCTCTACATTTATTACATCCAGACAAACTGTGAATGAAAATTGAATTCATAAAACATGGTGGGAGGAAACATTTCTCAGCAGGATCATTTGCATTTCCTTGAGGTGCAAATTTAATTATTTGAAATGTAGATGCTTCTAAATGACACATGTATATATTTAGAGGCTACAGAACATCATGTGCTTAGATAACACTCAAAGAGGAAATGAGCGAAAACATTTTTTTTTATTGGTAAAATCATATCTTTCTGCCAATTGTCTACCTTGTACATTGCTCCTGTGTAAAACAAATGCCCAATTAGTGTTTTCATTTTAGTCCAACTTATTTCACATAAGATTCTATCTTATTATTATCTCCCAGCACAGGTTGAATGATTAAGAATGCAGCAGTGCAGAACGTCTCTGGTCTCGTGGTCTGATGTAAAGTTAACGATGACAACAACGGGGCTTGAGAGAAACAAAATGATGTTTGAGGCCCAATTTCATTACACTGAGGCTGAGAAAACAATGAACACATTGATTTATCGCTATTATAATGAGATAAGTGCAGCGTGGTTATTTTTGCATGTGGCCAAACTCATCTGATTACCTCTACTTATTGTTGGGAATTTGCTGTCTCGGGCGACTGGCCTACTACCTCTGTGGCATTACTCTACTACTACTCCAGTTTATTTGTAATTATTCTCTCTCCATACTTGGTCAACTGCCGGAAAGAAGGGTTTCAACAACAGAGCTGTTTCAACTAAAGACCGAGCTCCAGCTGATTTAAAAACTTGTCAGAGAACTTACAGAGTGGCAGGAAACACTGGAACCAGTTGGCTTCTCTGAAACATGCACACGGCTCCATGCTGCTGGAAACGGTGACATACGCTGGACAGCTGTGGTGAAACGAGGGAGATGGGTCTCTTTCCCACTGTTTGACCCAGCAGAGGTGGAGGATGCCCTCCTATTAACATTTGATGAGCTTGCAGATCATACAGGTGACTCTCCTCCTCCTTGGTATTCACCCCTTGCCAGGCAAACCCACTGCTCCCCAGCTTCAGCCTGCATAACTTGCTGATGAACCTCTGCCTTCTTTGGCTTCATCAATACATTTGATGCCTGGACCAGAACTGTACAAGATGGAATTCATCCAAACAGAATAGGCACTGGGCCTTTCAACTTCACTGCTTGTTCATAGCACTGACTAATGCAAAGACCAGCTGGATGCTTTGTGATGCTCAGCACAACCTTCAAATGGAAAATTCATGTCTATGTAAATGAATCCTATAGATTAAATTTTGTCACTATTTCACATGTTTTATTAACATTTAACCAAAATTACAATCTGTTCTCAAACCTTAATCAAAGTGAATAATATTGATAAAACGTCATGAGTATTTTACGAACTGAAAAGATCCTTTCCTAACCTTAATCAAAGTGCTTTTATTGCCAAAACTGAGTGGACATGAACCATGGATTCTAGTGTCCCAGGAGTTGAACGGCTGCCATCCACCCCATTCACCTCCCTGCCACTCAGGTGTGGTTCATAAATGTACACTCAGAAACGTGGTGCAGGCACAAAAGATAGTTGTGCTGACTGTCACAAAAAAGGACAATTTTTGCCCATATACACAAATCATATAGATTAAATTATTAAACTGTAAAACCATTACACCAGCTGCCATGATACGATGTTAGCTATTCAAACACAAAGTAATACACAAAAGTAATATTGATTTCTTCCTGTTAACTGAAAACTCACTGAAGGTAACTTCATTTCCCAGATTGAATGACACCACCTAATTTTTTTTTTTTTTTATGAACCTTAATCCTCAGGTAGAGGTGGGAGGCTGGCAGCCATCTATAGAAACACTTAACTGCTCTCTGCTCTCTTTTGTTGAGTACATGTTTAGTTTTGTTATGAGAGGAAATATTCACTTGCTTTGTGATGTGATCTACAGACCTCACAAGTGAAATGCTAATTTTATCTCAGAAGTGTTTCTAATTATCCCTAAATATGGTGTAGTTCTGATTCTTGGCAAATTCATATGTTGTCTTTCAAATTGTCTCCAGTGATTTCATTAATCTGTTTGACTCTTTTATTCTCTTTTTGACAGTTAAGGGTTGTACACACACAAAAGGACCTGCCCAGATTCTCCAACTCAGTTTTCAGAGTTCTCTTGCATCCAGCCCTCAGGCTTACAACTAACCCTGACTGGCTAGACTCCGGAATAACAACTGTGTTTCCATTTTGAATTGCTCCTTACTTGAAAATCACAAATGAATACTCGGCCATGTCTAACAAGCACACTCTGAAAAGACAATGCTGTAAGGCAGAGCAAAAATGGAAATCTGATAAACAACGGCCGGGTCTTGATCATCTCAAATATCTAATGCATGTCAATCAAGCAGCTGTTACAGATGCAAGAATATTGGCTTTTCTTTATCAGTTTAGTTGCAGACCACCACCATAATCTCAGAGGCTTTTCAGCACTTTACATTCTTAACCTCAGTTCAGCCCCAGTAGATGTGAAGAATTTCTTTTCACACAGCCATCTGTCTTAGAAAGCTGAAACAATAACAGGAATGAAGTCTACAACATCTAGATCTAATTCCAAGACGCGTTCTTAAAAAGGTCATTGAAACTGCGGGTCCCTCCATTCTTGCTATTATCAACAGCTCATTAGTCACTGCAAACTCTTCTTACAGTTTCAAAAATGCATGTCATACAACCCCTTTTAACAAAAAATGTCATCTTGACCTGACTATCTCTGAACTATTAGCCATTTTTCATCAGAAGTGTTAGAAAACAATTCTTTTAATCTGCTATCTTTTTAATGACAACAGAATTTTAGATGAATTCCAATTAGGCTTCCGTTGTACACACAGTACTAAGACAGCTCTCCTTGACCTTTTTTTTTTTTTTTTTTTTACAGATGCCAGGCTCGGCCCCATTTTCTTGATATTAGTGTGGCAGTTATGAGTCCAGTCCTTTATATGATTCCTCTCCTTGACATAATGCAAAAGCATAACATGTCTTACTACTGTCACACAGATGACACCCAGTTATATATATACCACCATCCACCATGACTTTAATAGCCTTTTCCCTCTGAGTTCAGTTAAACAATGAATCAAACAGTGCATGCAACTGAACCACTGGCAGCTAAAACATACGTTTTACTCATTGGTCCACACTGTGCAACTGAGGTGCTGAAACATCGCCAGGGTTTCTTAGCTGCCTATTTCACATACTTAGACATGGGAATCATTTTGACTCCAGTCCTACTTTTGAAGGGCGGTTCAAGAGAGTCGTTCAAGTGTGTTATCTTCAATTGAGAACCATCTCCAAAATAAAATCATTTCTGTCCTTCAGGGATATGGAGAAGGTCACACATGCCTGTTTTCCAGAATCAACCACTGAAACTCTTTGTTGTCCTGTCTCAGTCAGAAGCAACTTTCACGACCACAGTAATAGTAATAACAACAAGGCAGAGACTATTTCACCTCAGACACTTGAGGTAGTCCCTCAAATACTAAGACATTTCTACGCCCGCTCCATCAAGAGCATCCTGGCAGGAACATCACTGCCTGGTACGCAAACAGCAACAAACAGGACCGTAAGTCCCTGCAAAGAGCGGCTCATTTGACTGAATGTACAATAATAGGTGCCAAGAATAGGGCTAAGAGAATCATTAAGGATCCCAACCACCCACGTAACAGGCTTTTCTTCCTGCTGCAGTCAGGAAGAAGGTAGCAGATACACCAGGCCAGCACCGAGAGGCATATAGAGGATGTATTTATTACCATTCCTGTTCTATTTGAACTGGGGTTTTTTTTTCAAAAGCACAAATTGAAGGAAGTGACAGAATTGCATTTTACTTTGATTGTATATGATTACAGGTGACAAATAAACATGATTGAGCGGCTATGCTTCTGGTTTAAAATAGGTTTCCCCCCCCCACTTTTTTTCATTTAAGAAGATTCAACAGATAAAGCACAAAGAAGCAACCATACATCAAAAACATCCCCGTCACAGCGGCCACACGCTCATTCTCCGAGCTCAAATTATGGGTTGCAAGTCAGCAACCACAATGTAGAGTTGAGTGTGGTCAGAGTGTGCGGCATGTGAAAAAATGTGCAGACTGTCTTTTTACTGTAATGAGCTCGGGTTGGACCTGCTGTGGTGTAGCTTATACATGTGTTGTGTCTGTGTTGTCTGCATAAATGATGCTTTATTCTGCTGTTTATTGTATAAGAAGTGGCAGGATATATGATTAATGTAGCTTATTAATGCTTGTTGCACCCGTGGTGTCCATAGCCCTTGGACACTGTCGGTCATTTTTGCTTGTTTGTCCTTTTCTCTCTTTTACCTCTGAGGCTGGACATTTCTATATACAATGGACATGCAAAGTACACATTTATAGGAAAGGAACTGTTTCGGATATAAGGACCTGGTAGTGTGGTTCTGATATGTATGGATTCCCATATTATGGATTATGGATCCCATACACTTTCATACTGTATAGTAATTATTAGAAGAATATATATGACAGGTTGAAATAGTTTCCTCATATATATACTGGTGTTAACATTGATATGAAATTAAACTGGTCAGAAAATGTTAATACTGTGTTTATCATAACGTGATGTTTTTATCAGAGCTTTGTGTCCAGTGTCTTTTTTTATGCTCTGGTATGTTGGAGTAACAGCATTACCACCAACAATGGGAATAGGATCAACAAGTTTAGGTTGGTTTGAAGAGCTTTGGAGGAAAAGACCAGGATGAAATCCTAAACCAAATTTTTCAAGATCATCCCATTTGGTGTTTTTACTCTTTAAAATGTGATGCCCACAGCTGTGAAGCTTTTCAATGACATTTGGTTTGGTGTGATTCATCATGTTATAATTGTTAATTTTTAAGGTTTCATTTTCCAGTGTATATGCATTTCCAGGTGAATAAAGGGGTTAATAAAATGATCTAATCTAACATCTATCAAATCAAATAGGAAGAGCAGCATATGATGTATCATTACGTTAGTGGCCCAGAGACTATAGTAGACGTTTTGCTGGACAAGACATGAAGTCATTAAACCAACTGAGACACAAATGACTTCCTCATATCTCCTATATGGTGTTTAATGGCCTACTCATATGCACAGTGTAATAGCAGCGAAACAAAAAACCATCATGGAAACAGCAGATTGTTGGTATCACAGAGTCAGTGACCCCAGGTTAGCAAATGCTTTTCCAGAGCAGTTGCTGAAAAATAAATCAGTCATCGCGCATTCATCACAACATCTGACTGTTTGATTAGAAGGGAGTTTACAGTGGTAATCCTCCAGACGGCTGCCCTTTCTGCTGCCTGAATGGTACAAGAGGCAGCTGCTGTGGGTACTTCTTTTAAACAGGGCAGCTGCCAGGAGCCCCACTGCTCTGACCATCTGCTCTCCAGCCCGCTGCCCACCGCCATGCCTGCCCCACTCCACATAAAGGAGCAGGAGACCGTCCACATCCTATAGAGGCTTTGTGATTGTGCCACAAAATCTCCTAGCAACCACGGCTGGTGCCATCGAGGGGGTTCACTGGAGAACTGGTTGTATGCAAGTGATGGTTCTAACAACACCACTAAAAAAGAAAGAGGCCTATAAAAGATGGCCATGGCATTACTTTTCCTGTACTGGTTGAGCCACTCAGACAACCATGTTACCAATTATGCTTTTTGTTGAGTGAATAATAAACATTTGATTTAACTCTGGAAGCCAGCAGCCTTCAGTTTAACATTGGATCACAGACCTGGTGCCCAAAAGCAGATTTGATGCTGCACAGCTGTTTAACTCCTGTCCAAACGTACCTGCCGTAACAGATTAACACAGACCAAAGGCGAGTTTTTTGGCCCTGATCCCAATATTTATTCTTTAATATTGGGTATCTGCAAATATGTGTCTAACACATTGAAATGTAGTAAACCGAGAGGCCAGAACTTGAATACTGAAGGTTCTCCTGGTTCAAAAATATTAAAGTGTCAGCTGAATAACTACCCAACAATGATTCCGCTAACACTGAAGAAAAAGGCGACAGAAACATGTGTCACAGCTCAACATTGCATGTTTGAGGTCTGGGGAATAAAGTCCACCCGCAGAGGTTAGTGAGGAAGCTCTGCTGTGGCGGCAGCTCGGTCCACGTCTCTTCACTGATGAGACAGAAATGGCGGTGTATGTGCTGCTCTTCGCTGATGAACAATTACTTTGATATATAATTAAGAGACCTTAGTGTTAAATGTTTAACGAGAGTGTGGCGTGCAGGGAAGTGCTGTAGATGGACTGTCACGGAACACCTCTCCTGGTGGCTCTGTTGTGCTGCTGAGCCCTGCACTCATAATTCATATGTAATGGCCTCGAGCGTTCCACCACTGACTGGTGAAAGTAACGCTCCTCTGAGACAGGGCTCACTGAGATGCATGCATCGCTATGTTGTAAGATTCTCATTGCTCATTTGAATTCATTAGCTGGTTTCCA
Organism: Holacanthus passer; assembly: GCA_025331565.1. Lineage (NCBI taxonomy): Eukaryota > Metazoa > Chordata > Actinopteri > Pomacanthidae > Holacanthus > Holacanthus passer. Next base: position 1,613,272 of record JAFREQ010000041.1, on the reverse strand, counting down.
TGTTCCTTCTATACGTCATGTTGAATTTAAATGTACAGTTCATGTCCGTCCTGTGAGCCACAAGCCTTAACGATCATGTCAAGTGCCTGATATGTAGAGGTGGGTAGAGAAGCCTGTATAAGTGTATAAGTCCTCTTACTTCATAATGACAGCACTTAAGAAGGAGGAAGATTGAAAGGCATCTAAATAACTGCTTAAGTGAATGTACCAAAATATCTCATGGAGAAACTTACTTGAGTAGTGAATAACTTCATGAATAAAAAAAAAAGTACGTGCATACTGATGCATGACTTGCATTGTTTTCACCACAGATGGTCTTTCTCAGGTAAAGGTTAAAAAGTCAACATACACTCTTATTTATGGTCAATTTGACAAAAATGTTCCATCATCATGAATTAAATATAACGCAGGACAACTCTCCAAGTCTTGATCTCTTAAAGGGTAAAGCTGTTGTCTTTCCTTATCTTCGTTATTGACATGAAAAGACCAAAACCAGCAGTGTGTTAGTCCATCTTTGAATATTTGCTAACTTCCCTACTCTGTCTGTGGCTGTCAACTCCCAGCCCATTGCCTCCTACTGAAGATGGAAATATTTAAAAACATATAATAAATATATAGTTTCATTTTTGAGATGAAACTATATATGATGTCATTATGTCAATGTCAATGATGTCATTACCTAAAAGTGATCACTGTAGTTTTTAACAAACGTCCTCAAACAGGAGGAAATTATGCATTTGTTAGGGACTAATCCACAGCAAATTAAAATTGTGCTCAAGCAAGTATTTCTTGCTGCAGGACAGTGTATGCGGGACTGAGTTGAAATAAAGTACAGTGTGTGTGTTCATGGTAATGGATCACCCAGTGCAACAGTGTAGCTCATTGATGTGGTTTTAATAGTTTTTGGACCGCAGTGGTGCTCTCTGACACAGATGAATACGATATATCAGGCTAACTCCAAAGCAAACAGACGCTTGTTAGGGCGGTGCAATTGACACAGTGGCTGAGTACTGTATTGAATGTACGCTATTGAAAGTGGAAGGATTGAAATGGAATGCAAATATAATGCATGCACTTCATGCCACATTTGGGGGCCACACAAAATGTGTCTGTGGGCTACCACTGGCCCGAGGGCTGCACTTTGAGGAACCCTGGTATATATGTATATATATGTATATGTAGACTTTGTCTGCTGTTTGGTGCTGGGGAGGTAGTGTACAGTAGGTTTATCTAAGGCTCTTCACTAACAACAGCTGCCTGCTGCTGCTGGAAGGTTGGGGAGACAGACTGAACTGAGCTGAACTGAATGAAAAACATTAGATTAAACGTAAAACAAAAAGTGAAAAGTTGCTAAAAAGCTCTGTCGAACTGAGATTAACTGCAGAGTTGTAGATCATCTCTCTACCTCTGCACCATGAGTGACCCCTTTCATTTTACATGTAAGTGACTGATCCATTGTTAATATAAAAATAATGACTATTGCAGCAATTTAAGTAAATATGATGTGTATATGTTTTGGCTGGTTCACGTCAGCACAGAAGAAAAGCATCCTGATGATAAAATGACATTACATTGAAGGAGTATGGCATTTTGAGAGTCAGTGCAGTGTAGAATTTTGTGGGATTCTATTAAAAAAATGTACTTTTGAACCAACACTCTCCCCAAGATAATAGATTCATTCTGTGGCCCTGCAGCAATGACCACCATTTTCCACATAATCACACACATGCATGCACACAGCTGCACACACACATAGACACTGGGGAGCCCCAGTCAAGACACAGCCTGGTTTTAAAATTCCATTGATTCAGGTCAAAGTGTGTATGCAACATTCAGGGCAGAAACAAGAAAAGGATTCCATCAGCTGCTCAGTCTTTCTATGGCTCACCATCACCCTCATCCCAGATGCCCACAGTGCTGTTTAAAAAAAAAGAAAGTCTTACTTGAGTTTGAACAGGCGAGCTGGAAACCTAAACAATACACCGCCGAGTGTATAATTCACTGTATCCAGCAGGCATCTATCCTATTTAAGCCAGAGCTCTGGGCTTCCTACTATAGGACGTTAATCGCTTAATCTTCGCGTCACTTCCACTGCCACTTCTCTCAATTATTCCCAGGATGCTCCGCTCACCATACAGGGTGCCATCCCTTTTTACGCTGCAGTCTGCCAGCCTTTTGTGTGCATTCTGGAGATATCAACAATGTGAGTTGACAGGGAAGTGAAAAAAACAGGCTATTGATTCAACCTATCTCTTACGCCTTTTCAATTGCCTTTAAGTACTTGTGGCGCCTGTGAGGGTCTGGACTTGTTCAGGGTATCACTTAATTCCAGACAGCAGCCATTGTGTAATGTAAGAAAAAAGGATAACTCTTCTCAAAGAATAAAAAAAAAGCTAACAAAGGTGGAAACTTAGCTCCCTCGAGCAATCGTCTCAAAGTTCTCTTCGAAATAAACTGTGAGAACCTCTTTGTTGCGAAACAGTAATTACATCCCATTAGTGTCTAACGTATGCTCGCATTACTATCTGAGCTTTGAAGTGTTTACAGGAGAATGTTTTCAGCAGGTATAACACCAATGTACATTTAATAATGACAGCTCTTAGTTTATACAGCTCTGGCTCCTACAATTTATGTTTATCTAGTACTAATTCTCTTCACAAAAAATGTAAAGTTCACTTGCAATGTTTTTTCCACTTCAATATTTTTAAACCAGATTTATAGTTGATGCAAGGTATTAACAGCATCTGACTGTATTGTGCTTCAATTTGCCCATATTTCCTACAGTGTCTGTGTTGACATTTGTTCATCTACTTGATATGAACGACAGAGGATCCACCTATTTTCATTACTGGATATGAGAGTGATCCGTGCTGTTGCCGGATTTACCTTCTCTTAATTGTGACAGGGGTAGCGATGTGTGCAAGGTTTGCAATAGAGATGTCTTTGTCAAAGGTGTGTTCCTGAAAAAGCCTTTTTTCAAGATGCCTCATATTAGCTTCAGTGTCAGCAATGTCTACATGTATCATGTTTCCAGCGGCAGGGCTGTACAGTGCTTGAGGCTGGTCTACATCTTAACCTTGATGGCCAGTACTGTATGTCAAAGAGTCAGTATGTCAAAGAGTATGACTCTTCCCAATTTAGTTTCAGGCTTTGCATGATCTTGAAAGTGCTCAGACATAAACTTATCTCAGTATGTCTCTCACTTGACTTGAGTGCTTTGGAATGCAGTCGTGGGGAGAGGTTATAAAGAAGGTTTCGGTCAGTGGTTGGCACTGTACTTGCCACATGTTGTTAGGTTTGGGTTTATTTTTACACTTCTGCTTATTGCTTCTATCAGTTGTGTGAGATTGTACTCACCAAGTTAATCGCTCAAGTCTGGGAGCACAGTGTGGGACATTGAAGTCCAACAGGTCAATAAACACGAGCAGTCAGACAATCAGACAGGTTGTAAACAAGCCAATAGTTCAGCAACACCATCTAAACAGCTTTATTTGAAAGTGCTCATGTTTCTTCATATTTCTTCTTCTCCTTTTTGTATCAATGGCAATGATAAGTTTGCATATAAACCCCAGCATTCAGAAAGTAATCTTGACTCAAGGTTGACTGTGCAGAGTTTACTGGAGCTCTCAACAATATCTGACATTGGATGGAGTTTGGACCGTGATGTACAGTTGAAAGAAATGCAAAGTACTGCAAGAAAGTATTGACACTTTTCATTGCAAGTGAACAGATTGCAGATGGGTTCAACAGAAATGTTTCCACATTAGAAAGTGAAAAAATGTAACTCGGTCTGTATTATATTTCCTACAAAATGTATTTGCTAATGCTAATGAAATTAGTTGCATATGAAGGTTATTTCTAGGAGACAGAGCCAGTGAAGAACTGATTTGGACTGACTCAAACTGAAAGAGTGAGTGAGGAGCAGGATTCAGTAACTGTAGATGGCAGTATGAGAGATTGTTGTGTTAAAGGCTCCTGTGCCGGCCTCTAAATCCCTTAAACAAAGCTTTCCATCAAATGGGAACCAGACAGCAGTGTGGGATTTTCATTAATGCAGCTTACCATCTTACACCATCAACTGTCCCTTAGAACACACGCTCCATCCTGTGCTGCGCGCAGGCCTTCCCTCGCCCTTTTAATGGCTCGGACTTTTATTACCTGGGCTGATGGGACATCCATAAAGAGACTTTCTGCCAGCAAGGTGGCAAACACCTTTCTCGCTCAGTCCTCATGTGTCATCTTGAGAGAAGCTTAAAGAGTAATAGAACTTCTGGGAGCGCGCTCTGTTCACCGGAGGATGCAGTCTGGCATCGTCTGGCTGATTCACAATGGTGGGGAATGCGCAGCGTGACAAGTTCATTGATGGCAGCCTATTATATTGGTTTCCTGCAACAGAGCCGCATGAACATCTGTGCATGTCATTTTCAATGACCCACCTCAGGGCCACGGTACCGTTACAGGAAGCGCTGAGGGATCAGAGGCTGTCTTTGGGGGTACCAGCAGTTGGGTTCCACACAATGGTTCCCGCAGGGTGGAGAATCACGGCTCTCTGTCAAGAAAAGCCTGTCTTTGCACTCATTGGCTCTGATACATGTGACTGTGCAAGAGAGAGAGTTTCTGGTACTGTACTTTGTATTGATTTTTTTTTCAAGTGTTTACGACCGTGGTGGTGGAGTGAAAACGATGGCATCAGAAGAAATGTACAGACACGGAAAGCCATAACAGACATAACAGGCAGACGAATGAAATTTTTAGAGATGTAAAAAAGCTTTCTTGCTCTTTTCCCAGACTCTATATTTCATTGGCACATTTAGAAAGAGCAAACATACCGTGCAGGCGAGCGCTTTCTATCACAGGGACAAAGGCAAAGAAAAAGCAGATTGCCTCTATTCAGATCAGTGCCGTGCTTGTCACAGTCATGATGACAAACACGCTGTAAGAGAGCGCCTCGCACTCATTTGTCAAACTTGCTCTGACATCAAGAATGCTTTGGCTTTCAGGACTGATAAGAGCAGTGGTGTAATCCGTCTTCAAGTCAGTTCAAAAATACAATGGGTGGCTGTATGCTTTTCATCACTTTGAATGGAGGAATGATAAAGGAAAAATACTGTATGTTCAAAGACTTAGTTCTTTTATTTCAAGCTTTGTATGTGTAAGCATTGTCTACCAGGTACTTTTTGATATTGTTTTTATAGTCAAGCTCTTTTCTTAATGATCATCTGTCTTTACATAAATCCTCCATACAGGTAAGATATTAAGCATTTCAAAAGTTCTACTGGCCAGACAAACAAAACAAATCCAGCAAATGATGAATCTGTTATTAGATGTAATAACATTGTTTCACAGCACTGTGACTTATGCTGCCAATAAACATCTGCATCTGTAAAACTTTGTCAGGATTTATATAAAGGAAAAAAAAACAGATGCTGTCTTCAGACTAAATATCTATCTTTCATCTTTTCAAATGGATGCCAAACAACTTTACTTAACTCACTCTATCTGTTTGCTGTCTGGAGCTACAGTCATGAACTGTCATCAGTCAAATGGCGTCTGTTGCTCTCATGTCACTGAACCTGTGACGGGGAACAGAAAGGGTTCATCCTCAGGGGAGCGTGGATTCAATATCTTGTATGCAAATGGAAATTTTAGTGACACAACTGGCCTGTTAAACTGTGTTCAGATTGAATGTGAAGCTAATTATCGCATCATTATATTCTCTATTTATCTGAATGTGTCCGCAGCAGAGTTGCAGTCTGCTTTATTCATCACATACAGCCGATGACATACTGACTGTACAGATGTTAGCTGTAGCCAGTGAACAATGTAAGCGCCAACAATTTGTCTGAACCACAAGGCCAGTGCCTTGCTATTCCACCTACATGTGTGTGTGTGTGTGTGTGTGTGTGTGTGTGTGTGTGTGTGAATGAGAGGCAAACTGTGAAAATGCTTGGTCTATTAAGGTATAAAAGCATTACAGTACATGCATTTATTTTTTCATAAGCCTTCAGGATAAGCACAAACTTTTTGCTAAAGTTGAAACATTTTCAACTCATGCAGATGCATCTTCACCTCAAACTACTGCGCCCAGAGCTGATTTTAATCTGTTTCCATCCACTACTGCCTTTGCAAAACTCAACACACCTTCAACAGATTATTTTTTTTATCTTATATGTGAGTGGAAACTTACTGGGGTGTACAGTAGGCTGATACTGTTGGAGTCGAACAGAGGTCCACTGGGGAGCATTAAGTTGGCATGAAAATTTCATAGCAACTTCCACTAGACTTTGAAATATATGCTATGTAGGCTACAAGTGGTAGTTCTGGCTTCATGAGTACAGTCAGAGAGGTAAGGTCAATTTGCCAGGACAGCCAAAAGGGTCTATGAATATTTACACCATAGTTCATGGCAATCCAGTCATTAGATGGTGTAGAGTACTGTATGATAGTGCCACCAGAGAGAATGCAAGAGGTTCATTTTCTGGGGAGCAGGAATGTAGGGCAACTGGAGATTGTGTGCTAGTTTCCCTATTACAATTATTATTACAATTATATTATATACCATATTTTTTGTGTGGAACTTAACCTAGGACTCATCTTGATGCTACAGGAAAGGTCACAGGGAAAATACAGCCGTTAATTATGGGAAATCCAGCCGTTAGTTTTAACATCATGAACCAAGGAAATGTCCAAATTCAAGTCAAGTAGATTTTAGTTATATAGACCCAAATCTGCCTCAAAAGATTTCACAATCTGTACAGGATGCAACACCATCTATTCTTAAATCCTTCATTCTGAGCAATGCCACTAAAAAAGAAGGGATCCCTGTTAAATTCATTACATTACAATATGGAAAATCTGAAAGAAAAAATTATAAATAGATTTGCAAACATACAATATAAGACATGAAACATATATAAAACAACATATATGAGAAATATGGACCTCAGAGGATGTTGAGCAACTTCTGGTGTCAACAAACAGACCTAAACCTGAGGCCAAAAATTTAAGGCATGTTTTGACCTGATGTATGATGATGGCACTAAATGAAATGTCTCAATGAGAATCCTCCTCTGAGCAAAGACAATTGGCTGAATTGACCTGTGGATCTCTTTCTCTCATTCATCTTCAAACTTAACGGCATGCTGCCACAAAACAACCAGCAAACACACATCATGCATTTGATGCTGATCAATCATGTCAGCTAATGGAAGTCTAATATTTTCTGAACCATCTTCAGAAAACTGTTGCGGTCAGGAAAAGGTGAATACCTGGAGAAAATGAGGGAGTCCTGTTTGAAGGTTGGGAGGCACGCACTACCAGAGCAAGACTCTGGACTCTTTTTTGGAAATCGGGCTTGTAAAAAGACCAATCAAAGATCAATCAAAACACTGAACAGGAACACTGAACACTAGGAATGTTGAAACGTTTGACACAAAAGACGAAAACAAACTAGCACAGAAGGCAGAGACTAACCACTGTAGGAGAGGGCAGACACAGGTGAAGCCAGTTAGGGCTGGGCACACAATCACAATGGCAGGAAGAGCGCAGGCTTGAAGTGGGGATCTGGAACGAGAAGAGAGGTGAATGACAGGAAAATGAAACATGAAGTACAACAAACAATGAAAACAGCGAAGACGTGACCTGGGATGCTGCTGGAGACATGACAGTTACATCTTCATTAAACAAGTAGGACCACTGTGTTGCTGCAGCAAATACCAGAAATGCATTGCAAACAATTCTCAAATGAGGCACGCTGTGTGAGTCAATGACAGGATAAAATGTAGTTTACCATTAGCACAAGAAGAGAGGAGCCATAAGGTCAGTTAATGTATTCAGTAATGTCAGTGACACAATAATATAGTGTTAGCAACCATAAGCTACTGGCCATGGCGTACTTGACAAAGCAAGGTTGTAAAAGCAAAAATGAAAAGGTGCACTTCATTATACGAACTCAACTTTTCATTTGAAAAAAGAGAGAGAGTCTCTTATTTGTTCTTTTCACTGGCATGAAACATCCTCCAACTGGCTATAAACAAGACTCGGAGAAGAAAGTCTGAAGTTTAGTTGCAGGCAAGAGTGAACAAGGTAAGTTTACACTGCTTTCAGGACCACCTTTGCTTTGAACATGTACCATAAGTAGCAGATTATTTGCTCATACGGTGGGAACAACAGGGAGAAAAGATGTGGGTTTAACAGATATTTTCTAAAATCTTTTGTTAACACAGGGAAACATTGAATTATTTGTGTAAACAAGGGCATCCCATCCTCCTACATCCCCACTGCGCTGCCTCCTGGGTATAAGAAGAGTTGCTGTTACAATAGCTTGCGTTTGCCTCAGCAAATGTGATGCAGTTGTTTTACTAAGACTCTCTAAAAGCAGATAAACTGTACCTTTACTTGACTTCTGCTAAAATATTCCAGCTCATCTTCCAACACATTTTTTTTTTTCATCATTGTATTTTCATGCATTTCTACTGACATGAAAACACTGGGTGCTTTTCAGTATGGTAACGTATGCTTCCTTTCCTCCCGTGACCCAGAAATCGTTCCAACTCAGCCATTGTAGAGGATTTTACAGACCCTGAAATGTACCTTGGAGGAGTTTGGAGCAAGGAAACACAGGTGTATCCTAGGTGGAGGTGGTGTGACAGGTGATACAGCTGTGCAGCACATCATAAGACTGATGCTATGGAACCAAGGATTCCTCATTTGGCAGCGTCAGCTCTTCTGTCCTCGTGCCTCCCCAGTCGCATTTCCCTCACATCATCCTCGCTGGACAGAGCTAAGACATAACAAAGAGACACTAGCGAGAGAAACGAGCAGACATGTTAGCATAATGAAAAGGACCCACGGTCTGGAAGGATGTCCTGGTGCTTTTCTCTCCCCCCAAAGCAGAGCAAGGAAATTCTTTGAGTGAGACATCACACTAACCCATAGAGGAATAATTTATTGATATACGTCAAACCCAGAGAGAAAAGAGGGTATGTGGGCTCACTTATGAGACCAACTGAAAAGACAAAAGGAATCCTTGATGAAGTTCCTTTGAAGTGCCTTTTCCAGAAGTCCTTGGAAATACATATTGATGAAGTCCAAATTGTCTGGCTTGGAGGGAAAAGGCAGTCGATTGCTTTGCATTGCGCTATAAATATTCACTAGAGAAGAGGACATGGCTCATTTCTATGCGTGAATAGAATTATTACGTTCAAATGATTGGCTCAGAAAAGGGATAATTAGAGAAGAAGGGGGAGACCAGCGCCATCAGGAGAGATGATTTCCTTTAACACCAGAAGGTGCTCTCGTCACTGCTGATAACATTTGTTTCAGCGCTCAAATTCACATCTCCAGCCGTCAATGCATTATTAATGCGAACGCCTGAAGGCTGAAATTTTTGTACTAAATAAAGTTATCTGTAAAATCTACAGTGCTTGAAGGAAGCAATATGTCATTATATACTGTACGGTCGGTACGGAGTATCAACAGAACACCAAATTAATTAGAAGGCAGTAGGTGCCTATCCCTGTTCTGAAATGATTTGCTGTTTCATCCCTGGAGAAGACACGTGATGGCCTCCTGGTTACTGTTTACATTACCTACCTTTCACTTGATTAGAATGCAAACATATCTTGCCAGCATTTGACTGATTCTTAAAGCTGCACAGAGCATCTTTCCAGGATGAACCTTTCATACCCAGTCATGATCCTATCACCTGTTACCAATGAACCTGTTTACCTGTGGAATGATCCAAACAGATGTTTTTGGATCAGTCCACAACTTTCACAGTCTTTTGTTGCTCCTGTCCCAACTTGTTAAAAACATGCTGCTGACATCAAATTCAGAATAAAGATATATTTACAAAAATCAATGAATGTGATGAGACAGCATTAAAAGTATTGTCTATGCACTCGGTTGACTATTTGTCAAAAAGGATGAACAAATGATTGCATTCAGTTTTATTTATGTTTTTTGGAATCATGGTTGTAGTTACTGTTCACAACCTGTCACCCAAAACATGATATGAACAGCCTTAGCTTTCTTGCAAAAAAATCCCATTTCTTTACCTAAATTCTTCTAAAACCAACTAAAAAAATGTGCACTGTGGAAAAAGGGACACAGCGTCCAGTAGTGCCAGTGAGGCTGTATATTACCTTTGCATCCACATGTGCATTTATAAACTGGTGTTAATGCTGTCTGGCAGAAAGCCTTCGTCCTGAAACAATTCCATGTCTTCTTATTGTGTTGTTTCATAATCTCACCACACTGAGAGAAGAGGCATGGCAGAGACAGTGGCGACGCCAATCTAGGAACGTACTGCAATTTTGGTGTCAAGAGTGAGTATGGGAGTGTGTGTCTTACTGCTTGACAGCTCAGTACACTTGTGTTCCACAGTGTTTAGGTCACTTTATTTGATGAAATTACACAGACTCCTTTATTCATGTTTTGCTTGTCTTACTACTGTTATTCTACCTTTTTCAGCCAGCTGACATTTGATAACACAGGAAAAAGATTTGCTCCGGTCGTGGCATCAATGCAAGCGAGCAATAAAGATTATTGAGTGAGACCTGTTGTCAAAGTCAGTTAATAGTCTGCACTGAAGGCCTTTCTTTAACTTTGGTGACTGATACCTGCTGCCATCTGAAGGCATCTGCACCTGTCTCGAACTGGAGAGATGTTGCACGCCCTCAAGGCACAATCACGTACTGCAGATCCCTTTTGCCAAAATAGTCGATTAGATTAATTATTCTACACGGCTTCTATTGCAAATCAGCAGGCGTGTTGGAGACAAACATGTTGAAAACAGTTCACACAGTCTCGTGAAAAATGGTAGATTCCTTAAAACTTCTCTCTCCACTAATAACTCCTTCAGTACCGTCTGTTCCTGCCAGTTTCCCCTGGCATCTCCATCTCAAACACTGTGTGTCATCTTTTTTTTTTATCATGTTTAGCCAAAGTATCACCTCGAGCTCCACATTTGTAATTATAATACAGGTGGAGGTGTAGCTATGATCACGTTTATGCCATAATATGAAAATTAAAAACTATTTTGTTCCCAGATTGTGTGCAATTATTTTTGCAAGTAAACTGTCAAATCTAACTGAACTTTGGTTTATTTACGACATTAGCATTTGTGGCATTGGTGTTGAAATGTAGATGGCTATTGTATGGATCATTCCAACATGGATAACATGGTGACCATAAGATCTTCACCATGTCCCGGACAATCCAAGCAAGAAGAGACGTCATCTTCTCACGGCAGGATATTGGAGCTGCTGTGTTCATATGTAAAGCTCTGTACATCCCAGACAACAGGTTTTCTCTGAGTGAACTCTCCATGGGATTCCCAAGCTGTCAGTGCATCAGAGCCCACAACCTATAATGTTTGCTCACGTATTTTTTCTGATCTCATCTTGTGCCCAAATGTACGACAGGTGCACCGGGCGAGCCTTGCCTGGGTAGGGCACACTTAGCTGCGATCTGGCTGTGCTGCAGGGTTCAAGAAAACAGAGCCGTCGGTGTCCTCTTGCGTGCGTAGAACAGAAATGAACTCACTATCGACTTGTGGAAGTAAGGAGATAAAAACAACCTCAATCAGATGGATGCTACTTTTTATGCTGCTGTAATATAATCTCCAAGCAAGTTTCAGATTTAACTGCAGAAAATGTAAGACATCTGTCAGTTGTTTACTTTATCTAACTGTTTGGGCATGGGCCATATGGTTGCATTCAGTTGTATTTATTATAATTGTAACAGTATGTTTTATGGACATTTCCTCTATGTACTGTGTGGTTATATGTTAACTGTTGAGTAACATGTTTATCACTGTTGAGTTATAGGATTACTTCACACCAAAGTGAAGCCGAAATGGACTCTAAAGTTAATATGGCAATAAATTACTGAAGCATGAATCTTGAAAATCTCAATTCTAAATATTAATCCACATGTGCTGCAGGCATGCATGTATCCATGGCAACCCCCTTAAAATATGTTCCCGTGCACATGCCATCATCAGGTCAACATTTTAATTTGTTCAGTGCTTTGTTTTATGAACAAACACCTGCAAAAGTAATGACAGTCCTATCAGATGTACTTTGTAAGCATGCTAACACACTAAAGTAAAGATATGTTTGCATCTAGCTCAAAGCACCACCATGTCACAGGCTGCTTTCACACTTACCTTTTGTATGGACTTTCTGAGTTTCAATTTTTGAAGCAAAATTCCACGTGTAAAACCTTCCCCAGACCTTGATCCATCCGACAGAGGTGGTCTCTGTCCAGTTCAAACTGAACCACTGTTCAGTTTATTTCTAATGTGAAAACATGTTTTTTGGATGGTTTGGACTTTACAGGAAGTTCTGACAGGCTATTGTCAGAAATTAAAAAAAAAGAAAAACAATGCAACAAAATAAAATGAGCACCATGAATTGCACATCACATGCTGATAAAGTTTTGTGGCTGAGTGCAATTTGCCCTTGTTTTCCATCTGATTGCAATTACAACACACACACACACACAATGAAATGACAGCTGACAGCAACAGAGAGGAGAACAGCAAAGATAAAAACTGGCTGATAGAGATCGTGGCAAAAGAGTAAACACCCCTAATCAGCTGATATGAGGATGCAGGAGAAGAGAGAGAGACAGAGAGAGACGGGGGAATGAGAAAGAGTGAGCAACATAAGAATAGTCTTCCTGGTTAAACTTATGCATCGCTTCATTTCAATCAGTACAGACTTCATAAGAGTGAATAATTATGTTATTGACACATGCAAAATAAGGATGATAAATGTGAAATGTCTTTGGTGATGCGACCCCATTGTGACACCCATTATAAGTTACCACCAACTCCCTGAAGACACTAATCATTTTTTACTCTAACTGCACATGGCTACTGCAAAATGGTCTTTTTTTGCAATAAGGCTCATTTGCATTGAAAGGGGTCTGTTTTGCACCAAATGCATGCATATTACCTGATTTAAATACCCTATGTACAAATAGCAGTGGTGGCAGAGATGCTCCCATGTAGGTGACGACAACAGGACTATAGGTGTGTCATGTATAGTTTTTTAGTGCGCTTGCATAATTGCATATACAGTGCCACAAAAACATGAACCTTGGTTCAGCACAGTCTCACAGAGCCACTACCATGACTGGAGTCTCTCAGTCTTGTTAGGAAATAATTAAACTGTTGTAGTAGTCCAATATCTACCAACTAAATGGATGACAAGGTGAGATGTGTCAAGATCTGGGGGGCTTATCACAGCGGATAAATTCTTTCGAGAACAGTAGACGTCAGCTTGCAGAGAGCACATTAACCAAACGACAGCCAGAAGTTCCATTCTAACCAGCAAAAGTGGTTAGTTTTCAGTCTCTGCTAAAAACTACAAGTCTGCTACCTGAATGTCTTGTACACTGGTCCTTGCTAATGCAAACATACAAAGTTCAACAAGAGATTTCTCAGCTTAGTAAATCTAAGTATTTTGCCGACTGCTAACTGGTTACAAATTGGAGCTGGCCATTGGAACCCAACCCTTTTGCAGCAGCAGGCAGAAAAAAATCCCATAATAAACTCATTTACTACCTGCTCAGCACTAAACAGTAGACATACAAAGTAAGCAACTAGCTAGTGAACATGTGGACAGCCAGATATTTTTTCAGAAGTCGGTGGAGACTAAAACAGAGCTAAAAAATATTGGTTACAACTCCAAATGAACAATGATGTTGCTCCACATAAATTGCAAATGCTTTTAACAATACTCATTCCAAAATTATATAAGGTGATATCATTTCAGATATTGTGTTGCCAGCTTGTGCTTCTGCAACCAAGCGGCCAAAAACCATGTTTAAATTACAGCTTAAATCTAAATTTAAATTACAACAGCAGAAAACAGCAACAAGCCGTGATTACTGTGAATCCTGTAGTTAATTCCCATGGCACAATTATGTGTGTATCTCAAGTGTTTCAGATCTGGGCCCCGGCTCAGTGGTCACTTACCTTCACCCCATAACTCTAAGTGCTGCAAGTCCTCTGAGAGTTCATGGACATACTACAGTTTTTATTGGGCCAATTTTACCTACAGGCATGCAATCCATTTTGAATGCGGCCATTTATTAGCTTATTTGCCATCTCCTTCAAAAAGATCATACATACTGAACAGAGATGGGAATAGCAGCACAGCTTTCAGAGCGAAGTAATTTCATCAGTCGCTGTTGCGCCTCTTGATCTAAACAAGAAGCGATTGTCACTTTTTGAAACATCTAAGAGGCATCCAGTGAAACATCCTGCCCACACAACATGGAATCTTTTGGGACACAGTCGGGACACGAGTATGAGTGCCAGCTATGATAATGCTAGCGGCTCCTGTTGCGATTCCGCATGCTTTCTGGTGTTTTAACATCTGTGACGGGATGCAACATCTTCGAGTTGCCCACCATGATTCTCCTTTGTCTAAGCTTCATTAAAAAGGGCCGGATATCAGACACAAGAAAATCAGCATAGCCGTGATTTATGCCACAGCACTTAAATTGGTTCTTATTTTTGTTCAGTACTAACTCCCCAAACTTTATAAAACAAGTATGCAGTATATTCATCTACACAGACACTGGCGGATTGATGGAAACTGAGAGTCATTGTCTCTTCTCTTGAATCGGTGCAATATTTATGACATTTTAGAGGATCACATCATTCACAGAATATTCAAATAAAAATAGAAATAAAAAATATCTTTACCCAGGGCAGCTCGGTCAATCATTACTGAGATCATTTTGATTAACTTCTGTAACTGACGCTGTCAACAACAAGGCCGTGTTGTTTTGTTTTGAATGGTTATAGTATTCATTTTATGTATGAGTGTGGCAATTGGGTTTTATCTGCCATAATAATTCAGCATTGAAGTTTTATTTATATGGAAGCCATCATCAAAGGCAAGTCCCAAAGGACTTAGCAAGGACATCCCTCTCATGTCAGGTTGAGTGTGAGTTTGAAATTAGAACAGACACCAGTGAAAACGTGTTTCATAATAAGCCGTGCTATTTGCTTTTGTTTGAAGCGGGGTTAATGGATAATGATAGGCATGCAAATAGTCATGCATCCTGTGTAAGCTGGGGGAGTTAGGTGAACCCCAGCAGTAGACTGTTAACGTGACATAGGACCACTATACTGTACCATTACAGATGTGTTCACTCAATTTGTATACCTTTATACTTATCACTTTTATTTACCTTAATTTTACACACCTTTCCTCCACTTCCATTCTGTGGACGCAGCATCAACATCACCCACCGGTTTGTGAGAGCAGCATTTGAAGCGTGAGGTTTGGCCATCCGAGCTACATTCGTCTACTTATTGGGCACTGAGGTGGAACACAGGTGGGTGGATCAAAGGAATCCTGATTGGAGCAGGCTGTCAATAGACCTGTCAATCAATGTGCTCAAGTCCCAAGTTGTGTCTCTAAGCCTAAATGGAATTCTTCTCAATGGAACAACTGTTTTCAGAGGAACCACCAAGACACATATTAGAAGGTTTGCTTTGGCTTTTGTAGCTTTGATGGCATAATGACGTTTGGAAAAAAAAAATAAAGTATTGACTTTGTATCTACAGAGCAGTTAAGACCTTTTCAATGGGTCGACTGGGGCCAGAGCTCTGTTAGGACCAGCCAGTGGCCATTACTAGTACTGTATCTCAATGGATAATTGTAGTTTATGCTTTTCCTGATTTGGCCTGCATTTCTATCAGTAATAACAGCATCGCTCTCTTCAAGTTAAAGACATCATTAAACAAAACCCCGGATTAGCCAAAGCTATTTGGAAGAGAAAGCAAGGGTGAATTGTGAAATTACCCACTGTCCCAACCTGTGTATGTGTGTAAATGAGGGATTGTTAGTGAAACACTGGTAAAGTTGTGTAGATGGTCAGAACTGTTGGCTTGCGTACAACCAGTCTGATAGTCAGACTGCTCATGTTCCCTCTGCAGCGTTGACATTGTAGTAATGTTGCTGCATTCCCACATCTCTCCTTTGGTTAAGTACAGTGTTATCATAACTGATAATAATGACCAAAACTATGAAAATAAGACTTTTATTGTTACCCAGAATTACCACGCTTACATTAATTAAACGTGTTAACATTAACACATTTGAGCAATGAGTGCAATAACGGTGTTTACTCTTAGAAGCTCTTGACATTATCAAACTTAAGCAACAGTGAATTTGTTAGTGTACAAAAAAAATGGTATAAAAAACTCCCTGTTATCCACTGAAGCTCTCCTCCAATGACCTTTAACCTCAGCGGTATAAATCATTGAAAATCTTCTGTCATTGTGGCCGCTCCATTTACCCACTTCATTCATGCTGAGTTAGTGATGTTTAACCCACAGTGGTCTAGGGCTTATGGGAAATGATGTTCATTTGAGGCTGCTAAAAACAGAAATATTATGTACATTTACATTTAAGAAATGGATTAGTCAGTCATAGAGAAATTGAACAAACTGCGTGTAAGGCTCTGTTTGTTTTAGTGAAGAATATATTAATGCTATGCCAAATGTTCAGCCACAGTACTTGACACCTACCTATAAATATTGCATCAAACGTGGAGCCATATTTAAAACAATGAATGTCCTCTGCAGTGCTTTTTCATATGAAGAGAAAACGCCTGGTCTCCAAGGTCAAAACAAGACAGTATCTCCACCAGCACGTCACTATAACATCTTGTATTAAACACAGGCAGCCTGGATCACACTGACCTACAGCATAACATGGCTCCTTTCTGGTGGTCCACTCCATCATGTGCTGTATCAGTATATACAATTTAATTTGGGTATTCTCGAGGGAAGTGGGCAGATTTAATAAAGCTTAATGTTGTTGCTTCTGCAGCCAAAGAACAACACTCAGATCCCTTGTCACGTTTGGAATAAGACGCTAAACCAATCAGAGCACCCTTGACCGTTTCATTTTCCACATGCATGTAGCTCCTGTGTGAGTCCGTGTGTGGGGGTGTGGGTGTGTACATACCCACTGCGCCTATGTGAACGTGTAGCTCTCTTTTCTTGATTAATATGCAAAGCACAAGTAGCAGAAACAAACTCCTGCCTTTCTCCGCCTCTATCACGCTCCCCCCCCCCCAAGCACTTATCGCATTTAACATTGAATAACCATTCAAATAACGTCTGTTGAGGAATCATCCTGCATAAAGCACCATCTGTGCCATGTTGCCCATCTTTTCACTGCCGATGTAAACAGAGGAACATTAGATCACAGGCAAAATAACACACACAAAAAAAGCTTACATCCGCAAAACGGGTCAGCTGTAATCAGTAATCAATTCCCCCTCTGAAGAACCAAAGCTATGCCATGGGGGAAATATTTGCAGAATAATTTGCAAACATCAGTAAGGGCGGGAAAAGTCTGCATGGGGGCTGATTGGCGAGGTGACACCGCTGATTAAAACCGCACTGGCTGATGGAGCCTGGGCTATATGTGACACTTCACACCTCATCCCTTTTTTACTGAACCAGGAAATAAGCGAGAGCCCAATGTCGTAAAAAACAGCGCTAGGATTCACAGGAACATCTTTAACCTGTCTCCTCGGCTATCAAATTAGCACTTTGTCTTCCTCATCCCTCGCCCGCCGTATTTAAATGTATTCAAATGAGGAGGAAAAGGCCGATGCAGGGTGGTACACCGGCAAAGTAATCAGCAGATCCATGATAATGAGATATTAGTGGTGCAGCTCTCATGTCTCTGGCAGGTTGTGAACCCGGCTCCAGCACAGACCCCCACGCTCTGCTGAGCTATGATTAGCACCAGCGACTCGAACCCCCAGCACAGTTATTGATTAGAAGCGCAGTGTGGATGGAATACAGTTAGGTGAAACATGAACACTTTCACAGAAACATGATTCGAGGCCTTGTCACGTGCTGGTTGTAATGACAGATTAAGAGCAAGACAGAGGTATGAAAAAGCTATTTAACTAGTTAGTAATGTAGAATGAATGTAGAGGTCTATCCACAATTAAAATCATCATAACTCGCTGAATTTTCTACTGATTTTCAAGAGGTTTGGTTTGCAGCGTTGGGTGGTAACACGCTACTAGTAGCATTTTTAAAATATTGTAAAACAACTTGTCACCTAAAATGATTTTGGCATTTCTTTTGTTAGAACATCCAAGAGCTGCACGAAGGTCTGGCATTTTCTCCTATTTGAACGGTTCAGACACCTCGGCAAGATGGTAGCAGAAGAGACGCATCCCACAAGGTCGACATTTACTTCACATATACATGGGTGCTGTGGTAGGCAGCTCGATCGTCACCTTAATCATCCCAAATGCAAACCAGCTGGCTGACAAACTTGCAACCAACAAAATGCAAGCTACTAGTAGCTGGCAGTATTGACCTATATTGGAGACATTGGCTCTATGAGGATATATGAGTGAGGATTTTCTTCTTTGTTTGTTGGTTTGTTTCAGTGATGTGAAACAAATATGTGTGATGTGTTCCCACTAACTTCAATTGGATATTGAAGACGTCGACCCACCTTTAAACACTGGTTACTATATATTATATAGTCTGGTCAGTGAAATTGTCTGAATTATTCCTAGAAAGTGCATCATGGCCTATTTAAAGTCTCACTCTTTATAGTTTTGTGAAAAGCATCTTTTGTAACAGACAGTAAAAAGTCATGCAGCCCAGATTCCAGAAAGGTTGGGACACTGTGTAAAACATACATAAAATGAATGTGATAATTTGCTAATTCTTTTTTTTTTTTTTTTTTTTAAATCAGCTATTGAATTGAAAACAGTACAAATACAATATTTTTAATGTTTGATCTCATCAACTTCATTGATTTTTGTAAATGTTTATTCTGACTTTGATGCCAGCAACTTATTATAAAGTTGGGACAGGAGCAACAAAAGACTGGAAAAATGTAACCACAACCTGTTGATAAATGAAGGAATTACCTGGAGGTGAAAAGGTTCATTTGTGAATTGTGCATTAGATTTAACTCTCACTTTTTAAAGGGAGCATAATATAAAGAATTATTCAACATTGATTGATTACAATGTGTGTAAGTAAGAGGAGTAGCCTTTACACTATGATCTAAATGTTAATCATCAACATACACCTTTTTATTCTGAAGACCCATGGAGCAGATTAATATATATGAGATTGGATGTAACTACCTTTGATTCCTATTTTTATTTGTCTGCTCCAACTTTTAAAAATGTGGCATTTTTTTAATGAAATATTATGAAAATAGGGATCAGACATCCGTCAACAATCAGACATGATCAGTCCACATTACAGCATCGTAAAATTCATTGTTTGCATTCGATTTTATTGATTCAGTCATTCAGTTTACTCGTTACCTGACTTAAAAAGGATATAGAAGTACCTCATTCCTATACAGAAATTATATTTAGGAAAAAGAAGAGTGCTGCAGATACGCTGATCTGAGGTATGAGAATATGCATTGGGACAGAAAAAGTCAAAAGAAAAGAAACACAAAAGAATTAGCCATAGCTTCAAGATGTCTCTCAAATTTGTTCTTAGCTTTTCATATTTTATGTGGTACAGGGTTGGATAATTATGTCAATATTATGTTGATACTGGATGATTGTGCTGATTTACATCCAGTGCCATTATAATAATTGGGGTAGAGAAGTGAAGAGTAAGATTGTTAAGGTTCGGATGGTGAAAGGACACCAAGACTTTCAAGAGCCAAGAGTTTGTGCTTCCTCTGAAAAGGATTCACCTTAAGCTTATTGTGCACTCCAGCTCACTGCCATGCAATGCATTCTGGGATACAGGAGACAGCAAAAGATACACTAATGATGCCCACTTAAGAAAAGGCTTCTTTTCCTGGTTGTGTTTGAGAAAATATGAAAGGTCTTAATGGCCTGTTATGACGTATTCATCTTGAAAAACAGATTCTGAAGGAGGCAAAATCAGATACAGGTCCAGGTAGTGTAATCATATGAACAGATGGTGCATTTTGTTAACGATTCAGTTGAAGCAAAGATATCAGATAAAAACATGATCCAGCTTGGTAAGAAGACTCTGAACATTTAAATGCATGAGACCACTTCTTGAATGAAAATGAGGAGATTTGAAAGCGCAGTGACTGACAGGAAAATATCTGAAGAGTTTGAGGAGAGTCTTTGAGAGACTGAGTAAGTTTGATGTAGAACAAGTTCTGGGGACTGATGACCCTTCGACCAATGCTCTTAAATAAATTAGGTTTTGAACATTTCACTACCAGAATAAGAAACAGGGGTTCTGGCCTTGGACAGAGGTTTGATAGAGCTTCAAAGTTCTCATTGAAGGAAAGCAATGCATGTTTGATACTTCCTACAGGTCAATAATGTTGCAGCTTGGAAATAAAGTTAGTAGATATCAGCTATGTGTTGAGGATGTCAAGTTTTTTGAGGTTGACCCATACTAGGGGCAAAAAGTTCTCAGGCTGGGTTGCATTGACTTTGACCATGAAGTACTGTTGACTTTATGAGGCCATCTATTCATTTGTCCCATGTACAGTTTTGTCTTTTAGCTTCAGGCTGCTATTGAATGACTGACTATAGTGAATTCAAGCCAGAATCATGAACATTGGTTCACACATCCTGCCTTACATTTGTCAAAGGAACACGTCCACATTTATGAGAAAGTCATGTGACCTGACACCACAGCATCCATCACAGATATGTGCTTAAAAAAAATATCTTTATGTAAGATAAGACAAACCTTTATATATGATCTTAGAACCAACTGTTTAGTTAGTTTTTAAATACTGTTTTATTTTAGCTTAATACTTTATGGTCAAAAATTTCCAGAGCACTGATGCAAACTTATCAGCACAGTGATGCCACAAATGGTCACTAAAGCATATGATTTTTTGATCTATAGGTTTGGAAGCTGATTTAAGAATATGATTTGAAATTCAACTTTTCAACCAAATGTGTAATACTAATATGCAATATTTTATATAATTTTAAATGTTCGGTAAAAGGACATTCTCCCACCCAGACAACCTCTGGTATAATATCATATTCTTCATTTAACAAAAACACACTCTGACATATTCAGCTGATCCCAGCGCTGTGTGGGTGCTGCTACATAAACCGTGGTTGATTTGTTTGGTTTGTCAGACGGCTATAAAAGGAAGCGTTTTCTTCCAGCTGTCAGTCCATCACGCTTTATGTTAGATTATAAAACTGATCAGATAATCCTTTAAATGTAAGGCTGAGGTGATCACAAGCAGCAGATGTCAACAACACATCCACACTTGTGCTGAAGACAGGAAGGTAAAAGACAAAATAACGGCAAACTTCCTTTTTGCTGAAAAGCATGAGGTCAAAGCAAAATCGCTGGGCCGCCCTTTCAAACTTCATGCCATGTTTAGGTTTCTATATATCACACAAAGAAAACCAGTCTTCAGCTCCTTCCCTGTATTCAGAAGCAGCTGTGTGCCATAAGGGAATCTTCTGGACCCTGGTTTGAGCCGAGGCTCTGACTGATCTCTTTATCAACTGTCAGGGCTGGGCTGAGAGATGACTGACTCACTATCTCACATCTGGAGGGCAGGCTGTGGAAAAGCAAAGCAACACCTTTTGCCTCAAACCTCAACAAGCGCGCAAACATCTCTAGCTCATAGATGCTTCGGCCTATGAACTCTGTGTGTCATCTTTCATCTCATTAAATTATAATCTCAGTAAATTGCATCTGGCGTCTTTTTTTTTCAAATAATTTCAAAACACTTTTCTTATTTTCTTCTATTGTGATGAAATCACATTCGCAGGGCCAAAGCAACAGTGAGTTTATCTAGCAACAAGTGCTGTGTTTGTATCAAAGCCTGATAAAGTGTTTTTAACATTAAAAGCACATCACATCCATCTGTCTAAAGTCCATCCATCTATCTATCTATCTATCTATCTATCTATCTATCTATCTATCTATCTATCTATCAATAAGCCACACTGTTGCACTGGGTGACATGTTCCCTCATTACCACACACACTGTATATTATAGCAGCAGATGTGGATTAATCCACCAGTGAAAATAGTGCCCGACAAATAAACTATTTCCTCCGACCGGCTGTTTTAGGAAATTGTTCAGCCTTTCAAACAATGAAAATTTGGATCTGTTTTTCAGCAGGAACCAATGTGAATGGAGCTTATAGCGTCAGAAAGTATTGAAAGACAGACTGACACATTGCTGGTTTTGATCTTTTTATGAGATCTGTCGACAATAGGAAAACAGAGAATAACACTTATCCTTTAAAGGAACGTATTCAGCATCTGTCAATTTATTCTTGGCCACTAATGACGTCAATGTCGTCACTGTCATCATTAACAATCCGCCACATCTTTTCAGTCTTTGATGTAGAAAATCGTTGTTTTGTCTGTATGGAAAGAAAGTGGACTGAATCCACCCACAGCTCTTACCCCTAAAACTCCCTTCTCCTCTCACATAACCACGTCACAGTAGTTATAAGCAATTGAAGAATTTCAAATTCTGTGTCATGGCTGCCAGGAGGGGTTTCACCACCATCAAAGCTGATGCATGCTATTGTCCTCTTTTTTACACTTCACACCAAGTCTGCTGCAAACAAACTGAGCTTTTCATTCTTTCCTTCCTCTGCAGATATGCACTTATCTCCCTTTTCATTCCTCTTATTCTGCACTGCCCACATCAATCAGGCATTGTTTTGACAAGATATCGATTTAAAAAAAAAAAAAAATCTCCTAAATCACGTTTTTTATTGTGCATCCAAGGGAATATTGATCAAATTTTATTCATTTTAAGATTTGCTTTTTTTTTTCCAAATGAACTCTACATAATTGCATTGAATTACGTTCAGAATTTTTCTTTACAATATGCCACATATGAATGTTGAGATCATTGAAGAAATCGTGAGCCAACAGGCAAGAAATGAGATTTGTAATGTGCATATATGTTTTGCTAAGTAATTTGCACATCGTAGTAAATGCAGAGCTTAACTACAAGAAAACCGCATGTGGCCACAGCGAGGCCCTGCATTCTGACAGCTGGAAACAAGAGAGGAACATATTCTTCCACTGCAAAATACAAATGATCAACATTCCATGACATGATTATGTGATTATATAGGAGTTAGTTTAAATTTACAGTGGTGTGTAAACAAATAACTCACCTCGGCTGCATGTGAAGCTGCTGCTCCCTCCCTGGCTGACTATAATTGAAGAGGATCATTGAAGCTTGTAGTACAATAATGATAACTGATTGTATTGTTGCTATCCAGTTGTGATACACGAGCAGCTCTAATGCGACACCTTGATGATCAGTTAGAGGAGTGGTGGAGCTCCATGCAGCTCATCCCGCTTTGTCCGAAGGGACTCGGCATGATAGAGAGCGTAATAGCTCTGACCAGCTTCTCCACCCCGAAGAGGTGAGGGGAGAAGACACTAAATCATGCTTCCTTCCTCTTCGCCTCGCTCGCTCATTTAGAAGCAGGGACTAATTTATTCAGCCCCTCTGCAGGTTTTTCAGCTTTTCTCTTCTCATTTCACTTCTCACTGATGAAAGCGCGGAGAGCTCCATTCGTTTAAGGTAACATACTCAGCAATAAATCCTAGCTCGGCTTCTACAAGGGCTTTCTCCAGACAGCACATGAAGCCTCATCAGAACGCACCTGCCCTCGCAAATGCTTACGCAGATTTAACTCGGGCATGTTGAATGGGCATGAACATGTGCTGATACGGGAGTACATGAGTGCACAGTGTGTGGGCGTTTGTATCTCTATGCACAAGCTGTTAGAATGGGGCATTTTGTGCAGAGCAAGCCGCCATCGCCCAAACCAGCTGTTTGTAGCCCATTGCCAATTGTGCAACACATTCAGTGATACATGATTTTAATCTCATTCTCCCTGTGTGAAAGGGCTAAAGAGCAGTGTGTGTTTATACTCTTAGGGTTGTTGTGAGTCTCAGAGTATGCATTTCATGCCTTTTCTCCTCTGGTCGGCTCATTACCATATCCTTTAGCAAGGTCGAGCGACGGCATTCGCTATGTGGATTCATCACAGAGTATTTTATTTCTTCTATTCTTCACTTGTTCACTTGTATAACTGATATCGGTAACACTCTCTGATGAATCACCTGCTGATTAGTTGTGACTAATGGCTTTAAAAAGCAGTTTATTAACACTAATGTATTACCTTAGATCCATCATAATCCTTCAAGAACTATTTCAGTTTGTGAAAAAAGTTGAGTCATTCGTCATTAATAATCATCGATAAAACGTCAAGAGTTCCTCACTTTCTGGTGTCAATAAGTCATTAGTAAAGTGGAATAAATTTCAAGTCTTATATATGAATGTTTAGAGTCATTGATTAAACATAATAAAACATGAAATTTCCAGTTCCAAATACTACTTAGCTGCAAGTCAAGGGTCAAAAGGTTTTTAACTCTCTAATGAACCAACAGAAAAAGTAAGTAATCTGTAATGAGTCATTTAAGAGAAATCACGCACATGGTTCAGAGGGGAAAGAAGCTACAATTCAAATCAGCTATTAAAAATAAAATCAGTGTAATGAATAATCCATCCCAGCCACTCCAGTAGAAGAGCATTTTAATTTTATTTTCAATTTTGCCTGTTAGTGAATCCATCTAAGACAGCCACAGCTCCAATAGTATTGTCACTAAACAATTTATTATTGTTCTTATTAGGATGATGATGACTATCATTATCATTTTGCATATCATATTTATTATTATCATATTATTATTACAGTGTAATTACAATCTTTTATTAGTAATAGGATGATAATGATTGTGATGATGATGATGATCATTATTGTTGAATGAAAGAAAGAATGAATGAATATTATATAATCTTACGTGAGTGATAATGATGATGAGGATAATTACAATTATTGTTATTAATTTGTATTAGATAGTAATTAGAAATTGATAGATAAATAAATAAATAAAGCCCTGACAGCTCTATGTCCCGGGTCTTGACCAAAGACATTTTTTTCTTCTCTCCTCTCTGATATACTTACAACTAATGTTAATATATTGCTCCTTTTCTTGTTCCTTTCTTTATCTTCTCTCTGATCACTTCCCCCTCCATCCCACATACAGCTCCCATACACACACCTACTTGTGTGCATAGTGCAATAATAAAATCTAAATGTATTTATTCCGTTTTACCTCCTGTTAATGACTTAAGCATATCTGTGTTTCCCTCCCCTCTTTTATTGGTGCTGTTTCTCTCTCCTGCCTTGCCACTTGCCATTAATAAACACCCAAATAAATACATAAATCATAAAAATAAAAGATTCCTATAATAATGCAAGCAAGCAGTTTGATTGTAATAAGTTAAGAAATTAAGCTTAGAAGTCATGTGATTAATTGGAGGACTCTTCCTGATGAATTATAGATGCAGAAAGACAAATCAGGTGTCCTGTAGGAGGATTTTCCACAATCTGGCAACCCAAATGTTATTCTTACTAAAGCTTACACCTGTTCAGTAAATTATTAGTTAACAACTAATTATCATTAACAAAGCCATTAGTTACAACCTAACAACAGATCCTTTATAAAGGGTGCTTTGTCAGGAAGTGGAACCCTAGCTTTGGTCGCCTGAGCTATTAGCTACCAGTCCAGCACACATCGTCTATCAACTCTCAGTTTGTAGAACACACACACACACACACACACACACACAACACACACACACACACACACACACACACACACACGCTCAGCATAAGGACGTCGCATCAGTATTCCTCTACAGAGCTGATGGAGCAGAGAACTTGAGATAATGCACTCCACTTACTGTTTTAACGCCCTTTGTGTAAGATTATATTTTAACATGCGGGTACGCTGCAATGTCTCTCAGAAATCCAATGTGGAACAATTACAACAGCAAACGGTCCATATCAAACTCAATACAATCAAAATATATCGTATTTTAAAATATTATGCTTTACAAATACGCTTGAGGAGCTCAGTAATATAACTCATTCGACTGCTTTGATAGATTTGAATTGTGCAAAAGCTGTGGCCGCTTCAGTCGGGGTCTTGAGACTAAATCCCAAAGATACACATAACACACACATAACAGCTTTTGAAAGGGCGGTATTTCCTTCTTGTTTAGATCTTTGTTGCACATCTGATCTCAAACATTAATTGACAGAACTACAAAAAAAGCATCTTGAGGCAGCTGGTTATGCTGACACTAGTAGTAAACTGGACGTTCGGAATGGTCCAATCATATTGGCTGGCCCTCTCATCTGACCAGTTAGGCTGTGTCTCTCTAAATGTTATATAGCATATTTTGCACACAGTCATTTTGAGAAGCACATGTGAGAGTTAGAGAGCTGTCAGAGTTTACTGCTGACCTTACTTCCCATCCTGATATAGCCTACTAACACATCTACTCATGGGCTTAATTACATCTCACACACAACTTTGATTTGACTTTTTTTAGCTTCAACCACTGGTTCACTGGTTATGATAGCAATTTACAAACCAAAGTATGTGCTGAGGAATGAGGTAACATCTCTAAAAATATGTCCATGGTATCCAGGAACATGACCGATGAAACCGTTAACCAGTGTAAACATGACAACAATTCAGCTAGATGATCTAAAACACTTTATTTTGAGGTAAAAGTGAAGGTGAGCGCACACCCATAATGACGTTAACCTGGGAATACATCGTCATGTGTATGTGAAAGCATAGTCTGAAGCAAATATGTCATAGGCCTGAGAGATTTTCCAGGGAACGTGCAGATGCCAGGAGGTTTACCTTGACAGAAGCATGAGCATTTGTCGTGCATATTATGTGGCGCTATTGTTCACAGTTCATTGACTTTTACAGCGTTTGTGTTCATTGCATTCTGCATCACCTTATTCCAAAGCAAAATAAGGTGTACTGGGGAGAGGCATGGCATGGCAACAGCATTTTAAGCCTATTGAATAAATTCAAAGTTTGGTCCAGCATATTTAACATTGAAGCCACTACATGTGTATTTTGGATTATTCTGATGGCATATGTTTTTGTTTTTTAAAACCTCACAGTCCAAGTGAAAATTGGTGCCGTCATTGTTATCAGCCCATTCAACTCAGTATTGAAACTGCCACTAGAGGTCAGCAAATTCATAAATTTTCTAATTCTACACATTAGGCTTTTAATTCATGTGGTTGACAACGGCTCACCAAGCTCATCGAAGTCTGGATACACTTAAATAAAAACACTGGATGGAAAAGAGCAGAGAGACTTTGAAGCAATAAAATAGTGTCATTCCTAACCCTGATCTTAAACCTAAACCCAAACCCAAAGTACATTGTTCAGTCTAACTCAAGTTGTTTGAGCTTCTAAGCCAATTTTGAATGTGCCCGATACTTTGGTTTATGACCAGATACCTGCAAAACCAGTGACATCAGCTGCAGCTATACTTGGTGCTATGTAGCAAATGTAAGCATGCACACACACTAAAAACTAAACACCCTAAAAATGATGCATACTAAACATCAGCATGTTAACATTGTCATTATGTTGGCAGGCTAACATTAGCATTCTTAAATTCTAGAGTGGCTGTAGTTACTTTAGGTGCTTTCACACAGCGAGGGGTTGCCAATATTCTCTGCTTTGGACCCACAGCACACACGGTGGCTCCACCACAGTCTGCTGAAGGGCTGCTCGATGAAGGCAAGAATCATAGTCACCATTTTGGTCAATATTGAGATCATGGTTATTTAAAGATCGCTCATTGGCTTTAGAAACATGCACGTATTAAACTTGTTTTAAAAACAACTACTAACACTGGACTTCCTTAAGTTTTATACATAATTCAACTGAAAAACTAATTAAGAATAATTGTGCAATGATAATAATGATAATAATGTGCTTCCCAGGAGATCACACTCGCTCAACCAAAATGACATGTAACAGTATGAGTTTGGGGTGCAGACTGGGAATGAAAGAGATGACATTCTTATTATTACAAGTTAGTGCAGCATAAAAATGATTTTGAAACTGTTATTTTGAGGTAAAAAAAAAAGATTTAATGCTAAAAAAAAAACAGTTTCAAAAAAGCTTTGTCCATTGGTGTGATGATGTGTAGATGCAACATGCCACTGTTCTTGAGTTACAACTATATATCTCCAACTTTGTACAAACCCTGAGAAATGTACAGTCTTGATTTTCATTGCGACTAAACTGGCCTGTTTGCAGTTATCAACAGAAGACAGCAGAAGACCTGAAGGACAGCGAGGAATCAGAATATCTGGTTCCTGAAAGTTAAAGACTTCATTTTAAAATTCAGTTGGCTTGAAGAATACGATTGTTGAATGAGATGTGAGATACAAGAAATCATCATCATTTACTTTATGTTACCGAATAAGATATTTTTTCTGATTGAGGCACTTCTTCAGAAAAAGTAAAATATTCAAAGCATTCATTAAGTCCTGTCTCCTTAACTACTATTTCAAAACTGGCTCACTGAAAGTAATGACAACCGCAAGCGTATAATGGACTTTTAAGTGGTCTGGACATTCAGACTGAACTGGACCTTTAGTTTAATTTTACAGTAAGAAATGACACAGCGTAGATGGGTTAGCAGCGAAGAAAGATTTTCACATCTTAATGACCCTCTAAAAATAGAAGAATTACCTAGCAGACACCAGACAAATCACTACTGCAGCCATAAACTTACTATACCTAAGCTCTCCCGAGGGACCAGTGAATAATGATTATGAAAATTGGCCTAATTGTCCTGATCCCGGCATGTCTTATAGGGTTCACAGGACTACAAACAAACTTGTTAACGCCTTCCCCAGAGGCTCTCAGGTAGAATCCAAAATGCAGAGTTTATATGGAGAGAGTGATAAAATAAACTCAACAGGAATATGGCATTAAAAAGAAGGAGGTTTGAGGCCTGCATGCGTCTGCCAGGTGCACTCACTGATACATTGCTAAGGTTCACTACACAATTCATTTCACCACAGACTAATCCTCGCCCCCTTGAAGACCATCATTTTCCTGCCTTTGACACAACTAGTTGAGGAAAAAAAAAAAAAACCCCAACATGTAGTTTGGAAGCAGCCGGCTGCATCAGGAGATGATTTCTCCTCTGAGCCCTAAAGACAGATGTTGATGGCGGTGAGACGAAGCACAGACCGTGTTCAGAAGCCTGCTGGGCGATCTGGATGAAGAGGAAATAAGCCATCAACTTTCATTTTCGCTTGCAGGTTGTCTGTGGGCCGAACACCCCCCGGTACCACCTCCTCCCTTGCCCTCTCGCTGAGCACACTGTATGTCCAGACCCCATCTGGTGCCCGGTGGCTGATTCTTCACATGCTGCTGCATTGTCCCTCTTTGGCCAGAGAAACAAACAGTGTTTTCCCACAGGAGTGCTTTCCCTGCTTGGATCAAAACCAACTCAAATGAAAATAAAATAGAACCAAACAATGCATCCAGCTCAGAAGCAATATCCCCCCAACACATAGCATCTCTGCATCTGAAACATCGCACGCGCACACACACACACACACACACACACACACACACAGTTTTTTTTTTTTTGTAGTGAAAACCAAACCATTTCCGCTTTTATGTCTCTGTTGAGGTTTGAACTTATGGTTGGCAGCTAATGCATAGTTTATGACCTTAAGGGGAAAAAGCCGAGCCTCAGGGGCTGGGGGGGATCATCTGCCCACACGTGGGTCACCTTAAATCCTCAGGTCAACGCGTTTATTTCTCCCAAGGTGCCTATCATGGCTTTGCACACTCCTATCTTGTGAGGTAATTACACTTGGTACACAAGAATGGTGGGATGCCAAGGCCGAGCTCCTATAATTGAGTGCCCTGCACCAAAAAAAAAAAAAATGCTAATATTCTGTCTTGAAGCCACACTTTTAACAGATCATTGAGGTGAAACACGTGTATGCATGTTCACTTTATTGTGCCAATTCCTCTCAGACATTTCTTAGATATTCCTGCACTTTTGACAGATCAGAGCAAAGATTTGCACTATTCTGCCTTTTAAAAGATGTTGCCTTTTCCTTTTCAAATCGAATTACTGATAATTAACCACAGCTGACGTAACATTACCTGATACAGCTGCCATGGTGAGTGTGCTAGCAAACAGTTTACATTGGCCATTCACACATCACAAGCACAACTGCAAGCAGCGTTCATTTGGAATTGTGTTTCTGGCCACATTTTGAACTTAAATCCAAGATTATATTCAATCAACATTCACTGCTAAATGTTCCACTTTCTTTATAAGACAGTTGCTAACTTGCTGTTTTCACTGAAAACAGATGCCTGTACATGCTGGAAACCAGGTTGAAGAGTTTGAGGGCCACAAAACCAAATGGATTAGTTAAAAGAGGTAAAAAAGTTTCAACAAGCTTGGGGTATTGACAGAGTTGGGTGATTACTTTGTGTCTGATTTTTACGTTCAACAGTCATTTGAGCCATTGTTAATGCACTGCATGGCCTGATAAGGACCATGTACTAGGGTGTACTTAAGGTCTGGGGCTATTAATGATTGTTAATGGTTTTTGGCTTGGTCCCTTTGTTCAGTTAAGGTGAGACTTAATGGTACATCATACAGTGATGCTTAAGAAAATAATGTTTTTCCAACTTTATGTTGGAGTGTGTTTTGTCCCTTTCCTGTTTATTTTGTTAAGTCAGTAATTGATTTTGTGAAAGAAAATCTCCACATTCAGAAGAACGTACATCTTTTGATCTTAATTTCAATTTGTACAAATTTGTGTTCAGTATACAGCATATCATGATTGCACAGTGACAGCTTTCACATGTTTTATGTATTCATAGAAACATAGACCAGCTCACTTTATGAAAACAGCTTTCCCTCTATATATAATGTGAGGTTCCGATAAGCCATGCGGTAATGGCATTGTTCATGACACTGAGGTGAAATACAGCACAGGCATGCGTAGCCCCTGCTGACACTCCTGCCTTTTTAGTCTTGTGAAGACTAGACTGCTATATATGTGTGTGGGTGTGTGTGTGTGCTATATTTTTTTTCTTTCTGTGTGTCAGTTGTGCACTCCCAGACCTTATTTCTGACAGTTCCCAGCTACTTGACTGCCCACATCCTCAGTGCCACAGGGTCAGACACCACCTTGGGTGCTTATCAGCCAACACTGGCGGTGCCCCCGAGTCAAAGCAGGTTGCATCACTGGGGGAGTGAGCGGTGAGGGGGCCCCCGGTCCTCTGCACAGACGCTGAATTACTGAGCGGCTGCGGCTGCCTGCTCCACCATCACCCCTCCACCAGCGAGGGCCCAAAGGCACACTTCACAGTCTCGTGGTGAAAAAAAAAGCCCCCAAAAATTATACTTTCTTCAAAGGCACACGTGTATTGTACAGCTTTGATGTGTTTATTTGGAGGGGGCAGCTTTACCTTGGGCTGGAAAGGTATAAGAAATTGAAAGCGAAAAAAAAAAGAGAGAGGGGACAGAGACATGCCGTGTTGACAACTTTCTTACCTTCCACTCAAGGCTAGTGAGATGATTTTGCTGAGTGGTTTAAAACCTTTAAAATTAATATGATTCTAAACAAATTCAGTCTGAGAAGTGGCAAATAGCTTAAGGGACTAGAATGTTTTAATTTGTAAAACAAATGGCTGGAACCAGATACAGAAGCTGCATGAATTGCCTTCTCAATCCACAACTGCCTCAATTTGCAAATGAAAATGGCTTTATAGAGGGATATATTGGGTTCACTCTGGGTCAAACTGAAGAGAAAACTCTTAATTCACAAGTTCTAGGGTGATGAACCGAACTTGTTAGCCTGAATAGTAAAATATTTGCTAAAGAAAAAAATGACAGTATGTACTCCTCCTGGCTGCATTCCACTGCCCCCGTGATCTCTGTGTGTGTTCGCCACGTCTCTGTTGTCTGTACACAATGAAGTGTATAAATAGGGATAAGTGCACACACTTCGGGATAGGCTCTCCTCAAAAGCACGTATGCCGTCGTGCTCCACTGCATTTGTGTCTGTCCTCATAAAATATGATGTATATAGTTGTGGGATAACGAAACAAGAGAGTTTGAGTGAGAAATTCAAAGACCCGCTCTTACATATCCATGCACCTAAAGGGGGGCATGAGTCTGCCGTTGTAAAGGGGATTACAGACACTGTTAGACAAGGCAACCGAGGCCTTTAAACTCCCAGCATGGTCCGATTAATGATCTGTGCGGTATCTCCTCTGCAGTGTGTGCACACAGTACACAACTGTAGTGGGTGTTTTGGACCAATTTACCAACCAACAATACACAGGAAGACCAGTGTAGAAGAAGAAAACAGGAAAAGCTCGATGTGAGCTTTGTGTATGTCTGGCGCCAATGTAAAACACGTGTTTTCTATTTGCTTCCATATTCTCCTGA
Source organism: Holacanthus passer (assembly GCA_025331565.1). Taxonomy (NCBI): domain Eukaryota; kingdom Metazoa; phylum Chordata; class Actinopteri; family Pomacanthidae; genus Holacanthus; species Holacanthus passer. The sequence goes on along the minus strand of JAFREQ010000041.1, from coordinate 1,580,879 downwards.
TCGTTATAAGCATGTTGGTTATCCGGTGTGTTCTTGAATATGCTTGGCATAATGTTGGGTTGTACAAAGTGTTTAACTTTGACACCGGAGTCTGCTGTTGGCTTCCTGTCTTTGACCAGCGGCTCTCTTTGAACTATGACCGGTTTTTGTGTGTACAACTAAGCGCCACACCACGGATGTCTTTGAAATTGACCGAGACTGTGCTCTGTAATCGCCATTTGTATAATTCATGGTGTTTTCTCCCTCTCAATGGCAGGCTTTGTGCCCAGCCTTTGAGTATGGCAATTCAGATGAAATGCAAGAACCGCCTTGTTTCAAGCACACACTGGCCTTGAGTCTTGAACTCCAATCACCATTGTTATTTAACCAAATAGTGGCAAATCAGATAGCAGTCGTGTGGATCATATTTGTAACGCCCAACTTTTGATGCATTTTATTGTGTATTGATAACTGGAAGGCACAGAAATATGATATTGTCCTTTTGGCACAAGATCAGACAATTCCCTTATAGGTTGATTTGGAAGCACATGTCAAACAACACATTTTGTCCTTTAGTTTAGGGAACTTATCACCACTGAATGCTTCCACAGGACAATGATGTTCAAGGTCACCCTTATTTTTCAGTCAAGATGACAAGATGTCTCTGATAATCATAGGAGTATGTTATCAGATGGGGCGAGGCAATTCAGATCTAATCAGCACGCCGTGATAATGTTTTTCCCTTCATCTGACATAAGGTAAGACAAAGGAGGCCAGGTGATTCAGATGAGCTTTTTTTTTTCTTTAGTCAATCTCCCGTAGCAAAATGGAATCTCACATGAATTCACACATAGTGCGGAAACTTTAAGATTAATGTGACTATCCCTGCGAGAGACAGAACACCGCACTAACGCTCTCTGCTGCTGTCAAGATGCTGTTTATGGTCGCATAATTTTCATTGTATTTGCTGCTGAGGCTTTAGCGGCAGAGTGGGGCAATAATATTTGAGAAGAGCCGAGCCTTTGTTCCCTATGTGTGCAGACATAGAGCAGCGGCCCAATGTCACCCTCTCAAGTCCTTAAACCTCACCTCTTATTATTCACCCTGTCACGGCTTTATCCCACCTTTTCCCTCAAACTGCTGAAGTGAACCCAGTGATCAATTTTTCACAGCTTTCTTATTGACAATACCTAGCACTGCCATTTAGGTCCTTGTCTGTATTCTGTGATGCTTGAGGTGCTTGAGGATTTTATGTATGAAGAATGTCAGAAAGACAAAGAGAATACTGCTTCTGCCCATAGCACAGCAGGCTGATAGAAATCAGCCATTACGTCTACAAATGGGTGCAATGGACAGTACGGCATCTGTCTCATTTGCTGCGTGTCATTTACTGTGTTCTTTCATCGCTGTACAAATCCACATGGAACACTTTGCTAAATAGATTTTTAAATTTCAACACATGGATATCTCAAAACCTCTCACATTTCAAACGCTATCCGACTACGCACCACAGTTTATTATTTTGTTCTTTATATGTATATATGGGGAAACCGTCCTTTCAAAGCTCAAACAAACTGCTTGTGGTTGAGGGTGAGGTGAGGAAGTAATAGTTGTAAACACAACACATGACATATTCCCTGCTATTAACTAATTGTCTTTTACTAATCTGGCATATACATAGAGCAACATTAGCATTCCATTGGAGTTTGGTCTCCACCACCTCCTGATGAAAATATCTGGCTCTTTATATGCTAAGTGCTCTCCTATGTTCACCAGCTAGTCTCTTTGTCCGTCTCCTGTTTGGTGTTAAGCTGGTGGTGTACAGTGGATTTATCACTGCTGCTGCTGGACACAAATGATTGATGTAAGCAAGGAAGCTAAACCAAACAGTGAAGCAGTGAAGCTGCAGGCCATTAAACCACAACAATGATGTGAAACAGGCTAAAACACTCTGCAGAGCTCTGCAGGGACGAGTGATAGGCCTAATTATCTGTGGGTTTGTCACTCGAAGTGACACGTTTGACATTGCACACAGTCATTTAATCCATTGGTAACAAAAAAAAAAATATTGATAAGTGCAGCTTTAAGTGGAGCCTGAGTGATTGAGTGTATTTTGTAATGACCAGAGTTAAAATAAATTTAAATTTCAATACATCATCCTGCCAGTTTTATATTATTTAGCAAATTTCTATGATTCCTCACATTTTCAGATTGAAGTTTATATTAAAATCCATGTTGGTTTAGGTATTATTTTAAACAGAGCAACCATCAGTCTGGTCATTTAATGCTTTTTGGTATTAACTTATAAGAATAATGACAGTTAAGTGACATCAGAGGTGACATTTTCTGTGGCCATGGTTTAATAAGCTACACCCTAATTGTTCTCCAACTTCATTTTTTAACTGTTGTGGCCCAGTGAGTATGTATGAATGGGGTTGGATGACACTGGGATGAATGAAACTACAGTTGCAGATGGGTTATTAACTTAGGGTGTGATACTGTTACATTAAAGTAGACGAGCCTCTGTGGGAATTTTAGGTGAGTATGTCCCCCCCTCCCACCCCACTGTGTTCATATCTGTGAAAAAATTGCTTTATCACATTACTCACCCTTTGACTTGAAGCGCTGAAAGTGACACGCTATCCTCCGCAATGTGGTGACATGAAATGGTTTCCATTGTGCTCGGAAAAAATAACAAAGGAATGTGGACAGACGCTTTGAGCGTGCTCGGTCCTAGCAGTGTTTGAGTGACAGTGAAGAGGTCAGACGTTTTTCTTTGTGTCCCTGTGCAGCTTCAAGCAGGGATCAGATTCCCAGCCCTCGGTCTTTAAGTGACTCCCCTGCTACCTTATACAGCATGCTCATCATAATTGACCAGGAGGGAATAATGCATTGCATTTCATTATAGGACAGTTCATGTAATTGCAGGATAATATCTGGAAATATGTTGTTTTTGTTATATTTCATCAAAACTTCTGTCTGCTCGATTGGTGGAATTGGGTTTATTTTGAAACAAAGGTAATTTTATGTTTCAGTTTGTCACATTTTAAGCGGCCTCTCTTGGTAAATGGATCATACCTTCTTCTAATCCACCGAGGAGTTCAAGTAAGGAGTCTGGCAGGCAGGTAGGAATGCTGACAAGAGCATAGAAAATCCCTTGACATCTTATTTTAGGCGGACTAACCCCAGCGGAGCCCACAGCAGGCAAGAGCTGCTGAGCCCTGGGGGCAGAGGGCCCGGTGATGAGGCCCCAGTGGCGGCTGATGTGTCCACATTTCCAGACATACTCATCTCCCCAGCAGTATCTCTCTCTGTAGACTCTCGGGCTGGGCGCTCTCTGAGCAATCAGAGGATTAAAATAATTGGGTGTGGAGTGAAACAGTACACTGCGTGAGAGCGGGAAGGCCATGCTGGGTCTAATTAGGAGATACTTGAAGGGATTCACGGCGCATTCCGGCCATATACACATAAGCAAACACGCACACTGGCCAGCGCCTGGAGACACTGACGTGATGTGTAAGCACTGACCACAAGATCCTCCATAATTGTCATTAATTTGATGTGCTGTGGGCTTGAAATAATCTCCATCCTGCACTGCCATTCAGACAGGATGCGGGAGTCCCATTGCCCCTGTGTTTGGGTAAAGTAATTAAAATTGCTTCATATGGTGCAACTTTAATTCCTGCCGGTCTCTGACAAATATCAAACACCAGTTTGATTCCAATCACATCCACTTGCGAGAGACGTCCCTATGGCAGTTTTATGGCCGCAATCAAAACTAATTTGCATGATGTGCTGGAGTATTTCTATCACTTTAGAGAAATATGTTTGAAATCATGCACATACTGTGAAGAGGAGTAACACTGAGGAGTTCTTATGTTTTTAACACGAGACAGTTTTATTTTCCCAGTGTGTTTTCATCATATCCCGCGTTTTCCAAAAGATGATTTTGCTTAATAAATAGTACAGAAAGGGATTTTACTGGATAATTGCACACACACATACACACACACACATATATAGGTCACATAAGGTCAATGCTTTCATATTTTTTTAAACCAGAGGCATGCACAGTTTGAAGGTGTCATGATTTATGTTGTGTATAGAATACATATGTATGCAGTCCCATAAAAGAGATGGTCCTAAATTTCCCAATAAGCACATTGTCTTCATTAAATTATCTGACTATCAATGAGACAGCCTTTTACATAAAAGATCCAAGAATTTGCAGAGGAGTTGACTGTTTTATTTTCACCACTGAAAGCTTTATCTCAAACTGTGCTCTGGCATGAAGCAGCCTCGGCCCCAGCGAATAACCTGAAAGTGCTTTTTGGGTCGGGGAGGGTGCACACGCATGCAATCGCTCACCCTGAAAGAACCAAGCACAGGGACTGATTGCTCTCTTCTCGACTCAATGAGAGGCCCTGCTTTAGTCAATAGTATTTGTGTAAGGAGAGCCTCTGGTAAATTAATTTACCTCATTTAACCATCAGATGTCAGTGACTAGTTGGCACGCTGCACAGAGAGAAAAAGGCGTCTGTGGGGGGCAGGGTTTTGGAGTAGAGGGTACTTCACTCACACAACCACTGTGCTGCTCTGAGGTTCCATTTATTACAGCAAGACAAATCAGGTGCTGCTGTTGGTGGCTTTTGCTCATCTATTTTTTTCTTCACATGCCTGTGTTGATTTTACATCAATGCGTACAATCAGGTGTGCAATTTAAAGTGCTCAGTGTATTCCTTAAGGGTTCAGTGTTCTAGAAAGAACTAATTTATATCTAATTACAAAAAGAGTCTATACTTGTTTGGAATGGCACTTTGTTTTAAGCATACCAGGACGTTTACTCAGGGAGAGCAAAAACTAAAGCTTGTTTTTTTTGTGTGTTTTTTCTTCCCACTTTGTCCAAAAACACCCAGCAGCAGCCGTATAACAAACCTTACCATTACCAAAATCTGTCCCTTACTACTCCTTTGACAAAGTACCTTTTGTGCCTAAAACCAACAATATCCTGGCAGATCAGCATACAGAGAATGTGACTTTGACAACCTCTGTTCACCTCTTGCTCCCTACCGATGATCAACATGCTTCACCATGATCGGTTTGATGTCTAAACCCAGGATCAGGGGTTTAAAATGCTGGTAGACAATCTTTACTTATGATTACTTATGAATGTTTCTGTTACTGTTTTTCTTTTGTGTGTGTGTGTGTGTGTGTGTGTTTCTGACTTTCCACAAAAACACCCCTTAGGAAAAGCAGGTTGCCAGCATGAGAAAATTCTTAAAGATTTCCTATGACATATCATGCCCTCTGTCTTCCCTCTCCAACCATGAGGAGTCCTGCAGGGATGAGGTAATTGATTGTGCTGCTTGATGGGCGATAATATCTCGTTATGGCCATATGCATGGAGAGTCCCCCCAGTATTCTGTGGCCCTCGCCTCCATGCCCTTGATAAAGTCTGCTCTGCATTATCTTCACTGGGAGCTAAAGGAGCGGCCAGGCCTTATCTCTAATGACCTCGCAGACCAGGCATTAATCACCAACTGCAAAGAAAGAAATTAGTCTCAGAGCAATCTCCACACAATCTCTAAATGATTAACTCTCAGCCCACTCACTTCTGACATTGCAGCACAATGGCATAGCATTTTGAAGAAAATATCCTGTGTGCATGAAAAGGAGGAAGCGTGGCGAGACACACATGACATCATAATTAGCCACATTCGCGAGTATTTACGAAGATGTTGCCACTTGTGCTGCTATGCCTTTTCTGATTGTCGCTGGGTTTATGAGAAAGATACAATTAGCTATACATAATGAAACCGATTTGGCAAATTATTTAGCGCGCTGTTTAGTACAGTGTTAATGAAATTACACTTCCCACATCCTGATCCTCCCTTCCATTTATGAATTATAACAGAATTCATTATCTAATGTATGTCCAAGGGTTTGTTGTGTAGAGACGACAATTACGTCCATTAAAGAAAGAGGCAATTAATACGATAGGCTTGGAGTGTGTCTGTGTTACTGCTCCAGACAACCAATTTGTATGGAGAGTAGTAGTTTTATCAGCACACAACAAAAGGTGTATGTTTGGGAGCAGGCAATTAGAGCTCAGAGAGGAGGCCTGAGGAGGGAGGATAAAGAAATCAAGCACGCCTTTTCAACCGCAATGAAAATCAAGCCTTTGAATGTGGCATTCAAACAGTACTTCCACTCACCCGACTGAGCGGAAGAAGAGTAATTGTTTAACATAGACGACCCATCTCTCTGGTGAGCTTATTTGCCTCCCTCCCCTCCCACCCTGCCCTTCCCATCCGTCTCCCCGGGCCGACCCTCTCGGCTGGAGCTTGTCTCGGGCACGGCTTGGCTTACGGACGGACGCAGATGCTCATGATGGATGCTCAAAGAGTTGACCCTGTGACCGATGAGCCAACGGGCAAACAACACAGCATCTAAAGTTCTCTGCCAAGTAGAATATTGATTTCATGTTCTCTGCACTTTGGACCCCCCCCTCCCCACCCCCCATCTGTCTTACATTGGAAGAAATTCAATAGATTTTGGTTGTGCGCTTTGCATTGTTGCTAAGGAGACAACACTGTAGAGCCTGGAGTTTCGGAGGAACGGCTAAACAATGCAGATAGGACTCCCACACACAGCTGTTGCTCAGGGAAAACTTGGTACATACAAGGTGAATCTATAGCAGCAGCTTTTGAAGAAACACGGAACAAATAAGCTGACCTGCTGTGTGCTCCTTGTGGATCTTGTTCAAGGCTCAGTACTTGTGTCTTGAAACATGGAAATAGCAGAGATCCAGCAAAGCATTTTTTTTACAATCACACTTTTAACAGACGCATGGATTTCTTTCAAATGAATACGTTTCTTGCTGCGAAGCATCAATTATAGATCATTGTGTTAGTATAGCTCAAGAGGCTCTCGTTTGACGTTTCAGCTCGTCTAAGTACCTGCTATAGTGTGGCTATGTTTGGATGTAGAATTAGATTGGCTTGTGACAGTGAACAGTAAAATGAAATATAAAGAGGCTGAATCTAACCTGATGTTTTTCAAATCGAAAAATCACAGTGGCAAGGCAAGAAAATGAAAACTGTCATCACATTTTATTGAACACTTCAGTCCATCTAGTCTCACTACAACCAATTATTTTTTACTTATTTCACATAAGATTTTATTTTATCATTATGTGATGATAAACATTGAAAGGTCAAGAATCCAGCTTCGCAGGAAATGTCTGTTCTCGTGCTCTGATAGCATTGATTTAAGGAATACCCCCAGACATTGAGCCTGTTCTGATTTGCATATTTATTTTGAACCATCGTGATTCAGCAGCTGTTGCAACCACCGTTGATGCTGTTTGTGGACTTTGTGTTTCTTGCCTGCTCCCATTTTTATTGGCTTGCCTGTTTGAACGGCCATCTCTGGTTCTGACCCTTGCCTGCCTGACCCTCCTGTAAGCTTGTACTTTGTATAAAATAAATCACTGAAGTCACCATCTGCCTGTTTGTTCTGCTTTTGGGTCAGATCTCCTGTGTTCCTTCCGCCCTGCTTGCACACTGCAACAGTATGTGCCAACTTTCATGGCAATCCTTCTGCTTCTTGTTGATACTTTCATTTCACTCAGATTCACTCAAAGCCACACAACCCTTGTTGGTCTGTGACAGGACACCAAATGCTCACTTTCCATCTTGATACTTTCCAGTTATAGCTGTATTTCTGATGTCACTTATAATCACTGCATATAAAATCTGATCTCGCCATGTAAGCATCAGATTTAGCAATATCTCAGATGTCCATTGAGGATAAATGTTTGTAAGTCCACTTTGAATAAAAGAACTTCAGATGTTGCCTTGTAGTCATGAAGAACTGCCTTTTTTTCACCTACATAACATTACAAAATGTCATCTCAAAAGATGTATGTATTTGACTAGTCCCTGCATTTGTTACTTCTGGGCTGGATTCTTTCTTTCTTTCTTTCTTTTTTTTTTTTACCAGACTGCCCCATTAAGCCTCTAAAGACTCTCCAGCTGATCCAGAATGCTGCCGAATGTGTCCTAACAAGAACTGGGAAAAGAGATCTTGTTTCTCCAATATTAGCTTCTTCCCTGTAAAATCCAGAATAGAAAATCCTTCTACTCGCTTACAAAGCCCTTAGTCGGGCAGCACCATATCTGAAAGAGCTCTTATCTTATTACCCGACTAGAACACCAGTATTGTGCTTTCCCGTCTCGCTCCTCCTGTCGCTTTCTGCAGGTGCTTCTGCCTCTGGAGCTGTAGAGTCTGGATCTGAGTTTGCAAGTCGACTACCCCCATGTCCCTGCTCAACCCGCTTCTCTCTCCCCCTCCCAGCTGGTCGAGGCCATTGGCCGTCCACCCAGAGCTCAGTCCCAATCAAGGTTTCTGCCTGTTAAAAGGGAGTTTTTCCTCCTCCTTCACTATCACCAAGCGTTTGCTCTTGATGGGAATTGCTGATTATTAGTATTATGGTCTACACCTGCTTTATAAGAAAAGTGCCCCGAGACAACTTCTGTGGTGATTTGGAACCACAGAAATAAATCTGAATTGAATTGACTTGAATTGTGAATTGAAATCTCATAACCATAGACTTTTTCCTCAGCAAAAAAATCCTAGGATCCAAAGAGTTAAAGAATATTTGTTGTTTGTGAAAGCTAATCTGTAGGCCCTGTAGTGACTGTAGTGAGAGGAAGCGGGTTTAGAGCTGTGATGGCAAAGGAATAGTACCCATGGGGGGCAATTGCAATTTGACTTTTCTTCTCAGTCATGGCTCACATTCATCACCAGTGTTCAGGTTCTGGCTCTCTCCTCCGGAGAGCTGTGGTGGGGAAAAGGGGGGAGAGGGAGAGGGAGGGGCACCTGCATACCAGCCTGCATGCCAGCCCTGAACTCAGGGTCCCCAGCAGGGCTAGTGTCATACAAACCTGACTCTCCATCCATCAATTGCCGTTTTCACAGCAAGAGCCTCGCAACAGCCGTGTGATCCATTTGTGGCCTGCAGATAACAGATTTGAAAGTCTCCTCCTGAGCGGCTTTTTTTAAACATAAAATATAATTCATGGTAGCAGGGGGTTTCTCGTATACATTGGGTCTGCTGCAATGCCATGAATGCATCTATTTTTCAGGAATCAGTAGCCCTTAAGGGAATCAACCCCTAAACTTAAGCCCAGCAGTGTTTGAGTCATATTCTACCAAGTGAGCAGTTTGAACAAACCCTGCTCCCCTGGCAGTGTTAGCACCGTGCTCAATAGCACACCCTGGACATAAAAAAATATGTGGTTGCCAAGAGCCTTCTGACAACCACCTAATTTGCCTTAATAGAAAACACCCATGTGTAGGATTTTAAGTAATTATAGCTTTTTAAAAATTATTGCTGTTTGCAATGTCTTTTATATTTCTCCCACCATAGAAATCTCATAAATGTTCAAGTGCTACACACAGAGGCTTTAAAGGGCTGCTCCAGCAATTTACTAATGCAAATTAGTATTGCACTTTCACAAACTTGGGTGTATTAAAGGGTGCCTGCACTCTTCCTCTGAGGTTGTGCACAACCAGAGAAAACTTCTGCCAAAAGTAGGGCAGTCTGTATGTTGTCTGAGGGGCAAAACTCAGGGCAAAAAGGAACACTCATTGCTGCTCATAAAGCTTAATGCTGTAAGCACATTAATAATTGACGGCAGCTTCAGTTGAATGCATCAACATTTTGAGCAGCACCTCTCATTTGGATTATGACAGCCGGATGGTCAAAGGGCAGTGTTCAAAGAGATTTTAGTGGGGAAATCACAACTAGACCTGTAAATGTGTGGAGGCAAAAAATAAACATTTCATGACTTGCATTTTAAAAAGAATGGTAAAAACCAAAGGAGCGTAGGCTGAGATATTCTTACTTTTAATACATGGATCAAGCTACAAAAACACATTTCAAATAATGCAACCTGCTGGGTAAAAAATCACATCTTTTAAATTTCACAGTTTATGTCCATTTGTCTGGCAGGTTTTTAAAAGTAGCAGTGTTCATCCCTGGACAGGTATATTAACTTTGATATGTGAAATCTGTTTATTTAAGTAACTAACCTATAAATATTCTATTTCATTCACTGTTGTTTAGCATGGACACAATAATGTGAAGTAACAAAACTGTCACGCAAGGCACCTCAGGAGGCTCTGGAGGCTCCAAGCTCACTGTATTCATGGCAATTTAATTATAAACTGAGATAACAGTGATCTTAAGGCAATACTTGTGTTCTCACTTAATCTTGAGGCTCCACTTTGTAGAGAGCCCCAGTGGGGGATTAGCTCAAATGGTAGAGCGCTCGCTTAGCATGCGAGAGGTAGCGGGATCGATGCCCGCATCCTCCAAGCATACATTTTTTTGCAAATTTCCCCACTGTGGGACGAATAAAGGTTTATCTTATCTTATCTTAAAATCTAGTATAGCTTTTATTGTTTCAGTGCATATTGTGCTTATACAGCATGTTTAATTAAATATAATTGTGCTCAAAAACTACTGATCACTAGCTAATACTGACACAATATACAGAGAGAGGGTCCAGGGTCAGGTGTGGCGCCCCTGGTGGACTGCCCTGCAGGAACACCTTGAGTGTCGCTGATTTACCCAGAATCATTTCAGCAGTTTTGCACGTTGCAAAGCTGAACTGATGCCCAGTTTCGGGCGGCAGACATGTTCATTAGTCTATTTGTGGCTATTGTCCCTCTCAGCTTCACCAATTGCATCAGTCAGCTGGAGCTGTATTCCTTCAGCTGGCGCAAAAGCAAACCAATTTGCAGATTTTAAAGATTTTCACCACTTCCAGCGAGATAATGATTTGGAACAAAACTGTGCAAACCAATCTGTCCTGCAATGAAATTATTTATTTTTCTAAACAGTTATGAAAATATTTTTTCAGTTGTGGCCCAACAACACTAAGCCCGTGCTGCTTTCTAGCACAGTGAATCCAGCACGCAGGCCCTCTGAGCTTCACTGGTGGAGCTGCCCTCCTCCTGCCCACCAGCAGTTTCAGCTCTGCCTTAAATAAAAATGGATATATTAGGAGTGGCACCGGGTCCAGGTCCAGTTCGGTGGTGTACATACAGCAACACAGCGGTGAACCATCTGACCATCAGCAGGAGTTTTACACGTTTGATTTTACATTTATTGATTACTTTGATATAAGGCTTTAATCACACGGAGGCTGACCTTTTTCCCGTCGGAACAACAAGAGCCAGCTCTTCATTTCCAACACTGAGCAGAGGAACGAGCACACAACACTTACAGGCCTGATCTGTGATACACAGTATTCTGCTGTATGTGAGAAAAAGCCATAAGGCGGGCTTATTTCCCTTCACGAAGCTCTATTGACACGAGGGAACGCTTGATCAAAACACGGCAGGTGATTTTATTGACCCTAATCATATGCTGTTGAGCTCTTTAATGCTCTAAATACAGAAACAAAAACAAGATGAAATTGTGTTGTTCTCCTCGATCTTGGTTCATGTAAATTCACACAGACAGAAGGATAAACAGACTGAAGAAATCATTGTTTACCCAAATCTGAACATGTGTTTAGTATTTCTAACCATTTGTCACATCAACCCGTACATACTGTCTTTGGCTGCAGAATATCGGCATCATGTCATGCCCAAACAGCATGGCTTTAAATTCTATGTATATAGATTATTGTATTGTAAACAATCTGTATAATAAATAAATACATTTTATAATATAATAACAGCTTTAACAGCTTTACACTTCACATTTTTCCACTTTCAATGTTAGCATGTTCACTACAATGTATGCTTTGATTGTGTCCATTAAATTGATGCATATTTTTTAACATGTATTCGCTGTGCACATGGTTATGGGACAGACATTATGCTGCTATTCTGCAAATGTTATTGTTATTCATAAGACTTAATAATTATGCACCACCCTGGGATCACAGACCAATAACCAAACTTGATATGTGGGAGATAGCGACACTTACACGAAGAGTGAAGAGTTGAATCCAAGCACTGATGGGCACAATCTAACACAGGAAGTATGCACGAATTATCACAAACAACGGCTGCTTAAGGTATAAGAGAATTTATTAAGGGTAGCAACATTAATCAACTAACAATATTACCCTCAGTTAACAAACATTTCTTATTAAACTACAGCTACAAGGACAAGCAACTATGAACAAGCAACTACGCTATCAACAAGCCAAAGGCAACCAACGGACATATAGTACATGTGATGTGTGTGTGAGTATGGGTGTGTAACTGAGTGGGTTTGTGTGTGCAGAGAGAGAGCGACGGAGAGAGTGACAGGGAAAGATGGCAGGCAGGTTCACGTGAACAAAGGTGTCTCGCGTAAGTTCACAATGGCAGTTTTAACCGCAAGGTGTGAACAGGTAGAGTAAGAGACAAAGCTATCTGTGAATACAAATAGTCAGCTTACTCCACCAGCGAGTTAAAGATTTGTAGCCTAGGTCTAAAGTGAAGTTTAATCCTTTGAGCAACATGCTCTCTTTGGCAACCAAAGACACAGGGAGAAGCCTGGAGAGGCCCCTATGGCAACTACGTCATGCTGGGAAAGAGCAGGGAGGAGCGGAGTGGGTCACATTTTATCACCTGGGTCACGTCACAGGAACTTTCGAGGATTCTGTTGAGTCTCATCCAATGAGAGTTTGGTGAGATTGGCAGCATTTGGCTCTGTTTCAACTAACGGTTGCAGAAACTTCCAATAACTCTCAGTCAGGCTTCTGGGCTTCATGTAGGCCCTCTATTGTTCTGAGCACATGACATGAGAACCCAACTGCATGGCATCTTCCATGCAGCACATGTAAAAAAGTGTTTCATGACTGCAATGATCTAACTTTAGAAATAATTAAAGTTGTCATCAGCAGCCTCGCTGTCACTTCAGAGCTGAAGTCATTGAATAGTTGTCCAGCTCACTTATAATGGAAGTTCATAGCATTGGTTGCTTTATCCATTATTCAATAAAGAATTTATATATTAAGAATCAGGTTTCCTAACATACAGTCACCCAGATTCCAGAAACATCCATAGTGTACCTTCAAGTTTCTGAAATGTCTCTAATGACCTGGAGTTTTTATCTTTTATTCATTCATGTAAATGTTCGATCATGTTTTCTGTAAATTTTATTTCCCACTGTTTCATTTTCTGATGTACGTCTTACTTTGATTACCTGCAGCCTTGTGGCACTTGTGTCAGGTGGCACTCTAGCGTTTCTGAGTGTATCTCATTTATACGTTGCTGTGGACAAAACTGTCAGACAAAAGAGCAAATGTATATATAAATCACAGCCATGTCCACACTGCCAGGAATTAAAAAAAAACTGGCAGGGAAATCACTTAGGTATTTATTTATTGCTGGTCTAAACGTGAGATTAGGGTTGATAATAAAACACACTATATTCACTTTATAAATAAGGTATCACCCTATAAAATATCTAGAGGTTTTGGGGTTTTTTTTCATTTTTTTAATTATAGAATCTGACTTCCCTGAACTTGAACAGCCTGCAGATTCCAAAGGACAAAAAAATGGGCACAGCCTCCGCATCCTCAGAGCATCGCTTCACCGGTTTCAAGACATCATGTCGACAAAGAACTGCAGTTAACAGAAATGAACTTAATGAAATTGATTAGTGTAAAATGAAATGGATCTGATCTAAATCTGAATTTAGAGCAAATACAGCTTTATCAGCTCTGGAAACTCCAGGGTAAAGATTTGCACTGGAAGTCCTGGCTTCTGTGCGCTGTTACCATCTCAGCCTGCACCTCCAGTGTGCAGAAAATTGGAATCATTTACGTGAAGCATTTCATCATTTGTCTCAATATTTCAGTGCGTGCGTCACATCAGGGGCTGAGCGCGCTGCGGCCGTGTGAAAGGCAAAACTTAATCACTTCCATGTGATCAATCCGGTCAACTCATTTTACTTCGTAACACTGCAAAATTATTCTCATGTACACTTCGATGGGCCGTCCCCTCCTCCTCCGCCACAGACATGTGGTGATTTAACCTTGTTATCCTACTTATCCAATTTAGCCTACATGGAAGTTCTCAATGTGAAATACCTGTTTCTGCCTGTGTGCAGAAGCTCTGAAGAGAACTGACGGTTGTCCTGCTTGGACTGGCTTTCTTTGGACAGACTATGCCTCTCGTGCAGCTGTTTGCTGTATCATTTACTAAGATGCACATGCGTCATCTTGAGTGCTTTCCTTTGTCAACAACAGGGCTATTTGTGGAGCTTCCTTACCTTCAAGTAGTGCTGCTGCCTCTTTCTTTCCTTTCCTTTCTCTCTTTTCCCTTGAGCCCCTCTGCGTGCCTCCATCTTGTTTTTCAGACAAAGCTCCTTTTATCCCTGCTCTGTCTGGTGCCCACCTGTTGGCTCTGCTTTCCATCATCCAGCCTGCAGTCAGGAGACACCGGTGGCTCTGGGCCGCCCCGCTGTGTCTTTGATCGCTCATGTGACCTGCAGCAAACGTGCACTCGCCTCAGGGAGGGGAAAGCACGCGGCAGCCCCCGTATCCACAGCCGAGGTGTGGAGAGGGAAGACTCTCTCCCCCTGCAGGCTTTATCAAAACGCCTGGCCGTCCACCATGAGGCTACGCTGTCTGGCCTCTCTGAAATGGCCCACCATGGCACCAAACCACACTCAGAAACTCGCAGCTGGGAAATGAGATGCTTCCGGTGGGCGACCCGTTGTGAGCGGCGACACTTCATATAGCATGCTCTCGGCTGACACTGCGGGCTGCGTGGTGCCATTCAACTTCCTTTTACTGGGGAGAAATGACAAATGATGGAGTGTGATGTGGGGAGATTTGTGGACAGCTGGCATACAAACTTGCAAAGCCTGGAGGAGATGGATGACACATGGTGGAGTACAGTACATTTACTCCTCCACAAGCCATTGGCTTTAACAGGCCGTGCAATGTGAAATGTCTAATAGTGAGGAAAATCACATCTCACATTATTCACAATTTTATGGGTGTGCTTGTTCCCAAATTATGGGAGGGTGATATAAAAGTCCATGTCTGCTGCGCTTTCCAGTCCAAGTCTTCACTTTCTTTTTCAAGGCCATTACGTGCCTGACATGGTCGGATTTATTACGCGGTGCTCATTGGAAAATATGAGCTCTATTTCAACTTAATTGAGACGGCAGATATGTAAGCTTGCTTAAATTACACTTCCTCAAAGGTGAACATGCTAAATCAAGAGTGGTTGTTAAAATTGCTTTGCTACTTTTGTCTTATTACTTTACTTGCAATCTTTTACTAAATTAAGGCTGCATATGGAAGACCACGAGACAACAGCAACACCCATGTGGAGACCCATCTTAATATTTCCTAAAGGCAAGTGGATAATTAAGACATCCACAGAGCAGCATTTCTCAAACGATGAGTCAGGATCCAGAGGGGTCACCAGTTTGTTTCTGTGTCTCTGGATGATTACCATTATTTTTTAATAAGACTAGGTCTCAGGGTGATGTTATCCTTATTCTATCTAGGTCCAACACTGACAGTCATATAGCTGTTATGAATATCAGAGAATGTTCAAAGGGAGAGAAGCAGCCCCAGAACACAAAGGATGTGGTTGGGACAATGCACAGTACTTCTGATGCTATTTCTGGCCTAAATATAGTTTTGGCAACATTATACTTGCTCTACAAAGACAAAACACAGCCAACATATTTGGTCAAAATAGGACCAGTACCATATGTATAATTTCTCTCAAACCACAAAGTGTACAGAAATTTCTAAACAAATTGAAAAACGATTGAGAGGCTTGAAGTAAGACAGCGTTATATCATGTTAAAGCCAGTTGGTGAGGACATCTAGCCTTAGTTTAAGACCGATTTATGTACTTGCCTGTATCCTATCTCTAATGGAAAAATACAAATTTGATTTGGTAATCCAGTTTATAGCAGCAGTAGAATGTAATTATGCTGGAGAAAAGATGATTAAAAAGCAGCTAAACTAGTCCTGCAAAAATGTAACTCGCCTTGCTCAGAAAATGACATGTTAGCTGTTTTATATTACTTTCTTTTTTTCCATATCTGTAATTGGAAAGTCTTACTTTCGATCAAGCGACCTCTTGTAATTTGTTTTAATTGTGGTGGTAGCGAAACAATCATGATGGAGAAGGAAAGTAGATGGAAAAAACAACACAATCATAACACGACCAAAAGAGATTTTTTTTCTTTTAAATGTTAAACTAGTCAGCTACTAAAAGGCAACTAGCCCAACTTGAGTAAGAGCGCCTGCTCTGTTTGCTTGTGACTCAATAAGTTCACACAGTTTGGTGGGCTACCTCTAAATCTGTATTCATGCGTGTACAAGGAAGCTGAAAGGAAACATCTTGTTTTAAGCACTTTATCTTTGTATGAAGACGTATTTGCATTTTTGGTCTGAGGGTAAAATAATCTGCCTAACAGAACTAAAATGAAGGCATTACAACTCGTTCATCTGAAACACAGTTTGCCTGGCCAACCTGAAAACCTTTTCTTGAATTTATTTTTGCCTTCTGCCTTACCTTCTCTGAAATGCTTCTGCTTTATAATCAATGCATACAACATTGCTTTGAAGAAATATTGTGGAAGATTGCAGTAATTTAGGGAAATGGGCTGTGTTGCTGATTGAGACCAGACGAGTAAAAAGCAATTAAAATGAACTCATTATGAGACCTGAATTTAAATAATGATGAAACAAAAGCAAAGCTCTATTCATAATTCATACCATACTATAATGTCGTTATTAAGGTGGAATATCAAAGTGGATATTTCAAACCAACACTTACTGTATGTGTTCTGGCTAAAAAGCCTTCAAAAGACTGTTAACCATCGCACCAAGCCCCACACATAATACTGTACCTGTCATGTTTTTTAAGAGCTCTCATTGTTACATGAACACAATAAAGACTGCTCACACTGGAAGAGGAGAGGAGGAGCGCCTTGGCAGTCTGTCTTTGAGATTTTCTTTGCCGAAGTCTGATGACATTTATTCCATCTAACACTGGTAGGATGCTGTGATAAAATGTGCCAAACTGTTGTTTGCGTCCTTTCAAAAGATTTTTGTTCATGTGTTGTTGTTTTTTTACGGGGACTTTGAAATGTGCCACAACTTTAGTGGGAGGTGATGGTGATTATTGGCCACAGCCAACCTACAGACTCTTACAAATCTGGGTCTATAAAATGAATTTTTAGTGTAGGGCCACTTTGTGTAAGAAAAGTAGATTCTGCTAAAGGAGGACACTTGGTAAAACAATTTGTGTGAGAAATTATGGATAATTCATTGTTTCATCATATGATAAATGGGATCATCTCAACTTCAGTGATGTTGGGAGATGATGAAACCATTTTTTCTTCCTCAGAAGAGAAATGTGAAAAAATGAAACAGCAGTGTTGCATGAAAATGGAATGAGTTGTTATAATTGCGGCTGTAGCTCCTTCCTCGTGGCGAAGCCTCCCCCTGCACTCCCAGGTTAAAGATCAAAGAAAGTGGGTATTGTCGCTCAGCAGCTCCTCGCCCATCAGCCACTGGGAGAAATGTGTGTGTAACGGACAGCTCCAGACTTGCTCGGCTGGATCTCCCGTGATGAATTATTCAGCTGCTCCGATGTGGTGATGTGGTGACAAAATGCACGGTGTCAGAAAACCAGACACGACTTCATCAGCAAAATGCTCGGGCTCCTTTCGCACCCCCTCCTCCACCTCCTCCATCTTCTCTGCCTTCTCCACCAGCTCTGCAGTAATTTCATTTTCACCTGTGCTTAGGATCCCGTGAGTGAAAGTGCTGGTTCTGGGCGGGCGGATGGAGGAGGCCAACTAGGCTGGGTGTCCCTTTGTCCTTGCTGGCTATGGAGCCTCAGACCATCCATCTCTGTCAGAGTCAAGCATCTCAGGAACCCCCTCTCCCTCCTCCCCCCTCCAGTCACTCCGGAGGCACCGTCTCAGAGGCACGTCAGTGCTAAATGGAGCCTTTACACAGTATTGACTGGCCCCACAAGTCTCTCCACTGGGCAGAGTGGGAAGCAGCCTATCATATTTTTTCTCCCGTGCTTCCCAGGCTGGAGCTCGGACTCAGCAGGTGGATGGAGGGATGATTACAAAAGCTGGGGGAGGCTGTGATGAAAATAAAATGGGGCTCTGCCTCGTGGTGTGAGACCGGCGATGACTTTACAGCAGGTGAAGCGCACGCTTTTGCACACGCTGCTGTCACCTTGCGTGTCTGTGAGTCAATTATCGAGGCATTGAACCGACGTGACAATGTCCGCTCCTCGAGATCTCTTCAAGAGCGCGCGATGCTGCCGACAAGCGAATCCATGGCCGGCAAGGACAAAAGGCTTACAAGACGTTTAAGCAATACTCTGTTGTTTCTGGGAAAGACTTATCCTAAATTCTCAGAGTGACCATTACTTACCTCACGTGCAGGGAGAAGCAGGCTTATATTAAATACTCATTTCCACAGTTCCAACAGTTCAGCAGTTCATGGAAACTCCATGTTCCCTATCATATATCATATAGCGTATATTCCCTAGCAGCACTTTCATCAGTAACACAGTGTTTCACTCACCACTCTGCTGCTCTCATTTTGTGTCATCAACAGAAATATTATTTTTATTAACCGAATAATACTACATGCAGTTTTTTTTCCAAACACTGTTAACCAATAAAACTCAATTAAAAGTCAACCAGCAGCTGAATGGGCAAAATTCCCTACTGGTCGAGGAATGACATTTATTGTGGGAGAGTGGCAGGAAGTGCAAGGTTGTTTTGACAGTAACTGTAACAGCAAGTTTTTCTTTGTCTATTTCTTTTCATTTGAATTATTTTATTGTATGATGCATTTCTGTGTAAAGCCCATTAGCTAACATGTATTGTGCTCTTTTATTAAATTGTCTTGAGCTGACACAGTGGAAGCAACTGAAATAATTATTGAACGGCATTGGTAGACCTAGTTGTGTTGTGTTGTTGCAGCAGATTAATGACATGAGATGATGATTATAGCGTGACTTCCAAGCTGTGGAAATGTATCCTACATAGAAACACCCCACCCTTATGTTTTTTTGTGTTTGTTTTTTTGCCCAGCCTTTATTTGCACATGCTGGCTATTATTTGAGTACTTTCATTTTTTGACTCTTTACACAATGAGTCCTTACATGCTGTATACACCTTGGAGTGTAGAGATGAGACTCTTTGTATCTTAATTGTGTCTTAATTTGTTGAGGTAAGTCCCATTGAATTAATGTATAAAGCTGTAGTCAAAACAATACAAAAACAAGTGACATGTGAAAGAAAGCTTTTTTCACAGCATGCTGACTCGTCATTGTAGGAGAAGTAGTGTTGGTAAGAACATCACTGACGGCTCCATTCTATTCAAGCCATGACAGTGTGCTAGAGAGTCAGCATGAGCAACACAACAACAGCTAAATGAAATTCATCATTTTTTACAGCTGTGCTTTTCCTACTGTCACATGTCAACATGTCTTCTGTGAAAATAAAAATCCAAAATAAAGTGAAGAACTGTGACTTCATTTACCCCAAATTGGATAGTTGAAGATAAATAGAACCATGTGGTAAATAAATCAATCAATCACAATATTCAGATTCAAATTGTGCTTTTGGTCCTCCATATTTTTTATTGTATGTCCTGTTCCAGTCTCATATCTCTACAAAGGAAGAGTTCAACTTTGTAAATGAGCCCATGCAGTAATATAACTGACAGTGGATATAGAGTATTTATGATAATTTATTAGCACATTTCAAGGCTCTGTGTTTTTCAGACTTTCACTGTACACTGAAATGTTAGGAAACCACTATCTGAAACACAGTTGTATGTTAAACAGCAATGTAGAAAATAAGATTGGTAGAGATATACATGCAAAGTACTACTTTGTGTACTTCATGGTCTCAGATCAGGTTAGTTCCTTCCTCTGTGTCCGTCTCTGAGCTGCACTAAGGGGAATCCTCTATCCTCCATCCCTCTGCCTTTGTGTCCCTCTCCTGGAACTCCCTCTGTCCTCTGTCATGAAAGCTAAAGTCCCTCTATTTCCCAAAGGGGAATGGAATCAAAACCTGCCATTCGTATTCCCAGCACAGACCTGCATCCATCAATCATCTCATCTAACACTGGCTGAGGCTCAAAAGGAGCTATTCTCTGTCTGGAGTCCCTCTACATGTATTGAAGGGACGTGTCTTAGAACAAAAGGCGAGAACAGCCGATAAATCCCCTAAGATTGAATGACATTAAGCTGTTAGAAGAAAATGGATCCGGCAACAGGGGCACTTTGAAAAGTTCTGCCTCAACTTGGACAGAATTAGAAATGAAGATAACTGCCTTTATTAACAAATGCTCACGTGTTTAATGGAAGAGGCCTGCTGTGTTGATGTTACAGTATGTTGGAAGGAGGGAGCTGTATGAGGAGGGTGTGAGAGGAATTATGAACGCTGTGGAATGTTTTCAGGATCAATCTGCTCTGTAATATGACAGCCTGTCATTACTGCAGAGGGATAGCACATGATTGGACCATTATAGAGCTTCAAGTGGTGAATGTGCAAATAATACAAAGTGAAGAAGTTGGAAACGCAGCTGGATTAACATGCGATTGGGCCCCTGCTGACCCCCAGGTTCAAATGAAGTAGTAGACAGTTTCTGAACGAGATGACAAATATAAAGTGTTAACTTTGGGTGAACAGATTAGTGATGAATGATAATCACGGTGATAATGACGATATAAAAAATAAATGAAAATTTTAGATTTATCAGTTTAATTATTATTTAATCGACTTTGATATTATCATTTAATTTCTGTGTTCCACCCTCATACATCAAAGGCTTCACTACAACAAGCAGCATGCAGAGCAGCGTTATCACTCCATCACTGACCTTTGTGACTGCAGATAGACACAAATAATGCTCTGAATGAGAATGAAGGCGCTCTCTTTGTTTCTGGAGTATAAAGTGCAGGGGCAGATCTACCGGGGTGGCATTGGCTGCCACTCCTAATAAAATGCTTTGCCACCCCAGTTTTGGACAATCTCATTCAGAAATATATAATCTTATATGAAAGGTTGTAGCTGGTTGGAAAAGAGCAAAACCTCAAGATGTCAAAGTGCAAGTCACTGCAGCAAGAGATGACTCTTCCCGTAGACATTGTTGTCCTCATAGAATAAGAAACCAACATCCCAGCACAGTGAGGAGTTAGGAGCTGCAACATGACATAGACACGGTTCATTTTAAAAGCGACACATTAAAAATGTAAATGAAAGAATGTAATTTAATGATCTGTTATGGCTACATTTTAAGCTAAGGGATAGATGTATGTTAAATTATTTACAAAACTGTTCTGGCCGCATTTTAGGCATGATGGGCTTATGTTTAATGAAAAAACACATATTTGGACTGAACATTTGGAAATGAAACAATTCACTGCTTTCTAATGCCACCTTTAGATATTTCTATTGCCTGCTTTACTCATGCGCCACAATAATGGAATGCAACTTTTCCAAGCACATATTGATATTGATAGTGAAATCAGCATACCCTGTATATATTTCTGCCACCCTTTAAAGTCTCCATGCCACCCTGTTGCCATCCCATGAATATTTCCCCAGATCCGCCCAAGGTGAAGTGAAGTGAAGAGCCACGAGTTGAAATAGATGCAAACTGAGAATATTCAGCATGTCAGCATCGACACCAAAGCGGCGCACGGAGGCCGCCGCCCTCCTTCAGCTCACCTCGAGGGGAGAAAGACGGAGAGAGCTGTCAGTGAGTGAGTGGTGTCCTTTGCCTCCGCAGTAGCTATTTTACGACCACGCTGACAGTTTGACTGCTTCTCTCATCCCCTGCTGTATCCAGCCTTTCTTGTTGTCTTTAATCAGCAGCCCCCCGTCCTGTCGGAGAGGCTGCCAGGACGCCTCGCGCTCTGAGCAGCACTACAGAGGCCACTCTTGGCAATGACCCCCGTCTCATCCCCTCACTGAAAAAAACACAGCCTTTCATTCTGCTCTCAGAAGCCCCGCAGCTTGTTAGCACCACATGGCTAACAACGCACGACGCGGTGACAAACAGCCCTCCCTGCCACACAATGCTGATCACATTCAATACCTAAATAGATAGCGTGTGCACCGTGCTTTTTTCGCTTTGATGGCCGTCTTAATTAGTGCTTATTTGAGTAGAAACAGGACAGTTGCTGGAGCATCCTGATTACCAGTCCAGAGAGCCGGCGGAGCAAACTGAATCAGATGCTCGCTTTTGAAAGGAAATGTCGTTTTTGTGAATCTTACTACATGTGTAATGAAAAACATGTTTAATATGGAAAAGAGGTCTTGTATTTTTACTCTTTAGTATTGTACTGCTATTTTATTGTATGTATCTAATATGTATGTATACTGTATTTAGTTTTTGAATTTTTATTATTGCTTTTACTATTCAAAATTGTTTGGTTCACACATAATGCATTGTATCTATTTAGACATGCAGATATTTTGGGTTTAATTCGTTTTTTGCAGTATCTTGCTTTAAAAAAATATAATTCTGCAGCAACATATCTCTACAGAAATAATTTAATTGTCATGGTTTCAGTCTTTTGTGTTTTTACTAGTTTATTTTCAGTGCATTTTGTGTTCATACTCCAGTGTGTTTGGTTTAGGATTGTTTCCTTGGTTTTTTGTTCAGGCACTGCTTCAGTGGCTGGGGGCGTGGTCTCAGGTGCTGGGGCCCTCTCTGTGGTCACAGCTGCATCCATTATCACCTCGTCACTGGCAGCTTAAAAACTCCTGTCATTCTCCTGCAAGCTGCGAGATCGTCCCTGTCTTTGCCCCTGTCTTCTAGTACTTTGTATTTTCACTCTTTCCAGCGTTTTCCTGTTTACCAGTGTTTCCATGCCCCTGTGTTCCAGTGTTCCAGTGTTTCCCGAGTCTCCAGTGTTTTGTTGGCTTTTTCTTCCCTGTGTTCATCCCTACCTGCTCCACCTGCATGTCTCCTGCTGTCCCTGCCCCAGTGCCTACCACGCACCACCCGGCCTCCAACCACTGAAGCTTCTCCGCTCCACCTGGACTGTGTTTAGTCACCTTTTAGTTTTCTTGAAAGTCCTGCAGTTTCTTTTGTTTAATAAATCCCTTTTACCCTGTCATCCTCATCTGTGTCCCACCCCTGGGTCCAACTTACCCCCAAACGTCACAGTAATATCTGATCTAGATAATCCGTAGTCCTCACTGTCGTCAGCTTCTTAGTGCAGTCCTGAATCAGCTTTGGATTTGACTTAACAAATTCAGAAAAAAGATTCTTCAGAAAAGAAAAGATTTTGGTCTTCATCCATTTTCCTTTAAATGTTATGAAGTTTATTTAAGTGAAATTAAATCGAATACATCTTAAAGGGTTTGTTATTCTATAATGGCTACTGGTTATTCTCTGGCTGTAATTGTTTAAAAATATAACATGTCATTCTGTCAGATCTGTTGGAGGATGCATAATGATTTGTAAGGTACTCCAAGCACAATTAAGGACCAATTAAGGACTTGGACTTGACTTGGGACTTCTTAGACTTGGGTTGGAACTTGACACAAGACTTGTGGGTCTTGAATTGGGGCTTGACTTTAAGGTCAAGACTTGAGACATACTTGTGACCCACATGCAAAATTCCATTTAACTCTATTGTTTTGGGCTGGGGTAGAAATCTCAAAACCTGGACACATAAAACCAAAACCATCTTCATACCTAGATCACACTAGGGTCAAGTGAGAAAATATGTGATTTTATAATTTGGGTTACCCGACCCTTTAGATGATTATCTGGGCAAGGATTTGATTAAAAATTCTTCATTGCTCATTTTAGAAGCATCCTTCCTGCGTTTCTATGCTAAGCATCTCATTCTGACCAAATTACTATGCCCGGTCAGATTTCTTTTTTTAGCTATCTGCATAGAGTAGATACTGTTATTAGTCATGCCCGGTGGCAAACTCGCCATCTGGAGTAGTGGGAGTTTTCCCGGTGGGCCGGTCGACCTGTGGGCTGACGAGTCCAGCGACACCAGTGAGATAAAAACAGTCCCACGCTGTTTGCGGTGGGCTGCAAGCCACTTTCACAGAAGTACGTGTGTGTGGGGTCTCAAAGTTTATTACGTCTCATGAGTCTATCTTTACTATGCTGAGCCGTTAACAGGCAGATAATGGCTGCGTTGTTCATTAACTGCAGCTGAACTGACCTAACAAATGAACGTGGAGGTTCGGGTGAAGAAAAAAAGTGAGGCTAATGAAGTAATTGAAAACAGGCCTCAGATCACAACTGATGGTGCACCGTGTGTTAGTTCTGTTAACAACAACGTGAAGCTGCATTATGTTTGTGGGATTATAATCTGGGATTTTCTTTGATCGTTGAGTTGAAAGAGGTGAATCACATTCATCAAACACAAAAGAATTTGGACACGCTGACCTGTAATCCTATTGCCTGTGTCGTGTTATGATCTAGTATGTGTTTATTATGGGAAAACTATTTAGCAGTTGTGCGTGGAGGATCTTTGGATGATGTTGATGTTCATTAGATAATGAATCAAAGTGCTGCTGGTAACTAGAAGCTGGGACAAAAGGTCTGCTGGAATAACCAAGATCAGAGCGATGTTCATTGTATATCCATCCTGACTTGCATGTGTTATCAGTATGCTAAAAGTGTAAGTTCAATGCAGTGTTCTGTTTCGAGATCTCACAATCAAGCAAACACAGCACAAATCTAAGCCTAGGTTTATTGAACTTTCTTCTGGTTGCATCATTTGCAGTTCAGTCAGTACAAGTATAAAAAAATATGTTTGCCTACAATTATGGCTATATGAAGACATTTTCAGGTGGTCAACACTAGCTACAACTAAAGATCATCCATGTAGTTGATCAATGTCCTTGAGATCAAGCCCTCAACTTTGAGCTTTTCTGACTGGTTTATTGCTTTCTGATTGGCGACCTGTTAAGCTTGTGTGTCAACAAACAAAAATTCTGCTGTTGATGATCTCCTGTAATGCAATGCACAAAAAAATAATGAAGGAGATTCTCACAGCTAAAAATCTAATTCAAAGGAATTGTGGGTGGTGGTGAAACAGGGCCAACAAATTTCAGAAAGCAGAAAGATAAGGTTTCAGTAAAAAAAAAAAAAAAAAAAAAAAAAAAAAGTGAGTGATTAATTTATCTCTTGTTATATGCTAAATGTGTGTGAGAAAATCAGTTTTGAGTATAATTTAATATTAATATTAAAATCCCTCTTTCACTTTCACACAGATTCTTCATGTTACAACTATTTTTTTATACATTTAATTTCCCGAATGAAGGACTTAAGGAATGAAATTATGGTGGATGAACACTGCATGCGTTATAGCAGTGGGTATCAAACCTCAGTTCTGCAAGTACTTTTTTTAGCATATTGATGACTTTGATATATTTTGTTAATCGCTAAAAATGGCTCAAACAAAACATTATCTCCAGGCTAAATCACTGTATCGGCCTGAGAGCTGTCCCAAGCTGATACCTAGAGATCGGTATTGGCGCCTGACGACATTTTAGACTCGTATCAGCTAAAGATAGTTGATCAAAATCTAATTCTGTCTTTGCTGAACTCTGTTGTTTTGTCCTCAGCCTGCTGGTGCTGCAGCTCTTCCGTCCTTTGTGACACCTGAGTGCTACAATGCGAGTGTTCCGATGCATATCCATGTGAAAGAGTGTCAATGTGAAAACTTATTTGCTCGTAGCGGTGCAAGTTGAGAGTTGAGGCGCCTCCATCTCTTGAGCAAAGAACGGTTTCCACATCACTGCAGTGGCAGCTTCTCATTTTTGAGCCTGGTGCTGACCGATTTTCACCTCCTCACAAAGGTCATCTCAGCTGTCACTAATTCATGTTAATTATGTGACCAACCTGATGACATGCCAAAAATGAACTAGTCTGTTGTGTGGTGGGTGTGCTCTCTGCAGCTGGTGTCTATGCTCTGCCAGATTGTTTGCAAGGCTTCAAACTCCACTCTGTAATGCATTTGTACAACAACGAGTGGACGAGCGTTTAAGGAGCCATGTTCACCAGCTACACTTTCATATACAGGCCCATATCATATCAGTAATCAAAGCTAATCAGCTTTATGGTTTTGAATCAGGACCTTAAATGTTTGGATCAAGAAGCTTGAAAATAGGGTGTTTCAGAATTATTAGCCACAGCTGTAATTTCCATGTGTCAGACATTGAAAACTAACCCACAGATAAATATAAGTGACAGATTGAACTCGGTACCAAATATTTAAGGACTAATACATGAGGCCAAAAAACATGATCACGACATCGCTAATAGACACTGATACTAATACCCAGACCTAGTTCTTCATAATGTTTTATTTTTGTTGACCTAAAATTAATAATTTTGAGTTAAAAGAATTAAAAAATAATAAGTAAATAAAAAGTAAAAGTATATAATATGGCTTTAAATACCTATAAATATATATATAAATATAAATATAAATACCTACCTAATGCCTAAAAAAACCTTCAAGAAATCTTTGCTTTCCAATGCTGAAACTTTCCATTTGGTGTGTGTTTTCAGGAGATGATTGGGGATTGACAGTCATGTGTCACTTTGTGTTCTCTCTTTTTT
Source organism: Holacanthus passer (assembly GCA_025331565.1). Taxonomy (NCBI): domain Eukaryota; kingdom Metazoa; phylum Chordata; class Actinopteri; family Pomacanthidae; genus Holacanthus; species Holacanthus passer. The sequence goes on along the minus strand of JAFREQ010000041.1, from coordinate 1,554,255 downwards.
TTTCCAACTAGAAAACTGAAATGTTATCTTTTCTGTGCTAAGACAGATCGATAATCCTTTGTGTTATTTTGGCATCGGCAGCAAACATCTAGAGAGGCTGGTAGAAGAAGGACTGGACATTTAGAGCTCCACTTCCAAACTGTGGGATTTTTGTGGTGCAGTTCTGCAAGAGCAAGCTGAGTGATATGAATAAATAATGGTCCTGCTGGTGCCAACAGCAGGCATCTCTTAATTTGAAGGGATTTCTAATCCCCCTGTTCAATGCGGTTCAGTAGATTTTTAAGATATCACACCATGGAAATATGAAAGTGGCAGATGAGTCTACTTGCAATATCTTGTCTTGAATTATATGTAGCACAGGAGCAGAAAGCACCACTTGGATTCTGTCTGTCTGCTCCCACCCCCCCTTTTCCCTTTTTTTCTCCCCTTGCTCCCTATCTGAATTACAATTTTTCCCCTTGGAACATTCCTCTGGTACAGAAATGAAGACATCTTGAGCTCAACTTCAAACACACTCCTCAGTAAACAGCCACTGTGGAGAAAGTGTTTCATCTGTGCCTTTGGGATATTATTAAGCCTCTCTGGTAGCTCAGACTGCGGAGGAGAACAGGATAAGAGCTAGCTCCTGTCTTTCCACCTCCTGTCCCGACCAATACCCAGCAACCTGTTTTTGGATAACCACGCTATCTGAGCGCTTGTTGCTGTGGAACATGCCGCGAGAAAGAAATGCTAAGAAAGATTTACAAAGAAACTAAAACAGAAGAAGAGAGAGCCTCCGATATTCTGCTAACTTTATAAGTACCTCATGATGGTGTGCTAGAAATGCACTATTTTGGGGATTACCTGGGCAACTTGATGACCTCTACCTCGCAGCCTTTAAAACCATCACGATTGTTCTGTTCACGTTCTGATGTCTTCACTAAGGTTCAGCAGTAGTTTCACATTCTTGATGAAATAATGGAGGATCTAATAAGATAAAGAACTGTTTGATGTTGACCTGCTATGTGAGTTTATGTAAGAAGAAAGATAAGGGAGTCTAAACCTTCAGCATTCACAAAGCCAATGTCAAGGGTCTGCTGTTACGCCTCACTCGGTTCAATGAACAAATATTCCTTTGTTTCTGGCAGCTCAAAACCAAGGAAAACGTGAACTGTTATGCATAATAATCAAAAGGTTGAGTCGCTCACAAGCAAGGATGGAGAGAGGTTCAACACTTTGTCAAACACAGGATTGTATAAAGGAGATTACTACATGGACCCAGAAACACTTTATAAAACTGTAAACTCAGTTTGTTTGCAATTTATTGCATTCTGTTATTTATGTTTTACATAGCGTGTACCTTCCTCTACAGTTTTGTCATTGATTATAATTATATAAATAGTAACAATTCCAGTTATTGCTGTCATTCATGTGTTGCATCATTTTGCACATTGGCACATTATATATATATATAGAGAGAGAGAGAGAGAGAGAGAATGTGATGTTTCTTTTAAGTTTCCATTTTCACTTCCAAGTCATACTGATATTGTATCCTCTATCCACACAGAGAGTAGGTTGTAGATTGTGGTGCACTGAATTGGTTATTTCCCATAATTTTTCCAGCGATCTCATATACGATCCAAAAATTTTGACTTGTTGGTGATGCTGGAGAAAAGGTCTTTTTCAGCCTCCTTTTGGATCTGAGGTGTTCAGACATTCCAGAGGTGTAAGGCCTACTCTTTTCTTTTGGCGATATTTTTCTTCCCTGCGGTTCCTGGCATACAGAATCAGTATATTCTCTGTGATGAGACAAACAGCTCATCTATAAATGATTCAATACGTGATGTGGCACCTAAGTGGCTTGATCTCTTTCTCTACCTTGGTGTATTGTACTGAAACCATTATGGCAGCATTTGGATGAATGAAAGCAAAGAAAAAGAGGCTGCTTAAGATATTTATCGCCACAGATATTTATTTTCACACTGTCTGCCTGTAAATCAGGACTTGAAAAGCAATTCGCAGAAGCGGCTAATAAGAGATGGTGAAAATGGAAAAAGCATGGAGCGTGACGGATATGATTTTGACACCAACACATACAGTATGGGCCTACATGACAAATTATTTATCCAGAAACAAAGATCATAAATCCTCTCGTTGTTCCAATGTTAGCGCATGAATAAGACTGCACTGCATTACACACTGTACCTGCTCAGGACATCTTCATCAAGAGCTGATCATCATTATTAGCTGTGATATTGACGCCTGTGCAGCTGTCAATCAGCTCCTAGTGTTGATGTATCGGAGTCAGAGTCCATCCCTAACGACTGCACCATTGATTGTAGCTGCTTGCTATTCATTAGATTAATGAGTGAGAACAAGAGACGGCGAGCAAGAGGCATGGGGGATTATGTAAGAGGGCCCTAACCTAGACACACATGCTGCATAATGTATTCCCTTTAACACGTCTGCGAACGCGGTCATGTTTGCCGTGCAACAGATGTCACTCTTTCGCTCATCCTGTCAGTAGAAGATCTTCATTAGGAGTTTCAAAGGCGGGCCCCCTCAGGCAAAGCACAAACAGCCAGCAGCAGCGGCGGAGGCACTTCAGCAGTGTGGATAAAACAAGATAGCCCCTGATTCCCTTGCATCATATTAGCATATTCTCTATTATTCATGCAGTCACCAGTTCAGAAATTGCCCCCTTTAAATTGTTTTAGGGAAGGGATGTGTCGTGTGCAGGTACGTGAACTCGATGAATAAAATATTTTCCCGGTTCCCGCAGAAAACGTTGGATTGTTTCATGTACAGAGGTTTTAATGGGAAAAATGGGTTGAAAACATGGAATATATTCAAAGAACCAAATCTGTTCTTGTGATATGTAAAGTGCCTGTCTTCAAATGCGGTGACGCTGAAAGAAACCTTGCCTGTACGGAAAGAGTTTCACCAGAAAGTTCCTCATAGCAACGAGAGTCGTCAAAAACAGCTTGGCCTTATAGGACATGTACAGTTCTGGGCCATTTTTTTTTATTGTTTATTACTGTCCTTTACACTTCAAATGGCAATGCATTGAAAATGAACAGCATAAAATGTTCAGTGATCGAATCGTCTGTAAGTGCCAGGAGTCGGTTTCAGGAGCTTTCTAATATCCTCAACATTTCAAACACATGTTCACAGAAAGATTGTAACATCAGAATCAGCAGTATGATCAGTAGGAAGGAATCAATATACAAACACACAAAAGTTATGTTCAGAAGTAGGAAGTAAATATGCAAAGATTTCTCTGGAAAATAACACCTGGAATGTATGATGCATTAAAACTCGATGATATATAACATGCAATAATATGTGAGGAGGGATTTTTCTTTTGAAGGTCTGTGCCAGGCAGTCCTCCAACCAGTGTCACTTCATTCCTCCTTTAGTACTCTTTGGCCGTGTCAGACCACCACTAATCTGTCTGCTCAATTAGTCAGCGTCATCCCTCGCTTTGATGACTGGGGCTCTGCCAAGCCTAATTATATAAGCTTCATTTTTGAGGCTTATGTCAAAGAGCTTGTCATTTTTTTTTTTTTTTTTTTTGCACTTTGCTCGGGGAACAATTTCATCATGCTTTCAGGGAGGACATCCTGCGGATATCCAACTATTACCTGACTAATAAAAAGAGGAAGGGACAAGAACAAACCAGTGCATTGATTTCTTCTCTGGTGATGGCAGATGGCAGTAGCATTGGTTACTTGTGTATTCAAACTTTTTCTTTGCATCTGCGTTCATTCTAGGTCACACTGAAAAGAGCTAAATGCACAGACTCCAAATTTAAATGGCTCACCCTCCTACAGACAGCTTATGGATAGCAGTTATATAACAGGTTTTAAGAGGCCTGTTTGAAAATGTGTCTGATTTAAGAGCACAGTTATGAATTTGGCTTCATGGCTGAAGGACATAGCTGTCTATCATGCTGGGAGACATTTTTTTGAAACTGGGGACACATTACCAGATTATGCTACAGCATATACCTTGTTAGCTATTGTGACAGCTATAAAATTACATTATTAGAAAATTAGATTTTAGTTTAAGAATTTCTAGCTCAGGATGTGGTTCAACAATATGTCTCTAGGGATGACAACATTGGTTGGTCCTGAGCGTGAATTCTAATGAAGGACGTAGCTGTCCCCTAGCATGGGACGTTGGTGATTCCATGACTTTTCCACTATGCCACAAGCAGATGAACGTTGTCACACGTCCAGTGAAATACATGCATCTTGATTGTTGGTGAACTGGCAAAAGCACTTTGTACATTTGTGATCCCCAGAGGATGAATCCTTGCTGTGATACCCTGACTTTTCCTGTAGCGTCACCATTAGGTTGACATTTGTTGTTTTCTGAGAAATGTCAAAATCACTGGATTGCTTTGAAATTTGGACATTCGTCTTCCCCACTTGATGAATTGTACTAGTACCAGTGATATTCACTTTTCACTTTCCAAGGATTAGATGAGAATGTTGATAGCACTCTTATGTCTGTACGGTAAACATGGACCTGGAGCCTGTTTCCATTCTTTAAGGTTTAGTTAGCTGGCTGCTGCTTGTAGCCTTATATTTGCCAGACAGATAACAGGACGCTATCAATCCCCTCATCTAATTCTTGCAAGAAAGCAATGAAGTGCATTTCTCAAAATGTTGAACTATTCCTTTAATGTCATCCTAGTGAGAATTAGAACCATGACACCCATTAGAGGAAGTGAATCTGAGCTTCTGAATTCTTATGGCTGTAATAACTGTTTCAGGTTGGGACTAGCTCCAGAGTTTCACACAGAAATAATACGACATGGATCTTTTTTTTAAAAATCTGTAGACACCAACCCAACTCAAAGCAGCTGAGCTTCTCAAGGCAGCATTTTGTACCAATACATTTGCTTTTAAAATTGAATAAAATTGAATGAGAATGAAAGTCAGTGGTGGTTTGACTTACAGTTTGGGATGCCTTTCAGCCGCAGTGTGTGTGCATATGCAGTCAACTGTGATGGTTGCAGCACAATTTAAGTGCCAGTGTTTTCCAAGGAAGTACACACTCAGGGTTAGGCCGCTCACTTTTCTGCCAAAGTGACGCTGCGTGTGTTTTTCCCAGCTTGTAGCAGCTGAAATCGCTCCTGAGCAGAGCGACTATTGGCAGCACGGTACACAGTGATGAATGATTGACACGAGTGACTGCAAATCCAACTGGAGGAATACACTGGGCTCGAAGCCTGCTTTCAAATTACACTGTTGCAGTCTTGCATGCACTGGGCTGAGTCTAAAGAGGATGTGCCAAAACAAAACTTCTTCACTGTAGTCAGGATTTACAATTAGAGGTATTAAAGGTAAGGAAAATGAAAATTGAAAATGATTGAAAACTGTACTTACACCAATTCATACTTTAACTTAATGTTGACTCTACACAAAATTACAGTAGAATAAAAAAAAGCAACTCATGTTTAAGTCGAATATTTCGATATTCTTCCACCTCTGACAGCAAAGTATTGTGAGATATTGACACATCACAGCATGCTTCAAGGTTGTGCAGAAGCCCTCCCACCACAGTTTACATGGCAGGAGAAGAAGACAGAGAGCGGTATTGATTTGACTTGGGAGGGGAATGGGGGAGCAGAGAAAAGTTAGCCAGCAGAGGTGGAGAGGTGCTCAGCTGGTGATGTACCCAAACAGGAAGCTCAGTGACTGGGTAAGTGGATGTGATCAACATTCCTGCCGTGGAGCACTAAAATTGTTTTGTAAGTGCTCTGCATTAAAGTTGTAAGTAGGTTCAGAGAATTAGAGAATGTCCTTCTTTTGAAGTTTTATGATGAACTTGTAGACACGGCAGGTTTTGGTAAAAACATCTGTCTTCATGCTTTAGCGTAAACCTTGCATCAGCTCATGTGGGTTTTTTTTCACTTTCCGGCACTTGGATCCCACCATCTCTACCTGCTCTTGATGTCTTATCGCATTGGAGTTGTTAGCAGTTCTACCTGCAACAGTTTTATCTATTATTTACTATAATCATCTGCATCTGGCACCGTGCCAAGCGGCTGCCTGTTGCAGCAGTTCTCAGTGTCTGTGCTGTATTTGTTTACTTTTCGTCACTTTTTTTGAAACTTTTCAAGAATTTCCCAGTTTGGGACACAAAAAGTACATCTATCTATCTATCTATCTATCTATCTATCTATCTATCTATCTATCTAATTCATCTGTAATGGCCGTGCAAACCCTTGAAGATGCAACCTGCTGCTGGATAATGGCTAAAAGTGTTAAAGTCACAAATGATACTCATCCTTCTCTCTATTTCAGATGAGACCATCCTCAGGTTCCTTTCAGTTTGGACTTGGGAAAGTGTTTGATGAGCAAGTCACTGTTTTGTTTGTATGCCGCGTTCATGCTTTGGTACGCAGGCTATGCGATACACATTTCTGAGGATTCAAGCTATTTCACTGATTGACAGTTGGTGGCATTAATGTGCCAAGAAGTGCAGCGATGTGTCAGAAAAGGAGGGGATGAAGAAAACTGCTCGGTTTCAAAATGCTTTGCAAATGTTTTATGAGAAAAGAAATGCATGCACACAGAGTGTTTTGGTGAGAAAAACTGAATGTAATATTTTAGAGCCAAGACGAACTCTGTCCCAGAAAATGACGGAAAATGACTGAATACCTAGCTGTAGGATCTTGGTACCTTTTTTCCTTTGTGAGATCACAACTACAACTAATTTGGCCTTTGCATTACATATTGTGATATTTGACATCTCCCTTGTGGAGATTTACAAATTGCCTTGAATAAAAAATGCCGATGCCAGTAGGGGTTTCTGTAGGTAAGAGTACTGAATCCCCCCATGGTGCTGCAGCTCTTTGAGAACACCTCTCCAGCTCAGACTCAGCAGTTGCAGCAGATGTCTGTAGCTCCCCTCTTCCACCATCTTTCTCTGCACTGTCTACTCATTGTACATGTATACACACATCACCCGCGTAGTACACGTTTGAATAAATGGGTATTCTGAGTTCCAGAATGTGGATATGTCTTGTTTCTCCAGGACAACTGGCCTGTATTTACTGACATTGTCTCTCCTTGCCAGTAACAAGAGGGAGGAGTTGGCCCAGTTCTTCTTCTTCATCTGGCCGTTCCATAGAGATTAATGGAACAACATGAAAATGGCAGTTGTACAGCTTGATTTTTATCTGACTTGTGGAAATTTTTATTGAAGGTCAGATTTGTGTGTTGACATTGGCTGCTATAAATCTTCTCCATTTACCTTCGCTGCCCATTTGTTTTCAGGGTAACAGATCCCAGTCCTAATAATATAGGTCGATATACATTTCATTATATAACAGGAATTAAAATAAACGATATGGAAGGCTTGGTCCTCTGCACCTCTACCTTTGCAGCTAAGAGCGGAGAGAGTTTTGAGTATTTCAAACAGCATTTTGATGTTGGAGATCCAGAGCTGTCTCCAGTGCTTTCTTAACTGTCATACCCTTATGTTTCACACAGGCTGAGCCAGACTCCCAGTTACCAGTCAGTGGATCAGATAGGAAGCTTCAGCTCAGACATCCAGTGAATCCACTTGGACATCTGGTTCCTGACCAAGGAATACATATAAAATCGAATAAAGAGGCAGAAAAAGTCTTGTTTTTTTCAGCTATGACTCTGCATTTTGGATACCTGCAAATAATAATAGTATCATCATTACAAATAGCAGAAACATTTTGAGTGTTGTGCCTCACCTTGTGATCAGTATATATGACAAATAACCCCAACTCAAAGTCCACTTTTCCATCAGCAAATGGAACTGGCATTGACTGGGAAGGGGTCGAAAGTCATTTACTAGGATTCAGTGGATGGCTGAAGAATGATTGTGGAGAACATCTACATCTGATACATCTGAGACCATCTCTGAACATAGACACAATGCCTTCCTCAGTATAGAGTATTCACACTTATGTTCTTTTGAGTTTGAACTTGACAAGTTCCCAAACTCCCAAGTGCAGGTGGATGCAGTTTGCTCAATTTGCAAATGGAACAAAAACCTTACCTGTTGTGGGACAAAGTATTCAACTTTTGGGGAGTTTCATTTGACCATGTGATGCATTTATCCTTAATTTAATGTATATTTACAATAAAACCAAATATAATAGTCACTAGACTTCCTCTATTCAATTTCATTTATTTGAATGTATATTAATAATGTGTATTTATTTGGGCAGTACAGAACAAAACACAGACCCAGAAAGACCGAGGGCAAGGGGTTTGAGTCCCCCCAAAAACACATAAATACAAAGCCACATTTTTAACAATTTAACACAATACCACTTTTTTTAATTATCATGTTGTAACGAAATAATGTTTTAATTCCCCCTACAAAATGCCCAATTTAGCGAATCAAATTATGAAAATCTATTCCTGATGACCTGTTGCCACATGACTAACTTTTCACATATAGGTCATGTGATGAAACCCGAGCCAGTTTCATCCACTGATGAAGACACAGTTGATGCATGTGATGCAGCTGGAAACTTGAAGTGAGATTTTTTTTTTTTTTTTTTTTTTTTTTTGGTCACACAGAGAGAAAACTTATTTCAATGTAGGTTATGTTTCGTGCTGAGATGCTGCATATATTTTTTCACATTATATGCACATGGATGAAATCCAATGCCATCTGAATCAACTGGGGTTTAGTTAAGCAAAATACTTTCATGTTCACAAATTCCCAGATGCTCCTCACATTCAGATATCCCTGCGTTTCAGCACACCAGCAGCAGGAGCAGCAACCTGTTTGGAAGTGGAGTGGTGCTTTAAGTGTGATGTCAGATAATGAGAAGATTAATCATGTGCTAGAGAGAGCAAGCCTACTGCGCCTGTCTCTGGAGGAAGTGGAACTGCAGCGGTCTATAAAGAGAACGCTGGAGTCTACAGGGGGCTCTGTGCTCTCTGTACTCTTTGTATGTGGCTGGAGACTGGGAAAGAGATACTTCTCCATCCAGGCCATGCAACAAAAGAGTCCTGAGACCCGGCCACCACTCAAAAGGCGCGTTGAGAGAAACCAATATCATTACTGGCAATGCAAGAGTATGTGTGCTGAAAGGGCCAGTCAGTGAATGGAGCCTGATGGGTTTTCACTGAGGTCAAGAGGGGCAGCGCTGTAACTACGCTGGCAGACTGCAGATGGTGGCGTCTCTTTGTTTTAGCCAGACTCTCATAACATTGTGTGAATGAGGGTTCTCTTTTCTGCAAAGCTCGTTCACCTTCATGAATACCTGGTTGGGAATAGCCTCGTTTGAAAGCAGTCCACTTATAGCGCTTATATTCCCACACAAGTGTATCACGACTTTGTCTGCTAGTTAACGATGTAGCAAAGAAACGCTGTAAAATATATGTAAAATATAGATTGATATAGACAGATATAGTTGGAATGAAAGAAGTTTGATTTAGTACACATTAGCTATTCCTAAAGGTGATCTTTATTTCAATGTTAGGTTTTAGAGACTTTTGTCAAAGCATTTCTTCTGTGAATCAATTTTAGCTTTTTCTGACTTTGACCCAAAAAGTAGTAAGTACCTCCAGATGGTCAGTCCATCTCTGGAGCGAGACAGTGTCATGTAGTTGAGAATCAGCATCCACATCTCTGCTTTGTTCACAATTCATATAGGTCTGATCACTGTCTGCTGTTTCCCCCTGGATGGAGAAACATCAATCAAGCACAGATTTGTAGACAGGACTAAATCAAGATGTCATCCTCCTACATAGCACGAAAAAGCAACATAAAAATGGCAACAAAAATGGCCACAGCAAAGAATCAGACCGACACAGCTCTATTGTTTTGTTCAAGTTGACCTACAGAAACAACTCTTCTGTTGGATGTGTAAACCATTAAGGGGCCCACACATTTTTGATCCACAGACCCCAAACAAGTTCATCTGGCCATGCTGTTCCATAGGCCTTTTTGCAAGAGTTTGCATGAAAAAGACCAAAGAGAATTAAAGATGTTTTTGGCCTTAGCTGCCTGCTGCTGCTGGAAAACAGCAAAGATTTGGGCCATCAAACAAAAAAAGCTGAAAAATGCTGCTATAAAGATCCGAGGGAAACTGGTTCTAATTCTCTGTGGGTTTGACACCATGAACGACCCCTGTCACATGACTCGGATTCATTTGATTCATATAAAAACACTGACATACTGTACAAAGACCTTGAAATCTTTGCTGGTCTCAAACTTCCAAAATCTAGCTTTAGCTTTATACCTGAAGAGAATGACCGACTTCTGAACTCAAACAAGACGGAGTGTTTATCCAGGGGACTATGCCAGAAATATTCAGTGGACTATAATCACAGAGTAAGTCGTCACTCCTCCATCCAGATTTGAAGAATGGCCCTCACGCCTCGGACTGTCAACCCTGACGAGCTCTGAGCTGCTGTTCTCTCACCGCACTCAAACAAACAGGTTACAACAGCAAATGCACTGCGAGTCACACAAAGTCTCTGGCAGTGGCACAGACAGAACTTTCTTTTGAAATAAAGATCAAAGCTGCGTCTGCGGCGTCGGGGCCTGGCGGTGCACAGAATATTCATGAATACGAGACATCTGTCAGCTACTAGACAGCGTTGCGGGCGAGGAGGGAGGGAGGTGACATTTGTCTCCCAACAATGAGGGATGGGCTTCAAATAGGGAAGTAAGTAAACACCCCAAGAGCAAATGCATGGGTGCTTTACGTTGGCTCAGAGGGTGTTTTGTCTTATCAGGAGTTGAAAACAAAAAAAGTGACTGCGAGGCTTCCGTGTTCTCGTTCCTATGTGTTCTATGAATCATGACAGTTTTGCATAATACCTATTTCACTGTGTGATTCTACCATTATTTATATGACCTCTTTTTTCTAAAATGTTCATCTCCCTGAGTCTGCAGAACATTGTCCTTCCTCTAGGCACTGTGAGTTGAATTTAAAGTCACGAGCAATGTCATCACAGATTTAATTTTCATATTAATAAAGACGTTTTGCATAGCGTCCTCAGCTGTGCCTCGCTTTACAGCCTGGAATGGGGGCGACAAGCGCGGGGCAATGGGAAATAACAACAAGGATCACACGCCCCGGTTACCATGGCACTTTGGGTCTGAGGTTTCGGGGCTGTAATTTATAGTGGAGGGTGGTCAGGCGGTGATGATGCTACAAAGTGAAACATGCACCTGCTGGGAGGCTGGTAGTCTGGGGATGCCAGGAGGTCTGCAGAGGTCGCATCTGCAGCAGTGTGACATCCAGCGGTGACCATCCTATTCCAAACACCTGTGATAGTATGAAAAGAGAAATGTCGGCAAAATGGAGCTGTATTATTTTTCATTTTGTCCAAGTCTTTTCTCCTCTCGGGCACCAGCGGGTGCCAGCTTGCTTTTTTTTAATCTTCAGTAAACATGAGTTGGTTGTCAGTGGTCATTATTTGCCATGTGGCTCCATTCCGAGGGTTGAAATGTAGGACACACCATATCTGTAGTCTAATTCTAACAGGAAAGAATCCTTGATCTTAACACAACAAACTGCAAAAGCAAGCACATTGTCATAACTATTTTAAAGCTGCATTAATCAATATTTCTATATTAACAGCAGATCAAATGTGTAAAGTGGACAAGGCCATTTATAGTGACAAACCCACAGAGAGTAATCACCCAACTCTCTTTTCCTCAGGTCTGTGGAGCTTTTTTTAGCATCTTTTAACTCACTGTTTTAGTTTCATGGACTATAAATTTACTGATTTGATAGCTGCACCAGGCAGCTGTTTTCGGTAGGAAAGCTCAGATTAACCTGCAGTCAACTACCTGCTCAGCACCAAACAGCCGAGAGACACAGTTAGAGACTAGTTGGTGAGCTTTTAGCAGCTAATAAGCCAGATAATTCCCCCAGGAGTCAGTTGAGATCAAAACCAGAGCTAAAAGACGAGTGAATATTTGACTTATGTTCATCGTGGACAGAAACACGACGCTAAATTACTGTTGGTCCGTGTCCACTGGATGTGCTAATACATTCTCCATAACAGCTTCCACAGTCAACACAGCTTCAAAGTTCTAATGATTAAGATTCCGGTCCTGTTTGATTTGGTTCCACCTGGGGTTAGTGGTGGTAACAGCACGCATCATGTCAGTGTCAGGGCGTCCTGGCGGCAAGCGGAGAAGACATATAGCATTTAAGTGCAACTCCCCTGGTTTCATTTTGGCTGGGAACTATTGTTGCATGTCATCCCCCTCTCTCTCTCTCCCCCCTTGCTAGTGTCACCATCACTAAAGCTTAAACTGTCAAAGAGGGGAAAAGTCATGGATTTAAATCACTGGAGGTTGCAAACAGACCTCGAGCCACTTACAGAAAAAAACAAACAAAACAATCAACAAAATATGCCGGCCATTAACTGGGGTCAATTAATTACAATTCAATTAATTGATAAAATTAAGTACTGATTAATTAGCTACTACTAACTAACTGATTCTTATTCCATTTGATTGGATGCAAAACTGATGAGTTAATGAGTTAATACAAATGCTAGATTATTAGAATACACTGTACACTGGAAAGTACTAGACTTCTTATCCAAAGGATAGAACGTGTGATTTTCTACATTCTTACATTCTCAACAAATCCCATGTGGAGACCCAAACCATCAATGAATGTATCCTACTAACAAGCATTTGCGTTTCAAGGCCTGATATATCTTGTTCCTCTGTGACATAGAGCTCCATTATTGTCCTATTAAAACACATCAATAAGCCTCACTGTCGCTCTGGATGATTGTCCTTCATTGCCATGAACACACACACACACACACACACACACTGTAGTTCATTCTGACTCAGTCCCACACACACCATCCTGCTCCAAATGCGCCAAATGTGGATTCATCCACCAGTGAAAGTAATTCCCAACAAATGCACTGTTTCCTCCTGCTAGTTTCTAAAAACGACAGTGCCCCGCTATTTTAAGAAGTGAGTTTAGGAATTGAGTGAGCCTTTAAAAAAAATGAAACGATATATTTCTGAGTTGTTTAAAGATTTCCATCTTCAGTAGGAAGCAATGGGCCTGGGGCTGAGAGCAACAGGCAGGGGAGGGAAGTCTGACAGTACTGAGAGACAAACTAAGACATTGTTGGTTTTATTCTTTGCATTGGATTTTTTTAACAGGAGGAAAAATACTGAGTAATACCAGCCTTAAATATGCAAAAATTGTAGAGAATGAATTCATAGATCAAACCCTGCTTATAATATGTAAGTTAGAATAAATGCTACATGGCACAGAGTCTCGCTGAGCTGCAGGATATTCCATGTCTCTCTTTTGTTGCATGAACTCTCTGTTGTTTTGCAGTTGTTGACGTGCGCCTTTGACGTTGTTTCACGTTTCCTGTCAGGGTAATTGATGGTGACAGTGTCAAGAGACTCGAGCCCAAACAAAATCACGCCACAGCAAAGTAGCAGTTGCCAAACTGCCTTGTCATGGTATGAATATTTCAAACAGCATGACATGAGGGTACACAATACTCCTGTTAGTTTTTCATGAGTTAATTAGTCCCACTAAGCAATTAGAATGTCTGATTAGGTAAACAATAAGCATAAAATGAGTTTCCCAAAACCTTTGCATACCTAACATATGTGTCTCCACTGAGAAAAAACAGAATAAATTGTTTATATGTTGCATCCACATAAAGGCCTCGAGTGGGTCGTGTTTAGCTTCCTCTGCCAGTAAATGCAAACACTGTTCAAACTCATGTAGTAAAAGAAGTGCAGGGGTGAGGAGGAGGAGGAGAGATGCAATCACCCTCTGTTCATGGCAGGATTTATATGACATCCAACAAAACAGACAGACAAATTACCAGCACACTTAACTCACACTTAGACAACATCCCTGCTGCTCAGTGGTGATTATGTTTCAGCACAGTATTGCACAAGGACTGTGACATTTCCTTTATATGTATGTATATGTATTTATATGTATGAATTATGATAACAACCACACTATCAGCTCTGTGAGGCTGCAATCAGGCACAGTAGTGCTCAGAGCAGGTCTAATATTAACCACGTTTGCCATCTCAGTTTTGACGTTGTCATGCAAACTTTTACTAATTAGGACTAAAAACAAAGTGCAGCCGATGCTGATGAGAATGCCATTAGTTTTTCTCCTTTCAGACGTGCACCCCTTTACATTAATGATCTAATGGCAGTTTAACATGTCGGTGTCACCCTGGTCACTTTTGCATAACAATCACAGCAATCTCACTAGGCCAGAAGAAATAATCAGATTAATGTAAAGGCAACAACATCCCAAGGTAAAAGATGCAGACAGAACAGAGAGGGAGGGAGGGAGAGAGAGAGATTACATATACGTTTTCTACCACCTTCTAAGATCAATTTCATAAATATATTATCTCAATCATTGTCTCTTATGCACAAATTAGTTTAATGAACGAGGAAACACTGTGAAAGTGCCAGTGTTGATTTGATCTTCTCATGTCAGATTAGTCTAGAAAAACTAATTTCCATAACTAATCTGACCAACAATGTCTCCATTTATTTCCAGTGTTCTTTTACTGCATAGGTGAATAAAGCAATTATATGATATTGAACTGGCTTTTTATCCAGAGTTTGTAAGGCTCCTTTGCAAAAAGACTCTTGTGGTTTAATAGTGGTTTTCTACAGCTTGATCCCAAGATATAACCCACCAGGACATGTGGACAAAGATCGCTGCAGGTATGAAAAGGTTGGCTGCAGCCATAGAAAGATTGATTTTGTCTACTTGGCTGCAATAACTAGTAGCAAGATCCTTTTTCTGTGACCACTCAGAGTATAACTCCAGTTTAATTAAGACTGAACTACGCAGGAAGATGGTGTCACAGTACATCCACCTTCTCTCAGCAGTCTGCCCACCCCCTAAACTCCCATTTAAACACCAGGCATTGCTGTGTGAATTCTAAGAAGAAGAAGAAAGCTGCCTCTTTAATGCCATGGCAGTTCTTTCCTCTGGTGTTCTTGCTTCTCATTTCCTCATTGGACTGATGTATATGCATGAGGAAGCATTGCATCAACCTCAGTGGCAAAATTACCCATAGAGGACTAAGGTCTGATATGACAGGTCACCCATCACATTTGTATTCATGAGCAGTTAAATGAATGGATTGATGAATAAATGCATAACAAGAATCCGCTAAATTGTTGCGTAAATGTCAAAGGAGGCGTGATCTGCTGAAGCTTTTGTGATTTCAATTCACGGGAGAGGGAGCGGGCTGATTGGCTGTGGAATGGTGTAAATGGAGAACAACTATGTCTTCAATAGAAAAATGCACCGAGCTTTTCCGAGCTTGAACTGTGATGAAGATATTATTAGTTGGTTTTGAAATGTGCATGTTGAATGTAAAGGGTGTGAAAGGGCCTTTGGAGCAGACTTGTGAGGGCTCCTACCTGCAGCCGACAGTCTGGAGAGCAGCGTGATATTGTACACAGACTATGCTGTTATTCAGTGTGTTATCTCCCTGTTTAGTCCTTTGTGTCTGCAAGGATGGAGACATAAGGGCTGTGTGGAACATCCAAAAGCAATCTGCTGTAACAAGATGGCTCAGTTTGTATACACGCTTATCACCGAGCCAGGCAGCAGGACCAGCGTTTGACTGTTATTATTCATGATACAAGATGCCTTTGATCTGGGCTCCGGCGCTCTGCACAACCCAGCATAAACTTCTTGCAACAATTTCTCTCAGACACACATCAGGCGAACCCATGTTGCCAAGGCCTCTTCCTTAACATGGCATGCGCTTTCATGTTACTCTTGGCAACCGCTACGTTGAAGTGCAACCAAATGTCATTCCTGCATGCAGTCAAGAATAATTTTTCAAAGTGACCTTCGAATTTACTGATGACAGTTTTTCAATACTGAAAGGAAAGGTTTTGGACATGCTGTATATCACAAATGCTCTTTAACCTCCAAGAGTGGGTGGGCAGGGTATGTTTGATTGACAGCTGAGCTGGCAAGGGCACGGAGACACAACGTAAAAAAGCTTGTGCTGATAACTGTAGCCTACAAGCTAATTAAGGACAGACGCTGTTGCACCGTTGGCAGTGGTATTGAATAATAATGCTGCATTTACGCCAAGTCAGTAGAATGGGAAAACTTCATGTTGTTCTGACTTGGAAGTTCACACGTCATTCCCACACTACAAACCAGTCACACTGAGCTGTTTCCAACTGTTTTTATGTTAGTGTTTCTTGGAATGTAAAATCATACATAAGCACATAGAGTACACCCTTTATAATGAGTTAAATTGATTGGAATGAGTACTTTCACTTTCTATGTTCACAACATATTGTTAAGTCCTTTTTTGTATTTTGCTGACATTATGTGAATGTAGCACTTTTTAAAATTAGGAAACTACAGACCCACATCTTAAAGCTGTCCCAGAATTTCTCCGTCTTCTTAGATGGAGAGCCAATGGCATTCCATCTGATTAATGCCTAATAAAGGGATCGCTGTCATGAAACAACATATCATAAAATATAACTTTCTCTCTACAGTGTGATGATTGTTTTCCTCATGTCATTTACAAGGCGTATCTGTATGCTAATAATTTCAGTTGTATTATCAAGCCTGGTAGTTGCATGACATACTTGACATTCAGCGAGCTACCTCCCTGATCTTTTTTAAAATTACTCAACTTTCTTGCTTCAGCTTTTGTTTGTTTGGATTTTGCCTGATGATAATTAGTTTTTCAGATGATTAATGCAGAGTTGGCATCAGTGTAAAGCTCGCAATTGTGATAATAAGAGTGAAATCAGTATGGCTTAATTGTATTTTTATTATCAAAGTTGAGTTCTGGAGACATGAAACAAACAGCTCCGGGAGATTTAGGAGGTATTGCCAAACATTAACCCAAGTCCTGATATGAGGATCCTCCTATCAGAGGAGGGATTGATGGCTGGAATGTCCACTGACTGATATAGCATTCTCCCTGTAATTGCTCACAGTAGACAGGCCGGACTGTGCGTGTGTGTGTGTGTGTGTGTGTGTGTGTGTGTAGGTGTACACAGCTCTTCAATCAATAGCAATTACAAAGTCACATAGCTGATTGCTGACCTCAGTCACTGACAGAGTGTGTGTTGATGTGTGTCATGTTTCTCCTCGGGTCAACATGCCATCACGGTTTGTTCAGTCCCAGCTTGATGCCGGGATCAGTGACAGAGGTACAGTAAAGCTTGTCTCAGCAGTTCAACAGAGCTTTACAGATTAGCATCAGATGGGGATGAAAAATTCATTCAAACACCTCCTCGGTACACATGTTTAGTAAACAGGGAGAACAGACAGCGCCTTGGTGGTGCTGTTATGCTGCACTGTGCAGAAGCTCATTTGCTGAAATGAAGCAGATTAGTCCATTAGTGAGACTAACATCACACACAGACTGCGAGGGTGGCAAAAACAGCAGTCGATCTCAACCGCTGGATTCATCAAGTGGAATTACAGTGATAATCTGCACTTTTGTGATATCAGTGTCCATTATGCTACACTCTAATGCAGATTGATGCACTGTAGTTAACCAATGGTCAGTTTAGTTTTTTTTTAAAACAAAGGGCTAGTTTCCTGGAGCTACACACTGAACAACATTATAAACACTTTTATTTTTTGCTCTTGCTTTTGAGCACAAATCTGTGTTAGTGAGCATTTCTCCTCTGCCAAGATCATCCATCCACCTGGCAGGTGTGACATATCAAGATGCTGATTAAACAGCGTGATTATTGCTCAAGTGCGCCTCGGGCTGATGAGAATAAATGTGATCAATGCAGTTTTATCTTCACATAGACATTTATTTGGCACTGAACTATTGATGCTACAGATATGCATTCCTTTTTTGTGGGGGCGTAAAACCAGTCAGTATCTGGTGTGACCACCATTTGCCTCATGCAGTGCAACACACCACTGTTGCATAGAATTGATCAGGTTGTTGAAGGCTTGATTGTGGCCTGTGGAATGTTGCTCCACTCCTCTTCATGGGCTACATGCGTCATACATGCCAATCCAGAGCATCCCAAACATACTCAGTGGGTGACAGACGCCATCAAAAGTGAGCACCAGTCAGTCACGACGATGAAATGCAGTCAGGTCAAAACCCCGGTGAGGACGACGAGCACGCAGATGAGCTTCCCCGAGACAGTTTCATCTGTGGTGGTGTGTTGTGTGATGAAGCTGCACGTTTCAGAGTGGCCTTTTATTGTGACCAGCCCGAGGAGCACCTGTGCAATAATCACGCTGTTTAATCAGCACGTTGATATGCCACACCTGTCAGGTGGATGGATTATCTCGGCAAATGAGAAGTGCTCACTGACACGGATTTAACAAATCTGTGCTCAAAACTGGAGAGAAATAAGCCTTTTTGTGTGCGTATGAAAAAGTCTTTTACTTCAACAATAAAAAATGGGAGCGACAGTAAGAAAACAACAGTATAGCCTTTATATTGTTGTTCAGTGTAATTTAAGCCTATAGTCCTGGACTATAAGCGAAACTCAGAGTTCAGTTTGAAGGTGCCCAAGGGAGTTTTTATATTGTAAGCAAACATGGTTTTATTTTTATTCATCATTTTCTACAAAAAACTGTGTGCAGAAAATGTGTGCATCACACATTTGCAGTAACAGCATGTGTCTTCCACAGTGTCATTTTTGTTGTTAGCGCTATGCTACGTTAAAGGGCTTTAGTTATAACACAGAATATACCAATTTATCCAAGCCTAGCTAAAACCATGACCCACGCCTGAAATTTAAAATTACCAGGCCAGACCTGAGGCATAAATGTCTTTTTCGAAGCAGCATAGAGTTTAGGGCTCATTTGCCACCACATGATATCTCACAATAGTGCCAGCACAGCATGTGTTCATTTTTTACATTTTACACATTTTGCAAATTATTTTTTTTTTACAATTTGAATCTGAAGAAAGCTTGATGCTCTTCAAATTAAGCTTGCATTTTTATTGAATGGATTGCCAATCGGATGAATCCTCCTGACTACTGATCCTCTGAATTTTCCTCCAGTGCCACCAGCAGCTGGAAGGTTTTACTTGTACAAACGGTGTATAAAAACCACAATTTTGTGGTTTCAGTGGGGTTTGCACTGTAACTATTTCTCAGTGAACATTGACTTCCCTGGAGTCTTGTTGTCACCATGAGGTTGCCAGGCAAGTCACAGCCAAGAAATAGTCCAGCCCATAACCCCCTGTTGAAATCTGTGAGTGTTAGAGATACTGATGAGTTCATTCAGTCACCTTCTAACAGAGACTAAAGCCCCTGCTTTTGGTATTTACACTGAGCTAAACAAATAAGAGACTAATAATAAGAGAAGCAAATATGTGTATTTGCCAAAACTATTCCTTAAAAATATCAGATGAAATTTTACAGACATGGTTAAAGTACTGTACCTCTGCTTAGTGTGAAGTGTGAAGACTGTCTGACCTCCAGTTCTTCTCTGTTCCAATATGACTGCACTCCCAATTATCACACACAACCTCAACACAAATAGCACCTGCATGGTGTTCTGCTGTGTTGAAACACACAATAAGAGATCACAGAGGCTTTCACTTGCTAGGACCGAGTGGTGTGAAACGCTCAGTCTGCTCATCTTTAATAGATAGTGGTGCGGATTAATGGAAATCCTACAATTACTTCAAGCTGTTAAATACATAAAATGTGCAAAGAAAATAAAATTTCATTGCAGGTTTTACAGGTTGTTTTATGTAGCAGCAGTCAGGGAGAGACTTCCATCATTTTGGTGTTAAGATGACGTTTACTGGTCGATAGCTGATCTTAATAAAAGTCTAGTATTGACAAACCAATATATCAGCCTGGATCACATAAACTGCAGCACGGTGTGTGTGACTGTACACTGATGGTAAAGACTGCAGCCGGACCTCACACAGCTGCCTCAGATGTGGTCAGTGGGTGTGTGTGTGTGTGTGTGTAGGTGACCAGGGTTTTTTCCTGAGTGTGTTTGCAGTAGCACACTGTTAAGCCCTGGAGAGACACACAACCTGCTATGCTTCAGTCCCAGCGCCCCTCAGCTGTCTCTCTTCAGCCTTAGTGGACATGGCAGCCTGCTCACAAGCATTTTCCTCCACGGGGACATTTACCCCCCCCCACACACACACACACATTCATACACATTCCCAACAGCACTCTCCCTGCCCCGGCTCAGATCAAAGCCATCCACACAGTAAATAAACATATCAAAATGGCCAACAAAAGAGCTGTTAACTGCTCCGGGAAAAAAAAGGAAAAAAAGACTTGAGGAACAACAAAGTGAGGGCTCTTGGCAATCAGATCACAGGCAGGAGGAATCTGATGGGCACGGTGTGAAGATGTGAAGGTAAACATGCAGGGAGAGGCTTCTGTACTGAAGGCTGCCAACACTGATGTCATCTACACTAGCAAGCACACGCTGGAGAATAAAATATATGATGCATAATATCGATGTATGGGAGCTGGCTTTGAAATGCACCCTGAAGTCAACTACAAAGAGTCCACAAGGAGCTTTTAGTGCAAAATCAGCAGGTAGATTTGATGGACAGGTAGGGGACAGCCGGGTGGTACAGCATACAGAGATCTTTTATCAGAGAAGCTCAAATATTTGTGGCCAAATATTTGAGACTGTATCTCTCTTCTGTTGGATGCATTTGTAATTATAGCTACGACGTGAATTAAAGTAATCGTGCGAGATTTAAGAAACACACTTTGTTTCCGAGAGTAAGATGAGGGAATTTATCAGGATGTGGTTTGCCTGGATTAGCATGAAGACTGGAGGCTGGGAGGAAGAGCCTTGGATTTACATTATCTACCTCATTTGTAAGTGCACTTTCACTGATAGCATCTAAACACTGAAAAACATACTGAATAATAATTTAAACACATTCACAAAGGAATAACATTGCCATTAGTAATTAACCAGAAGATGTTGCTTTCCATGTCAATATTCAAGAAGCATGTTTTCAAAAATTAATTGTTATAATGTGGCCAGTTTTTTTTCATATGAATATGTTAGAAAATGTCATCATAAATACACCACATTTCAAGAGGGACTTTTTGAGGGGGGCATAACATACCTTCAAGAGGCCAAAGTCCATCAGTTCCTGCTCCTGAACTGCATGAAACGCCTCATCAGTAATCCAGCCTTTTCCTCTGTTACTCATCTATGCCACTATGTAACACAGCACCTCCTCCAGCAAGGTGACTGTCCCACCCACTGAAACCTAGTTCACCTCGTCGGACTCGCCGTCTGCCGTTGGTGTATGAAGACAGCGAAGTAGGATGGCTGCAAGAACCCACAGTCTCCATCTACTCGCCCTATCTGAGAATAAGAGTGAATTAACTTCATATTTGATGGAAATGTGATAGAAATGTTCCCACAAGAACAGGAAAACTATTAAATTGTGCGAGTCAATGAGTGCTAGTAACAGGTCAAGCTCAAGGATGGATTGATTCCAGCTGTTACCCGACTGTAAACTTGGAAACCATACTTTTGCATATTTTATGTTGTTTTATTGTTTATTTTGTAGATTCACCCACTGAACTTGAGGCTATGTTGGACTAATGTTAATTAACATTGACTAATAGGTACAAAAAGTTTTGGAGTTAGTCAAGTAAATCACAGCTGCTGCATAGTCCTCCACAATCTATCATTCTCCTCAAAGCAACCTGACTCCATTGACAAAAAATAGAAACAAGACAAAACCCACCAAAACCATGTGGGTTAGTCTTTCCACTGTTTCAACAACCTACGACTCTGATTTGGTGGAAACAAACCCTTAATTCACAGAAGAGATATTAGATATGAAAAGATTCTGTTTCCCACCTGCTGTCTCTGTGATGGCTAACCGCCCTCTCACTCCTCTTCTGATGTATTCACATGTGGCTCAGTGAAGCTGAAGAAAACATGTGTTTTGGAGAAAAAAATGATGAATGATTTAATAATTAATGAAGCATGTAAACCTATTCTAGTAGATCCCCCAAATAAAAATATGAACCTGATAATGAGCATAATATGACCTCTGGCCTGTGTTAACTGTTCACCCAGATCAATCAGGTCATCTAATTGCTGTTGTCTGCCACCACTGCTGTTGTCCATGTAGTATTCACAGTCTCCACCCAGCATCCACCAGCAGGCTCCAAGCCTATGATCCATTTGGGTGTAAGTGATCATCATCACTCCCCACTCCCTGCTGCATTGAGCTTGGTGTTTCCTTACGGGGAGTAACCAGGCCAGACGTTGGATGCAAGTGTGATGTGGCTGTACTTAAAATATGTTCTACCAAACCTTGAAGCAACCACTTAAGTATTTGGAGAAAGAGGATATTTTTATCCCAGTCTTTGTGGGATCTCTATAAAGTAAGTCACAACTGTAGTAAATTCAGAACTCTGCACTGCTGCAGACACACAGCACCACAGACCAAAACTGACCCAGAATCCAAAGGTTAAGTGACTTTAAGTGCTTAATGTATTTTCTAGTTTCTCTAGTCTAAGCTTAATACCCTGTCTGCCCAGGAGGCGTTTCAGACACATTTTTCAGCCGTCTCTCTCACGCACGTCTGACAGAAAAGATACGCTTTACTTTTATTCAATACTGCCTATTGATTAAAACTGTCTACAGGCACCATTTCACTCACGCTTTGCACACATACCCATTCCCAAAAGTCTCTCTGTAATCTGTTTCCTTTCACTTTACATGTAACTTCAGTGGTTGTGTATTTGGCTCTGAGCACAGCCAAGTGACACACACACAATGCTGTGTGTGGATGTGTCCTGTGTACACACTGATGGAGAACTGAATCTGCTGCTGATGTGCTGCTTTCACTGTGCATGCCATCTTGCTATTAATCTATGCAACTGACAAAATTGCTGCCTGATAAAGATGAAGATTGCACACATGGACTCCAGCAAGCCAGTCTGAGAAACTGAGAAATTCTCACATGTCATGGTCTAACATTACCACTGCTGTGGTGACTCCAGGCTGTAAATCAATGAAAAACTCACAAACCTGGAACATTTTTGGGAGACAGTGATATGCGCCCAAACACAAGCTGACATAATCTTGTGTGCCTATCATGTTTGTATTCTGAGAAACATGTTACTTTTATCCCACTCTTTATAGCATGCCAGCTGACTTAGGTAAATCCTGTTCTGTTAGAGAGTTTCACGCTGCCAAGGCTGACTCACTGCTGTTTCCTCCCCAAATCGCATGAGGATTACATAATGTAGGTGTGTTGTACACCATGGCCTGATCAATGATCTAAATGAGGTATTATATAGAGCGGTATTACATGTCGCTTTTTAATTACATGCGCTTGTGATGCCAATAACTTGGACTCCCCCCTTTCATCATAACAGGAACGAATTAGGTTACTAGGAGAAGTAATGACTTTCAATACAGAATCCAGAATTTGTGTGTTCAGCACTTTATTTCATGGTGAAAGCAAATCAATTTATGAGCAGAATTTATTAATGGAGAGTAATTGTACATAGTTTCTCTGTCTGGTTCTCAGCCAGCAGACAGCCAAAATCGTGAAACAAAGTGGTTCGGCAGGATTAAATGCTTGTAGATGCATAATGTCTGTCAGAAAGGAAACACTCGCAGTGATTTTTAAGAACCAAAGAGCTGCATGTGCTTGTCCAAGCCTTCAAAGTTCTATCAGTCTCTTCCATTGCTCTGGGCATGGTGTTGCCTTTCTTTTTAATATGCCAAAGAAATCTGGTTGATTCAATTCAGATGCGGCCCCATGCCGGGCTCGTGGCATAGACCAGGGGCTGCTTTAATAGTTTTTGACAGGGAAATCAAAGATCAAGATGGAGTGCTGTACTAAATGGTAGGTCTTTATAATTACAGGGCAGGTGGGATTCAGCCAGGCAGAAATAGTGGCTCGACTCATAGATGCCTGGAATTTGGCTTAATAATTAATGAAGCAGAACCCGCTCCCTGCGGAGGAGGGAGACTAGCTGTTGGAAAATGCACTTCACATGAAATACTGCCCAAGTTTGAAGACATATTTCCATCTGCCACACCTCCACCGCTGCAAATGACCAGTCCTCTCCCAAACTACTGAGAAGCTTTGTTAGCGTGAAATATACAACAAAAGAGCTTTTCACCTGCAGTGATCAATTAAAACTCACCACTGGAGCCATTTATACACAGAGATACAGCTCTGCTCTTTTTATTGCTCCTGTTAGGACACTTGTATCACAGAAAAGAAAAGTTCAGCGGTTTAACTAGTGGAATATTTCTATGAAATTTCTGCACTGTGACAAATTAAAACAACAGTGGCAGAGATATAGCTCATAAAATCGACCACGTTTTGCAATGAAATTAGAGGAAAACCTTTCTCTTTGGGTAAACACGCAATTCACTCAGCAATAAAAGCAGGAAATAACCAACTAATGTCAGATTTCCTCTTATGAGCTCGTCAGAGTGCAGAGCTCGTGTGTGGTGCAAGTGGAAATACCACATCTGTCCTTTGTGGGATGCAGGAATCCACCACAGCATGAAAAATAATGCTCTTGCTCAATCTGTGTTACAGTGAAATATAAAGGACAAGAGCGTGTGTTTTCAATTAAAATGATGCAAATGAAGCTTGATATGCGCTGCGCATATGTATCCGCTTTAGGTCAACTATCCCAAGTGGCCTTCCTTTCAATTACATGATGTAATGAATCCATCAAGTGAAGTCGGACAAATTAATAAGAGCAAAACTGTGGAGCACTTGTCGACTGCAAATTCAATATGATCGCATGTGTGCGCCACACGACAACAATGTAAATTAACTATTGATTTTTTTCATGCCATTCAGTAATTCAGATGATCACATAGTTGAGCTTCCACTGTACAAAGCTAAAGAATGTGTTTTTTTCTGTGCTTCTCAATTACTGTTTCATGCGTTTCTGAGTAGCGATATGGGAAAATGCATGCACAGTAAAACCCATACAAATCCACATTTCAGACTACAAAAGAGAGCCATATGAGCCATTATCAAATTAAAACATTGAGAACATAGTAAAACCTTATTTCTGAAATTACAAAGAGCAAGTATTATCAAGCAAATGTATTTAAGGACAGGACACATTTAAAAAAGAATACATTTCAGTGAAAAGTGTCACTTATATATACATACTTGTAGGTTGTAACATTAAGACATAACCTGTAATTGTTGAATGAAGTACCCTTCCAGTAGAAAAATGTTTTTGGTTTTTGTTACTTCACTGTGATGTTGGATCATCTCTGTGCAGAATCGGTGCTCACGTTAAACCTCACTTTAACATTCTGACGTACCAGCAGGACGTCACAATTAGTTTGGAGGTAAGCTGCATCAAGTGAACGTGAACTGAAACTGGTGCAGATACACTGAGAGGGGACTTTACAGTGAAGTAGACACCTATTCTAATCTGGTTTCAAAGGTATACAAAATACATGTTCATAGAATCTGGATTTATCAAAACTACTAAACTTTCAAAAACTTCAAAAATACAAGTTTCTCTATACATTGTTGTGCAAATGGCTTTGTTTGAAGACACATCACTACACTGGTGTTAGCTGTCAACATCTATCGTCTCTTGCTGATTTGCATTATATGTGCTGTGTGTTTGCTTGCTGATCCTCAAAATCCTTCCACCCTTGCTATGGAGTGCTACGTTCACCAAGTCTGACAAGGAGCAGGTTTGTGCACGTCTGAGTCAAACGGGGTTAACGTCTGGCCAGACGGCCGATAGCTGACCACACACAGGTTTGTCTGACTCCTGACCTCTGAGCATTATGTCCAGAATGAGGACAGCGAGGCGGCTTTCTGCTGATTTGCTGGAAGTGGAGGAGACATTGACCCAGCTGCTTTGAGGTGGATTTTCTTCTCTGCTGAACTGCAGCTTCCTGACTGATTACTGCGATCTGAAGTAAAGCAGACCAACCTTTCACTCAAACGTAAACACATATGGTATGGATTTGTATCATATAAAGGCGTGCATTCTTCACTGCTTAACTGTTTTGGAGACAGCATTATCTTAAATTCTCCACCAATACAGTATTTATGTCTGGTGTGCCGAAGCCACTGAGGAGCCAGTGAAATGACAAAATACTTCAAACAGCTTCTGTCCTGCGAGTGGCGACAGCAAGCAGGCCGCCCGCCTCAATGGCTGCTTGTTGCGAGCCGTTTTAAGAAAGAGACCATTACATCTCCACCTGTGGGCCGTGGGGAGAGCGGGGGGATGAGGAGTGATGTGGTTGTCGGCTCTGTCAGCAGACCGCTTCCTGTTTGTCTCATGCTTGTCGTCCGCTGAGAACAGCACACGATTTACTCTCTCCAGCCAAGGTGTCCATTTATCTCAAGGAGAGGTGTCAAAGGTGTGACAGATGAGGAGAGGACCAAATATTTCCTTTAGCTGATGCCCAGTCAGCCACCACTTACACCTAGGGTTGTGTTCACAGCCTCCGTTGTCCCATTTTGTCGGGGATTTCTGTGTCAGTGAGCTTGTTCTTATTAGTTTTAAAGTGTTATTGCAGAAAGATAAAAGTAAGCTATTTTTTAAAAAAAAACATCAACATTATTCACCCAGGTGTTAAGTGTTGTGTCTTGTCTTGCACATCATTACAAGTCGAACTCGATAACAGTGCTTTTATTCTACATGCACCTAAATAATTACTACACACTTATTTGAATCCAAACCATGATCTTTTCCTAAACCTAACTAAGTAGTAATCAAACTGCAACCACTTCACAGCGTTAACCACGTTTGTTACTTTTCTTGGCAAACTTTATTTTGAAAGTCTGACCAGACGTTGCATTTTCATTATTGCTAACTTGACCACTGAGGCCTGTACCTGCAAAAGAGATGTTCAAGGGGTACGCAGAACGACATAGTTTGAGGGATACGACCACTCACCAAGCTGCCATGGAGAGTGACTGGGATAGGATGTGTTCGGTGTGCCCATGCAAAGGGTTCTGGCAAATAAAAGTGCAGAGTCATCCAGCGAAACAGCTGAACCAGGCTCTACGCTGCGTTTGCCGAACACGTACATGCAAGCACACACTCCAGGTGGACGGTTTGTAACATAAACACTGTATTTCTACTGTTCACCATATCAATGTGTGTTCATGTCATGTGAGCTAAAATATTTGGTTGTCATTTTATAATGTTATGGATTTTTGTTCCCTGATTAAATCACTGTAATCTGAATATCTTTGGATTTGGGCATGGTGGTCAAACAAAACAAGAAGTTGCTGAGGGCAAATCTTTCAACATTTCGATGGCTTATATACTTGGAAAGATTCAAAACAGCAAATGCAATTTTTGGCTCGTTTTAACTCTATGATAAAAAACAGAGCAGCTCTTCCTTTTATCAATGCTTGTCAAACTACAATCTGTAAGAAGCACATTACATGAAATCAAATGGAATCAAAATCTCTATATGAACAAATGAAATGTTTTCCAACAGTATGTGCTCCAGATACCAAATCCAAAAAAGTTCATTTTGTTTGGATTCATAAGAGATTCCGCATTGTTAAGTGCAGGAAAAAATGCCATTAAAATGTGATTTAATGTGGTTTTGTCAGCAAATATGTAACCATGAACAGCTCACTCCAAAAGGCTGAGACCAGTCAGCCAAGACAGTAATCTGTGATAGACCTAATGCACAGCTTGGACCTGTTCCCCTGACACACACAGGAGACAGACCCGTCTTTAGCACAGGCAGAACAACCCTTATCCCCACAACATTTTTACTGGGACTGTCCCAGCTATCTTTTCCAACCTGTTCACTATTCTGCTATGCTTCGATATGATGCACTGCAACAGATTAAAGGACAAATCCTGTCTCTTGTCGTGGCAATGGGAAACAGAGATAAAGCCCTTCGAACAATGTCCCACAGAAAAGAAAGACCGAACAGAAATTCAGTTCTTTGGCTCCATATTGAGCGTCATCACTTTCATTCTGGTGTCCGAACATTAAAGCTGCATCAGTCAGTACACTTTTGGCCACCTGAGGGCACGATTCCATAACAAGCTAAAAATCACACACGTTTTACATATTATCACCTAATAAAAATGCACAGGGCAAAATTAGCATTCTTTTGCTTTTCCCACCTGTTGAATATAAGTCTGATAACCATTTTCGTTTTAAGTCTAGTTTGGCCTACACCTCTTGAAAAAAAATCATCAGAGCCTTTTCAAAGAAAACAGCTGTTAGCGAGTGTAAAATGACCTAAAGTTTTAAGTCTGATGAGCTTTGAACTAAAACAGCTGTTGCATCTGTAGGATCTGTAGGACTGAGGGGAGCTGCAGAACTGCTGATAATTCTCTATGAGCTTGTCACTATGACAAACCCTTTAAGTGTAATTACGTGGCCCATTGTACTTGGACTGTAAAATATTGATTGGTGCAGCTTTTAAAGTACTCTCTGGAGTTTTTGGCACTACTATGGAGCCACGTTTTCAAGCCCTGTGTCATTTGTATCATGCACATGTGAGGACACACAAAGTGCATGCTGGCAAAGGGATACACGTTCCTGCCACTGAATTCTGCTGATCTACAGTTGGCAGCGTTAACGGACAAAGAAATGTAACAACAACAAAAGCGTGGAGGAAGACGGCTACGAGCTAGAAAAAAATGGATGTAAATATTCCGCACTTTGCAAATATTTTATAAGGCAGGAAATTCTCAAGTTTGTTAGAACTCAAGGATACACAGCGTGTGCCTTGGTTTCTCTGAATGTAAACATGAAGATTTTCTGAAATGCTGTCAAGTTGTAGCTTTACTGTAAATGATAAGACTTTTCTGAGATACTTTCGGACCAATAGAAAGGGTCTTGCATTTGAAATGCACTGGGAATGACAGTAGAGGAAAAGTATAAAGGGGATCAAAACATTAGAATTCATGAATTCATGACCACAAATATAGTCAGCAGATTTTATGGAAATCTGGCAAATAGTTGTCAAAATACAATATCTGGACCAAAGTGTTGGATGGATGAACAGACATATGACAAACTGAAATCTTAAGGACCACGTGGCATGGGTCAGAAAACATGTGACTTGGAATGAATTCAATGGGCTAAATCAATGCCATTGCAAAAAAAAAAAAAAAGCCATGTTTCTGAGAAGAAGAGCAAAGAAATCAAAATCAGTCAAAACAAATCAAGGCAAGAGTTTCACCATGCAGCAGCCAAGAATCCCTGCTTTAGTCGTGATCTGTAATACTTCCACTACAAAATCCATTTTGCCACATTTTCAAAGCCTGTCTCCTTATGACGGTGGTAATACCTTCATATTACAACGTCACCCATCTATCGTCTCCTTTGAATGTTTTTTGTAAGAATAGCAAACATGCAGGTACAAATGGATGTAAACTGACAGTGGATTAAAGATGCAGAGGCAGTGTTTCATGTTCCTTTGTTAGAAAAAGGCACTCAGCAAGTTGTACAGTGTGTACAGTTTGTTTCCCTTTAGAATAATATGACAAGTAAATATCAGCAGGGGTTGCTGAATGCTCGTAAGTAAACAAAGTAAACAACAGGCAGCACACCCGCTCCAGGGAGTCGGAGGGAGGCCTGCATCGGGCCGAGGCTGTTTTTTTCTCATTTGAAGCTGCTGATCAATACCAGTGACTCAGCATCTGCTCCGGAGCCAGAAACGCCAGGTGCTGAGATTTCTGTTTTTCAGAACTCACTGTCCAGCTGGAGTTCTGTTGCAATAAAAACTCCCATTTCAAACTCTTACCCTGTACCCACGGATCTGTGTTTAATCTGCTCGCTGAAGGATGATAGAGTATATACACGATGTTTCTCTTTTCCGAATGAGACGCTCTGTGGAGAATTCACCACAGACTCGCCCAGATCAGAGGTAACCAGTATGTGATGGGTTTTGGGACGCTGATACCAGCCGAGCCCACCAAATTCAAGCAAAGGCATCCCTTAGCCACATGTGAGAAGTGGAACAGGAACTGGATCAAGAACGCTACCCACTGAAGACCAGACCGAACCTACACCTCGTCCCCAAGCCAGATGGTCCTGCCTCACGGAGATCAAAGCTGACGGTGTGTTCAGGGGCATTTCTGTGATAATCTCCAGGAAGCTGCGGAAGTGGAAATATCAGTGGCAAAGTGGGAAAGTTTCATGATAAGTTGTGAATACACCAAACCCCTGGACTCTTCTTGCTCCTTCCATCTAAAAAAAACCAAACAAAAAAAAAACACAAAAAAAAAAAAACGGAGCATCAAATCTCACCGCACCTGTCTCAGTTAGAGTTTGTTCTGCAGGAAGTCAGGCTGCTGAATAGCTGACACCCTCTCATGCAGTGATCACTTTTTACTATAGTAATAGTGTGTATGCAATCTTACATATGAGAGCACTTAATGGTTGTAAGTGCATCTATTATTTGGGCTGTGAGAGTTGCTGTGGGCTTTAAATGTTATGGCATGGATGAGAGAGCCAGGGCATGAGCATGTCATTGTAGTTGTACATGTGATAATAAACTTGAACTTGAGCAGTGGCTTATCTTTGATCTAGATTATTTGATATACTAACCTTGCCTAGTCAATGCTTCCTGACTTCTTTTCACTTCATTCGTTTACTTTGTGTGTGCATGTTATCCAGTCTTAGCCAGCTTTATGCTGCAGTTCACTAGGTGTGCAGCAGAGTTGTGAAAGTAGACAGGCAGACTTTTTTTTTTTCATTCTTCACACAACTATATATCATTTGTGTGTGTGTGTGTGTGTGTGTGTGTACAGCTGAGTGCCACACTATTAATGCCTTCAAGGTGAGACTATCTGAAAGTGTGGGCTGTTATCTACAGACTTCAAAGACACAAAAAAGACAGAGAGTTCTGGGACAGAGATCGGAGAGGCAGTGTGATGCAGCCAGGAGGAGGATATAATAGCCAGCTTTTTAGCTCCTCTTTCAGCGTGGCCATTCAGAACAGGTGGGAGCACTTGCCTTTACACATGGTGTCTGAACACTGAGTCAATCAATGGTGCACCCAATTCATTTTCACTAACATAATGCTCACACTGCTGAGCCTAGTCGGAGTGGACAAAAGGAGTTCAAGCAAATTAGATACTGATCCTATGATTGACTCAGGATATCTCAATGTCTTTAAAATTTCTTTAATCAATTTCTTTCTTATTTTTTACATTTTACATTTACACACATTCTGTATTCTGGAAAATCGTCCTCATTAGCCTCTAAAACTCTTGGCTAAAAGCAATACATATCAAATGTATTTTATCATGGCATGGCTAAATCAGATAATTAAGTAAATGAACATCAAATCACACAGGGAAGAAAATCTGGGATACAGCCTTCCTCCATATTTGACATCACAGATAAGGCCAGTGGTGATCGACCTGCTGAGTGTGGTGCAACAAACACTGCGTTTACACGCTGATAATTTGATTAAATCTATATTATGCCTATACTGCCATTATTGCAGGTGTTACTTAAACACGTTAACAAGGTCATGTTAGTCATAAGGGGTGAAATTGAGTGTACATAACCTGATTAACGCACCAAGATTCCCTGTCAATCTTTCAAATTCCTGTGGCATGTACACAAGGTGGACAACGTACTATGTGCCAGTGCATTTTAATGCAGTATACCATCGCAATAAATATTGTAGTGCTCAAAATATTCAGGTCACATTTCATGTCATTTACAGCTTTGGCAGATTTTTTGTTTCATCATTTTGGTTTATATCTTATGTCTTTTTTTTTGCAATAAACAGATTGAAATAAGGAAAAAACCTAATTCATTCTCCTTAACAAACGCATAACATCTTGTGTGTGTGTGTGTGTGACATGACTGCTGCCTGTGATTGGTGTGTCTGTAGGCAAAAGACACACACATACATCAACAAAATCCATGCACATACACATGCACCTACGTCCCCTCAGCCCCATCCCTCACCTCAGTCCTCACTCCCACAGGCCTAACATAAGCCCTTAGACAAGTGCAAATGGAATTATATTACAGACTTGTAGCTTTGTTGGTCAACATATACCAAGTTAATTAAAGTTTGACAATTCAGGATTTTTTCCCCCTATTTTCATCCGTCTTTAGAATGACTAATTCCACCATGGACTGTGGTCCATGTCACTGCTTCCTTTCATTGCCGGCCATGTTAAGCTGCAGATGGACTCCTCCCTTCCAATACTCATGTGCAGCACCCAATTTTCAGAGTACAGCTAAAAAGAAATTTCACTGAGCTTTATGCAAATGCTATGTAAAAATTAAATACATCAAAGACGAAGAAATGAATGAATAGAAGAATATCTCACTGAAAATCATTTCCCCCCTCCACTAAACACCACCAAAGAAACCACTCTGACAACTTCACCCTGTGACCCAACCCACTCCGACCTGCCTGGCCTATTTAGAAAATGCAGACGGAACGAATGAAAAAGGGTCCACATTTGAGCTCTGTTTCTTTGAGTTTGTACTTAAGATTCTTAGATTTCTCTTGTCTCTGTGTGTGTAGCCTGTTTTTCTAAAGCAATAATACCCTGCTCTGTATAAATAATCTGGACTTGACAGCACCCTGACTTAGCCTTTTTGCTAACAACAGCATTACAGGCAAATACTTGCCAAATGCACATTGAGGATAACAATATATCTACTGTTTGATATCTCTCTCACTGACAGAAATGGCATTAAAAGTTTGTTGCCAAATAGACTGTGTACATGATTAACTACCTTTGCTGTATTAAAACACACTCGCGTAGCCATCTGCCAAGTACGATTGTGTCCAACCACCGAAACCATTTCATGAGAAAACTCATTTTCAGCCTCTTAATTATTTTTCATTACAGTGGCGCTGAGGAGTAGATTGGAATAGGACAGTAATTGCCCGGCCTGAGCGGTGAAACAATCCTGATGCATCAGGCTAGATGGAGTGTGACAGGGAGACATCTCACCACTGTGCAGCGCCCATTAGCCTGTTTCCTCCTTTCTGATCACCTAAAAACCCCCATGGATTGTGGTCAGTGCAAGGTCAGCCCGGCGGCCTTTTAGGGAGGCATAAGTGCCGGTGGCAATCTGCGCAAAATGTTGATAACCTTGTCGCCAGCATTGCAACTGTCCTTAAGTGTGTCCGATTGTGAGTGGCTGTCACATTGCGGTGCACTTTACCATTCTGCCGGAGCTGCCACTGGAACTAAAGGGGGCAGCTCCTGCAGGTTTAAGAAGGATGTGTTCAGCACAGCTTGTGAGGCTGTTGTAAGGATTATCTTTTTTTTCCTCCCCATCTGCACTGTGATAAAAAAGCTTCTCCGAATGTACTATCGTGAGCAGTGCTGCCAATCATTACAGCTCTCTCTGTGCGAGGTGAAAAGAAGGGGCTGTCAGAATCTGGGTTTATCCTCCCTGCGTTGGCCAGTTTCATTCGGGATAGTGGAAATGCATTGTCTGTCCGAGAGCGTTCACAAAATGCAATGCAGAACACAGTAAATGCAGTGTAATCCAATATGTCTGCGCTTGTCTCTGTAACTTTGCTGAGCAGCAGCTGTTGTAGCCTAAGGTGACAATTACAGGATAATGATGCATTAAATGTCCCGTCATATCGCAAGATTCTCTTGAGTCAGTTGTTCTAAAGACATCATCATTAGGCGACCTGACTGAGAGCGAGTACAATGAGACTACAAATGAACAATTGTTTGTTTTTCTTTGACAATATCTCTCTAAAGTTTGCTCACATTAGCTACAATAAGCTACTGGTCATATCAGACCAAGTCAGACTGCAGCAACAAAACTGAGTATGAGGAAGAACATATTTATTCTTTTATTTATTCCACAGTCTCAGTCTTAAACAGTAACTTCCAATCCACTTTTGTGAGTTTGAAAATTTTATGTAAAGTTACTTTATGACACTATATTATTGGTTCTTGTCCCCATCTACTGTATTTATATATATAGCAATAATTTTCATTTCTGAGAGACAATCAGATCATATTGATCTTTGTATTATATAGAATACACAGTATGGTCAACTGCCCAAAGTGTGGAGAGCATGGACATGTAATCTGCAAAGACAAAGATTGACTGAAAGCATGTGACTGATACTACTAGGAAGCTAGTATTTTACAGTGCCGATCAGTGTTACAGTGCTTGGGGCAAATATACATGTTACCACTACCATTCATTTCATTATTGAGACATATCATATGTGTTGGGAGTGTCAGTGCTCATGGGGTGGGGATGGCTTTCTTGAAATTTTGAAAGGGCCGTATTTAGGCAAAACAGATTGTTGGAGCAACTACTGTATATTGCCAGACAAAAACCTCAATGTTACTGCAAACTCAGTTCAAGGGCAAATATTTATTTTTCTAGTCCATTTCTCAACATCTGCAAATGGCAGCTACAGTATGGTTAAGGTTAGGCAACTGAAACACTTTGTTAGAGTTAGTCTTAAAGATCACAATATACCTTTATGAGTAGATAAAGGTTGTGGTTACACTTGATGAAAAGGAAAAGGTTAATTGACTGTAATGTGACATGAACTCTAACAGTCATCTGAAGCCCTACATTTCCATCCACCAGCCTCGCATTAGATGTAATCTTGAGGCGCTTAATCGTCCAATATGAGCAAAATTCCCAGAATGCTGGGTTGGATGGGTTTATTGTTTGTGTCTTGTGCGCTTGGCCAAGAAGGAAAATAGAGAAACAGTCCATTCCACAAGTGTTTCATCAGATAGCTCTCTCCACGATGAACAGCGAACAGGTATGCCTTTTATTTTAATAGAATTTCCAGACAAGTGACTGGAGAGGGCCTCAGGCTTTGACAGAAAGTGTGCTGCAGCCTCGCTGAGTGGTCTCAAGCTTGTTCTGCCTTAAAGATTCTGCAGCTGCAGCCAGGTTTCATTCATGAGTGGACAATGGCCATTACAGTGAAAACAAATAGTCCGGCTACACCTGAGTGCCTGGACAGCAAGGGACATCCTGCATGTCTTCATTCTTCACCTTAACCCAGTTGTATCAAGGTCAGCCATCGTACTGTGAAACAAGGACACACACTCCTCGGGGCAACACAGCAGCTCCGCCTGAATGCAGGTTTCCTGCATCAGACAATTCAATAAAAGCTCAATAAAGATCTGTGTCCTCTGATAGTGCAGTCAGGGTCTTTATTATGAGAATGATGGGAGAGGAGTGAGGACAAAGAGCTGTGTTCAGTGGAGCGGTTTACATGAGGCTGACACGTAACACAGCAAACTCATGAAACTCATCCAGGGGCCTCTGGTTTAAACCTTGTGGTCTCCAAGCAGGATCGTATTGCCTTTGCCCTCAAATGTATTACTCTATTCAGAACATTATAATAAGTACAGATTGATGGATTTATGATATCCTTTTTAATAGTGATGAATGTGATCAGTCATGAGCCATCACTGTTTCTCTCATGAATCTGTGGCAAAAGACAAAATCTTCTCAAAATTGTGACAAGAAACAATGGGAAACAAACAGAGTGGCTCAGACTAAGCCACACAACACTATTCCAGCCAATAAGCAACAGGTGGCACTCATGCTTGTGCACAGTACAAGACAAAGTGGGGATGTGTTAACATTGGTGAGGCTTTCAAACTGTGTGTGTCCAATAAATTAACATTTAAATTAAATTTACTTGCCGACGGACATCCAGCTTTCTAGTTTGCCACGATATGCTGTTGTGATGAAGTTGGCTATAGTAGCAGGAAAGTTGTGAGTGTCACTGTCTGAAGCTGGTGTGCTGGCTCTGGAAAACCATGTCGTCCTCTCTGCATGTTCGCTGTGTGGCCATGAATCTGAGGGCCGTATTTGTTTGGGTGCTGACTTCAAATATGTTTGTGTGTTGAGTTCACATCAACTGTCCTTCTGCAGAATGACTCACCCCACCTTTCTAACCAAAATAGTGCAACTCCTCTTACAGGTAAAAAAAAAAAAAAGATGAAATACAATCCAGGACATCCAGTTTGAATAATATATCAATGGGTTTGTCGTTGCCAGGTTTCCTATTCTTGTCCAACCATCCTGTGCCTTCTGCTGAGAGCATGCACATTATGGTGCATCTGGAATGAAAACAAGAATCGGACACAACGCTTGCCGGTTTTATTTGTGTTGTCTGTCAAAGTGGAGGACAACCAACAGATTCTTGGACACTTCATGAAGTCACAACAAATAGACAAGTGTGTAAGCAATGTGTTGCGGCCTCACCTGGTTTGACTTTTCAACAGCAAACATGGCAAAGAGAAATAATGGTGATGATGTTATTGATGCTGTCAGGTGAAACAGTGAAGTCTGTTCCAGACACCTCCTTTCCTATCACCTATTTTTGTTGTGTAAGTTGTGAAAGAAAAGCAACGATTTGTCAATTTACTACATCTCTCAGCCAAGTTGAAGCAAGAATTTGTGTCCCTATGATTGCTGAATTTGATACAGTGGCCATCTCAAAATATAAAAATATTCTGTAATCTTATCCCAGCAACTTCGAGTTCCTGGTTCACTTACTGATTTTTGAGACTTTCTAAAAATTTATTCAACCTAATGCCTCAAATTTTACAGAGTCATTTTTGTAATGAATGCACATAATTTTTGAGCCAGTGGTTATAATGCAATCTGCAATTCTGACTGTTGCCAATATGTGAAAAATGCTTCACGGCAAAGTGCTTTTCCAGAGGCCTTAGTGTGAACGTGTTTTAAAAGTCACACACTTGGGCCCTAGAGCCTAGAAATGTTCCCTACACAGTAAAATGCAAAACTGACATTGTCACTTAGAATTTTTTTGGAGGTTTGCCAGCAGAGTGGCTCAAAATGTAATGTTTGTCCTGAGGAAAATCCACTCTGTCAACACATGATGCAAATTTTTTTTATCCAGATCCAAATGAACTAAAACAGCTTTCGGACACAAAAGAACATATTATTGATATAAGCTGTCAGAGCAGGTAATAGATATCCACATTTTTCTGTCTTTCTTTATTGGTTTGACACAAACATTGATATAAACCTGAGGTATAATTTGTTATATTCACCTAAAACAGTAACGACCCTGTCAGTTGTTCCCTCTCCAGATCATCCAGATAGTGTCATAAAGATGCAGTTGTAGTTCGTGCACAAGTGGATGCTATTACAAAAATATTCTGCCATTGTGTGCTGTGAACCGCTGAATATTCAGGAAGATGAATGAACAATAAAACGCTTCATTCTTCTTTAAGCTCCATCACTGAGAAAGGTGCTGTATTCAATCTGCAGCCGTAAATGCAGCAAAGTGAATGGATGATTTGAAGCTGAAAACAAAAATGTGCTTTTGTTGAAACTCATCTACTGAATGTCCATTTAGATCCTCCAGAATAATATGCAGAGGAAATGCATTATTCTCCTGGCGGAAAATGGCCCTGTTGTTAGAGAAAAACTCCTTTTACAATGAATGGAGCTATTTTTATCAGCTTCTATCTA
Organism: Holacanthus passer; assembly: GCA_025331565.1. Taxonomy (NCBI): domain Eukaryota; kingdom Metazoa; phylum Chordata; class Actinopteri; family Pomacanthidae; genus Holacanthus; species Holacanthus passer. The sequence continues at coordinate 1,516,835 of JAFREQ010000041.1, read as the reverse complement.
GAGAGGAGGGCGGTGGGAGGGTGGAAAAAAACTTTTCTTCTCAAGAGCCGGGAGTATTGTCGAAGGGACAGCTGATCTGTGTGCTTTAACGGCAACAGAAGCCACTTACTCTATCACGGCAGAAATCCCAGCAGTACAGCCTACAGGCCCGAGTTCAGCCCTGTATCCCACCTGTCAAACCTGAGAGCTAAACATGTCCATCTTACTCCATTTGGCCAAAAAAAAAGACAAACAAAAACACAGAGAGAAAATCTGCAGAGGTGTGCTTCTCCACTTTCCCTTTTCTCTTCATTGTACTGTAATCACAGGGGCGAGTAGGTTGCATATTTATTAATCATTCATTGCGGAGCGAATGCGTTGCACTTGGAGGAAGAGTGCCCACTTTGGCTGTAATTACTCTGGCTGGAGATACTGCGTGGTTTCACATGGGAAGTCCCTTTCTATCTTTCTGCTTGACTGTACTCGATCATAAATATTGTTGAAGTTTTAGTGCACAGAATGTTTTTACAGTTAGAAGAAGGGGATTAAAAATAGTCGAGTTGTCTAAGTCAGTAAAGGAGGAGTGGATTCAAGGAGTGGATTTTGTCATAAAACTGGTTAGTTCCATAAGTGCTGTAAAGGATAAACCTGGCAATCCTGTTTCATACTTTTCAAATAAAAGGTTTGATAAGTAAAACTGCACCATAACCATGTTGTTTTGGGGTTTTTTTTTCAATTTGTCGTAGATGAAATTGAAAAGCAAAGTGAGGAAAAGCAAAGTGAGGCAAAACTCTTCATACATGGAAGGTTATGTGTGTGCACCTCCGTCAGCTAAAGCCACACACAATGTGTGTGTTCGGCTCTGGAAAAAAGCCTGATGTTGAAATGAAATATTGGTCAAGTAAGACTGAATGGCCTTCCAACCTGTCGGTACAATACAGTGCATGTGAATTCAGAAACGGGGGCCTCTGCTTTTGTAATCCCACTCTAACAACAAGGACTAAGACCAAAATCTCTTATAGAATTGTCACTCTTTTAATGCTCAGAGCATGGTACACAAGACAAAGGTTAGTTTATAAAATGCATACTGATAGGAGGCTGTTCTCGCCGTACCCTGGCTTGGTCCTCCCCCTCTGCTCAAGGTGGCTTCTTCCAGTTAGCATCTTGCATGTTCTCAAGACAAAGGGCTCATAAGCCAAAGGTCAGGATCTTCTGAAGACACCCAGGTGGGCGATAATGCCTGAGTTTAGGCCGTCAGGTCAAGATTCATTCAGGTCAAAGGTCACATTGTACAGGATCATATATAAGAGAAATTAATATGATTACATGTGCATGATCTAACGTAATTTTCTTTCACAGTAGTTAGTAATGCAGAATTTTGTTTAGTAACTTGTGGTTGTTTCATGCAAAGCTGCTGTCTGAATAATGGGTATGGCTGAGTTGGACAAGTTCAGTGACATCCTTCTATGCAAAAGGCTATAAGGGGATATTTTGGTTTGTTCGCTTTAGTAATGTGAAAGCTGCTGTGTTCTTGCTAAGATCAACTGGGTACTGAAGAAGTTCACCTACTTTTCCACTGTGGCCTTAGCTACTGTAGCAATGGAAATCAAGTCAAATCAGGTTATCAAATTTAATCTATAGGATTTGTGTTCATGGGTACTATTTGTCCAGCTTTTCGTGGCGCTCCCAGTGACCTGCAAATGGAAAACATTTGTTGTGAGTGTTTCATTAACTAAAAAGATCTTTTCCAAAAAGTGCTTTTGTTGCCTAAACCTAACCAGTGGACGACCCTGGTGTCAAAGTCCTGCACATTTAACAATGTTGCTATAAAGTACGAGTTCAACTCAATATTATTTGCATATGATGGTGAATATGGTAGTTGTGTAGACTGGAATGTGGCCAGTGTTCTCGTCCCACCTCTAGAATCCCCACACTTTTAAAACTGCTGCTGCACCTCTGCCCTGTGCAGTGTCCTCTTTTTGATTTTCTGCACACTGTGAGTCACTTGCCACGCTGCCTTGCTTCTTTCCATCTGATTTGCAAATTTGTTTGACTAGAAATTGATCCATGTGTATTGTTTGTGCACTACATGTGAGCTAGCATGCTTATTGTGCAGATCACTCGACTTGTCCAGGTCTCATCTTCTACAGTGGCCTTCCCATGTGCTTGCTGTAGATATGTCCACACGTCCCACCACAGAGCAAATGCAACTCCTCCTGAATGAATTGTTAAAAAAGTAAATGCTGACTTCGGGGTGCAACATTTACAACATAGCACCACATTTAGTACCAATGTCATGAAGACCTGTGAGTGAGAAATGTAAATTCCAATTTCAGATGACAGGGAACAGCGGGCTGAATAATCTCACACTGAACATTTCATGGGTGACCTTTCCAGTCTTCAGCATGAGCGGCAGGATTGTGAGAGGCAGATGGAAGGGAGAGTGATAGGGGATCAGGAGGGGGTTAGCAGTGCCCTGTGGCTCTTGCTCCTGTTAGGGTGCTATGAATCTCCACTGCCTTTTTAATAAATCACAAGAGATGTGCTTAATTTGATAATGATTGCATCAATATGTGGCAGCAAACCCCTGTCACTGAAATCCAGTGTGCCACTGAATCCCACAGCCAAGCTTTGGAAAGGTCTGTCGTTTAGAGCTGACCAGCTAGATGGAAATCGGAATTGAGAGGAGAAGTTAAGCTTCTCCGCTGCGCAGAGTGGGAGTTAATCTTGATAAATGCTGGGCGTCAATAAGAAAATGCCAAAAGTGTATTCAAGACATAATGCCACTGCCATGCAAACCACATTTTAGGCCTCAGGTTTTGAAGCTTGTGGTGTAGAAATAGACTCTGTCTTTTCTGCTGACTTAGGATGCCTGAGAAGCTTTTCTTTTAAAGGTGTTATCTTTTCTTTCCATCTTAGACCTTGAAAATCTTCCCCTCCAGTGACTATGGAAAACAAAGACATGTCCATACAGTAAAATAAGGTTGTCTGGCTTCAGAGACTCTGACAAGGTGACTCATGAAGGGGTGTTACAGACAGAGAGCGAGACACGCTCGGAGAGTCTGGAAACTCAATCCCCCTTTGCTCTGGCACTGATGGATGTGCTGTGGTGGACCATCCATCTGTGATGCAACCTCGTAAAGATGTCATTTACCCAAATCAAAGACAAAAAGGGCTCTGTTTTACTTATCGGTAGTCCAAAGGTCTTTGCGAGAGCACGTCTGTCAGGAACCCATGACTGGAGCAACAGATAGAGAGATCACATGCGAAGTGAAAATCACTCACTCACCAGGAGTTGTTTTTGAACAACTGTTAAATGATGTCTTCCTGGGAGTTTTTCCCCCCACCCCAAAGTCTCTCATTATGTCCTGTAGAGTCTTTTATGATCTCAGGCATGTTTCCCATGATGCCCCATCTGTCTGTCCCGCTGTGACAGAGGGCCCGGCCTCCTCTCATTCCTGTCGGACAGCTCCATCACTCACCTCTGCCTGACGCTTTTCTCAACATCAAAACAATGCTGTGCCAGAGTGAATTAGTATGTCCTTCACCTTGGGTGGGACCCTGTCATTACTTCACCCAGACTCAAGAGAAGAAGATATGATTTAGCACATGTTACAGGAAGTGCAACAACGGTGTGTCCTCAAAGGCTGCAGGCACTGGCCACAGGCACAATGTGTGGGGTGTCTTGGCTCTCAAAGCGTGCTGTGACGATGAGAACTATTCTGCACAAAACATATTCATACATTTAGTCAACGTGACTTTGGAAACGAGCACCGTGTTCTATAGCGACTTCAAATACAAACTGGATCTTTTGCAACAGCTGCTATAAGTGCTCATTTTCGTTGTCTTCAATCAACATGTCTTTGCACAGCACTAAAGGCTGCACTGACAAAGCATTAAAAGGTGAACCAGAGTTCGTGGGACTTTTAAGGTGATCACAATCATTGTTTGGTAAAACACATCAGCCTTGCAAATGTTGTTCAAATGAGCACAGACTCTAAAGAAGAGATTATGTTTAGTAGGCACAATGTGAAGATTACATTACTCCTCTATGAGAAGATTATGTGGAATGGAAAGAGTTGGCTAATATGCAATCTTAACTTAAAGCAGGAACATTCTTAGCATGACTTTGGAATTAAATAGACTTGTTCAGAGCAGCTTTATTTTAAAGACATGGCATAATAAGACAGTGGCAGTGAAACAAATTGTATTTATCTCTCTTGTGCTTATTCAGACTTGAAAGTAGTGAAAGTCTGTAGAAAATAGTGGATGTCGCCCATGATTATCTATGGGCCGTTTGGAAGCTTCTGTCTGGGTGTACCATTGATGTGTTGAGTAACTGTATACCACATTTCAAAATAGTGCCCCTTTCACTCTTATGAAAACTGCTCACTGGGTACATATATATGCCAAAAAAGCAAGCAGGCTTCTGTGTTTTTGGAACCACAGAGCACGCTCAGTAGAGTCCTCAGAAGACTTTCTCTGGCTAGGCCGACTGACTTCCTGTTGTCTCCCTGTACACATAAAAATACTTGGTTAAGTCCAGAGCAAATGAACAGGATGCCAGTAAAATAAATAGAAAGACACATAAGATGAACCAATCAGCAAAACAAACAGTGGGTAGCTGGGCCCACCAGCTAAGTATGAGTTCAATAAAGCATGTGAATGGCATTATAGCATTAGTCAGTCCTGGATAAACAGACACAAGAATACCAAGTAAACACACTGATACACTGACTAGAAGATGAAGCAGAAATCTTGCTTTTAATGATTATCAGAAAAAATCCTATAAAGAAGCAACATGGACTTTTGAGACACACTGTGTGAGAAAAAAAAGAAAAAAAAAAAAAACAAGTAAATGCAACCGAGAACCAGAGTACAAGTAATCATGGGTCGGGAGAAAGTGCTGAATCACGCATTACTGCTGTCCAGAGCCTGGCAGGGGGCCGCACATCCAGAAATATTACAGAACTGATCAGAGGCCAGACTGTTGTTGGCTGGAAAGATGCAAAGCTCTCGTGCTCCAGTCCTCGCAGCGGTGATACCCCCGCAGGCCACATTATCAACCAGTATGAGGCCCTACTGCAACATCAAGAACATGATCCTTCACCAGCTTCCCATTGCAAAGCACTGCCTGTTTTCTTTATTGGCCAAGCTTCGAGTACAACATCCAGGGACTGAACCTGAGTCTGTATAATATTTCATAAGTGCTTTGACCCTTCATCGTGTATGGACAGCAATTATAAACACAACAGCAAGTGGCATTATAGCAGGCAACAACAGGATGTGGCTTGTGCTTTCATTTATCTTTTTCTGTATGATCCACCTGAAAACTCAGGTGTTTCATGCAAACAAGGGTGTAAGAGCATGCAATGTGTTTGGATTAAGGCCCTCAGAACTGATTCTCATATTTAACCAAGGTTGATGACACTTCGGTTCGCAGACGATGTGGATATTTATGTAATTCAGCTTTTGAGACAAGGTGCGTATCATCACTGGTGATGACCCCGTCATTTCTCATTATGAAATATAGTAAAGAAATATGCACAGACTCGGACAATGCACACAGATACAGGCTTACACAGCACAGCTGCATATAACAATTACATACACCAGTCAAGGTATCACGGCTCCCTCCTTGACAATTCTGCTTTGACGACCTTGCTGCCGAACACAAACTCTTTTAAAAGCCTTCGCTGCTGAGCAAAGAGAGCGGTGTGTCCTGTGTGATATGGATCGATAGACCCTGGTGAAGTGCGCCTCCTTTATAGCCACTGAACCTGAGCTAGAAGGGTTAAAAGAACGAGGGAGGGCAAGGGCAGGCGAGGATGCAGACAGAATGCTTGATGAGGAGGAGAAGCAGGGTATGGAACCAGGATAAAGGAAGCCCAAGGCTGGGCCCGAGAAGGCAGCAGACAGTCTCCTGCCTCACAGGATCGGGGAGGAAAAGAGAGAAACACATATCAAAACAGTCCATGAGGAAGATGGCAGCAAAAAAAGACAAATAATGTCCAAGGAAATCTTCAAGGATGGGTTAAAAGGAGGAGAGAAAGTAGGCTGACACAAGGTAAGGGAGGAGAAATGAAACAAGAGCTGCAATAACATTTCAGCTGGGTTTGTTGTGGAAAAGGTAAAGTCTTTCACACAGTGCTCAAAAAAGGAAGTGAGACTGCCTGGCTGGTGCTTACCTCAGAAGTCAACAGAACAAAGTGACTGCGAGGAAAAGAATCAAAACAGGAAGTAATTAGATTGATGCACGTTTGTTGCTAAAGATTAGCTGCATTGACAGAATACATGTTCTACATGTTCTTTAGAAAATTGTGCACAAAAACTGAACTTAACCGAGAGCAGCAGTCATATATGGATTAAAAACATACATCACCCAATCTAGCTTCCATGTGTTCTCAAAGCCCCACTGAGGTCACTTTACAAGTCTTAAATGTGTTTTCATATGGTCAACTATGATGGAAAGCCAGGCCCGCTGACATTGTGGGTCACTTGTGGGTGTTTCGTCAGGAAGAGGCAAAAACCTCGCAGCTGTGACTGGGAGATGGAAAAAGCTGAATCTGTGCTTGGAAAAGAGATCGGGGTAATTGGCCTGCAGCTGATGTTCACGTTAAGCTGTTTGCGTGCTTCTCCGAAAAAGACAATGGACATTACCGGAGGCAACACATGCCTATAAATAAGGCAGGAAGCACGGAAGGTAATATTGACAAGAGAAAAGGCAGTGTAGGAGTCCATTAGTCTTATAAAAAATGAAGGCAGGCGTTAGCGGTCAGGCTGAGAAAACAACCCAGAAGTTGAACAATCAGAGAGTGTTATACTGAAGACAATGCACGCAAAGTCACTGACCTGGACTGAATCCCCCAAACTTCTGCTCTTTTCTTAGTAGCTGTTAATGGAAAAAAAAGCAGCAGAGATGCATTCACCAAATGCTGCCATACTCCATACTGTATCCAGTCTCTTTATTTGAAAGGCTCACGAGTTGGAAACACATTTCTGAAAGAGTGTTTTATTTTCCCATGGGCAGCCACTAAGAAAGCTATATTTGGCACAAAGGTTACGCCGCAATTCACTCATTGCATACGGTGAACTGCAATGAAGGGCAGCAACTTTTGCTTTGCAATTTAGCTATCATTATAATCAATCATCCAGATGCTCCAAATTGCCAAATGAGACCTTTCGCAGTGTGATCAGTGCTATTTGTCAAAAGACATGAAGGGTATGAATGTGGTGTTTGATGAGCGTTTGGTCACGTCTAAGTCGAAGGAATGCTGAATAGCGCTCTGAATGCTCAAAAGAAGACGATTTAAGTTGTGCAACTCCTCCAAGTCTCAGCACAAGCCTCTTTTAATTTACTCAAGATAAACAGTTCTCTACAAAATGTTTTACTGATAGTCGCAGATTACAAGATCAGCCTCTCGGCTCCAACTGGAAATGTGGTTTTGAAGAAGAATTTGTGGTGGTTGAAAGCACCAGAAAACAGCAACAGATGTACTATACTGAATGAAATGAAGGCTGTCTTAGAAACTGCATGAAATGTACTGACATATTGAAGTGTTTAAAGGATAAGTTGGAATTGTTCTGTCTAACATGACTGGCAAAATTCACAGTCCCTTTCAATAGGAATCTGAGTTACCCAACCTGAGTGGGTTTCTTGTGTCAGTGTTCATAAATAAATTGCCTGGCATTAAAGGTATTTACATGTACCAATGCCAATTTAAAAGAATGGTTCACTTTGGGAAATACGTTAGTTCGTTTCCTTGCAGAGTGTCCACTCAAAGTAGCCATGCACTTACTTATGCATAATTTTAAAGCTTAATATAATTTATGAGTGACTTGTGGAAGAATTCACCTCCTGTACTGTTGTCATGAACGGGGAAATAAGCTATAGTGACCAAAACTGTATTTTGTACCAGGCTGTAAGCGTGTTTATTTCTTCTGTAAAGTTTGGGATTTTAATATAGGTTTACATGGGGATTGTCTCATTTTTGGTGCCAGCCTCAAGTGGCCATTTGAGGAACTGCAGTTTTGGGCACTTGTGTTGGCATCCTTTTTTTTAAGACCCGGAGGCTGTTGCTTGACAAGGCTACAGCCAGCTGCTGGGTAGCTTAGCTTAGCATAAAGTTTGCAAACAGGGAGAAACAGCTAGCCTGCCAGGCAACACCCCTAAAGCTCAGTAGTTACCATAGTCAATCTTGTGCATTTTAGCCACACAAAAACCAAAATGTAAAAATAACTATTTACAAATCACTGCCTGACTTCTTCTTATTGGATCAAATAAGAGGAAATCAACAGTGAACCAAGTAAAATATTAAATGTCGAACTTGAAAAGAACAAAATCCACCTTGTATGCATTTGTTATATTCTGCAGTTTTAAACATTTTAATCCTACAGACTGCCCTTTTTGTAAAAGGGCTTAACTCAGACTGCTGAAACCTGCTAAACTTAGACTGAACATTGGAGTGCATTTTTGCACAAAAACAAGCACTTTGGATCTTGTCCCCTGTCTTGTACTGGGTAGTTGCACGTCACAGTTAATATGGAGACGAGGAGTGATTCCTGAGACCAGTGATTCTCTCGAAATACAGATGGCACAGGTGTTCTGTTTGAACGAAACGATTACAAAATGACAAAATGATTCAGAGATGGGGAACTAGCAAATGAATAAAGGAGCAAACATTGGAGCACAAATGACAGTGTAAGTAGCAATACAAGAGCAAGTTGAATTAAGTAGCAATGCTGCCTACATGTGCTGTTATAAATAATGAAATAAAGTGCAAGTGATACTGGGAAAATCATTTTCTGTGACATGTCTGTTTTGAAAGTCATATGCATTAAAAGCAGAGTAACTCAAAGAAAATGTAGTATCTTGAATATTTAAAGTACATATTCTAGATGTCAGATTTGAAATATTTATTTGACCTGTGCAGCAAAAGATGTTAAACTTGGTCATTCTGTCAGATTTGTTGTCTTTGTTTCAATGCAATAACATCTCAGAATCGTGAGCTCATTTTTTATTCTTATTCTAAATTCTAATTCTAAATTATTCAATATTGAATGCTTTGAGTCCCTGTAGATTCCTAATGATTTTGGTGACCTGACCTCTACTCTTACACTACCATCAGGCCAAAATTTCCACTTGTTAATAAGTTATGTCTAAATACAAATGGCTATGTTTGATTTTCATGATCTCAACATCTTTCCTCTAGTGCCACCCTCAGTCTTAGCCTCTATTACTGGTAGAGCAGTAAGAATTGCAGTTCTGTAAATAATCAGTATGTTCTTAGTTACACTCCATACTGTTGTGTTATAATAAATATCTGTGCTACTCTGCCTTTAAGCCCAAATCAGTATCCTGTCAATGTCTGAAACGAAACGAAAAATAGCAGCAAATAAAAACATCGCATTAATACATGACACAAACAGAAATGTCATATTTACATCATGTGTTTTGTGTAATTTTTGTTTGCTTTAAGTTTGACTGGTGCATTACATCATTGTGCTGCACCCTCTTCTGCAATGTTTTAATGGCACTGCAAAATGTTGCAGAACCAGTTGTTTGTCTCAATGTGCTCAAGTACTAATACTCACATAACAGTAGTGGATGTGAGTGCTCATTAATTCTCATTTTGCTTTTATAGATTTTCTGGAATTCAGTTAAAATTTGTATTAGATTTTGGATGGAAACTTGATTAGTGTTTCCCTCCCTGTAAAGTGCATGAATACTAGATAAAGAGGGAATATTGAACTACAAACAGAAAATTTGATTGACACCCAGATTTCCACTTGATTTGACTAACTCAGACTGCAGAAGCCTCATATTAGCTTCAGCTGAACTTTGAAATTTGTGAACTTACTTTAGTTTGAACTGAGTTAGAAAGAGTTCTTTTCACTATTGAATAGGAAGAACAATTACAACCACTCATAACTCTTCAGAATTGTATTAATAGTTAGACTTCTGTACTTTGAGATAAGAGAGATAAGCAGTGACTAAGTCAAGGCCATTGAGAAGGTACCTACATGAAAATACATAAACTGAACCAAATATCATTTCAATTAATACCTATAGCATCTCAGTTTGAAGTCTGAACCAGCATCACTTTATTTAATCAAAGTATTTCTCTGGATGTATTGTAGGCCCTACTCGAAAGAGCACAGAGCCATTCTAAAGGCAGAACATATTCAGATCATAATTTAAAACTAATTATACATGATTATATATGTGATTAGTTATACTTTAGGGTGAAAGCTAATCGTTCCCATTTGTTGGCGTTACAGTACACTTTTTAATAGTGCCCCCCTCCTTTACCTGTCCACTTGTTCTGTGGTGCTGGTCATTTCCTGCTCCTAATGTACCAAATGCCACATGACATTAAATCAATATCTGCTATAATATTATTACACTGTTTCCCATTCCTTTGGGAATGTGAGTTTGTGGTTTTAGAGAAATCTGATAAAACCACAAACAGAATTATACTAAGTATATCAGCCACTGCACACTCAGTCGTACAGTCAGTGAAGTAGCTGGACAATGTCATACAAGCAACAGGCTGTCAGCTTGTAATTTCATATCTGTATCATCTGTACAGAGTTTGCTGCTGGCGCATTTACAAGATATGGTCACTGCGTATATTATGTGTGTATACTGAGCATGTTAAAAATCCCCAGCAGGGGCTCCATTCTTCACACCTGCCTATTAATTGTGATTTATGACAATGGGGAGAAACCGCAGGATTCAGTCGGAGAGCCGGAGTTGAGCAGCTTGTCAGTGTTTGCTAATAGAGACAAGAGATTTATAAAGAAATGTGAGCTTGTACTGCAAATGATAACATGTCCAGCCATCGCAGGACAAATTGAACGCAGCCTTCCCAGACTCAATCTGCTTACTTAGTGTTTGCCTTTGTGTAACTTGGCAGAACGCGAGACAGTCGCACAATTGTGTGACTGCAGACAAGCACCACATGGACTAAATGGATTTGGGCAGTTCTCATATCATGTGAACAGTCATGTCGAATGTCTGTACAACTTCTTAAAATGTTATTTTTCTTTATTTCTCTTTTGGCCACCACATGTACATCCAGATGGAAACATGAGTAATGATTGTTTATTTGTGGAGCTAAAGGAAGTGGTTAATTATGCTGTCAGCTTCTTCCTACAGAAAATTGATGAACTGCGTCTGTGTCCTGATGTAGTGCTGAGAAATAAAACCCCAGTTAATCATACACCAAGTGGCATGCTCACAATCTGTCTGCCTACAGACTCACTTTTCCTGCTGATAAAAGCTGATATACTGCTCATAGTGTCTGTGATTGCACTACATTTGACTCTGTCTCATCAAAAACTTTAGCTATCATCCTTAAAGCCCCTGAAAACCTGGCTTCAAATTGTATTATACAAGTATTTCTCGAAAACATTAAGTATTCATGACTAAATAAGTGACAACAAGTATGTATTATTAATAGGGGTTATGTTCAGTATCAACACACATTGACCACCGGGGACAGCAGAAACTCTTTGAGCTGCTGCTCAGAGAACTTTACACGCATGGAGACGTCTTAATGAGGGCTTAGCAATAGATTATTGAAGAGAAGCACAAGGAAACACACAAACACTGGCCTAAGTTAATTCAGTATAACTGGCTAATGAATACATAACCCTGTCCCTTCATGCATGTCAAAGCAACACTCTTTCTTTTGCATATGGGAATGTAGGATGGTAAGGAATTTATGGAATATTCATTATGAAGTTATACCCTGAGATTTGTACACAATACAGAGCCAGTATGCATTTATGTGTGTCTGACCTTCAGTGGACAAATAGAGGATTAAAGGAAAACGTCATATATGGGTATGTATAATTGTGTATTAAAATGCAGTGATAAATCTAGTGGCTTTTAGGCAGACCTTGGCTCCTCTTCCTTGAAGAGACTCACCATTATTCCTCAGTGAATGTGCTCTCATGTGTCTGTGGCTCTCTGGCTCTGACTGTCATCGTCTGCCAGACAGAAATGTGAACCTACACGAGCAAACGGCTGATCACTGATCCCTGTGTTTGTCTGGGAAACTCCTTTGCTATTCTCCTAAATTATTATTATTATTATTATTATTATTATTATTATTATTATTTCTTAGTTTAAGTGATTTTATTGTGTCTGGATCCTCAGTGTTCATGACGCTTCAGTTCCACTGTCTATGCAACAGCTTTAATGAATAATTTCTTAAAGACAATGAAAATCTATTTTTTTATATATTGTTAACATGTCCAAATGGTGTTTCCACCTTGGAGCTGCAGTGAACCCAAGACAGTCTCAGAAACATAGATTCAGATAACCATGTGAAACATAACCGATCCTGTTAACTCGCGGGCTGGGTGTCAGAGGAGAGGCCAGGTGTAGCTGCGTATCAATATTTCAATGGATTCATTGAGACATGTTCTTTTTTTTGGTTGCAAAGTTGCTACAGGAGAAATGGTCAGCCTTCATGTTTTAACAAGGGATCTGAAAATATGAGGGTCAATCATCCAGAAAAAACTCAGGGTTGCATTAGTCATTTTCACTGTTTTGCCACAAAATATATTGAATCCAGACACTGTTCCATTCATTTATCGTGGGGACAAGTTACATGATGATTCATGTTAAATGCTGACAGGACATTTTATATGAACTGGGGGTGTTGACAAAGAAAGTTACAGCAGATGTTACTCAAAAGAGTTTGTCAGATATCTAAGCTGCTGAATTAAATGAGGTTTGTGTGTTTGATGACCGTGAGTCAAAGCTGCAGGTGAGTCACATTTAAGCCAATGTAAAGCATGGAGGGATTTTTTTCATAGAAAAAATCCACATATGTAATATTGATGAAATGAGAGAGAAATCGAGAAAATAACAGTGAATGATGAAGTCATATTTAACTTGACTTCATTTTTTTTACATTTATTTTTTCTAACACTGAGAGGATTTTAGTTACTTCCCACTGAATATTGCTGACGACACTGCACACATACTGCAAAACAAACAAGGTACATGTGAGGAAACTCCTTGGCGGGTTTTGCTGAAAGAGAATATATAGCAGTTACATTGGCAGACATAGATGTTTCTGATGTCTGAGAAGAGTTAATTGCGTGAGAGAGAGATTTGTATGTATGTTCCACCCTTGAGATATATGTGGACTCATGCGATTAAAGTTAGAGAAGCATCACGTACATTTTTTTTTTATAAAGACAGTCAACAATGTGATTTGTCATCGACTGTTGTCTCCCTTGTTACATGCAATACAAACGTGCACCTTTTGTCTTCTGCATCATGTCCTGTTTGTGCATTCATTATTTCCCATGAATTCCTTGTGCGTGGGTGACAACTACCACATATGGGCTTAAACTACAGCTGTACATACAAAGACAATTACAGAATGCAGATGCACAGAATGATCTTTACACAAGATTTATACTCTAGCTTTTTCCATACATGTAATGTACATATACGTCACATGGAGGGTAATATCAGTCAAAAATAACTGTTGGCCATCAGTCCTGGACAGCAGCATTCCTGTACACTGGAGCTGCAGTGGAGGAACACCTGGGACTGCTCCAGAATGAGCACCCGGGACGTGGTCATGGACGGGCACAAAGGTTAATGTTAAGTCTTCAAATGGGATTATTTTTTAAGAACATCTTAAACCTCTCTGGCGGCCAGGAGAGACTGCAGTGTTCATAATCCCCAACAATACGTGCCGGATGGAACAAACAGTAAGTGGACAAAGCCTTGAGAAACCTGGTGGTTTGCACAAATGACAACAACTACTTAAACTGCAAATGAGGCTCTGCTACAGTCCATCACTCAGTTGGTGATAAATGATACATTATCCACAATCATTTGATGTTCTGATATTTATATTGTCTTGTTAAAGTGCTGCAATATATTTTTGTTACATCATCTGTGCCAGTATATCACAGTAAATTCTTCAGTAGGCAATATACGTCATAATCAGTTCAATCGTATTTGTTTTAATGCTGTGCAGGCTCTATAACCAGTCAGGCTTTTGTATTTTCCTTTCATGATTTACAATTATATGACAAGTGTTTTATCTGAGTGGGGAATATGCATTTTATCAGCTCTGCTCAGGAAGTGATTCTTCAGCAGTACCCCAGTGTGTAAAAAAGAACTTGGTATCACGATGGGGTGTCGATGTATTTATGCGCCAGTGCAAAAGATTTTATTACATTTTATTTGATTGACGAGGTTTTATTGAGAGTATTTACCATTTTGCCTGATCTCACGTGGCTTCTTCTCTGGCTAACAACTCCCGTTGATAATAATTTATTACTCTATTGGTCGTGGGTGGTGAGTGCTGCTTCTGTTAGCGATGATGATAATAACGATGATTGTGGTAAAACGAGCGTTAATGATCCTTATCATGACGAGGAGAACAAGATGTTGTTATTGCTAATTTGCCGTGAGGCATAATACACGCCAGACCTTATAGTAAAGACACTTTAAAATGTAAATTATAATATTCATAGAGGTTAAAATGCCTTATTTAAGCAAAACAGGTTTGAATATTACCAAACTCTGAATCACTTACACTGGATAGTTCCATCTTTCATTCATTTAGCCAATATCTATTTTGTCTACAAAATACTTGTAATTATTTGCATTTGCTTTTTCCCATGTTGTTGTATTGCCCAGCACCAACACCGAGGTTTAATGTTTTATGGAGGGTCACTAATTTTGTATCATGGACCACATTAAGCAACAGTGTATTTCACAAATGTAAAACAACCTTTGATACATTTGCATCAAGCAGCCATTGTTAATTTACAAAAGGCCTGATCTAATTGGACAGATGCTGTAAATGTGTTCAGCAGAAACAAAATCATTTAAGAAGCCTTTCTTGTGTAAAAAGGCAGACTGACAGAGGTGCTAGAAGAAGGGTCAAAGGGTCAATAAAAAATTTTGGATTCATCCTCTGGAAGAAACGTTCTTTGTGTTTTCACTGTAAATGAATGTAACCATGCAAATAATTTGCCTCATACAGAAATACCAATCAAGCAGCATGAAAACCACACATCACTCATCAGCACAAAAATCCACACACGTGTTCCGGCTAAACAGTTCCTTATCTCCAAAGAAACACCTTACTCAACTCTTTTGTTTTGATTGTCCAATACTCTCACCTGGTGCATGGAGCAGCGTTCGATTTTTGCTCTGGAAACTAATCTTTTAGTTCCTGGAACACAAACACTATCTTGATACAGAACACATACCATTGTTCACGGTGCCCTTTAGTGGACCTTGAAAATTTGGCCCAAAGTCATGTCCTGCTGTGTGTGACCAGCATACTACCAGAGGGCTGCTTTGCTTATTTAGTATTATATTTCCAGCAGGTAAACATCTACTACCTGCTGCCTGGATATAATTAATATCATGGCAGTTGAAGGTGAAGCAGTTATGCAGAGTGTCTTCTTTTTCTCTTTGCATAGCACTCACAGCTTTGCCAACTCAGTGCTTCCCCCAGCTTCATCTTCCCCATCCAATCTGACAGTACTGGTAATTGTGCATTATAAGGCTTTGGCACAGGTTGCAGTTTAGTATACAGGAGCTATAGCAAGGAACCGATACTCTTTAATGCCTCTGCTATTAAGAACCAAATCACATTGCAAACACTTCATTAAACAGCCCGAGGCGCTGTCATTGTTTAATGACATATCGATGTGTTCAGTGGACAACAGCCGCAACAGCGCTCTCTTTTTTCCTGCGATCCCTGGGGGTGTCATCTGTCACTCCATCTCCCGCTAATCGATGTCTCTGGAGAATGCTGTGGTAGCCCCACTGGTGACAAGGTGCATTAAAAATGTAGTGCTGTTATCTCTGCTGGCCTATTCATTAATTTTGCATGGTTTGGACAGGTCTTCCAAAGTGTGTGATCCACAGTGCTTATTGTCCTCTGTAAACAGGTACTGTAGTCTTGTCATCAGACATTTTCATACAGAGATCTTAAAGCTCCGCTGATAATATGGAGAATGGATTAAATGCATGGAATGTGGAACGTGGGGTCATAGTTGCAAATCCATATAAAATTATCACCCACATTTTCAGTACCGTGTTTGTGTTTTCAAGGATGTTCTGCACTTTTTCTGTGGACAGAAGACTTTGAAGGGTATCAACACTATTGTGTGTGTTGGTGTGTGTGTGTGTGTGTGTGTGTGTGTGTGTGTGTGTGTAACTATTAGTTTCCATTTCCATTGGCAACATCTTTTTTGAAGTAACACAGGAAAGAAAGACAGAAAAGTGTATATTGCACCTCAAAGCAGTGAGTACATTTGTGCTTAATATAGCTTAACACTATATGTTTTTTGATATAAAATAGCTTCAGTGTGTTAAGCTACTTTTTCTGAGTAAGCTTGTTAGTGCAGTCACTGGCAGCTTTGGACAAAAGTGTAGTGTTGCTCTATCTGCCTCCAATGAAGAGTAGCTACTAGCTTGACAAGCTTCCCCATCACTGGATGTAAAACACATATAGTCGATCTATCTTAAACCTCTCTTTTAACCTTTGTCATATCCACAAATTAGCAACAGGCTCATGCAGTTTGGAGCCCCAGTTCAACACCAACTCTATTGTTCTTTTCACCATCTGTCAAGATTATGCTGGCACAGACGTGCAGGCCAGGCCATCCAGGGGAAAGGATGACTTGTCACTACTTTCACCGTCGCTGCCCGTCTCTCTGAAAGCCTGTATCATTTAACATGTTTGGGCTAAGAGTTCAAAACAACACTAATGGCCTCTCTGAGATTTGGGGAAACTTCCAAGGGGGATATCTGTTACACCCATCACCAGCACCACCCAGCTCCGGCCCTCAGAGGCGTCACACTTCACATTATTTTGATGCTGCATAAATCACCGTGGACGGCTCTGACAGAGGCCAGTGGGTGACCTCGTCGGGGTCAAGAGGGTGACAGGCCGGCTTTTGAAGGCAGGCCTGTGCAAGATGTCATATTAGCATTCTGCTCTTTTTGCCTCACACCATGACTCTGGATGAACTTAGTGGAGGAGGGGTCATGACTTTTTTTTTTCTTTGTTATGTGTAACAGCAATGAATGCCACAAAATCTGAGCTTTATTTTTTTAAAATCTGACCAGTTCTGTTTTCATATTTGTCCCAGTTATTCCATATGACAGGGCTAATTTTAAAAATTACATCCCCAATTGTGTTTTCTGATGTGGCTAATCTGGAGAGTTTTATGTCTGCAGGTGTGAGCTGTCTGTGCTTGGCTACACCCCAGAACAGCTTTGGCACTGCTCTCAGTCTCTGTGCCCTGGTCATACACGATGCGGCTAGGATCATCTGTCTAAATGGCTGTTCAAGTAAAGGCCCTCGCGCCGCACTCGCTTCCAGCACTGCCTCCAGTGAAGACAGGAAGCAAGGAAGGATGTCTTGAGTTGAAATTATTTTAAGAAGAAGGAAATCGTTAGCTTTAAGTGAAAATTGGCCCAGTGGTAACGGTATCAGATGTCTGTACGGGAAGCTGGAGTATAGTTAAAGAAACGAGGAGTGATCAGTTGAAATGGCAGGAAGGTGTGTCTGGGTGGGAGGAGAGATCTGCCATTGCTTGTCCGTGGCCTTTAGAATAATACATAACAGTCTCTCTGGTGCTCCCGTCGTCGCAATGACATTACTTGCCAGTGCCTTCCTGAGTCATTACAAATCACTGTTACAAAAACAGCCATGGCTCAGGTTTAGTTAGGTTTGTAGTCTTTACACATCGTGAACCACATGAATAAACAACACGAAGTACATCTAACAATGACACAATGCGATTATACTTCATTCTATCCAACGTGCAATATTTGAATTTAGTATTTCACATTTCACTTCATTCTAGTCAAGGTGCAATATTTTGTGTTTTAGTATTCAATATTTCACATCTCATATTTAATCCAACAATGCAAGTCTCGTGTGAATTTCTAATGTGAATTTGTTAATATCTTCTTTTTAACTGCCTGTTTAAACTGCTTTTGTACTATTTAACTGCTTCTCTCCCCTTTGCTGCTGTAATTTGTGAATTTGCCCACTGTTATCTTATCTTACCAGGAAAGGTTCTATAAAATTGCTATGAAAATGGAGTCAACATGAAGTGATGACAGCCTGGCGCTGATTCTGCTGAATAAAAGGAGGGAAAGGAAAGCAATCACACACTGAGAAGGAGGCAAGAACGTGTAGGGGTTCACTGTGGTTTCAGGAGCTTTTACAACAACTACATCAATCATGTATGTAATAATATAAAAATGGATACAATTAACATCATTTATTATTGAATTGAATTGACATGGAATTTGTGGTAAACTGAACGATCCTTCCTTATGAAAATACAACAATTTGTTGTTACGGTAATATTTTAATATAAATAATAAGAGAACAAGCAAACAACAAGGAGGCTTGTCATATGGGATGCATTCCAGTGGTAGGTAGTAGAATAGATAAAGTACAGAGCAAGTAGTTTCAGGCATACGAGGCAGGCAGCATAGGTTGAAAGGTGCTGCTTGCTTTGTATATCTGTTGTACCTTATTTACATACTATGAAATCCATGCCATCTGCTCTCTGTGGCCCCCTCTCCCTCACCTTCTGAAGCTAAACACACTTAACACACAACATCAAAAGATACGAGCGCTCTAGGTTTTGGCCGGATGGTCGTAGAAAATATAATGTCTCTATGCAGTCGTGATTCTCAGCGACAGGGAAATAACAAACTATGTTTTTTATGTTACTCATCAGTGAATACTTCTGTGGGACTGACCAACTGATCCTGCTCATTAAATAAATGCCCATAAATGAAAAAAAAAAAAAAAAGAAACAATACAACTGTGGCGATACATGATTTACACACAGTGTAACAACAAAATATTTAAAAGGTTAAACTACAGTGTCTGGCCCTGGCTGTCTTCCATCTAGTCTTATCAATAGCCACTAGTTACATCAGAGGACTTCTTCTCTCCATGTTCTGACCGAATGCACCTGTAAACCGTACTTGAATCCTGCCCTCGCCCAAGCAAGGAGCAGATACTTGGCAACTTCACCCGCCTTATATCTACATTGAATCTGCTTTGACGATGGTAGCTGGTTTAAAAGGCGGCCTCATCTAAATGCCACAGCCTACGCAGTAGCCCAATCACCATCAGTGTTATCTTATTAGCTCCACCTGTCTCACGAATAATGTTTGGTGAAATTTAGGGAATAAAGATTGTGATCATGGTTTTAAATGGTGTTCAATGTTGGGAAAAGACGAAATGCAAATCTCAGTACGCTCAACCTTCCACCTTGACCTCCAGGTTTTTCAGCTCTATAACCTCGACTTCCATCTTTGCCTCTTAGAGAGCACGGTTATTATTATTTACACAAGCACAAGTGGTTTTTTGTCAGCAAATGTAATCACAGGTCATTTGAAGCATTTGAATAATGCAGCGATGCATTTTGAATTACTTGTTGTTTGGTGGTGAGTTTTTCCTTTTTTCCACCAATAACTAGCCAAACGTGGACATCGTGACTAAATATCTCAATCACGCTTTCCTGTGAATATCATGAATCTCCAAAATGTCAATTTTTCATGAGCTAAGAAAAACAGCCTTGTTAAGAAGTAGAATTCGTGCGACCCATAAAGTAACCCTAAGTCCTTCAGCTTATTTGAAAAACAAATCTGAAAACTCGAAATCATCCTTTTTTGGAGAGACAGGCTTTTCACTGCACAGAAACAATTTGTACCTTTGACTCCAAGACTGACACCAAATCTTGACACTTGACAGACTCCAGTAGTCTCTAGTGCTGCCTTGTTCACATGCATGCAACTGTCAGTCAACAAGATATTCATTACAGAGCACGAGAAGATACGAGTTTTTAAACAGATAGAGACCTCAGGAGATAAAAATGTTAGGACAATATAATCACACAACGCACAAGGCTGCTTTTCCTAGTATGTAAAAACTGTAAAATCAGACTGAATGCGGAGCAAAGGTAGCTAGAAATGTACATACTAACCCTGTGTGTGTGTGTGTGTGAAGTGGGTCTTGTGTTCATGTTTGATATTCATCTGGATGCATCTTTGTCTCATTCCTGTCATTCAGAACAAATGCAGTTCATCCACGTCTACTTGCATCTTTGCATGGACTTTGACACCTGGACAATGTGCTTCACGTGAGTGAAATTGCACCAATCAGTGGACACACTTGTGGGATCAGAGCAAATTTGTGCAGATCTTTTGCATAGAGTTCGACTTCCAACTGACCTTTAACACACAGATTTGCACTGCGATAAACGTCTTCTCCTTGTATAGCCTCTCCACCAAAGAGACATAGATTGCAGACTATGAGACAGGAATATTATCATCTCATTGGAAAACTTCATGCATCCTTTCTGGAGTCTGGAGTTTAAATTATTTAAAAAAGAAACACATCATTAACTGTGAAAATGGTTCCAACAGAAAAGGGAAATGACTGCACTTAATGAAAAATAACGTCTGCTTAGTATTTGAGAGTGCATCCTGCTTAAGGGCATCTTAGTGAAAGTGCCCTTGAGCAAGGCACTTAACCTCCACCTGTTTTTGGTGAATGTGTTCGGCCATCAGCAGCAGGAAACTTTGATTGCATTCTGCATCTCCCAGGTGTGAATGTGTGTAAGTGTTTGAATGTGAAGCAGGACGTTACTGAAAAAGCGCGGACATGGCCAGCACATCTTCCACAGCTAAATAAAGGTGGAAGACATAAAGTCTGAAGGTGAATTCTAATTCAAATTATTTGCTTGCAGCATGACAATTTCAGTTATTCATTTTTTTTTTGTCTCTGGAGATTTTAAAGTCTGTCCTCAAAGATTCTCTTTGACTTGAGAATGGAAAATATGCTTTTTGAGTGCATTCATTGGAAGTCATGACTCAAAACACTGTTTTTGCTTCAATGTCAGCAAAAAAAATGTGAAGATGTAGCAGCCCTTTGACAGGCTGAAAATGCATATAAAACTTATGGTTAACTGATATGCTCTGGCAGCCCTCTCCATATCAGAGGTTTATCAATCAATTCCAGAGTGAAAACGTATCTTTATTTCACTGCAGCCCGAGTCAAACATGGATCGGGGCATAAGTGTTGCATCAGGGATCGGACTGAAGCTTGAACAATAATTAAAAAGGAGAAAGGAAAGATGTCTTGTGGGTATTTTCTGTGTGTTCCTGCAAGCCGTGTTTCATTCTGGTTGTGAGAAACAAAGCATTTGCAATGCTTGTAGACAGCGGCACATTTCTGATGAATGTTTTCCTCTGTTTTGCATCTATAAATTATTAGGGAAGATGCCAGCTTTGGGAAGCAAGTCTCCCAGCAGGTGAGGCTTACAGTATGGATTTATCCCACACCAATAAAAATCTCATAGCTAGTGTTCAGGGCCCCGCTATGCATTATTATTCATGAATCCTTCTTCCTCAGTGGGTTCTCCCCTGTCTGCCCCATTCACTCTGCTCAGGAACTAGACCATACTATGTACAAGCCTTATGGAACATGGATTAATGCAGTGACTCAGAAACCAACGTGGTCTGCTTGATAAAACAGCAAAAGGCTAAAACTTGGATGGAGATTCCACAAATCAAAACACTCACATCCGGACTAAAAACATAAATTGGGATGAGTTGACTGTAATTATAGAATTTAGATGAGAAACTTAACTGGATAGTTCTCAGGAATAAACAAACAAACAACAAATTGGCGTAAGACTAAAAAATGAAACATATCCCAGAGTTGGAAGGCAGCAGTCGTCAAATTCCAGTGCAGCATTATCTTCCTTGCCAGCTCCTATCAAAGTCAAGTTGTGCTTTTAAAATGCCATACTTAAATGTAGTGCCAGATACTTTGGAGAGTGATGGATTATCACTAATGTACAGGCGAGAGGGTCAAGCTTCAGGGGAGGCGGTGCTGGGGGTGGGCTGCTTGTACTCAGCTTTTAAGTGCTAAACCCCTGAAATAACAAGCAAATAGACTAATGCATAGCAGAAATATTACCATCATCGTCTTATTTTTTCACCAGGATTAAGTCAAAAACAGCATTTCACTGACTTGGTTTCAAAAAATGAAAGCATCCACAATGGGTGTGTTCATGCTTGTACATTGCTTCAAACCTGTTAAAGGTTCCATATATGAGATTTTGAACATTAATATAGCAGCAAACCACTATTTGATATGTAAAGATATAGTGGAGTGATGGCGTTCTGAGCAGAGGATGAAGTCACACTCCCTCCGCATGTCGGTGCGCAGGAGTCTCTCCCTGTGAAACCGTCGACCCACCACAGGTTTATAACGAGGTGACGCGAGTGGCCTGCCACCAGAGCTGCAAACAGTGAGCATGAGACTCGTGCGACCGACTCACACTCGCTTACCGAACATGCCTTTTCTTATGCTGACTTTTTGGTTTTACTTCCTTCGATATTTTATTTTTTCAGATGGCCTTAGGTGCAGAGCTTTACAAAATGAAGGCAGCACTTTTCCTGGATTGTCCAAGTACGCACCGATCATCACTTGTTGGAGCCAAAACTGTGTAACAGCAAATCATTGCGATGTGCGTTCCAGTGGAGCAGACAATCGCATTGATTTTGTGGTCAAGCAACTAGTCCGCTGAGCATGAGTCAAGCAAGCCTGGAGAGCCTGTGGTGTTGGCATTGTTTGCACTACAGCGGCTCTTTCTGGTTGGGAGGGAGGTGTGGCCAACGTGCCCGTTCTGGTCTGAGATACTCGTGCTCAAAGTCCAATATCTACTGGCAGTGAATGTCATATAGAACCTGTAATCATCACTCTTATAGGAATATTTCATAACAATTCCCATAAAAACATTAAAAACAAAAAAACACGCATTGCAATTTTCAGTTTCTGAATTTCCGAATACCCTGTTATTTTACATTACAGCTATTAGCGTTGCCTTTTTCATTTTAAACTGTCTAACATCATTAGTTATCTATTATGATGGGCATGGTGATGAACAGATGGACTGAATTTCATTTTGAATAGAGCACAGTGCAATCCTGCTGAACAAAAGTGTGAGTTTTTCCTCATAGTTTCTACAAAGCTTTATCACGACAACTTGGTTCAAGAATCATTTGTCAGTTAAACCTCACAAAGTTGAGTAAGAGAGTTTTGATACTCCAGCCTCGCTTGGTCTTGTGTGACCAGCAGCTTAAGCTGGGCAGACACTGTATTTGTCACTGTACATTACATCTTAGAGAGCCACATTTCTTCCAGAACGGTTTTTGTTTGATGTGCAGCTTGAGGAGAGTCACAATGCCTGATTAATTGCCTGATCGAGCAACAATCTGGCTATCTGGGATGATTGGACGTGTATCTGGCAGGTCAGAAATTTCGGTCAGCTGTCTGCAGCTTGAGCAGTTGAACAGTCTGATTTCCCACATGGCTGCTGTCAAAAGATCCATTATAAATTGTGGTGAGCTTGTTTGAACATTACTGGAGCAGTATTTTACATGTGGTTAAACTGTGGTCTTGAGGCTGCTGGGAAACACACCTGCACTTTACACTGTGTGCATCTTCCAGCCATTTGCAGCTTCATATTTTTCCTTCTTCCTCTTACTTAATGTAGAATTGTACAAAGAAATTCTGCCCATTTTCAGTCAACTTTCAATGTGAGCATTATGTCAGGGCCGCTCAGTTGATCTGTGCAGCGTAAGTATAAAAGTTGTCAGAAAGGCTGATTAAAACATGTAGAGTGTTAACACAATGAACCCGATCAATAAAAACACACAGTGTCTGCACAGTTTTATAGTGTCTCATGTTAGCTAATGCCAACATGATGAACGATATCGTATTCACTGCTGAGTCAGTTCACTGACTTTATGACTCTTCTGTACTTTGGCTTCTGTTATTCTGTGTTTTAACATTCACCATTATCTTGTTAAAAGCTTATTTGTACAGGTTTTTTAAAGTCACTGACAAACAATGTCATCCTGCTGATATAAGCATCAATTTAAAAATTGCTTGTATGGATAGTTTTGGAAGACAATGACAAATGATCTATTCTCACTGTAACGAGCCTGCAGAGTTCTCTCTGAAACATGAGAGCAACAACAGGCTGCAGGGAGCGTTGTGGACATGGATTCATACAGTGATATGCGTTCATGATTTTCAATTTTCATGAAACCTTACTGTGGCTATCTGTGGCCCCCAAAAGATGAACCATTCCAAATTTGGAATCTCCATCTGGGCTTTCTTCTGGTGCCACCATGACACCAAAATATCAAATCTGCATGCAAGATATCTCTAATCTAAATGGCAGTGCTATGAGATGCTTGTCACTTTCATGCTTCCATAGGGATTATTTTTAAAGAGCAACATGACGTTTTGTTTTATCCCTTTCACATTAAAAAATCAAATCAAAGTTGGAACACACCCCACTCTTCACAGTTACCCATGACGAACCCCTGACATGTCCGCCCCCCCACATCAAAGCTCTGACCGGTTAAACAATACAGATGTCTATATCGGTGGCGTAACAGCTTACATTTCCCTCACATGTAACTTTGACCTCACTGCTATGCTCTCCATCACTTGAACTCCTTTCAAATTACAACTCGAAACCAAACTGGATGACCACCAGAGACAGTATTTAATATCTGGATATAGACCTTTTGTAGCGTTCAGGAAGGATGAATGGAAAACTCTACACTGCTGAGAAATGATTTCAGTTTTTATACGTCTTGATAGTGGGGAGTTGTCAGGGTGAATATGATGTTGTACTTGAGCAATGTGGAAGCAAATTTTCTGTTAGTTCTTTATTTGATCCAGAGAACAGACTTGAATTTCTCCTGTATGGAGCAAAAAGTGTCTGTTGCAATGGAAACAATAGACTGGGAGCAGAATTAAAATATAAGAAAGTGCTTGTACATAGAATTCACCTCCTTGAAGCTGATCTGTAGCGCCTGCATACTGTCCTCTGGCACCACCCTGATGGCAGACAAAGTAAGCTTTTAAAAACAATAAGATTTCAATAGAAAAAATCCTCAGTTCATTTTATCCATCACTGTCCAACACCTGTATTGTTGTGTGTCATTAAGGTTTCAAGCTCTAGGAGGCGCTAGCTGGGCAGCAGAACTCAAGTCCTGTTTATGCATGAAATCCACACACAAACAAACCGAGCCCTTTAGAGAGGTCACATGGGTTGAGGTTTGGCCAAAATGGAAGACAGTTATTATTGCAGTGTTTTATAGGAATGCTTGTTTTATGTGCTGAGGATTGCTCTGTGCCATGAATATGAAACAGATATAGCCTGTGGGTTATATGGGACTGGGAGGATGTAGTAATAGCTGAACTCAAGGTCAGCGGTGGATTGCTGATTGCACCAGAATTCTGCACTACACCTCTCTGATGAAACCGAAAAAAGCTTAAATGAAGAGGGCGAGAAGTACCTGACTGACCTCGGCCACAAGAGGTTCCTCGAAGGCTTCTCAGGCTTGACTTCTCTGACATGACAGGGCAAACTCTTTTATAGGTCATCAGAGAGTGGTATGGTCAGTATGGCTGTGCTGCTTCTCCCTTTATAAGATTCAGTTGTGTGTAGCGGCACAAGTTTAATCAGATTTTTAATTAAATTTTTCCTCATTGAAAATCTCTCCGGGAAATAGATAAGCATCTGCGGCGCTATAAAGAAACAAACCGCACCGTAGATCCGCGTCGATGTGTTTCAAGTGAACACATGGGCTGAATTAGCGGACGTGCAGATATTTTGTGGATCAATATTTGCTGGTCCCCTGTGCTTGTCCACAGGCTGAGGAAAGTGTAGCTGATGGCTGTATTTTATTCAGGGGCCCTCAGGCCTCTGCTTAACTGATGATTACCATTTTAACTAGTCCTCATAGAACACAGCGCAATCAATAGAAAAGGACATCGATTTCACAGAGGGTATGGATTTTGTTACATAATGGGGACAAGCTATATTACGGCACATAAACATGCAGGATATCAGGTCAGACTGTGACATGTGACAGAAGACAACATGCAAAAGAAGCTAATAACAGAGGCTTATTATTGCCAGCAGACAAGCATCTGATGTACTTTAACCTCATTTCTCAATCAAATGCATGTGCGTGTCTCATTAACATGTCTGCCTCAAGTTCACATTAGTGTCGCGCCCATTACCTTAAGCTTGATCTTGACAAATCTTCCACGCACAAATCATGCCCTGCTATTGATCCCATTGTCAGCATCAACAAGAACACAGTGACCTCCTCCCTGAATCCCAGTGTTACTCTTGATCATTAGACTGTCGCTTTAAAGTGGACTAATAAACTAGCTGCTCTATCTGTACAGTAAAATGACTATTCACACTGTTGAACTGTATCTAATATAATAAAAAAACATGAAGAAACTCTTTTCTGGAATGCTCCCATAATGCAACTGAAAAAGAATCACTGGACCCTCCCTGACTGGTAATGTCCATGTGAGCCAATGCGGCATCTATGACTGACATTAAATAAAGTGCTTTTGAAAAAATACACAAATATTACGTAAGATTGCTGATACTTCATCTACTGCAGTGCTACGTTTATATCTGCTAGTGAAGTAAAAAAAAAAGAAAAGAAAAAACTCAAAAGAAATCTTCCATATTTCCTCTTGCAATCTGTAACAACTTGCATGTATGTAACATCATTTTCTACAATAGAAATAACAATCAGATGAGCACATTTTATCTAACTACGTTATCTAATGTTGGCCAATGAGCAGCTCCACTGCAAGAACTGAGGGTTGATTTTCTCAAGGGCACCTTCACATGTCTTACAGAGAGAGGACAGACGGTTTCAATCACTTCCCCCACCAGATTGCGTCCACTTGGAAGGTTAAAAAAAACGCAGCTTCAAAAATATGTGCAATATGTCGAGGGAATGACTGACAATCCATTTCTCTAATGTTATGGGGAAAAAAGAAAGTAATACACATACAGATGAGAAAAACAACACTGTAATATTGAGAGTTAATACCCGTCCATTCTTGGAGATAATCATTATTAAAGTCAGGCTGTATTGAAACTGGACTGTCATCATTTGCAACTAATAATCATCACTTGCTTTATTTACACTCATGCTCAGGTTTTAATTAAATAACACGGTGATATTAATTATATCCTTCTCCCGGGCTGAATCTGATTATTCTATCTCTTCGTGCGAGCATGCACTGGAAATACAACACTCCTCAGACTGCGGGGTCATGGATGAACTGCCAAACTTCCACCCTGAGTCATCTGAGTGTGTTCAGCCTCTAAAGGGAACTTCACGTCATAAAGGATGTAATTTGTTAGAAATCTCATTCACATGAAAAAGCTAAATGAATCACATCCAGAGTTTTGACCCTCATGGCGTGATAGTTCCAGATAACCTGCCACGGTGTATGTTGTGAGTTATTTTGGAAGTTTATCTCGAGAAAAAGAGCAGCCTGAGGGTCTAAGGTAATGCGTCTGACTGACGACGCTGTAATGGAAAGTCCTTTCTTCCGAAATATGGCATGGGAATGTGCACAAAACAATCAAACCACAACATGGAGATGTCTGGTGTTCATTTGAAACGTTAAACCTCTGGACACTGAAGTTGACCAAAGCTGATTGGTAAAGAGCATGATTTCCTTTTTTCCCCCCCTTTTCTTCTTCCAATTTTTTTCCCTGGCTGTTCTCTTCATAGACTCCAGCAGAAGAGACGGTCCTCAACTCGAGTTGTGGTGGAGTAGTGTTTCTTTTTGAGGATGATTAATGAAGGCTGCTGCCCACAAAAACCAGAAGTGTTCTTCCTCATCAGACAAGCGATGCTGATTAAGCTGCTGAAGTGTTCTCTGATTACTGGCTCACTTCTTATTCCTCCTTTTTTTTTTCCCCCTGGGGTTTTATGTCTGTGTGTGCGTCTGTATGTGTGTAGTGTCAGCGCTGATGTGATGAGCTGTGTTTTCGGAGGGTGGGATCGGCAGCTCCGCGCTTCTCGGCCCCACCTGTCCATTAGTTCTACATGACTGAGTCTACTTCAGCTTTCATCACTGTGATATCCACACGGAGGCCGGGCCAAGGTTTGATGTGTGCCACTAGCCCGGGCTTTCCAGCCCTCTGGCAACTGGACTCTCTGCAGTCCACTCATCACACACTTTCTTTCCATTGCACCAGACCTGCTGTAGACACACTCTGCTGCTAAACTGATTTGCCAATACTGGGCTTTTATTAAACACTAAATCGTGTACCCTTGACAAGATGGTGGTTCCTCCATAAACAGACCCACATAAAAGAAGTATTTACAACAGACAGTGACATTTTGTTTGCTTTGTACGTTTCATTTTGGTCCAAAATCTAAGGATCAGCCGGTGTCAGCCAGCCCATTGGTCCCTCTGTCCATCCAAACACTTTTGTTCACAGCAAGATATCTTGTCAACTGCTGGACACAATACAATTGAATTGATACATGGTCCCTGGAGGATGAAAACACAGCACCTGGGACTCTTCCTGACGTCCTGACATAAAGTGTTCCAGTTTGACTACTTTTGCAATGTGGTCCATGACACGGAGCCATGGGAGCAGAGTGCTCAGCCACGCTCAGCTGTAAACATGCTGAAGTGAAAGATTGCTTGTGTGGAACTATAAACTCTGTCCCTAGCACTCAAGTTATGATTGGTCCAGAATATAGTCTCCTGCCCAAGTGCATGACTTCGTGGTTGCACAAAGTGACCACAGTGACACAGTGACCATCTCAAATGACAAAAAAAAAATATTATTGTAAACCTCTTTTCTCATGCGCTGTGATCAGGCCAGAGTCATCTCAGTGTAAACATCTCATGGGCAGATCACACTCACGCTGTTGATGGGGTAAAGCACTCGGATCACCACCAATTATAAATCAGCTGGTTCATACTACATTGCAGACTTTGCCAGGTCTTTGTTTGCCAGTTTTGCTTTCCCATGATGTTCTTTCAGAGTCATTTCCTGACAGACAATAAAACTGCTTTTATTTTGTAATGTCTTTGGAATGAGAATGTTCAAATTTAAACATTCTCTATACAGACACAAAAACTATTTATTTTTCACAAACCCAGTTTGGCCAAACCTTTTGACACCTTTTGCAACTCTTACAATAGCAAACTTGTGTTTCAGGTTTGTAAGACACAGACAGAAAGACACCAGCATGCACCTGAATCTTAAAATGAGCCAGCACTGAATTTGATTGACACTCCACTGTCATAACCTTAACAAACTAAAATGCAAACAAAACACACCAAAATGACACCGTATGATTTAAAAGTACAAAACAGCGTAACTCTGCACTCAAGTGACATTGCAGTACTTTATAATGTAATGATACCGTGTCAGCCCTTGGTTAACACGGTCAGAGTCCCAGCTCTCACAAAAGGTCAGTCTAAAATCCAGCTGAAGAGACTGTGAAGTTGAGCTGCGGCATGTACATGCATAAAGTGTCAGGATCTCCCGAGGGCTCTCTAAAGTGTTTATACCGCACACATAATTCATATTTGTTTACCCACTTATGTGGTCCTAGTGGGAAATGATGATCACTCAAAACAGTATTAGCACATCAAATATTGTACCATATTTTACAGGGCCACTGCGGGACTCAGTTTGCAGAGCAAAACAAAGAGTCCCTATTGATTGTTCTCATGTTTGACCAAACAGCTGCTCTGCACCAGTGTCAATCAGTTTATTGTTGTAAACACAGCTCTCCAACACGTTTGCCAGGTAAATAGCAGGCTTCTCTTGAGTTCTTCACATGTGGCCTCATTTAAATAGGCTCCGTCCCTCGATCTTTCTTTGCAGTTCCACGATGACAGCAAAATGTTTGCATGTGTTTTTATGTAAATTCATTCTTTGTGTGATATGTACACATGTCACCTCAACTGAAGCTTAAAGCTGCGTTAATCTTTTTTTTTTCTTTTGGCCTGTTGGGGGTAGAGCAACTCAACAAACTGCATATTCACATATCAAGGCCTTGCAAAGTTAATATGGCTGACATGTTAGCACGTCCAGCACAGAGGAAGCAAGAGAATATTCATTTGGAGTTTGTGACAACCCTTTAGCTGACAATTGTTCCACTATGATCATCAACCAACACAATATCCCAACAATTAATAATTAACATGTAGATAAGGAAAACGTAATCATCAAGGATGTTGGTTTGCTGGGATGGTAGGAACATGTCCTTTCTAGTATTTTGGGAGAACAGAATTGCTCCTACCAATATTTGCGCAAACTCATTTGCATTTTTTTTGGACTAAAGTCATGTTGGATAACTCCAGTGCGCCCTTCCAGAAGCTACGTCTCCAGAGGCTGTTGTTTCAAAACCATGGGAGTCCATGAGTTGAGACCAAACCTACCAACCTTGACTGTTTTCTTGTCACAGTCACAATACAGATAATTTGCCTCCTGGATTTCTGAAATTGAGTTGAAGTGAGGCAACAGGATGCTGAACAGCATGCTTGAATTGTTTTAGTCACCATCTGCATTTTTCAGTTGCAAATGCAAAAGCAAGGCAACCTGAACTTGGAAACCTCAGGTTGCCTGGTCTTGCTATAGCAGTCTGAACTTAAGCTTTCACAACCAAGAGAACGAGTAAAATTTTCCTCATTAACTGTCACAGAACATGCAACATTTCTTTTGGTTGGGAACCCATGATTGTTTTTAGCCTTTATTCATCATTGCCAGAATCAACCTGCTGGGACAGTAAGCAAAAAACAGCAGAGACACTTTTGGAACAGGCCTCAGCTATGTAAAGAGTTTTTGATGAGTGTTCCTATTGGCACCTCATCCAAGCTGGCAGCACATACAGTAGCTGTGCTCGAGCTGGTCAGCAGTACATCCCAGTGAAGCCAGTCTCTGACTTCACAGATATACTGTCCCCAGAAAAATCACTGCTTCCTCAGGCAGGCCTGTGCTACAACCACTGATGAAAGACCTACTGGCCCCATCTCAGGATGACACTGATTTACCAAGTGGCCTCACACGAAAAAGTGCAATACTGGATGACAAATAGAAAGGTATCACAGAGGTAAATCCACTGCTGAAGGTCTCTGCCCTTGAGCCCAGATACACACACCGCCCAGTGAATGTATGTGGCCTATATGTTCCCATTATCAAAAATAGATTTCTCTTCACAGTGCTGCCCTGATGGAAGCTCTGGATTACCTGGTAGCAAAAGTAATAATTATTCCAAAAATTTTGAATGCCACTAGATCTGTACTTGTACTGGCTGAGAAGGTGGAAACAATAAAATTTTGAGAGTTGTACCAATTAATGTTCTCAACCCAGATGAGATCCAGACTCTAGGTAAACATGATATGCATAAAGGTTGAATTAGGAGATAACACAGCCAGATTGCTTTCCAAGAGAAGCCTCACCGCTCTGTTAGACTTATTTAACCACAAAAACATGCAAAATGAGCCATGTTTCTTTCACCTCACAACATACAGCTTCTTCATTAATTAGCTGCAGCTGATATAATCTGCTGAATCTGCTTTTGGCTAAAAACACAGCTAACCTGAATGTTTTGCACATTGCTGATAAAAAAGTGCAAGGAGAGACAAAAGATTTGATAAGAGATTCATTATACCTGATCCAAATCCATAACCAATCCACATGCTTTATCAACATGGAATGCAATCCAAAACAGAGGCATCTGTTGGAAAACCAACCCTACAGTCCAGAATCACTACGAAGAAAATTCATATTGGATGACTCCATACATGATTTATATCAAGTGCCAATGGTCAGCACCAAAGCAGCTTTGATTAGTCATTTATTCTCCCGTAGTCTGGCATCTTGCACAGTTGTCCACCATCAACATTCTGTGTGATGATGTGTTGGAGTTATGGACAACTTTTAAGAAATTAGCTTTTCTGTTGTGCCACGGTCACACCAAAATTTCCACTCGTAAAGAGAGGACAAATCCCTTTCATGGAGACATATCTTGAACATTCCACAAGATAGAATTTACACACATGCATCTTTGCAAATTTGAAACTGTGGCCAAAATTATAAATTTTAAAACCCTTATTCACGATTGCTCTTTATATGCTTTGGCTGTATGGTCTGCCTTGTCCACATGTAGATTTAGCCATTGGCAAATTGTTATTTATATGGCTTATAAGGTCATTCTTGGTTTGCTTTGTGCTTACCTACAGAACTACATCCTTTAAAAAAGTACATGAAGTCATTGTGTTTGCTTTCAGGACTTATTACTACTAACTGTCCCCAAACTATGTACTACATTGGAAAAAAGATCATTTAAGCATGCTGCTCCTTCTGCTTGGAATCAGTTTCAGAATTACCTGAATCTTTGGGAGCTGCTCTCACTGGATACATTTAAGTGATTCTAAATGACTTGGAAGCAAGGACGTCTGGCTGTAGACGTTCTGAATGTTGATGAATGCTTTTTGTTATTCATGGTTCTGTAATTTGTTCTTTGTTTGTCTAAGTTATATGTCTGAAACTGTGAAATAATGCTGCTGACTTTCTTGGCCAGGACACTTTTGGAAAAAGGATTTTTAATCTCAATGAGACTTCACCCCTTATTAAATAAAGTTTCAATTAAGAAAATACATTCTCACCCTGATTACATGCACTAGGCCTACTCTCACAAGTACGTTGTGAATCATCACTATGTTTATTCTTTTCAACACTTACATTTTATGTGTAATAAGTGTCAGGTCAGTTGTAGTGACCCCTAGGTTTATTTGAACCTCAATACCATAGTTGTAAACAAGGCTTGACTGTTTCAAGTTCCAAAAAAGGAAATCAAATGAGAATCAGATTTTTCTAAAGCTCTGCCAACATCATCAAAATATTTTGCAGACAAAAAAAATTGTACTGCCAAAAAGTCTCTTTTTTTGTGGTCCTATTTTGATTAAAACAAAATAAATCTGAACAGATGCTTTAGCTCTAAAGGAACTACATTATACTCTGCAGCATCGAGGCAAAATTCATCAACAGTGTCACTTTGGAAGAAGAATAACCAAGAATTGCAGAATGATCGAGTAGTGAGGGAGAACGGTCGAACCAGAATGGATCAAAACATGTTCTGTAATGCTCACTCGCAACTACGACACAGCACACGGAAAGAAATCCTCGAAGACACAATCCATGATTCGAATGTCAAAAAATAAGTCAAGCGACAAACAAAATTCAAAACACTGAATCGGGACCTGATTGACAGTCTGATACAAGACAGTCTGTAATTTAAAAGGCCACAAAAATATGTACTAATAGAGCCTTTATGTAGAAGTGGTGCTCCATTACCCGGTGTTACATCAGACGAAGCCATCGCTGTGCTTGCCATATGCAGTACAGAATGCCATGTATTTTGACAGTCTGTGTGTGACAGGTTCAGGGTTTCTCAGTGGTGACTTATCCAGGCCGACTTGACACTTGGGCCTGTGACTCCCATGCTAAAGACTATAGAACAAAAAAGCACAAATATGGATTCAATTATAGTTATGAGGAGTACACAGTCTTCCAATTCATGTGGTTTTGGTGTTTTATGTCCAATGCTATCTTAAGGTCAGTGTAAATGCAGGAGAGAGTGTGTCCTGTATGTGGCGCAGTGGAAAGAAAGCATGTTTAGGTCAGGGTGGTGGGCATGGAGCGTGCCTGACCTTCGAGCAGGAGGCCAGAGTTAGGCCAAAGATATACAATATTTGCTTTTGAATTATGCGTTCAAGCTGCTGCGTCATGAAAGTAATTGTGCTTACCTACATATGTTACTGGAGGATACCACTAGAGGCCACACCCTCGATTTGCATGATGCGAACAATAAACATGGTGACACGCCAGGAGGATATTGTTTTGCATACGTGCGCCAGTCATTTCTGAGGATGTGCACAACCAGCGCTCCAAATAGACACATGACATGCGAGGCAGCCATCCTTCACACATGCAAACACATAGTTAACAACAAAAAGTACATCTCTGGCGTCAGAGTCCCACCAGACCTGTAGTTGCCATGTACATCTATGGCATGCAATATTTTAAAAACATGTTGGCAACTGGTGTAAAAAAGCATTGAACAGAATTCAGGGTTTTGCAGAATCCTACAGTATCAACTTTCTTCTCTGGTGATAGTGTTGACGAGTTGAGACCGCTGTTGCCAGGAATCTGCTGACTTCTTGTCTCTCTATTCTATGTATATGCATATTCTATTCTAAAACAATTTAGGGGTTTCTGGTACAACGTTGAGATTGGCTGACATGAGGAGCTCCTTAGCTAACAGTCTTGAAGTATGCATTCAGCGAGTGAAAACATTCATTTTCCTTTTTCAAAATGTCACTTTTACCTTTTTAGACTTGCTTGAGCTGAATTAGATACTTTGACTTGTGAATTCAGTTTCTGAAAAATTGAATAATCACATGGAGGGGCACTGGGGGGCAATGCCTGTCCAAATGAGTTTTGTGTGCTCCCAAAAATTCTCAAAATTTCTTATATTATAATGAACATTAAATATAAATAAAATAATGCTCCCCCTCCTCCCCCGTGCTGTAAATCCTGTGTTTTCAGTCCTGATGGAAACTACCACGGCCAAATTTTGTTCTGCATGTGTGTGTTATAATATGAGTGGGTTTATAGAACAGCTTGGCTAAATACGTAAAAGTCCAAATGTGGGTATTAATTCTGAGTAAAGGGACGCCTTTTAAAGTTTGTATGACATGTGGTAATCATTTGGATTCAGGGTTAGAGTGAGAGGTTCATTTCATGGTCAGGGTGACGCTTAAGGTTTGGGTTATTTAATTTACTTAGCAGCTTTAACCTTAACAGCTAAGGTTAGTTTTAGAGTAAACTGAAGTGGGAGAAACCTCAAGTTTCAAGCCATATTTTCCAATCAGTGACACACATACAGTGTGTTTAACTGTGTGTCAGGAGCTGTGTGAGGCTCAGATATAATTCTACTTTTTTGGAAATACAGTAGAATATTTAGTGCAGCAAAAGAGACATATTCATAGAAAAGCAAACTGACATGTTGACTTCCTCTCCAGAACCTCAGCGACTGGTGGCCTTTTGATCTTTACATCTGCTACAGTAATACTGGAGCACATGTAGTTCACCTCGATCTCATGTCGACGATTCTCCAGAGTGCACAAGTCCATCAAGGTGCACAACAGGGAAGCACTGAAAGCTGCCGAGCATGATGTAAGCAGAGCATACAACATGTAATATGGGTGAAATACAAGTCAAGAGTTCAGTGGCAAAAAAAAATTTTGTTGTTAGTTTTGTTGATGTTAAATTGCACCGATGATTTTTTTTCATATGTGATATCAAATGCAAGTATTATTAAAGCTGGCTTGCTGCATTGTTATTGTTTTTTTAAAATCTCCACCTTTAATAAAAGGTAGTTTTGCAGAGAGTACATCACTACTGGTCTTAGGTTTGATTGGCATACATGGTTTTCTCCACGTGATTTAGTGGAGCTGTTATGGTTCCTCAGTCCAGTTCACTGTGACTTTTCCTCCTATGAGCAATTTTATGTTCATTGTATCAAAAGAAGAATTACATTTATTTTAGTGTATTTTAAACTAAACAGTACACTGTGGGACCTTTTCCGTTTATTTTAAAGTTGCACTCATGAATATTTTATATCAACAATGGATCAAATGGCTGCATTTAATGGGAAAGGAGTTGCATACAGTGACAAGCCAGAAGAGAATTATAACCCAATTCTGGACAGTTCTCCTCAGCGTCTTAGCCTCTTTTAGTTCACTGTTACATTTTTTCAGCCCACAACTACGCTCTCATCAACCTTGTTTCCAGCAGTAGAAGCAACAGTTTTATAAGTGTAAAAGCTCTGATAAACCCACTGCACACTACCTGCCCTCCACCAGACATACACAATGAGTGACGAGCTGGTGAACATAGCTGAGAAAGCGCCAGATATTTTTCTCCAGAGCACAGAAAGACAGTAAATATTGGACTTCATTCATCAGGTGGACACAAACATGATTCCAAATGAATAATGTTGCTCTGTGTCTAATATATTAGATATTGTATTAACACAATACTAAACACGGACACAAGCGGCTCATATTATGCAGCTTTAATTAATAGTATTTGTCAGTTATATATTTTCCCTTCAGTTCATAGACTTGACTCTTTTTCCAAGCAGCAAACCTAAATCAGCATGTGCTTGCTCAGCCAGTTAGTCCTGTAGTCTCTGAACAAATTATTTTATCTTATCTAAAATATGGAGGTCATCACAGTGGGACCCAGGACATTAAGTATGTATATACTCATGTTCCTATGAGTATGTTCATTTTCCTTTTCTTGTTCCTAGTAGGTCTAATTATAGCACTTCTCTTCAGACTCTTACATGTGAAAAACATACAGAGGGGCTTTACACATCTAGGCTAGGACATAAAACATCACTGGAGAGACTGTCAAGTAAACAAACCCAGGAGACGCTCATCGATGTATTTGTGGTTAAAAGAAAAGAGTATCCTGCCACTTTATTTATGATCGATGTCTGCAAAGGCTCAGTCTGTCTCAGTCCACAGGGTCCAAAGTCCAGAGGATGGATGCTTGGATACATTAGAGAGCAAAGCCTGGAATCACTGAACGAAGATTAAAATGTGTAACTGTCACTGTCTCCTGTCTCAGCTGGTGCTGCATCAGGCATCAAAAGCCCTCAAGGAAAAGTAAAGAACCCTATAGAACCGTACCGCATGCTGCTCTGCAGCAGTCTTACCCACTGCGCTGTGAGTTTTATTCAGCTGCAGCTGTAACCTCATGTCGACCTCGCTCTCTCTCCACCTACTCTCCCGTTGCACTATATGCTCCGACTGCTTGCATCCCAATCTCTCAGAATGATTCAAGGATGATGGATAATTTTCCTGCCAAAAAAGTGTTCAGGCTCCACACAAATGGAAGGAGATCCACCTTCACTTATGTGGGTGGAGAGGGAGAGAAACAGAAACCCTGGCAAGGAAATCACTTACTTTATTTAATTAGATTGCTCTTGACAGACATTTCAGTTCCGCTTTTTAAAAAATGGAATTCATATTGCACTTGTCTGTCAATGTAAATGTATTATAAATAAATGGATATATAAATGAATATAAATTAACTTTGCATTATTGGGATACAATACGTGCCAGTTTTTGATTTTGTCAATCTTTCTTATCAATCTGTAACACTTGTTGTTAGACAGTAAGTTCATGAATCTGCATTTTGTTCAAACTCAAACATGAATAGTTTGGGCAAGAAGCAGTGAATGGAGCACTCTTTTACTTCTTACTGTAAGTGTCCATTTATTCTTCATGGACTGGACTACTAGACTATTATTCACAATGTAAAGGTTGTTCTCATCATGAGATCAGAGATTGAATTTGCTTGTATGGAATTTGGACAGTTCTCTTATCAAGTCGAGCCGTTTGTAAATCAAACCCTGTGGAGTTTGTATTTTTTTTAAAAACATTTGTCTCTGAAGGATTCCAGCATGACGGACACAAAAGTGAGCTCAAATCCTAATGGCTTGTCTGGATAGGGGCCAATATCAAATTGCACGCATTTCAAATATGCCAGATATGTCTCACCTTTCCGTATTGTGTGCTTCTCACATAAAGGACAGTAATATGAAATATATTTTTCTTTAAATTAATTTAGGGGATATAGCAACCATTCTATATTTTCCTATAATCAAGAAATCCCATGAAAAGATGAAAATCAACATTGTGTTGGTCCATCTCTCGATGCAAATTAATGCAGAGGGGCCTGTTTCACCAATTTTTTAACATGCAATCTGAAACTTACAAAAAAAGTCAAAGCAGTACTTGCATATTGCTCTTTGTCAAACATACCCCAGGCTGTTGTGGTAAGTTGATTTACAAAAAAATAGCTCATTAAAAATGTGCTGTTGTTTCAGAAATTATATCAATGGTAGCTAAACATTTGTTCGTTGCCCCATAGCTATGTTGCCTAGTATAAACTGGCTCGTTGCATAGGAAATCCATAGGTGTGCACCAGGGCAAGTAGGGTAGTTCAAATTTTTTATTTTCAATCTGTATCGTTTTCTGACTGCTTGCGGTTATGGCCGAGTAGCCCATTCTGAGTGTTATCAAAACCAAGAGAAGCGATTGGCCCCGGTAATGAAAATAAAACCCAAGTTGTAATAAAGTGTGGTTTTCCTTTAACAGTGTGGGCCTGGCTGGAGATTAACCAGTCCCTGAGCAATCCTGATCATCATTTCTAACTGATCTAGTGGGCCATTAGGAGACAAGTCAGCAGGGTGGCGTGCAGGAAGCATCACTCCATTAGACGTTAGGTCTTAAAACAGTCCATTGGCATGCAGGAGGTGCACCGCCGCACCTTTGCTGAACACAGTCATTCTGCTTCACTTAAGCAAGTTTGATCCAGTGAATCTTTTTTTCTGCCTCACATTGTGAAATTAATAATTAATATGTAATACTCTTCAGATTCACTTATCAATTTTAAAGCACAAACAGAATCTGGAATGGGCTCTCGCTCTACCCCCGAGAACATGACCGGGAAGGTAATGAAAGAAACCAAGCAGTAATGTCCCTGAAATGATTTCATACAAACAAAGCCGAGATGACTCTCTCATGTTCAGAGCTGAACGAAGAAATCCAAAAGAAGTTTTTTTTTTTTCCTATTTCCAAACAAATTAGTATTTAACGGCAGCATATTGCCTGTACAAATACTGTATAATACACAGAAGTCCTTAGAGAATGAATATGGTCTACCATATACCATTCAATTACGTATTCACTCACACAAAAATACATTTATTTTTTTCCAAAATTAAATATTGCTATTTTTATAATTACCCTGGGTGTAAGGAAAATAAATTTAATGTCTGGGATTACTAAAAGGATAAATCAATATTTTGAAACTTGTTTTCATAAACTGCTGAAATCTGGTACACAAATGTGATGGGGTGAGAAACACAAGTGGTCAGAGGATCAGATATGTTTTCCATGTTAGCCAAACATCCATCACAGTTTACAGACTGACTGCCTGGTTCAACTCTGAGCAAATTGTCCAACATCAATACATAATATTATGACATCTCTGGTGCTCTCAGTTTCTGTTTTACCTCCAAATAAACTGATTTTATATATATATATATATATATATATATATATATATATATATATAAACTGTTATGGTAAGGGTTATGAGTTTGGCTGTTGAAAACAACAAGTTTTTTCTTTTTTCTGCCATTACAGTTGTCAGAAATCCACTTTAAAATCAAGGTCAAAGCATTTATTGTCATATGCACAGTTAAAAGAAACCCATTTCCCTGTACAATGACATTCTTCCTTTGCCATTTTGCCACTTTGAATGCCATTTTAAGTTGGAAATATCAAAAAATACAAAAGCTAAAAAATAAGATTAAAATTAAAAGATATATACAGGATATGTACAATGTGCAACTCCAAGGGTTCAGCATCAATGCAACATGAATGTGCAATATATATGAGTACCAGTGATCAGTATAATACAATGTACAGTATTATACAATACAAATACAGACTGAGATGATGAATATGAATAAAAATATGAATCTAAATGAATATAATAATACTGCATCAACAGCAGTGTGGTCGGTTGTGTGGTCTGCGTGGGCTGGGGTGGGCTGGGGTGAAGCATCTGTGGTTGAGACAGTTAGGGCGGTGGAAGGGGCAGTGGGTTGGATTTATTTATTAGTCAATTAAACTTGGATGCATTGATTTTGTGAGCACTCATTGCCGGTACAACAAGCTGCAAATACAACACATACATGACATATCACCTTATAAATATGTGAGCAAACAGTTGCCACGGTTACTGTAGTGAATAGTTTACACATCAAGCTGACACGGAGCAACATTAGTATAATAATATATAATATAATTCAGTAGAGGTATATGTATCAAAATTCTACATTAACGAAATAGCCAAACACCCACCTGCAGGAGGTTGTTGTTTTTTGTATTAAAAGAATGGACTTTTGAGTGAACTATGGTAAAATGATGGTGTGGCAAAATTAAAATGGCTGAAAAACGACTCATTCCAGTGATGAAAAAACATCTCTTTTAATACTTCTTCTTCATCTAAAGTACCCCATTCAGCGAGTGTGTGTCATTTGTGTGTGTGTTGGTTGGGGGCAGGGGGTGGCAGTATTCGAGTAATGGCTGGGTGACAATGGCTACAGCGCACATTTGAACATGTAATTTCATCAGTCACAGAGCTGAGTGCTCAGAGTCCTCAGCTTCAGACAGTCACACACACACACACACGCCGCACACACACACACACACACAGAGTGAAGAGGCAGAGCCAGCGTCCAGTCTGCAGCCTCCCAGGAGGTCTGTGCTGCACACACCGTGTCAAACCACTGGAAAATCACACTAGAGCCTGTCATTTGGCGACGGACAGATGCCGCTTCATTTACATACACGCTTTCTGACAGCCTGATTAAACCAAGGCTCTGTAATTGCCACTAATTGTCAGTGTGTGACAGATCAGGCAGGAAATCCAAAGAGCATAATGAGATCAAAAAATTAGAAAAAGAATAAGTGGGCTGGGTTTCTCAGGGTCAGTATATGACTTCATATTTCGTAATTCTGTTGTTTCTTGTTTTATTCTTTCTGCATCTTCTTTATAAAAAAAAGCTGAGCCAAGATCAGCCTCATCATTCAAGAACCCTACTGAATACAGTTTTTGTTTTCCTGATCATATCTTTCAGTGACCTAATTCTTCCATAGTCAATAGTCATTTCATTTAAGGGAATGTATTGTCTGTATACACAATAAAGAAAATGAAGCTTTTCTCTGTAGCATGCATAATGTGGTTTAATAGATACTTTGATACAAACTCTACATCATATTTGGTTGTTAAACACTCATATTGTATCCAAGATCATTGTAATGTTCCTTTCCATTTTTAGATGTCAGAGATTGTGATTATGATGTTTGACACCACCTTTTGAGTACATCACATATGATTTTCTTTTTCTCATTTCACTGTGTTTATATATAAGTAAAGGAAGGAATTGCTACATGTTACCTGTTATATCTTTATTTTATTCTTTTTCTTTTTCGGCTAACTTAAGTAAGTTAAAGCAAATGAAGAGCACATCTTCATCTGGCAACACATGCATGACATCAAATAAGGCACACTGTGCCAACATTTTGGTGCTAAGTGATACAGAACAAAATAAAAAATAAATAAATAATAACACAATCCAAGTTTCCAAAGTCCAAGTGGCACTAAACAATGGTGAGTCAGTAGCTGTTGAAGTGTGAATGTCAGTGTAGAGCCAATATAATGTCAGTACTCTCTGAATCACACAGCCAGAATGTTAAAACTAAAATGAACATTATTAGCTCATTTTAACTCATCATCCTCGAACAAGTGGTTGATGTATTTGTCAGTTCGTGACTCAACATCTCGGTGCAGCAGTGCAAATTTCCGTTGTGTTCTCTCCATCTTGCAGCGTTCGCGTATTGACTTTTCTGGATCTGCATCACATTCTAAACGCTGCGTGTGTGTCGCCAGATTGGTGAACGTGTTTTGCGAATTGTTTGTGTTTCATTTATTCGCGAGTAATTTTTCCTAATTCTGCACGTGTTGTCAAAGTGTTGAAGATATTTCTTCATTTGCTGGTGTTTTATGAAGTTGTGTTGTGTTGAGCTCTCTCAGCCACCATAAATCTGTCATGATAAGAGCCCTAGACTGAGTGCGAATCAACACCCTCCCCTCTCCTTTTCTTGTCAGATTCCTTTATCGTTCCAGTTATTTTGTCATTTCCATTGTCTTATTCTTTCCTCTTCTTAGGTTTTTTTTATGGTGGTTTCTGTGATTTGACCTCTTTTGTGATGGGTTACTGCAACCTGTAATAACCGCACAAAGATGCACTTGTTTAAGGAGAACTCCATCGCTTCTCCACATCCTGTTCCCAAATGTTGGGGAGTACTGCTGCATATGAGAAAAAAAGCTGTAAAAGCCTTTTGTGTCTCTAGAGGAAGATGTAGGAAGTCTAATAAACTACCTCGAGTGATGTCACTTGCGTCAGTGTCGGCTGGGGCTGAAGACTCAAAGTCTGAAAATGAGTGGTCTTACCAGACCTCGGTAGACTGCTCCTCATCTCTGCTGCAGGCCAGAGACGGCAAAATTATCCCACACTGGCGTAACACACCCAAATTCCCAACAGAACTGTCAGTGGTTGAGCTGCATTGTGGGTAATACAGGTATTAGTTTTAAGGATTGTGTGTATGTGTGGGGAAAAAAATGATATCTTGGATTCTGTTGCAGCTTCTTTTTTAAAAATGTCCATTGTGAGTCTTAAAGTAGTGCAATGCTAAATCTGTGGTGCACTCTTTTAACACCTGTCTATGACTAAAACACCAACCTACCCATTAGCTTATCCTTCAGGATTGTCGGGCTGGAGCCAATCCCAGCTGACGACGGGCAGGGGGCAGGCCTCACCTGCCAGGTCTAACAGGTAGAGACAAAACCAGTCATACGTACATTCAAACAAGCAATTGAATGCCAGTTAACCTGGCTTGCATGTATGTGGACTGTGAGAGGAA
Source organism: Holacanthus passer (assembly GCA_025331565.1). NCBI lineage: Eukaryota > Metazoa > Chordata > Actinopteri > Pomacanthidae > Holacanthus > Holacanthus passer. The sequence continues at coordinate 1,474,287 of JAFREQ010000041.1, read as the reverse complement.
ACCAGAGCACCAGGAGGAAACCCACTCAGACGCAAGAGGGCCCCGGCCAGCTTACTGACACAATTTTGTGCTTATGCTTTGTGCTCTTTAATAACTTATTAAGATTTAAAAAATATCCTACATGACATTCTTGACATAGCATATTCTCTTATTTCCGCCAGCCCTCACTGTCCCTGAACACCTCTTCTTTTAATGAGTCCTGCAAACACAGTGTTGGCCCAGTAACAGTGTCTGACTGTACTAATGAGTTTGTCTGAGCGTTGTTCATTACTGTACCCTCTAATCCCAATCTCTCACTGTAATAAGAGAGGGAGGCCCACTGTTCATCAAAAAAAAAAAAAAAAAGTCATCCAATCAACAAAATGGCCGTACACAGTATTAACTCAACTGGAGGGAGATTCCAGAGTGCAAAAACAATTGCAGCGCACCAGGAGTGACCCATGAATAAAATTATTACTCAATTAAGGCATAATGGTCATATCCCCCACCATCCCTGACATTCAACCGAGCTAAGACTGGAAGCATTGGGCTAAATCCTATTAGCTTCTATTCAATGCTAATCCATGAAATAAATAAGCAGCTATTAAAAGTTCAAAAATTCATTGGCCTGAAAAAGATGCACCAATAACTGGATTACTGATTATAAAACGCACCATGGCTGACATGTTCACAGACAGCTCACAGTATAAAGCATTTTCAGTCAAGATATGCGTGGTCAAATGTCAGACCATACTTCCTGGTGATTAAGGAGGTATTAACTTAATCTCATTCCTAGAGTGTACAAAATTATTCAGTATTGATAATGGTTGCATCAATCACAATTTCATCCAGTTTTCATTCAGTTGACTGATCTTTTTTTCCTGCCAACCGTCCATTCAGATAAGGAAAACATGCGTGATGCAAGATTTAAATGCATTGTGATTGGATCTGCCTCCCATGTGGAGGTAGTCTGGCTCACATTGTGTTCGGACATCCGTACGCAGCATAACACTGATACTGTATTTGTTTTTAGCAAACATGAAATATGGGTTATTGTTTCAATTTAAAGAGTGAGTAAGAAGGCTGAAAGAGATAATAATTCCTGATTAGGTCTATTCCATCAGTGGCGACATCTATTGGGCGGGGGGATATTTTCTTTCATCTAATTGCCATAAAAATAACATGGATGGTTCCATACTACATTCTTCGCAAATAAAATTAATGATCACTATTTTCATTGATTCGTGTTTGTTTTATTTAAATTTACTGTGTATTTCGACTACGGTGCATTCTAGCAGATGAACACACAAACACACACACACTCTTGCACGCACACGCACACACACACAACTTCAAAGCTACAGGTATATAAACGTGATTTCTTCACAACCTTGACCAACATGGTGACCAGAGCTTCACAGACACACACACACACACACACACACACCCAAACCCATCTTCAGCAGTCACTCAAGGCAAATATGAGTGTCCTCTCTGTTGAGTTGTCGTCAGAAGGCTGTAGAGGCGGCTGAGCCTTTTTGTCTCCCTGCCAGTGGTGCTTTGTCCATGTGGCATCTCTCTCCATCCTCGCTTGTGAACGACTGAGTCTTTCCAGGATGAACCTTTCATACCCAATCATGATCCTATCACCTGTTACCAATGAACCTGTTTACCTGTGGAATGATCCAAACAGGGGTTTTTGGATCAGTCCACAACTTTCACAACTTTGTCTTTTGTTGCTCCTGTCCCAACTTGTTTGAAACATGTTGCTGCCATCATAATCAGAATAAGATATATTTACAAAAATCAATGACATTGATGAGGTCAAACATTAAATATATTGTGTTTGCACTGTTTTAAATTGAGTATATGTCAAAAAGGATTAGCAAGTTGTCGCATTTTGTTTTATTTATGTTGTGTAAATAGCGTCCCAACTTCTATGAAATCAAGGTTGAATTTTACTTTGAGAACATGGTAAAGCAAAACCAGTCAGTATATAACATTTAACATTGTGATGTGAAGTAAGTATGGTAGTTGTAATGAGCCGTTAAGCAGCCCATCTCTGTTGGCTTAATTGTGGGCTAAAAGTCAAGTAAGTGCAACGTGCATAGCTGCTGATCTTGCTCTAGCAAAGCACATAATGCAATTTGTGTGTATTAGTATTATGATTAAAGCTAATGTGTATTAAAATGAATTAAACCAATTTAAATTGTTAACATAGTTAACTGGCTACCTTAAAGGAATAAGGAATGTTCAACAAACAAACAAAGCAAAGTCTATGAAGAACTAATACCTGCTTTTGTTTTTTCTGTTCAACCTTTCTTCATCACAAATATATGTATTTATTTGAGTGTATATTCTAATTTTATTCCCATGAGTTGGTAAAGTTGAGTCAAGTGGAACTGGGTTTCTAAGAAAGTGATACTGAACAGAAGACCTAAGAAGATAGTAAAGACCAAACCACACCAAATGCTACGACAGCATAATATAATACCTGAATTTCAGTCATTGCTTTTGGTTTAAGTATGCCACCCTAAGACTTTCAGTGGCCCCATCTGGCCACCCCATGACACATTTCAGGGGTTGCCACTGAATTTAGTGCCATGAAACCACCAAGAAATGTGTTTTTCAACAGAACTGCCCGACAAGAAGAAAGCAAGACAGGTGGGAAATGAATGATATACAGGAATAAATAACTGTGTGTGCAACAGTGTACGTTGCACTTTTCTGTGCATCTGATCAGCACATATAATTCGATAGACAGAGCTTCACAAAGTTTAGACTTCCCCTATCTCAACAACTCACAAAACTTTTTGAGTAAGTCTGGGGCTTGATCGGATCATTGACTGTCCGGAAAACGTACCCTGCTACAGATCCCATTTTAATACCAGGTGTAAATGGGGTATCAGATTCAGCCGCTACTTTCTGCCCTGAAGTGACCCATTTCCAGCCATTCCACCACTCATTCAATCGCTTCCCATTTCTGTAATCAGCCTTGTACTATATAAACCGGGCAGTCTTCACTCATTCCCTGCCACATTGTCACATTGTCGAACAAGAAGAGGCTATCTGAAAGTGTGCCCCATTATTTTTGGTCAGTGATTGGGGGGCAATGGGCTGCAGTTAGGAGACTACTGCAGGAAGCTGTTTGCCCCGTCATTCAGTGTGATCGTTGAGAACAGGTCGACGCTTTTGCCTTCAGACTTGGTCAGATGGTGCAACCTAAATCTTTTGAAGCGTACTGAAACTTTAAGGGTGATGAAAGTGACCCTGCAAAGTTCCTATTTTAATGAGACAAAAGAACTGCTGTATTAGTCATGGCACCCATGCTGGACTTTAGAGGGCTTTCAATGCCATAACGACACCATATAATTAGGAATTTGTTCGTTCACAGGTTCCTCTGAGACACATGTACTTGCGCCCATTTCCCAGAGGGGTCAGAGCGACCTTCTACTACCAGGACAGTCAGTCCACCCAGCATGGTGCCCTGCTACCTGCTTCCCAACATACATAGGACTGTATGATAAGTCTGCGCTATTTAGTGTTTTCCGTGATGCATCAGAGGTGAAGTGACTGTGATGTTCATCTCTAGAGGCGGCAGAGTCCCTGAGCCGGAGAGCAAAGTGATAATTCACTTCTGAAGCCATTTTAGCACATACTACATTACCAGGCTGAAAAGATTGCTATGTCCATCTTTGGGTCCAATGCACCAAGACAATTACAAAAGTAAGCCATGCATATCAGTCATGTGCTGGCTTGAAATAAAGCCCAGCCATCACTTCTCACATAATGCACCTATATAACCTTGTTTGGGAAATTGGACACTGTGGCAGTTATTTATTACTCATCACCTCTAACTCATTATAGACTGGTGTCACCTTTCATTTATAAAAAAAAATCTCCATATCATATTCCACTTCATAACATAATGACGAGTATGGGCAGTGTGGTTTGTGATGGCATTCAAAATACTCTTTTCTGTCTATTTATTTAAATTTTTGGCACGCTTGGCGTGTTAACAGTAATAAAGCAAGAATACAAAGGAGGATCAGAAGCAAGCTACTGCTGATTGTCAATGTTCTTTTAAAGAAATGGACTGTATTAAAATGTGTGACAAGCTGCTTCTTAACTCAGTCTGAAGGAGCAACAAGTTAAAATACAACACTTGTAGCTTTCACTGAAAGAAAGTTTCTGGGCTGTGCTTTAATCATGCAAGCACATTGACAAGTTGTATACATTGTACAATTTGTATAATTTGTACAATGATGATAGAAATGAAAAAAAAAAAAATTTTGATAAAACCCTTTCTATGACCACATCAATCCAACACTATTGTAATTAATTCTACTGTGTCTCTCATGACATAAATGGTCACATCACATTTTAAAATGTGTCATAACAATATAAAACGTGTAACACTATTTTTGCTAAAAAGAAAGTTGGAAAGGATGCTGTGACACGCTGGACTGATGAGCCGCTGCAGTCTGACATCCCCCATAAACAACAGACGGCTCAGTTCAGAACAGTCTGTTGTGGTTTTGGGTGCTATAGATTTAGGCTCCTTCCGCCTTTGCCTCTTATGGCTGACAGTCCATATTCTCATGACCACAAGAGACTGCTTGTCAGAAAAACATGAGCATAAGTCATTTTACGCATCTCAAAAGACTGATGCTGTCATTTTTCTGGTGAAAACACTCTTGTTAAAATATGTGGCCTCCCTCATGTGGTTGGTGGATCCCTAAGGTCATACAGTTCAACAAGTTCTTTACAAGTCTACAGTAGCAACATGTTCACTTGTTTTTTTGCCCTTTTTCTTTTGCTCATGTTGTGGTTACAGTTACGTTAAAATATAATATATAGGTTTTGGCCATGGTTCATATTTTTTTTAAGCAATTATTTGTATAGCACTTTTAAAGAACAGGGCAATTAAAAGTGCTTTGCATAGGACATAAAAGGCACTTAGGCAATATAAAAAAGCACATTATATAGGATTTAGTGTTACGATTTAAATTTACTCTAAAAAGCCAGCATGGTTCACACACTTCTGCATTTCAGATGAAAAACATAGTTAGAATCTTCATGCGTAGTCAGGCAGATGTAGCACACAAAATAATACCAGTGCATGCACCGTATATTATGGCAAAATTAATGTGATGTTTAGAATGGAACAGGTAGACTAAATCCCCCTTTGAACAGAATAGAGCACAGTACAACATGTCACATCCTCAGTGGAAACAGCATTTTTCCAGTCTCGTCTCCCCCCGAGTGGGGGCTCCCCCTGGACAGAACTGGGCCGCTTTTCACAACTCTGAAAACAGAAGGCATCCCCCAGGTTCAAAGACCTCAGAGCAGTCAATGAGAGCCTCACTACAGCCTAATGAGGATTAATAGCTTACACAGAGGAAGCACATGGGAAAAATATCAGGCCCTGTGGGATATGGACTAAATATGACAGGCCCAGAGACTTCACGGCCCTCAAGGATCATACCGAGGGGTCCCAAAGGTTTGCCAATTGAGGAACTGTGCCGGGGGAGACACGTGAGGAAATAACATGCTATTGTCTATAGCAACACATTCCAACCAGAAATATACGATTTATGGAAGTAAGAAATATAAGCATTCAATTAAAGTATACCAAGTCAAAATTATTACTCAGTATTGTAACTGAGTACTTATTATAATTTACTGTATTCAGACCTACAATTCAATATCAAGACACATTTCAAACTTAAGGCCCTATTTTTGACTTTTTATTTTGAATTTTGTCTCTTATAGCTTCTTAATGATAACTTTGCACGTCTTAAATGTGAGATAATATATACAATTATTTCCTTAACTATAAGATATTAAATCATACCTAAAGGAAACCCTTTGGCAAAGTGTTATATAAAGAGCTCTTTTCAAATATTCAACATATTCAAATGAACTTGTATTGTACTGCATGTCTCTTAAATATATGGAAAAAGGTTACTTAACCCTCTATATAATACTTGAGTTTTTTCTTTTGTCATGTTTTGTTGGTAATTATTGTTGGTAATATACATTTAAACTTGCTGCTCATGTTGTTACACATTTGACTTTAAATGCATTACTGCCTTTTTGTGTCACAGTTGAACAAAATTGAAGAAAATGTTTTTTTACAGAACACTAAGTCATACATTTAAGAAACAGAACATGATTCACAGGGATATTTCAAAAGTGCATAAAAATTAGTCTGACTGAAGAGTTCTTTGAAGTCACTTATTTCAACAGGGATAACCTTCCAGGCTTTGGGGACCCTGACACCACTTTGCTGTATTACTTGTGCTTTTGTTGCAGGATATCATGTTGAGAGTGTGAACTTATGGGCACAAAAGCTAACAAATGTATGCTGAAGTCACACCTGGAATCCAGTCCTACTGTGAACCGACTACATAGCTTCCCCAAAGATTTGCTTTATGATTTGGTCTCCCAAAAGCCTGCAGAGATCCAGGGGATGAAGCAGAGGTTGGGAGGCTGAGCGGCCCCTAGCTGGGTCTCCCTTCCAGCTGGCCGGGGCCAAGCAGATGGTTTCAGAGAAGGTTGTTTGCAACACAACATCATATGGTCACATGGCAAAAGAAACTGGCTGTGACAAAGCCTGAAAATGTGTGTGTGATTTGGCCCGGCCGTTGGCAGTCTTGCTCTGGCGCTCATTTACACAGCTGGACGACTCTAGAGGACACCGGGACAGGCGCGCTGGTCAGCCAACACTTCGATCCGCTGCCCTGCCTGCTTTCCCTGCAGACTCAGCTGCGCGGCACTCCCCGTGCACTGCCACTCTCTATACTTGCAGTCTAGGCAGTAATCCAAGAGATGTCGGCGCTGCAGTGGAGCGGAGCCTCTCAAACATACTTTAAATGTAGGTTTAAACAATGGCAAGGCCAGATACAGTGGTCCAACGCTGCTGTGATTTTTTACCTGTATTTATACAAGCTAGGTCTGCTGAGCACAAAGTTCTGCTTTTTTTCCCCCTCACACTCACTTTGTAGTACACAATTACACCAGGGAGCTGCCTGCTATAGCCACTGTTATATAGTTTCCTACTTTGCAGTTTTCACCGGAGCAGTTGGAGGCTTATTGTCTCACTATAAGGGAGAACTCTTTCACTTCCCAGATTGTGATCGTGGGGAACCAAACCAGCAATCGTTTGATCAGATACTACCTAATCTCTGAGCTTCTGTTGTTTTAGGAAATTAAAATTGATGCATTATACAACAATTCTCCTATAAGCTCTTTCTGGCTGACAAATATTACTCTAGCGCATGCAAATAACACTTGGGGTACACAGTCTGCCATCAGAGAATGTTCGAAGGTAAACTTTTGCAATCAGAGGCAGACAGGTGACACAGTGAGCCCTGCCGACTGATAGAAACTTGGCACTGAGACGTTAGCACAGCTGTCATAAACACTGTTGTGTATTAATTGTGTTTCTGTCACACACAAGTTAATTACAACCACCCCGGATGAGGCTGTGGGGTCCACTCCCCTTTCCTCTCATTGTGTCACATTTAATTTCATTTCACCAAACATTTAAATAGGTGCCACGCTTGTTGTCTTTGCGGCTTTGGATCACTGTCATTCTGCCAAACGAGCACAACAAATGCACTCTCCTCCCAGTCCCGTCCAGCCCAAGCTGTGTTTCACATCGACGCAAACTCAATTACTGTCAGTAATTACAAGTATCTTGGGGTGTTTGAATGGAGGCTGAATTACAAAAGCTGCAAAACATGGATTAAATTGCTTGAGCTCTTGATGGGAGGAGTGGGGGCCGTTAAACTGTCTCTCAGATTCAATTGGCCTAATTTCTCTAAAGCTAGTGGTGTGGCCAGTAGTTTGTGGTTTATTGGAAGTGTCTTTGTGGTCAGTTTGAACAAATAACTCTTGGCCTCTTCACCCACGGGGCTCAAGAAAAGCCAGCGTGTGTGAGATCAGCTGCCTGCTGAAGGGACATGCACATATAAGAATCCAAATGTCCACCACTGGGTCTCACAGACTGAGCCCTCATAAACTTAAGTTCTGCTCACAAAATGTGTTTTGAAGATAGAGGACATCAAACATCACGTATCCATGGACATTAATGCAAGTTTTTGACCCTGTAGCCAATTTCAAATTGTGGTTCTAAACAGTTCTTTCTGTAATTGACAGGGACAGTTGACACAAAGCATGTGCAATGTTTGCTGTTTGTGTAACAGAGCCATGGGTCTGGTGGAGACTCTCTGGAAGTCAGTTAAGTCATCAGCCATCTGAGCAGCAGGACACATATGTTGATAGATCTGCAGCCTCCGACTGAAGAAGCGCCACGTCACGGCGTAGCGCCACTACACATGGCTGCCACAGTGTCTACCCTCATTAAATCACATACAAACGGCACACAGCTCAGCAACTCAGACTGGTCAGCTATGACTATACAAAGTTTCTTTTTAGCAAAAGTGGTTTCATGTTTTATTTTCGAAATGTATTACAGAGCAGACACTGCTGTAAGATCAATTACTATATGATGTGAACATTTCTGATAATGACATTCAGGCAACATCATTTCCAGGAGAAGTTTCTCTCCATTTGTTGTTGTCATGCCTTACTGTGATTTGCTCAGCTGCTTCAGAGTGATGAAACCAGTGGTGTGACTGGCTAAGACTGCATTTATTAATCTCCACTCTCTCTCATCTATATTCCACTTCCATTATACTCTATTGCAGCCATCTTGCATTTCATGAACCAAAATAGCAGGTGCACTTAGAGACACCCAGTCTTCAGTGTTGGAATTTTTGCTTTCAGCAACTGAGCTGAGAAGGAACTTTGCGCCTCTGCATGTTCTTTCTTTCTTTGAATGTACAGACTTTTTAGAACCAATCTCATCACTGTGTGAGTTATCTTGGAGCTCACAGATGCTCAGCAAGGTAAAAGCTGAATGCTTGTGGTTAATATGAGATTAACCCTTATGCACCGGGCAACATCAGTGAAGAGGAGGATAGCGAGAGGAAGGACATCACATGGGAACAACACATCAATGAAACAGCAATGGCCCTGGACAACAGAGTGAATGAACACTAAACATGCTTTGTGTGTAAATCCACAAAATAAGCTGCACTAACATGCTTCATTGTACCCTAGGCTTTAATATAATTCTTATTAGATCAAATTAGATTGTCTGTGTTATAAAAGATTTCACATGACGCCGTTAACTGCAGGGTAAACACACGTGTGAGGGCCGGAGAGGCTTAATCAAGCTACATTAATAAAATGATTCATGTATGTATCTCTCCTCTGAAAGCCTCGAACACATCGAAAGACTATGTAAATGAAGATAATAGCACATATCTGTAGGTGCAAACCAGCTCTTTAAAATGTTTCATTACATATTGCAATTTTGGTTTCTGCAGAAATATTTGCTCATCTGAATAAATCAGCTTAACAGATTTTTATTGCTACGAATTCAAAGAGAGAAAATGTTCGAGAGGCTCTGTGTGGAAAACAGGTTACAATTAGGTCAGTGTGTTGGAATTGCAGAGATGTGAAATGAAAAACCCTGAGGGTGTGTTTTCTTTTGAGACTGCAGCACCGCACCACTTCTTAAACAGAGCCTCGTCTGTTAGGAAATTGGAATAGCTAATATAATAAAACCGTATAATAATGGTTTATAGTCTAATTCAAAGGGGAGGTTTAGCTCCTCTAATAGCCCTTTTTTGGTTTGTGAACAACGTTAGATTCATTAGAAATAACTGAACATGCCACAAAAGATTTATTATAATGCATTTTCAGTCAAATATGAAATCAAGCAGAACAAAGAAGTGCAGCAATAAGTGTGCCCTTGAGTGTGTTATATTCACATTACAAACCATTCATTCTGAGGTGGTCAGGGTGTGCGTGCCGCATACTGTCAGCCACCTCTGGCTCATGGGGCTTATCATCGCATCTGCCTGTCAAACCCAAACATGCATGAGTCACTTCCTCGGAGGCGGTTAAAAACACCTCCGAGCTAACAGACCTCTGCCTCCTGCTTCCCTGCTTCGCAGCAGCTCCCCTCCTGCAAGCAGGAAGCGGCTTCCAGAAGAAGAGCTTTTTAACGTGCAGGCTGTCCCGAGAGAGCACAGTAATATGATTTCAATTCAGCCAGCGATGTTATTATCACATGTCAAGCAGCCCGGGACGCCGGAGTAACTCAGACACAGCATGTAGATATGTGGCAGCAGACACATGTACATGTAGAACAAAAGTGTACATATAAGCACACAGCACATGGATCCCCTCTCTCTCAAACTCAAACTTACTTTACTGGTAGGATGTCATTAATTTCAGTATTGTCAAGGCAGGTTATACAAGGTTTATATAGATGAAGTACTCAGAGAAGGAAATAATTGAAAATCCTACCTTCTCCATAGGTGTAATGTTTTTTGTTTTGTTTTGTTTATTTCATGAGAGCTTAAGAAAAATGTCAACGTAAGAGTTTTTGTACATTCACTTATAACAATTTACAGCTGCATCCATGATATCCACTTTTAATGGATAGCTATGAAAAAGGATGACATCCATATCCTTTCTCCAAATGGCAAGGACAGCAGTAACTGTCAGTTTGATTTCATCAACTTTAATTCTATATTCTCAAGTTTTAGTATTGTAAAACTTTTATTCAATTTTCCTGAAGTTTTATTCCATAGTTTTGGCCAAAAGGCATACCATGAATATATATATATATATAAATGTCACTGGGCCTGCTGCTTTGTCTGCCTGCAGTATCTCATGACTATCTCGCTGCAGAGGTGCATCCTGCTGTCCACAGATTCCAGAGGAAACAGCAGTGCTGTAGACAAACCGCAGCAGCGGCAGGAGCTACACCGAGGCCTGACCCACTTTTAGAGCCGACTAGGAGTGAAGTGTATGCTCCTCAGCAGGGTGGGAAGGAGGGGTGCTGGACTAAGGAACAAACATCTTCCGTAGCTCACCACCATCACCCCAGGTCAGAACCACACGCACATACACACATCTCAGCGCAGAATGGCAAACATCAGGGCGTCAGGTAGTCTGATAGACACTCCATCAGGAAAGGCCGCTCGCTTTTTGAAAGGCCATCACTGTCATAGCCCTTCTCATTATTACCGAGCTAATCGCCGAGCTTGTCCACTGCCCAGCAGTCCCATGTGCTGTTCGTCACATTTACATGTTTTTTCCTCTCTCCCTCTTTTTCTTCCCGTTTCTTTTCTCTACTCTTCTTTTCAGCTGGGCGTTAAAGAGCTTTGTCCACAAAATAAGAATTGTGATAATTAATGGCACAACATGTTTCTCATTTAAAATCCAATCTAAAGGAGGTGGACACAAATTATCCAGTCTAATTGAAAAGCTAAAAGCAATAAAACAGCTCTCTGCAACCTTAATGTGATTCTTGAATGGGTGGGGAATGAAGTAAGGGGCTCGGAGTTGGGTAATATCGATGGCGGTAATGTGGCTTCAGTAACCTTCCTCTTAGTGCTGCTTTAGAAAACTAGAACATATTACACATTCTGAAGAAAACTGATGTATGCTCACTGCTGAAAATTTGCATGTGAAACATTTGACATCGTTGAAATGCTCAAAGTTGAAGTGGCAGTTAAAATCCAAACACTGAAAGAAGCTAAGATAGCAGTTAAAATGGAAGCATTCAAGTTCTTAATTGTGAGTACTGTATGGAGTTGACATTATCGAAATGTGGTCAGTTTAATCAGAAGTGCCACTTGAACTGTAATCACTGATAACACTCGCAGTTAAAGAATGAGAAATGAAATCAGTTTACTCGAAAGTGCTGAAAGCAGTTGAACTATAAGTTGATGAGTAACAGATAAAAGCAGTTGAAATGTCAAGAGTAAGCAATGTGGCTGCAGCTGAATTCTCAGTTCATGTAAGTAAGTGATGAAAAATTAGAAATGTCAGTTGAAGAGTAATAGGTGAAAATCGTGGAACTGTGAGTTGCTTTGTCAAACTACTATTTTCTATGTCGAGAATTAAATTCCATGCTGAACAGATCCACTTCCACGAAAGCTGTGCACACGTCATCCTCTGTTGGTCACTTTAGGTTATGGTTGTTGAAAAAAGCTAGTAAGCAAACCTTTTGCTGGGATTGTTTTGTTAAACTGTGTGTTTATAGGGTTTGCATTTTGTTTAATAGTTTCTGTTTCTAAGGTCTGTTGAGAGGAAGATGAGAGGAACATTTCTTAGTGATTCCTGCCTTTGATTCGTAGCTCACCCAAAACTAAATGAACATGAAAAAGTTTGTACTTGTTGGCTCCCTTCCAGGCTAAACATTTTTGAAATTAGCTTTTCCAAAACAATTAATGATGAAACAACATGTTAACAGGGACATAGCTGAGCATGGATGGTGGTTAAACTGAATTTTAATAGAATGTGGCTTTGCTCGAACAGAGCTGCAGAGCTTTTAATCATTGCCAAATCTCCAGGCAGACGCACAAGATTCTCATGAAAAAAAAAAAAAGAAGAGAAGAAGAAGAAGAAGAGGGGGCCACATTTTGATCTCCTGGAGAGGCCTGGAAGCTGGGACACAAGAAGCTGACCCTCACCATTCTGCACCTCCATAAAGTCCATTGAGACCCAGCAAATGTGTCTCTCACGGCCGGCCCGTTCTCAGACGTGTTCAGACAGTGGACAGAAAGAGAAATCTACAGGCTAATTATCCCTGACCCGGGTGGATTTGGAGGACCTGCCAGACATCTTCTGATTGGTCCTCTCACCGGTTGTCGAGACCGGGATTAGCGAGGACAGTGAGGGAGGTGGACAAACCCCCGCAGTGAGCCAGTCAGACCTCCACCCCACCCGGCAAGAGCACCAATAGGGCCCCTTTATCAGGGTGCAGATGGAAATGCCTGCAGAGAGGGCCGAGTGTGGTATGTGGCTACCTATTATGCTCGTCTTTTGTTGAAAGATGGCACTGGTGGGGAGAGTGAAGGGGGATTTCATCTTTTTTCTAAGGCAGCCTTGCAAGCCCGAGAGAAGAGTGTGATCTAACTCTAACTCCAGCTGAGTATTTGATACTAAAGGCCTTCAAAGGTCCAAAACACTACCTGTGACTTATCTAGGATGGGCCTCATCCAGTTTGGGCTCCGAATGGACCTGACAGCACAGACACAAAGAAGAAGGGGTCTGTTCTGAAAAGGTTTATGTTGCTGTTCACTGCTTGAATTCCTTTTTTTTTTTTTTTTTTTAAAGAGGGGAATTTAAGGCTCTCCACACCAGCAAGTTGATGAAGATGTCTTTAGAGTGCCTCAAAGGTCCTGATACACTGCAAAACACACACAGATGCAGACGGTAGAATTGCACACGGCTCTGTTTATACTGCACTGGATGTCAGAATTGTTGGATATGTTGACGTACGTATGTGCAACCTACAATCCATGTGGTCTTAAATTTTCAGCTGCACGTAAAATTTATGTTAAATGGATAGTCATGAACTGTAAAACTGCATCTTAAAATACTGAATATACTCAAAAATGGACACAAGTGCACAAGTCTTTTTACACCAAACAGGGCGTTTAGGGTTGATGCATTCACACATGTGCAATAGACATATAGAGTCCATGCATTTACAAGCTGAAGTTCACAGAGATGTCTGCAGAGACGCCTGTGCTCACCCTGGTGAGTAAAATTTTTGTTACACAGAGGAGTGATCTTATGAGGACTGAGAAGTTATGATTTGTGCTTCAGGTGCTTCTCCACAGCTATCATAAAAAATAATGTGGTATTTGTACAAAATATAAAAGGGAACATCAAAGGAAACCATTGGTCCAGGTTATAGTTTCTTAAAACACAGCTATTCTGCAGTTCAACATATGTCAATGGCTTCAATAAAAAAAGATTTCGCTTCATTAATTTTAATACAGGCTTATTGTGCAGTATGCACTAAGCAGCTGTAAGAGAGAAAATGAACATGCTATAAAAAATAAAATAAATTAAAAATCAATATCAGATCAGCAGATAGAAAAGAAACTAATTCCCCATCTTGTGACTTCAAACAGAAGCTCATGCTGTGTCCATCCATGGTGTGAATGAACACGTTTGCTCATTGTAGTAAAGTCATGTTTCTAGATCTCAGAAATGACTGTGCAATTTTACGTGCCAGATAGAAATGTTGGACCAAACTACAAAAATTACAGGTTGTAATAATCTGGAATTTTCCTGTGGCTGTCATCATGCTTCAAGCTTCATTTTTAATTTAACTGTTGTAATTTGAATTTGAAAAATGAAACCAGTTTATTTACTGGCTGATTAAAACTGGAATCTGAGTCGTTTTCAGGCTGAATGAAAACACGTGTTTGCATTCATGGGTCGGGGCAAGTCCTCAGCTTTTCGAGGGCTTTGGTGTGACCCTGCATGTTGGATAACATAGGTATTGGCCTGCCTCCATTAGTAGACGTCTCAGTCTACAGAGCTCCTTGGAGCCCCTGCAGGGTAATGAGCGAGGTCCTCAGAGTAGCAGGTTAATGTGTTTTTATTGCCGTGGTGAAGCTAATAGAGTTGTGATGACTCCACACCTGCCACAGGCGGACGTGGGGTAAAGGGACAAAAAGCCACCGTGAAGTCTCCTACAAGGCCCAGGGCTGTCTATGGGCGAGAGTGCAGCTGACAGATAAAGCATTTGACAGTGACACATTGCTATGGGATGACAACAAAAATGACTAGAATTTTAAAACACACATTGTCTCTTCCCGCTGCCCTCTCCTCCCTCTCATCCCTTCCCTGCTAGTTTCTGCCAGTCGTTTCTGCTCTTGCTCGAATTTTACATAAATAAGTGGAGAAGAGAGGGAAATACATAGACATTAAGGGTCTGTCTGTGTGAATTATTCCATCCTTATTTCCTCTCACAGACATAATTTGGGTGATTTTCTTTCACGGACGACTGCTTTTCACTCATCCACCCTCCATAAATTCTCCAATTATTGATCATTACATTACCCTAAAATGCTCTTCATTAAGGTTATATCCTATTGTTAAAAATAATCTTAACAGCACTGGCAACAAAGTAATACCACAAATTAAAAGACCCACATTACCTATATGGCTTCATTCTGTTCCATACAGTCGCAGCGAGGGTTAGAAAGGTTACTTTCACAGTGTCATCTGCCACACAACACTGAACACCTGCCTCAAACCATTATTAGGACCAGAGAACTAAAGCTCCAGTTTAATCTCATTCTGCTTCTGTTGGATCACTTTTGTTCCAAAATCCATAGATATGCAGTTAAAGCCACATTTAATTCTAATTTACAGGCCTTATTGTGGAGCGTATTAACACACTCTACCACCACAATCAACTATTAGCCTATTTCAAGATGGCACACTTACCATTTTTTCAATTAGATTGCTAAGAGTGCCCATATTGCTAATACAGGGCAAAGAAGCTACCCAGACAGCAGGGACAGACCCTCCTCCCAAAAAACGACAGCACGCACACACTCACTGTTGTTATCAGGCCTCAGGTAGCAGATATTTACGAGGCATTGCTGGGTATTAAAACATGAATTTTGATAAAGTCTTATTACATATAACAATAATAATAACCATACAGAGAAATGTGTGTGTGTCTGTAAACCTGACCTCTTTTATGGAGCAGTTTACACACATATAAAAGTCGTGGCCACAACACAGCTAAAAGGTTATGACAGCTTCTTCTGTTTTTGGACAAAGTCAAGATGGTTTCCTATAGGTCAAGTGTCAGAAGTTACCAAAGTTAAACAATAACAAAGTTAAAGAATTATTTGGCCTCTCACAAGTACCACCATTGAAATACACTGATGTGACTGAATAACTGAGTAAAGAAAAATTTCATCACTAGTTGTGATATATTTTGTACTAGCTGTGCTATACACATGCACACACACACACATAATGAGTGAGTCCTTATTATGTTACGTATAAATGAATACAGAATCTTGCAAATGGGAAACTGGTTCACAGGATTTACTCATCCCACAACAGGGACATCTGCAGAACTCACGGTCCCTGGTTGGGCTTGAACCACCAACCTTTCAGTTAACAGCCAAATGCACTAACCAATTGCACCACAGATTTCCACCATGATAGGAATCATTTCAAACACTGATCTAAAACAACACAGATTTTAAAATATTCAGTTCTACATGCATGCATATTTTATTTTACCAGAATTGTCAATGTTTTATTTCCAAAATAATCAAAGTTAAGAATAAAAGTTACACGTGGTCAAGACCATTCGCAACAAATACACACTGGATCTGATGCTGCTATATTTGAGTTGAAGACTAGAAAATAGCTAATACAACACAACTTATAAAAAGAACCCATCAAATATAAAACATTTCAACAGTGCTTTTTTTAAAGCTGTGATTCCCCCCAGCATTATTTGTGAATGACTCTCATTATGTTTCGGTGAGAAAAACTGAACATAAATTGAAATTTTACAGATTGTGTTTAATTGCAAGCAATAAACTGCACATAAAACATTATGTAAACATTGATGCATTAATTGATGCGCTGATTGCAAAATGCATTAATCAAAGCAGGAATCAAAGTAAATACTGGTGCTTGTAAGGCACACTAAAACATTTCAAACTCTTAATGCCTTTTGACATCTGTTACTTAACATCAGAACAGATTATGAAGCATTACGTCAGCTCTTATGATGCATTATGCAGGTATCAATAATACATTCTGTTTCTTGTGTGATATTGCTGTTCATGCACTGTGTAGTTTGACCTCAGGTAGTGAAGTCCTACATTTCCCAGAATGACTTCTGACAGCACCCACAGGGACCTTCTTTGATCTGGTGGAGACAAAAGCATAGTAAGTTTTTACCAGCTAAACAAAGTCAGAGAGGAGAGAACAATGCCGAGAAGTGTTGTTAAGAAAACCCCCGAAAACATCAAACACCACTAGCTGTTTGTAAGAGCAGCCCGATGATTTATGTTGGATTTTCCCTTTAATTCCAGCCGTGCGCAGGTGCCTGTTTGAAATAGAAGTTAGTTGTCAGATTAGCTTTAATTCCATTTCAGCCCTGCCAAATAAGCACTGCATGACAAATCACTCAACAGTCGCATGACAAGGTTAGTTTGACAGAGCACCACAGCTATGTGAGTTTTCAGTGAAAAAGTTTCTCTTGCCAAAATGTAATCAGTTTGGAATTTATTTAATCCCCAATTCATAGGGTGAATAGTAATATGTCTTTTCCTTAATCATTGTGTCTCCAGCAGAGTTCAATAGCATGCTACATTCCTCCCTCCGACGTCTCAGCCTGTGTGCACAGAAAAGCCTTTCATTCCTTGTCACATCACTTTGACAACAGTGTAAAATGCATGGAACATCTAAGCACAGCCCAACAGTCCTACACAGTGTTGGTTCAGCCCCAACAATAATCCACCTCAGATCCTCCTAATTCTGTTAAAACAACAGATCAGGGCAGCCACGTCTGACGGGAAGATTTCAACAGCTTATCTTCCACCTTTCCAGCGATAGATGAAATATATTCTTCTCTATTCTGGATTGTTTGACTCTGTATGTCTGTGTGTGAAGACTTATATAGAGAGTCTGCAATTTCTGCATACATTCTGTTCAATTTAAAGTGATGATCCACAATTTTTCTGTTTTTATTTTGTCTATGTTTTTAAGCAGTCGCTGCCTAACTTTCTTTGTTTGGTCATTGCGTGCTAACTGCTACTAACTTTTTTCTTTTCTTTTCAAAAAGCTGATGGTTTTTGGCTACTTAAATCCTATTAGCACGGGACTAGTAGTCTATTATCAGGGGACTTCATTGGAAACAACCCCCACGCCTCTGTTTCATGCAGCACATTCACACAGGATAAGCAAGATTTACACTTCACTCAAATTTACTGACGTTATGGATATGATGTCGAGGAACTGCATAACATCCACTCCCTGAATGACAAGAGCAACCAGCTTCCTGAATTTGGACCCAAAATGCTGTCAAGGCTTTCATTTACAGCTGCCAACACAGCCTCGGTTATTCTTGACCGAGGAAGAGGCAGAAAAAAGGCACAGCCAAAACAAAAAACCCTGCAAGGAAAATATGACCCCAAACCACAGAGATCCCAACATTATTATTATTACTGTTGTTTTTATTATACTGCATTGCTTATTCTGTTCAATTAGCCATCACAAAACTGCAACTCTCATTTCATGCATTGCAAAATTCTCTCATTAACCTTAAGCTGATATTTTACGCAAATAAAATGAAATTCGTGATTTTCTCAAGATCCAAAAATACAGACTCCTGCAACCTGCCTGTCTCCACTGTCAATGGTTTAAATATTGCGAGGGTTGCAGAATACAATTATCTCGGCATCTGACTTGATGAGAGATTTGCATTTAAATACCTCATCAGGAACCTTGTTGGTAAACTACGACACAAAATGGGCTTTTTATACAGAAATAAAAGCAGCTGTCCTTTGATTTGTAGGAAGAGGATTGTTGAATCAACTTTGCTAACTCCACTATTAGTTCTGGACTATGGGCATATAATCTACTGACATGCTGCTGCCGCCACACTCACTGGCAGCGCTGGCTACAATACTCACCTCAGTATTCTCTCTGATGAGGTTAGTTGGTCTCTGACTGAGAGACACAATGAGCGTTGGTATCTGCATATGTATGTAATCCTGGTTGGGAAATTCCCACCATACATCACATCTATGTCACGTTGAAAGTCTGGTCCATTTTTAACTTTCCCCACTGACTGGCTGGTTCTTCAGGAACCAGGAAGATCTTTGAATGTACTTAATAACCATCCATTACCTGCCTGTAACTCTTTTAACTGATTGCTTTTGTTGATTTATATGGTTGTAGTTGTTTTCCATGGCCGCTATTTAGACTGATTTTGTTTGTTGATTTTGTATATTCGTATTTTCAATGGTATAATCTTGGCATCACTACAAATCAGGATTGTGCTCATTGTTCTCTGAGAATCTAAATATAGGTTATATGAATGACTTAGCATTCATTTGGAGCGTGTTTCTGGCCACCTGGCAAATGTACATTAAATATTAATTTGCCTTTTAGCTCTGTTTTTGTCTCTACCAGCTCCTGAGGAGGATATCTGCAAAATGCTCCACTGTCTTCATCAGCTAACTTTGTCTGGTTGCTGTTTGGTGTCGTTATATGGTACAGTTGGTTTATTGGTGCTCTGTGGGTTCATTACTATAAGTGTAATGATTGCACGTTTGATCCATCGATAATTTGAAAAAATATTGAATTGTGTACCTTTCAAGTTGTTGTTGTGTAGTACCAGTTTTTTTCGTGAAGCCACAGATACGATGCAGCTCAGTTTTCCCAGTGTTCATTTTAGCCGGCATTTTAGATAGATAACTCTCAACATGAACAAATAAAACCAAACTATCTGCATGACAGATATGTGTGTTTTTTGTTATTTGGGGGTCACATCAATCCACAATAGTATTTTAACAGGCATTTCTTTGTATGAAACAGATTATTACAGTAAAGGTTTGAGGTCATAGTTGATGCTTGGATTTGATACATTTCTCAGAGGAGGTAATGTGTATTTTTCAGGTTAGGTCCCATGTTAACCTACCCTTCAAACACATGTACTGCCACGGCACAGGTTTCTTTGCAGATCGTGAATCTGGCATTGCAGCAGACCACATCAACTTCTGTCTAGTACATCTAAACATGCGTACACACACACACACACACACACACACACACACACACACACACACACTTAGCCTGCCTGTGTTGCATTTATGAAATCAACTCAGCTTAACCTGCACGTGCCCTGTTCGTTCAACAGATGACATTCATGTTTTGATTCAAAGATCCTGGCGTCCTGGCTCATCTCCCCTGGTGGAAGCATTCTCATCATCTGTATTCAGTCATGAAGAATCCTGGACCCTGGATCCTCCTCCTGTTGTTTCCGTCATGCCCTGCCTTCGTAAGCCGGGCCTCGGTGCTGAACAGCATCCATTGAACGTACTGTGGTCAGACAGAAAAGCTGGCCATTTATCCGCGTTTGCCCTGAAATCCAGCACTGTTCCGAACCCCTCCTCTCCTCCGATTATTTTTCCTAAGGGGCCACTAAGTCTCTCAACCCCAATTACTGCGCTACCATTTGATTTATGGGTTTATTTTTAATGACACATTAAAATGCAATTAGCATCTGTATCCAGAACAAACTGTGTGCATCCAATAAAGGACTTTCAAAGAAAAAAATGACATGGATTCTCTTTCACTACATCTAAAGAGACTCTTTGGCACATGAGCCTCGCAGTATTTTAGCACTTAGTTTAGATGAAACAGCTCTGCCTTTAATGGGAGTCTATTAAAGCCACATATATTGACTTCTTTAACAGTACAGCAGAGTAGAGGAGTACCTTCAGACTGCAGTCTGATGTACTCGCCCAACATTCTCTTGCTTTGCTCAGTAACACACCCACACCTAAAACCTGTAAATAGAAAATCAGCCGCACACACGTGGCCACTCACACTGTGTACACATGTAAGTTGTAGTAGTGGATTTGTGTTAGCAAATGGAAACTGACTGATTTTTGAAAACTGTATTAAGAGCCAGTCTGACATGGATGCAGCGATTTCTCCACCCACTGACCTCAGGAACTGCCACTGGATTTAATATGCCCGAAAACACTCTGAGTCGATACTGCGACTGACCTACACAGCACAGCAGAAGATAGTGTGCTTTAGAAAGTCAGCTTTAGACATGGCAAAAGGAAGAAATAGCAGCAAGATCAGCAGCTTGCATTCCTGCGTGCTGTGCTGCATGCTGATTGAGCTGCCAGTATTGTATTCTCATAAAAAATGGATTGGCTTTACACAGGCCAGCAGAAAGACTATCTTTGATAATCTTCCCCCTCTCTGGTTTGAGAGCAGTTTTATAGGCCTGTTGGTACCGCTTTGATATTCATTCTAGTTAACTAACAAGCTACCTTAACTCCCCAGCTTCCAGGAGCCAACTTAGGCCTGAGCTAACCCCCGAGTTAATATTTATTAATTGTCCTTTAAAGCTGTTTTGGTCCTCTCAATTTAAAATGGTGGCACATAAGAACATAATAAACTGATTTTTAATAGATTTTTTTGGATTAATGGATTCACTTGCAAATCCACTCACATCTGCATGTAGACCAACCGCATTGAAACTGAACGCACAGATTTGTGCTGCTGACCAATAGCAAGTCATCAATACAGTTCTTATCTTTGAGGGAGCAAAGAGCACAAAAATCCAAAATGGAGGAAGATATCGTAGCTGTGTTTGAGCATCCAGTCTTATTTTCTCTATAAACTCCTCAGCAGAACCGTGGTTTACAGACAATTCTGAGACACTAGTCAATGGTTCAAACACATCCAGAAAAAAGCTGTCAATTTATTGTCCTGATGGCAACTGTGTTTCCACATGCAATACTTCATTAACTGTTCAGCCTCTGACAGAGCTTTTTGAATGATGTACAGTCCTGAGAAGAAAATGTCTGTGGAGGAGCCTGGAGGAGCAGCACGGTACAGGGCTACTGTGATTTACCAGTACGAGCATGTTCCTGACTTCCTAGCACATTATTTTAGTTCATTGACATGTTTTCATTATTTTATATGTAGTCACACTGTCACCAAGCCTCTAACACTGCTTATTTTGTTAATTTCACCTTGTGGCTTCATGATTGGCAAGTACTTGCTTTCTTTGGTTGGGTTGGTTTAGACATGAGGACTGATTGGTTAGGGTTAGGGTTAGGGTAAGAATATAAGCCAATCAGAGGCAGGGTATGGCAGGGCTTGCCAAGAAAAGCAGTGAGATCCATAATAATGCAAGAGAGAGGGGGGTGACATACAACAAAGTTCCCATAACCACATCCTAGACCTCTAAGCCAGCAGCATGCCCACGGGAAGTTCGGTTTGTTGCATCTTTCCAGGGGAGGTCTCCCTGGTCTTCCTAGTATGCAGCTTGTAACACTGCAGAGAAGGGAGGCAGGTCCGGGCAGCTGCAGTCATCAAACAGTGGCAGGTAGTGTGGCTGATAATGTGGCAGCAAGCTACCTGAAAAAGATACAGTCAGGAATGGGAACATATAAAACATGTTAAAATTGCCTAAAAAGGCTGTGAGCCACTATCATTCAGCTCAAATTGTAAATGATATTCTGGACAGGTTGCAAACACTAATAAACTCTCATCTGAATCCAGCCATGCCAAGCCACATTACATCACTGTAGAAATGTGCAGTATTCTGTTTTCTTGCTCTTGAGCTTGGTTGATGCGCCCTCTGAATATCCAGATCTATAGCGATGGTGAAAGGTAAAATCGATGCCGAGTCTATTCTTTGATAGGGCCATACTAAGCCATGCTCTCTTTGAGCCTTCTCCTCTACATGTTTACTCTGTTTATCGATACCGGTCCCAGCCGAGACTTTTAGGTGTAAACCTCCTGTTGAGATCAGTTGGTTGCTTTTATCTGTGTAAAGTATCTGGTGTCTAATATCACAGCACAGAACAAAATCTTGTAGCTCGACATGGGGAAAAGAATCATTTTTGCCCTCTTGTGCTCTGTGAGAAAAAAAAAAAAAGTCTTTTGAAAAATAAAAATTGTTCCAAAAACCAGGATTGTTTCCAAAAGACCCTTCCACCTGCATGAGGATATTTTTATATACAGGTGTATGTCCAAATAGAATTGCAAAAAGCAAGTATGTTTAAATTATAAGGAGATACTGTGTACTAGCGTTTGACCCCTCATTTAGTGGTTGTGTGGAGCATAAAGTCACCAAATGCCTTCATTGATTTGTTCTGCTCCTCTGAATTGCAGAGAGCACTTGTGGCCACATCGATACCAGGTGAACACATCACATAATAAAAATGAAGCGTATCATTCCTGAATGAGATATCCACCATTAGAAAAGAAATGACTCTTACAAAATAGCATTATTGGTCACGATGAAAGTTATGACTCAGCTCATGACCTTTGAGGATGAAGCTGTGTGTCTAGCTGAGCTGGTTTATACACTGGCAGCTCCGAAACATGACAACCATCTGTGTGTAACAGAGATGCTTTGTTGTGACATATTAGGATTGTAAGATGTAAATGTTTGTTCAGAATGACCTGCTGAACTGCAATTTATTATTCACTTACTTTACTAAAAGAATCAGATTAAACAGCCAGATGCAATAATGTCCTTTTGTTGGAATATTTGTTTTGGATGCATCAGTTTGTTATACGTGTACGGATTCAAATATGGGACAATTAAAAGTATTTGAAAGACCAAGACCAAGGATTAGCCAAAATACCAACTGTCTCCTGACCCCTCACTTAAGCTAATGTGCTATTGATTCAGGAGTTTTACATACACTTGACCTCTCTTCCCTCGGAGCTGCCTGTTCAATCACCAAAAGATTAGAAAGTGGTTACAAGGATACCTTTCAGCTGAGAATATTGACGGCAAGAAGTAGTCATGTTAAGAGAATCAAATACTCTATCTATGCCTCAGGACATAGTTAGACTTGTGTTGTTTTGGTTAAATGGTTTAATAATGGTAAATGGTTCAAATCACTGCTCTCTTTAAAAATACATTATTATTTTGACAATGAGTAAATGGGACTAAAACTGGTGGAATATCTTGACGCCGGCAACATCTACATATAAGGTTCAGTTCCTTACAGGAAACTATCAAAGGAGGTTAGATGCAGGTTAGATTTTAGTAATGCTATTATTATTACTTGTACTATTTTGCTGTCAAACAGATGCACTGAAAATTTCACATTTAAAACGATTTTAGTGTAGATATGCACTTTATTTAAGCTGTATTATGAAGAAAAATATAGCAATAATGAAACTAGTTGCAAAGTGGGAGGACTTATTTCATATGCCTCTGGTTGCAGAAGTAAACATTTTCCCATAGACAATGTTATGACTCACAGTTGGAGAACTTCTCTGGTTTGGGTGGGCATGAAACTCTTCTGGGTCAACCATCAGTATGAAATATTAAGAACTGTGTAAAAAAACAACATATGGTTGTCTAAAATTCAACGGTGCAAGATTGTGAACATAAAAATTGGTGCATTTCAGAAAAAAAAATCTATTTGCCACTAGCAGCAGGTTAGAAGCATTTTGAATTTGCTACCATTTTGATTCACGCCTCTGACTGGTTTCTTCTCTACGGCAGCGATACTCATCTGTACTGCAGTATTACTGTTGTCCGCCAAAATGACGGACAAAACCTGATTTCTTACAAACTTGGTTGAAATAGTTGAAACTAGATGTCATTACATAAACATACACAAAAGAAAGCATTTCAAATGGTAATACAGAATGGATTAAAAAAAAAACATTTGAGGCACCATCTCGCAGTTGTATACAAATATCATGTCAGATGTGATATCAATATGACAATATGAAGTACTTGGATCAGGATCAGAAGCAAAAACATTTGATCACTTTACAAAGTCAAAGGTCTTTTGAATATCCAAACTTAATTTATACCAGCCTGTCACAGTTCTGCCAGCCAGGCCTCTGTTCAGCCTTTAGCTTTTGTTCAGCCTTAGATTTTGGCCATATCACTTTCTTACCTGCCACAGTTCTGTCCAGTGTTTCAGTCTCTCTGCCTAAGTTTCAGGCTCTGTTTTAATTATGTCAGTCTTGTCTTAGTTCATTATCTTGGTCTTGGTTCCTTGTCTCTGCTGTCGTGTTCTAGTTCTGTGTCTTAGTTCTGTGTCGTAGTTCCGTCTTAGTCTCTGTTATAGTTCTGTCAGTTATGGTCCTGTTCATGTCGTAGTTCTTTTAGTTCTGTCAGTCTCGTCTTTGTCTTGTCATAGTCCAGTCTTGTCGGTCCAGTCTTGTCGTAGTCCAGTCTTGTCATAGTCCAGTCTTGTCATTCCAGTCTTGTCGGTCCAGTCTTGTCGTAGTCCAGTCTTGTCGTAGTCCTGTCCTGTCTTTCTGTCTGCCACTCTTCACCTGCCATAGCTTCTCACCTCAGGTCCCAGTACTCTTCTACTCACCCCTCCTCTGCCTCACCTCACCTGTCAGCCACTCCCACCTCATCTATTCACCTGTGTTATCAGCTGCAGCTAATCACCATCAGGACTCTATATAAGCCACTCCATTACATTCAGCCTTGGCTGGATTGTTGCTTCCTTCATGCCTGTCAGTGTTTATGTAGTGTTTTTGGATCTGCTCTTTGTCTCCTGTTTCATGTTTGTTGTTTTTGTCTGCCTGTCCCTGTGGTGTTTTTTTTTGACTATCCTGGATACAATCCCTCTGAGTTTTTTGTTAGTTAAGATTTCCTTTGTCTTTATTGAAGACTTCATCAATCATGCTTTCCGGTGTATTGCATTTGAGTCCTTCCACACTCCCCGTCACAGCAGCCACTTCAAACAGCAGCTCTAACTGTTACCAGGGTGCTTTAGCAGTGTGATAACCCATCACTATGTCAGAATCCATTTAAGTTCATCCCACCCTACTCATAAAACATAAGACTGGTAGCTACCATGAGTAAATTTCATTTTACCAAAGGACACCAAGGAGACGGCTTGAACGCATTACTTTTATGTTGCAATCTCACTTTTTGGGATCAAATCCAACAAAATGACAAAAACAGGTTTAATTTTCAGTCCCTTGAAATGTGTGGTTATGGAAAAGGAACATTTCAGATTTAGTAATCAATATATTGGTTTGATGATGCTTATTTGATTTAAGTTTTGAGGCAGTCAAATGAGAGTCACCTGACAGTCAGCTGAGAGTAAACATTAAAGAGCCATTATACTGAGGAGGGTAGCATCTGAATGTATGACTCATTGAATCAACCTTGTCATGAGGTCAACAACTACTCTTCGTTTGTACAAGGTCCGTTTGTACAAGGCCCTTTGAAAGCCCTTTCAGAGGACAACCATATCTTCTCTCCATGTGACATGAAGAAAAGACATTTGATTCATCACATTGTGCCTCCAACTGTCAATGTACAGTAACAATTTCACTGCCTTCATATTAAAGCTTAGAAACAACATTTTCCCTCTGTCCACATCTCAAATGGAAACAAATTAAATACAGTATATGTTGCAGTTTGTTATGTAAATTGGAAGAGTAGCAGTGGTTATGTTAAACAAATCAGAAGCCACAAGTAGAAATGACCTCAGTGAATATGCTGGGAGATCGAGAGGATCCACCACATGGCTGAGTCAGTGTGGTGACAGCTGAAGCAAGTGGGCTGACCCACTGCAAGACAGCAGCGTCAGCACAAGTGACATGAATACAACTGATCTTAGCTCCGAGGTTGGAGAGACTTTGGATTTAAAGTCTGACAAAGGGTCAACAGTTTCTTTCAGAGAGGGGAGTTTCAGACATAAAAAAAAAAAAAAAAAGGAAACACCACGTTAGATGGAGATGACACAGCTTTCACTGCAGGCTTTTCTTAGAAGGAAGCTCTTCACGCAAGTCCCAAATCTCCCTGTGCCGCCATTAAGCAATTAACACAGGTGGAACATATGGGTGCTGCAGACTAACGTAATCACTTATGCAAATGTGCAAAATAAAATTCGGAGGATTAATTGCAGCCCGAACACGTGCTGTGAGAGATGTCACGATTATCTCATGTACATATGGAGATCAAGACGGTCTTTTTGTCGGGCATGCTTGTCTCGCAGTCTGCATGATCGCTGTGCCTTTGAAAAACTTGCTGGCTTTACATATGGAATCTCAGTTCAGCGAGGGTGAGTAGAACGGAGATTAAACTTTATTTATCTTTTCAAAACAAGGTTACAAAGTGCTTTACAAAACAAAATGTAATAAAACAGGTACAATAAATGCCAGCATGGCCATTCACCCAAAATATATTTATGAAAATGTTTTTTAAAGGAGATTTAAAAGAGGAAGCTCTTCTTGCCGCCTTGTTCTCCACAGGTAGGTCTTTCCAGAGACAGAAAGGCACCATCACCTTTGTGGCTAAATGTCAACCTTGTCAACAGTTTGCAGGGCCCAAGCAAAAACACAGAGTGTTCGCAACTCAGCAAGATGCAAGACCCATCAGAAGGTCCATCCATGGCTTCAATAGGTCAAAATTGTCATTTTCCAAACACATGAAATTTATTTTTTTTTCATGTGTCTGCAGTGACCGTGACCCCTACATTAGATTCCAGGGGGTGTAATGTTTTTGTAGGGCTCAAATTGACGGCCAATTAATTAAGTCTCATCAAATACGCTAAAGTATCAATTTAGAACTCTTTAGATTTAGATTAATGATGAAATTAATAAATACAACCAAAGCTACCTTATCAATAGCTAATAAAGGGTGAAGGGTTTTAGAATTCTGAATAGATACCATCGATGTCTACACAGGATGCATTAAGGCACAGTATTGAATGTGCGTCACCAAAGTTTTGGCAGTGATTTACACCCAACATACAATCACTGTCGTCTCATTCATAAGCTGTAATGCACCTATGTTGTGCACCCTGTGTCGACAGCTGTGTTGATAGAATAGAAGCATCTCTGCCATCAAACATGCTGGATGGAAAACAGAAAAACAACTCTCTACAGCTATGTCCAAAAAATAACCATAAAAATGGAAATTGATTCTATGTCAGTGTATAAGATGTACCAAGTGTAGCATATAAAAAGAAGAAAATCAGACCAAGGAGTGAACCTTGAGGAACTCCACAGCATAGAGTGGAGCTGGTTGATTTGGCGTCACCAGAATGCATAAGCCCCATATCTTTAAAAGAACAACTTAACACCACATTTTTGCTTGGGCATGCACCTTCATAGATTAAAAGAATACACCCAAACTTAAACTCTTTAAAAAGTACCAACAAACCATTCTGAATCTGTGCGACTCATCCTGCCTGTTATTAGGATGGTCACTTTAAATGTTACAGTTAAATGAATGATTACGGTTTAGTGCAACATTTTCCAGTCAGTGTATGAGAATTACGTGTTTGTGCTTTTCGTATATTGAAATAAAAACAGACAGATTTTTACCTTCGTGTTGTTTGTCTGCCATGGGCCTTCAACTGCATAGCCACATGAGAAGTAATATTTGGAGTCTTTGGTCAGAATTCTTCTATCAATCATACAAATTACCCCTCACCTTGCAATATTTATGATAGTGCAGCCAATGACACAGCGTTAATTGCATCCATTCCTCACCTCTTCTGATGGTGTGACACACAGATCAGGAAGAAGCCAGTTTCCTCTCGCTGCTGCTACTCAATCTATCATCATCTATCCTTTGTGTGTGATGAATGCTACATTTATGGGGCATTATTTCAGTTGTTTGTTCTCCTCTGCCTTTCCATTTCAGCTGTTCATGTGAAATTGGAATTCTGTATGGTAAACAGACATAAACAGCAACAGCTGCCTTCAAATGCAACTATTTTTCATCAGCCAAATCTATTTTAATGCCACCTTGATTATGTTATTCCTTAGAATCTTCATTTTGCAGCAGGCGCAACCGGGTATTTTAAAATTGTCCTATTCTGAATTCTACATAATGCTTCACGTAACATTTTTTAAATTATGACCATGGATCATGTAGAACTCAGATCTCCTGGTTTAATTTATATTTTTTAAACTTAAAGCAAATGTGATAAAAGCCTTTTCCTTTAGTTTCTGAGTAGGAGTAAAAATGAAGCACTTTTACTTTTAAGTCCAATATTTCAATATTTCTTTGTTTAATTTGCAGTTTGCCCAAAACTTGCCCTTGGACACCGGCATTGAAATCAAACACTTGACACCCTGACTTTGCACATCTCACCTTTGCACCGCACTGCAGTAGTATATAAACAGGATGCTACTTCCTTCATTGGCATTGAGTGTTTCCTCTGAGAAGAGCTTGTCACTGCAATGTTGTTCATGAAAAATCAAAGTTCATGCAAGAGGGTTGAGAAACAAATGACAGACATCATAGACCATTTTATATCAAGGTGACTAAAACAACTTTAGTCTTTTTCAACTTGTAAAAGCAAATGTTTTGACATTTTCACAGGCATCAGGCATCTGAAAGAACATTTCGACACAGATGTCTGTGCACATTTTGTGAGAGATAGCAGGTGGGGAAAAAAACTAACTGGAGAGAAAGTTGCTGGACGACAGCCACTAATACAGTTATTCCATGCTTTGAAATCACTCCACATGAATTTTCCAAGTATAAAACTGAAATAAATGATTGCCTGTCTTGCAGTAATGTTGACTGACTCTTTATTGGTATAGGACAGAAGAGAGCAAAACCTCTGCTTCTCGAGTCAACTCACTAAACATCAGCGGAGCAGCACTTTAATCTGGAGGCAATCATTTTATCATGCATTTAGTTGACCTTTCCCATAAATCTCAGCTGAGCGATCTGATCGAACTCTGCGGGATGTGGAAAAGTTTGCTGTATAATGCCGAGCATCCTTTATGCGTTGGAAAGCATCTATGCGCTGGCTGCTGCGTGTTTTTTTTCTCTCCCATATATCCAATTTCCCTGCAGATGTGCACTGCAGCTGGCAGCTGTGTCAGTGGCTCAAACAGAACATGCAATTGCAGGCAAACATTTCTTGTTAACAATTACAGTTGGGTAGTGATCTGAAGGTTAATTTGGTAATCAGTGCATCTGCAGTAATGATAGCTACAATAAATTATGACAACAGGAGACATTTATCATTGAATCAAAGAGAGGGATGTTTCCCAGCTGTAGGTTGACAGGATATAAAAGTAAATTCATTGGAACTGAGTGTGAAACATGGAAAAGGATTGTGATAAAATACTATATAAAATATTATTTATGTTTATTACAATGTCATTTATTACTGCCATATTATGTGTCTATTTCATGTCTTTCATTCATTGGTCGTTTATTGTGAAGCACAGTTAACATTCTTAAGGTCACAAAGAACATCCCTGTCTGACACAACCCTGACACTGTGATTCCACCTGGGACGGCTCTGTGGCGGCGCGCATACACCGTAGTTTTATTCCATCCTCAATGCGGCTTCACACTGTTTCAGAGGCAGAGCCTGTTGACTTTCTCAGATTTTGTTGATTTGGTCATTTTTCCTTGGTTTCTTCTACCATGGGTAAGTAGATAACGTAGTTAAATGGTTCCTCGGACAAGATAACTTATTCAAAGAACAGAAAGGAGTACACATTATGGAACATTGAAAGAAAGCCTGAACTTAAGTTTGACCGTCAGTTTCCATTTTTGGTGTTGCAGTTATCGGTGCACCACTGAGGAGAGAGGAAGTCAAATCAAATGAAAAGCAGGCTCGTTAAAATTGCATGGACACTCAGGGAAAGACGGACGCCGAGAAAAAGGAGTGCCTTTGTTGTCTGTTGTATGTGATACTATCAGGAGTCTGCACAGGATCTTTTATTTTGAAATTTGTCTGGACGCTCTATGCTGTTTTTACGTCAAACATCTTCGATCTGCTCTGCGTAGCTTCTGTCAAAAATAGACCATCTGCATATTCTTCTGAAACATGCTGTGGCCAGCCTGATAGAATCATGCTCTGTGACTCCGTACCTTGTTTCTCATTCTAGGAACATAACCCAGGACACAAAGAAACCTACTGGATCCATTAGTCATTAAACACTATATTTCTAGCTATTCTCACAGTCTGTCAGCAGGTACACATTTAGTGGATCAAACTCTGAGTTGCATTGTATAGTGGACAAGAAGCAAACTTCCAAGGACCATATTTCAGTAATTTATTTCAAGGCACCAGTCCAGCTTCCCTGCAGTTGCAGAGAAAGAAAACTTTCAAAGGGTCTCTCTTGCATAACTAATGTTCCACTGCAGCCTTGAATGTCACTGGAGTGGAGTCTTGTATTGTAGTTCACAATCACCTCTCATGGTTCTACAATATCTCTCACTGACCCAACACATATCTGTCTGGTGTTCTATTGCAGCTCTCAAAGATATGAAATCCCAGTTATTTTATTTCACATCAGTGGTAGTTAACAGTGATATCACAAGAGCTCCACTGCAGCTCATCACCACAGTTATGACAGTATTCTATTTACTGTAGCTTACTATGGTGTTGTATGTTTCCAATGTCAAAAGCCAACATTTTTAAAATCATTTCTGACTCTAATATCAGTGCGTGACGGAAAGGCAGGTTAGGGGCCATTTATGATTCTGGCAACTAAACAGTGGGTAAGGTATGGAAAATACTGGGCTAATGAAAAACAAGGGTTTATTAGCCTAAATGATTGTGGTTATTGTTTTTGTAAAAAGAAAACATTAACTTGAATTGTAACTAGATGCAAACTGTGATTTGCAACATGAGAAATCGATTCTACCCATCCACCACCCCGGCCTCCACACCCGTATGTTCTGCTTTGCTACATAAAGGCTGCAGTCATGCCTGCATTGATACTGGGTGTTGACACTGGATGTAAATTGTACTGAATTGTCCAATTTGAACATAATTCCATGTAAAAGTGAGCTGAAAAGCATCACACACCAGCAGAAATGCCTTTATTTAAGCTGCATCTCTGGCCCCCGAGCTTGACCCAAATCAAAGCAGGCTGCATGTTTATCTGGCCTTAAGACTGATGATGAGGCTTTCGCACCATGTACCACACTTTATGCACAAACATACTCTGAAAGCTAGTTTACATTCAATATACCACATCAAGGTCATTAGGGGACATGTAGGCTATATATCATAGGTGCTGGCTGTGAGTACTTATTCAAACACTCAAGGGCAGCCTGGTTTTCCAGTATAAGCCTCCTCAGCTGCTCTTTCACTACACAGGTTCACCTCTGAGCAACAACTCTGCTCTCGTCTTCTCAAATAAACATGTTCCACAACACTTTTGTCTATCTGAAGGACATGACAAAGTGAACACTTCTGCCCCAATGTGTGATCTAAATTTGAAGAGTGGAGAGCACTTTTTCTTTTTTCTTTTTTTTTGCAGCCTTTCCATTAGACCCATGGGGCGAACACCATGCTAGGATCAATACATGCCCCATTAGGGACCCCTATTGGGACCGGCTTCTGAGCATCGACCCGCCCACCCCAGCCAGTGAAGAGACCCTACAGGCCTCACCAGCTGCTGCGGCACTCGTCCATCCCTCTCCATCAAGCTGCAGCTCCTAAAGGTGCATCATGTGCATTACTAACCTTTCATGCATTCTGGCTGAGCGCTATTATTACTACAGTGATTACTGGATACTGTGCAAGGCACGTTTATCAGCTGTGTTTATCGAAATCAAGCTTCCTCTGAGAGGACGGCCAAGCAGCTGTTTGCCAGTAGGACCGGACTATTATACATTCAGCGTAAGAGTTGCGATGAATTGTGGCTGATTTCAGAGGCGTTTGAATGTTATCTGCAAATGTGTTTGTGCAAAATAAAGCAGGGAAGGGACAGATGTTAACAATTGCTGTTCGTTTTATGAAAATCTGCAAATGTGCACAGTCTAATCATTCCTAAAGGGATGGCATATCATGCACGTTATATATTAGTTTGTAAGTAATCTCCAGGCAGTGCTTCCACTACAGCGACTGCATAAATACTCATCTATTGTTTCGCTTGCCCGTCTCCTCTCACCCAAGCCTTTGGGATCCTCCGTCTATTCATTCGCCATGAATAATGTGGCACATCTCATGTCAGATGGAAAGATAATAGTGTCACAATGCTGGCCCCACATCTCCTGCTCAGCACAATTTACAATAGGCCATTCTGTGATTTCCCAGCCACTTCATGGCTCACGTCGCTGCCCAGTGAGAGGGAGATTTGCAGAGGAGCATGTCCTGACCTTACACAGGCATACACCCACACAAATCACTCTTGTTGACCTCTTGGCTGCTGAGATGCTGCTGATCAGTCTTGATTAGACTGGTTTGTTCACTTCCTGCAGATCTGCTGACAAGATGCTGGATACAGTGTTGCCTTAAGGGAGAATCACTGGCTCTTTAGTACATACAGTGTCAATGAAATGCTCTTGCTGAACCAGTTGTTATGCAATGAAAACCATGCTGCAGGAATCATCCTGGACTTGACAACTGGCTCTCATTGTCCTTTTGAGTCTTTCATACACAAAGTTGGAACGACCTTACGTTCAGGTGAAAGAGCAAAGGTGATCAGACCTTTCAAGTGCCTGGAGTCTTGAGCATCGAAAGGTCACCTGAAGGTCATGCCTGACACTTGTCAATCCCTGCACCCTAATTCACAAAAATGTGAAAATAAATGAAGTAATTAATGAATTAAATAAAGATTTATTTATTGGGGAATTTAATGTATTTTTTTGCCACATCAGTTGTATCACTTTATAGGTTTCAAAACACGGTGCCAAAGAACTGCAGTTGAAAATTAGCCAGCTGGCTAACGTCGCCATACTTACAGAAATGCTGATTAATGTGTGCAAATAAATAAATCTGAATAGAATTCAACATGAATTTCTACTATTATGGTAATAATTTAGCACACTGACATACAGAATGTGGAAATGGAGCATCACACACATACAGCTATCACCAGATACAACGTTAACATTGGATGCTCCTTCAAGACTCCAGGTAGTGTTCAATGTTACTACAATGTCTGTACATGGCAGAAAGGCAAGTTAGGGGCAGTTTATGGTTATGGCAAATAAACAGTGTGTAAAGGATGGGAAAGACTGGGCTAATAAAATATGGTTTATGAATCTAAAAATGATGGCTATGGCTATAAAAAGAAAAAAGAAAAGTAAAGAAAACATTAACTTGAATTGTAACTGGATGCAAAATGTGGTTTTCCACACGAAAATCGATTGCTCTACCTACCCATCCACCACCCCGGCCTCCACACCCGTATGTTCTGCTTTGCTACATAAAGGCTGCAGTGATGCCTGCATTGATACTGGGTGTTGACACTGGATGTAAATTGTGCTGAATTGTCCAATTTGAACATAATTCCATGTGAAAGTGAGCTGAAAAGCATCACACACCAGCAGAAATGCCTTTATTTAAGCTGCATCTCTGGCCCCCGAGCTTGACCCAAATCAAAGCAGGCTGCATGTTTATCTGGCCTTAAGACTGATGATGAGGCTTTCGCACCATGTACCACACTTTATGCACAAACATACTCTGAAAGCTGGTTTACATTCAATATACCACATCAAGGTCATTAGGGGACATGTAGGCTATATATCATAGGTGCTGGCTGTGAGTACTTATTCAGTCTGAGCACCTGACTACTTCCTGTCTGTTCCAGGCGGTCTATCCTGTACCAGAGACCTGACAGTGCTTTAGCAGAGGGAGAAGGTTTTTACACTTTAACTTTGATTCAAACCATAAACACAGGACTTGTAATTAGATTGAATATCAACACGTAAACTATTTGGTTCTTCAAAATGTCACTGCATTATTGCCACCCAAGTGAGTCTGTTGAACTTTTCCAAAAATCACTCTGTGGTACTACAAAATTCATTCAGTCTGATCACCTTCAGAGGCTGCTGTGCAAGCTGTTGAAGGTAATACACACGGCAGCAGTTGCTGAAGACTGCTCTAATGTATATTGTACCTACTGATATTATAGCAAGACCATCACCATTTAAATAAAGCATCACTCAAACATGTGTGAAATGCTGCTGACAATCTTTCATACATTTTTGTTTTTGCTGTAATTTTTCATGCAGCTTACACTGCTACCTGCATAGGTGTTATGGGTGGGGGGGAGCAAAATGAACAGTCAGGCTCATATGAATCCCCACTCCCCATTTCTCCCAACCTGTGTACATTGTACACAGTTTTTTTCTGATGGGATATTGCTGTGTGGTAAAACTGAGTTTGTAACATATGCGTAATCATAAAACTGAACTAATGACAGCCTAGAACTAGATTTTGAAATGAGAGCCTCTTGAGGTCACAGCACCACGATTAGGTAATAAAATAAAACCCATCTCAATGCCCTCGTCGTGCTTGTTGATACTGTGCTTTAGTGCTGCATATTCCAAAACAAATTTTCAGTAAAATTAGCACAAACCAGTCGACACAAAATAGAACGGGAGCTCGTGCAGCCCCTGGGGTTCTAACACATTATTCACCACCCAATTCTATTTCTTTAAGATAAACTTTTGTAACTTTTCTAGGTTACTGACTGGCACTATAGGAAGCACAACACAGCATCTACTCTTGTACTTCCTTGTGCTGCTGTGACATTTCATTTACCCTGAGTTGAATAATAATAGAGTTCAATAAAGTTCTTTTTATCTTATCTCATTTTATCTAATCTTATGTTAAATCATCCATTTTACTTGTTATATATAAATAAATATAAAATGAAATAACAAAAAACTAAAAAAAAGTAATTCTTGTGATTCATGTAATTAAAATATGACATATTACTTATTTTCATTATGGTTCTGGTTATAATTATTGTTGAATCTAAATTCTGTGAAGATTTCCACTTAGTGTTTCAGCTTGTGTGGTCGATTTTCTGATGTGTCTCCCCGGAGCTGGAAACAGAGCTGAACTACTCTAAGCAAGCAGCAAAGCTAATGGCATCACTCATCCTGTTCCACTGTGTCTTTGAAGAAACCGTTGTATCTGCCAAATCCATCAG
This sequence comes from Holacanthus passer, assembly GCA_025331565.1. Taxonomy (NCBI): domain Eukaryota; kingdom Metazoa; phylum Chordata; class Actinopteri; family Pomacanthidae; genus Holacanthus; species Holacanthus passer. The sequence goes on along the minus strand of JAFREQ010000041.1, from coordinate 1,438,797 downwards.
CCTTTCCTACTGAGGCATTTGCCATCCTGTGAAACTGATCATCTACCTTGGGGATTGCAGGCCATACCGCCAGGGGGCATATCTAACTGCCTCCTTAAATACTTAAAGCAGGAAGGTGCCACGGGGCAGGACATAAAAAGGACCCCATGAATCCAGGGCAGCCGGGCCACTCTCAATCAGCCCAAAGCATCCTGAGACACACATACAAACGTTTGATGAATCTGACTGTAGCTGCAACATGATGAAATGTAGTCAAAATGGCATTGAACCAAAGCCATTGCCAAAAATTTCAGCTCAGTATCCCTGTGAGTTATGAGCATAATGGAAGATTCTGAACTGCATGATTTATATCCAGAGACAGAGTTTGGTGTTAATAGTGAGTAAGGGTGTGCGTCATGCATGAGACAGGACTTTGTGTCCCTTTAAAGTCCTGATATCACCCAGTGTGGACAATGCACTCTAATTTTATCCATTCACCTCCATTACATAGAGACTGAAATGGAAAGAGATGCTGCAGTTCAGTTATTATAGAGTGAAAGTTTGCTGCATTTTATGTCGATGTCCAATCAGTGTTGATGGTAGAATCGAAGCAATAACTTCCTCAGTGAATGCTGTGTTGACTGAGAAAGCAGAGCTCTTCTCCTGCAAAATCTGTTGTTCTTCTGACACCAGCACCGTCATTTGATGTAGTTTGTGTTAGGAAAAAACTACAAGCTATTCCAGCTGTAGTGTGTGAGTGTATTTTAATGCAAACTGCATTCTCAACCAGGGCCAGTAATGGTAGAAGCTCAAGGATGGATTGATATCAGCTGTCCTGTCCCAACTTCTTCTGTTAACAGAGAGAGTGGTGCGTGGATTCAGGTGGCAGCAGTTTGAAATGGAATGCAGCCCATTCGTGGCAAACAGTTCAAAACACCAAATCTTTGACCATCTTGTACTGTCGGAGTGTGAGGCAGTGATATTAGGACAATAAAACACAATGAAACAGAAAAGTGTTATAGTGTAATGATGCATTTGTTGCTCTTTTATAGCTTACAGTGTGTGCATTCACTTTATGTTTTATTATAGTGTACAAAGTGGCTCAAACTGCATTGATATGAAATGCTGCCATGCTGCTTGGACTTGAACGACCTCTGTGTCGCAATGTATGCATGCGCATCCATGTCAGTGATCAGGGCCTCTGCTATGTGAAGGATCAATGTCCTGCAGGCTTCACTGTCCAGAAACTAGGGGGATTATGTTCTTAAAATTTGAAACATGCAAAAAAAAAAACCAAACGAGAACATAAAGCACTGCATTTGCAACTTGGTGTGATTAGCGACAACACCATGAAATGAGAAACTTTCAACAAAATCCACAGCATAATTAGAATGGATTGATGATTGATGCTCTCTTCCTTCAGGCAAGTCGATGGCTAAACTTTTGATGAAGCACCAACTCTTTTCTTTGGATACAGGGCCCCTTTCCCTGGAAATGACCTCTATTTTTCATCAGGACAAGAGAAGCAGATTAGGCATGAAACGTCTACTTTGTTGCATCTGTAAATACCACATTATATTTCCCCAAAGGATACACCTGAACTGTGAAAAACAAAGCCTTTGTTTTCTAAATGGGTCATGATCTGTTTTTCCCTGTGGAGTCCAACAGGTAAACCATTAGTCAGGGCTGCACGTTCCTCCTAATCAATTTACACAGTTTAAAACCATTCATCTCCATATCCCCATTTGACTTCTATATTAGATGCAAAATGTCAGATACTGTAATAATGGTGAAGCAGGGCTCAGGATTATTGCAGAATCGCCAAATAGAAATGATTTCTTCCTCAGTTATCTTCCTCTGGCAGTCTGCCAGGTTCCTCTGTTTTTCTGTGGCACTACATCAGCGTGTTGGAGAGATGCAGATGGAGACATTTTGGACTCATACATAAACATCCAATTATTAATTAACAACTGTAATATGACTGACTGGAATCAAACTGGTTGCTTTTACGTACTGTACAGGAGGGTTAATTTGCCATCTAAATCTAAAGAATAGCATGACTTTTAAAAGATAACATATTTTGGAAAAACAAGCTGTTTGCTGTTTCATTGAAAGTCAGAGAAGATTTGTATAGATTTCTTATCTGTCTAAAAAAAATGCCTAAAATGTCTTCAGACAACTCCAAATCTGTCTCACACGTTCTACCTATTTAAAATGTGTAGATAAAGTAAAAAGACACAGTCCTAACTTTACCTTGTGAATTGTCTTTTGGGTGTATCAGCGACCTGCTTGGTAGCTAACACAAATACAGTCTGATAATAACTGGGTGTTTTTGGGCCGTTGCTGATATTTGAGATTTTAAAAAAATAATAATGCTATGTTGGCAACACGCTTCTCTGTTTGATGGAGACACTGTTTCTAAATGCCCTCACACATATCTTAGATATCACACCTCGGTATGATGCAGTCTGGTACAACTGCAACACCAACTATGATTTATATAATTGAATTAACACATCTCAGACTACATATACGAGTAGATTTTATGGCTGTTTCATTTAGGTTGGCTGTTGTCATAATTACATTTTCCTTTTTGAACATGTTGTTTCTGTTCTGAAACATTTCTCGGGAAAAGGAGAGGGAGTGTGTGGAACACCTCGACTGAACTGCACTGTGATGGAAATCATGTTAAATTCTCCAGCTCCATCATACATGAATCCTGTGTTATATACATGCTGTTTTGCTGTTAAAATAAAGAGTGAAATCACATGAATAAAGCGCGACACAAATCACCTTTACAGATTATTAAATACATATATAGACTGTTCAAGTAACGTCAGAACAAAATGTGTGTTTATGCAGAATGAATGTTAGCCATTAAACTGGAGAGTGTGGGTCTGAGAACGCTGGTGAAGGACAGTGGGCAGTCGACTCCTTGGAAAGCACCATGATGTTCAATCACCTCTCTCAACCAGTTTGAACAAAAACATTATAACCTCCATGAAGGTTATTTGAATTCAGTTCTTGAAATGAGCAGATTAAGAATTATTTTAAATCTTTAAATCAGAGCATGTTCACTCTTACTGCATCACAGTCTGATCCAAGCCATCTAACCAGGATGAGCAGCTGAAGTTACTGGGAAGTGAAGAGTCACCACAGAAAACACACATAAAAGGAAACCAAATTCATGTGAAAACCAAACTGGTGTTTCACAGAGACAGTCTTGCAGCAGGCTTGGAGACAGCATGTTGAGCCACTGCTGGACTTACCAAAATAAATACCAAAACTGCTGAAAGATGCCATCAGGAGAAATCCATTCAAGCTCCTTCAAAGAATTGGAATTTCTGGTAGATTAAAGTACAAAACTGGAAAGTTTGGAGGGACTGTTTGGACAGTTCTGGCTGTCTTATCATGTGTGCATGTACAAACAAGCATGTCCACATGGTCTCACCACCACACACACACACACAAACCTCAACGGTGGCTGTAAGTGTAATCCAGGAGAAGATGAATAATACAAAATAAACTGTGTCAGGATTAGGACATATCTGTGAACAACATTTTCTTCTGTGTCATAGACAAGACGTTGACTAAATGAAATAAACATCATGAAACAAAAACAGTGACTAAGTGTTTGTATTTTTTGGTGACTCAGAAAATTCGTGTTGATCCATGACTGCTCCTCCTGCATGCCTGGTTCCCCACTGTCCCCAGTAATTATGGACACACTGGATGATTGTGCACCTTGTGATTTATGTCCAGTGCCGATGTAGGAGGTAGTGTGGCCTTGATGCAGTAAGGCAGAAAGTATGGTGTGGAGGTCGGTGTGGTGCGAGTGGGTGTGTAGTGTGTCAGACTTTCAGGGAGAACTCATGTCCCGTCACAGACTTGCATAACTTTTCATTATCTGTAACTACTGTCTTCTAACATTAACCAAGCGTTGCATTGCGTGTAGGTCTAACGAATGCATGTCCTGCCTTAAAAAAAAAGCAAGTATTAAAAATTAGGCTTTGTTGCAGGTTACTGCTGCCAACTGTCAGTCAGTAGAATAACATGAAACTGGTGGAAGGAACGGTCATTGCTTTGCCGAAAGGGGATCCACTTGTAAAAACTTTGCTCCATAGCACTGATAGTAGTTAAAAACTACACCAGGTACCTTTAATTATAGTCTCTTTGCCATAACCATGATCATTTCCTTACCTTAACCTAACACTGTAGCTGCCATGAGCAGGTGTCAGTTTTTTTAAATGTTTTCAAAAAATCTCCTTCACTGTGGATTTCGCTGTCTTTAGATCGTGTTGCCCATCTGAAGGCTACATTGGTTAAATGGTGTCAGTTCAGGTGTTTTTATATTTCAGAATATTTTCTTTTTTTTCTTGAGAGAAATCCGTATGTTGGTTTTGTTTTAAAAGAACAATTATATGAGAGCAAGTTTAATGTCTGGATGTATTCCTTGAATTGGTCCACGTTCTAAAAAGACACATATGATATAGCTCCTGACTACTAAAACCTTGTAGATAAGATCTTTATTATATTATAAACCATTACTACAGAGCTACATAGAATCAGTACCACAATCTGGTTATGAACAACTTATTAAGCATTTCTTAATTGATGATGAACATAATACTGATACACAGGAAGGATATTGGCCCTGTGGTCCAAATGTGGCTTAACTAATCCCGGCTAACATGTTGTTATCGGGATAACGTGCTTGTTATTTCTCATTCAGATAATTTGGTTTTGCCTGTAAGGTTGATTTGCTTGTGCTGGATGAAGTTATCTTGAATAACAATGCACTCTTATTTTGAAATAAAATGATTAGAGAGTCCCATTTTATGTTTTCCTGCATTATCACTGCTGTTATTGTGCTTCACATTTGCTCCACAATGTTTCCAATGACGTGTGCGATTTGTAAGGTTTTCCCAATATGAGTTGAGGTTGATTAAAATGAGTTTTGCATGTTCAGGGACTCGTTGCTCTTCTGAAAAAAGTTCTGAATCAAATTTGCACTTGTTGTTAAATGCTTCAAACAGATGGATAAAGTCATGGGTTATGTCTTATAAACCCTTTACAAAGGCTGCCTAAATTAGAAAGTGGTACCCGTACATTCATCAGATCAGAGATCAGACTCAGATCCTTTCAGCATTTTCCAAAAAGAAGCATTCTTTGATGACACAACCTGTAATCTTTTTTAGAATAAAATTAGTCTTGTGGATTTTAACCTGGAATTCTGGCAAAAATGCTCATATATGTCTCATACTAGACTAAAATAGCCACAGGGTTTTGTCAACATTTATTAAAGATGTAGTTGACTAAATATTACCAAATCTCACCTGGATGTCAATATTATAAATCGAAAGAATAACTGAAAAGCATAACACCTCAAGAATATGAAAAATAATAAAAAGGACGCCCAAAACTTCTATAGAGATTGTATTATATTTCCAAAAATATATGTACAGTCTATTACAAAGGTTACAAAGCAAAAAGAATTGTCTATGTAACAAGAAATTGTCTAATTAAATGATCTTACAGTTCTGCTGTTGGGGAAAATACTTTTAACCAGTGAATATTCTCAATACTTTCATCACAGAAAAATAAATAATAAATTGACAATTTCTATTACTGTACAGTAACTAAAAGGCAAATCAAAACAACGTGAAAGTAAAGATGAAAATCCTATCAGCTGTCTTTGGTCCTAAATGAAAAATTATGTACAACTGAAATCTTGTGGGTGACAATAATTCCTCTGCGAGATAGAAAAATATAGTGCATTTTCAATGTATTCAGAGCTCTCTACTGAGTAATATGTGTAAAAAAACAATATAAATAAAATGTACAAGTTTTACAATTAGAACATATACAAAGATTCCCTCAAATCTCGGCTCTTTCTGACACAATCAACAGTGCTGCACTCTTTGGAATTATCCACCACGTCGCCAAAGTGGTGAAACTAATTTCCAACTGCTGAACCACAAGATTTGAAAAATAACTTCATACTCTATCTTCTATTCCTGATTACAACTAATCCTCTGCACCCAGCAGGTTTCTGTTTTTTGTCTTTCTTTTTTTAAATTCTTTTTGTGTTTTTGCTGAAATAGTCACAACAAAACTTTTTTTTTTTTGTCCAGAGTTTAGCAACCTGAAGTTTAAAATGTGGATGAAACAAGCTGAAACAGACAATAAAGTGACTTTTGTTGGTGAAGGTTACAGGTGATTTGGACATTGAATCGATTGTATCCTGGCCTTAATCTCAATTTGGCTCAAACTGCTGTTTCCCCAGCACAGGAAAAGGGGGACAGAGGCATTCTACCCTGGGGTGTGAGAGGCCTCCAGGGGCCCGGTTTTAAAATCGGAGCAGGGAGTGGGGGTGAGAGAGAGTGCTGCCTGTGAACTGGGGAGTTTTGTGCTGACTGAAGGACTTTATGCCGGTATTCAATTCAAAGGTCTGGCCAAGGCCCAATTGCTGAGCTCTGCTGTATGGATAAAGGGAGGGTGTGTGTGACATGGGTTCGGAGCTGGTCATGGCTAATTCCTGGTGTCTCCTCACAAAGTTGAGTCCCACAGGGAGAATGGATCTCAGCATACATCCTGACTGAGCTGGATAATCCTGAAAACACAGTTTATGTTTAAAAATGCATCCACATTAGCTTTTTCCAGGTGATTTTTGTCGAGACCTCTGTCCTCACTAAGCAGCTGGACAACAGCTCAATTTCATCTTCAACAAACATCTGGTTAAACCATGACACAGTCAGAACCTGCTTAGTGTGCTGAGCCTCAACTAGTTAAACCTCCTGCTTTCTGTGATCACTCAGTGTTTTAATGCAGACAAGGTCAAGTCATACAGTCAGACAGTCAATCCTGCACAATTGCCAATGAAATCTGGAACAATCAATTGATGAATAAATTAACAAAAAATGTATAATTGACTAACTGTTTAAGTCATATCAGAGCTGCACGCGGCCTGAAACAAGCGTATGTGAACACATTTGTCTTTGCAGCCATGCACATCTGCTGTCCACATCCATTCTAGGACTTCACATACCTCTTTAGAGGTGACGGACTTGACTCAGTACTGTCTAGGCAGGCTTATGACCTTGTTTCCCTTGCCTTTCAGATTAATCCGCCATTTTCAAAAAGCTCCAAACCAGCTTAGCCTGGACAGAGGTCCGAAACAGAGAGAATAAGATGTTGTCTCGGATGTAGCTGGCTTAATGTGGATGCTGGGACAATAGAGAGAATGAAGAAAGCTACTAATGGCTTGTCAGTGAGCTCAAGGTTGATTCCTGACATGATTATGCTTTTTGTATGTATTTGAGATGGAAAAAAAAAAAGTTGAAAGAGATGACTGTAGCTGTAGCTGTAGACTGTAAATATAGATTTATCTCTCAGGTTGAACGAAGTTATAATGGTTTTCTTCTGTGAACACCACTCCTCTTTACATGACAGCTGAATAGCCGCGTTCTCTTATCAAAGAATGCTGCACGAAAACATACTCAACACGGAAACTTTCTCTCTTTTTCAGTTCTTGCGTTTGAGGTGGAGGCAGATGGCACCGAATAGGTTGATTGGCTTTTAGCACATCTTCTGCAAAGCCCCCCCCGTCTTTGTTCTCCGCACAAAGCCGTATGGAAGAAAAGAAGAGCAATCTTAAGAGACACTTTAATGCATGTTCCGTCACATCTACGCCTGTGAGGGATGAGCAGCGGAGACGCATGAATAAACAAGGGAGCTGCATGGCTGCCTACAGAGCCGGGATGGTTGGATTTAACGGCACAATCTGCATCTGACTTGGGCTCCGCGGTTTGGTCCTGCTTTTTCAGACACAAACCCTTGCAGAGGCTTTTTGATTTCTGGGCGGCGCGTTGGTGTCAGAAGATGATGTCAGCATGACTAATTGGCACCTTTGTAGTGTTTCAAATGGTGCCTCTTTTATCTCTGCAGTCACTCAATTGAACATCTCCATGCCATGTTAGATTTCCATCAAACGTTTAGCATATTATAGCGGCAAAATGCGACATGATTATTTCATTTGATGACATGGCACGGCAGTTTCCGAGCACTTTCCAAACCTTTTTTTAGGTCAAAGAGGTACATTCCTTTCCTTTCCGGCGGTGACTGAATCTTTCCAAAGGGTTTGTCTCAGCACAGCGCACACATGCGATAAAACCTAGCACCTTAAAAATCTCAGGTGAGGACCATTTTACCTGGTTATTATTGCTCTGTTTAGTCCATCTGTTCTTCGCTGACTGTGTCACTCGTGGCATTAAACTGTGTCCGTGCATTTGATTTTACCAGTTCAAGTTCCATATAAAGAGACATCACACTACAAGGAAAACAAAAAAATAGGAAGCTTGTTCACACATTAAATGAACCACATAAAGCATTGCCATTGAAGTGCCTAAAATAGTGGCAATACTTAATCTAACACATTTTAAGGCAGTATTACATCTACACCTTTCTTGGCTCTCCCCTTAAAAATTGTAATTGCAGCTGAACAATGCACCAAAACAGACACTGTGTGCAACATTTTAGGCAAAATGATGGCAAAACAATTTGTGGTGGCTTCAATCTCAGTACAGTCTTTCAACAGTGCGCAAACATTCTACTCAATAACCAAGTAACTGTTCTGCGTTTCCTGTAGTGAACACAAGACAAAGGATATTGCTACTCTGATATAAAAGTCTGGTAATTCAAGAACAATTCACCTCCTGCATCTCCTCAGTGTTGCACTCTTCAGAAAAATTCTTAATAAAAAATTTTTGAAACCACGTCAAATACCCACTCCTGTAGGCTGCAAACAAGCGTGTGAGGATACTATTTTCACTTCAACAGCACATGAAGGAAAACATGAGTCACTGCAAACGGTTCAAACAGTCCAGCATGTGTCAGCACAAAAAGTACCTCTGAATCTGCACCTAAAAAGTTCCCTTTGCATTTGGATAAAAGAGTTTACCCTGTTGTCAAGTCCAAATAGAAGAGAAAAAAAACTGCTGTTTGGGCCACAATCTGTCACTGCGGCAGACGGAAAGAAAATTAACAAGTGAAACCACAGCAAGTAGACAAGTTGTTTTTTTCTTCTTTTTAAAGGAAATCATAGCCATGGTGTGCACTTAAATCATTCATCAAGTCAAAGAAACGTAAGCGTCAAACTCCTTTCCTATGCGCCCTTTGATATGTTGTTGAGTTCGTAAGCGCTTCTAAGAAAATGAACCAAAAAAAAAAAAAAAAAGGAGGTCGTCTCATCCAGGTAGTTTCTTTTTTTTGTTGCTGTTTTTTTTGCCCCTTTCCTCTTTTTAGTGCCCTTTGAAGAGGCAGACCACAATCCTTCACTGAGGAACAAAGGAATGATTTCGCTCCAGACACGGCCGGAAGAGTCAGACATAACAGATGTCCGTTTACTTTGACGATTATCCCGGTTACGTCCCAGGCACTGCTCCAGATAAGTTCTGTTCGCCCTGTCCGATGCGAGCTGTCGCAGTCTGTCACACCTGGACACCCGTACCGTGGAGATGCAGCATCTGGGCTCTCATAGTCTGTATGCTGCTCATGATCTTTTTCTGATGGCCCACCAGCGTGATCCCCAAGCTCATCACGTCCCTGGAAGACAGGACAACACATCCATCAATGCACTGGACCACAGTAAGGGGCCAAACAAGTGAGATTTACAGCCTCAGCTTTTTCATTATTGTGAGTAAGGGGTACAAAAAAGGCAACACAGCAGACTTGTTTATGAATCGCAATAATAAATTTTAACATCAATTTCAAGGATGATGTAGCAAAAAAGTATGATGTGAAGATTCATTTTTTTCCCCTGGCAGGCAGGTTTGGAAAGTTTATTTGAACCCTTGAGCGTTTTATGGAGATGTGGAGAAAGATGTTGACGTCTGACGGTCATTGGAGGGTCTGAGTAACAACTCAAGGGCAAGCCACGGTCTGCATTGATGCTCATATTCAGCTACTTTCAACTAGTAAGAATGCAATAAACAGCAAAGAGTTCACACAAGCTCAATGACGCTTAAGATGGGGACACTTCATGACAATGTTTGATATGATATCCTTACATCAGTTATAAAGCTAAACTAGCATAGTTCAAACAGTAGCTGTCAACCAACTGTACTTGTGGGTGTTTAGTGTTCAGTTACAGTATATTATGATCTTAAAGAAGGAAATGACAAATATATATTGTTTGTCCAAATCTACCTGGTCTACCTGAATCACTGACCAGGTCAGAAAGCTCAAACTAAAAGCCAGTCTCTAAAGACTTCTGGTCTTTTGTCTGAAAAGCCACAGTTATCTTCTAATGTTTGGTCAACTGTAACTTAGTATAAGTAAAAACAGCAAAAGTAAAAAAAAAAAGGTAGGTGGGGTGGGTTGCAGAAGTACTTCACACTAGGTAGTATGGTGCAACAGTCCTGTTCCTATCGATCACTTCCAATAATTTCTACTTAGCCTTTTTGTCATATTGGTGTTAAGCTACAGTCAGCAACACTAATTTTTGTGTAGATGTTTCCATTAAAAGCCAGCCAGGATAGGAAAGAATTATACCATTTGAACCACTGAAAGTCTTTTAATTTGAAACATCTATGTAGAAATTATTGAGTTTCATTGAGAGCAGTTTCAATAAAATGAAAAAGAATCAGGGAAGAAATTAAGGCCTGTCTCTAATATAAACCTGTTTAAAATAAAGTCTCTGCAGTCTAGCTAAGTAAAGGCCCAGGCCACCATCTGAAAATGTATGGTAAGTTACAGACCTCATGAGATGACGATGATTTGTTTACTCAGGTTCAGATAGAAGGAAGTGAAGTGTAAGTGAGATCACAGTCTAAATGTGGCTGGTATTAATGTTCTTTACTGATGCTTAACCACTTGAGGGCTTCATATCTACTTACTCGATTGACATCCTGGCCACAGATTCCAGGGAACTGTAACCAGCTGCTGTGAAGTTATCTCTGTATCGCTCCATCTTGATGGCTTCCAGCCACTCTCCCACTGAGCGGAAAGCGGTGAAGTCTGGTGTGCTCTGATCTAACAGTGGACTAATTGGTCTGTGGGATGAGCACAGAAAGATGTTTTTGTCTTATGTGAAAAGGAAACGTTTAGCTGAAAACACAATCAAGCAGGAGACGAGACAAAGTGGCGACCAAAGGCATCCAGCGGTGCAGCAAATTGCAAGAAGGGGAAGAAACTAGTTGATTGGAGGCTTCAATCAATAAGAAATTCACCAACAGATGCAGCATGTCAGCTTTCTGTTTCTGAAAAATATTTTTGTCAATATCATTTCAATCTGAATACATTCACCCCACACAGTCTACATATAATAAAGTGCTTTTTAACCAGTTGTAACCTCTGAGTCTCAATCTCACCTCTGGAAAGTATGTTCTGACTGCAAATAGAATTCATCTGACAAATGTCAGAGTGAGGTCTGGAGTTCCCACTGCACTTTAAAGTACTAGGAACTCATTATAGAGATTGATTTAAAAGCCCTGCTATTGACCATAAAGCCATGGATGCTGCTTTGGGGTATCGATCCCCCAGGATTTATCTTTCATCTGTGAACTACAGAGGCTAAATCATCCACTGGACACTTTGGATCACCCACTTATGCGCTAAAATAAAAGTTAAAATTCTTTATTGTATGAAGCCATGTTTTCAAATGATTCATTTTGGGGTTTTATTTCCTCACCTTGTACACGTTCCCACTGGTGTTTTCAAGGTGTTCGGGTTACGGATCATCTTATCAAGGATGCCAACTATCTGGTCGAATTTGGGACGTTCAGCTCTGTCTTTCTGCCAGCAGTCCAGCATTAGCTGATGCAGGCCTGGTGGACAGTCCATCGGGGCCGGAAGACGGTAGCCCTCCTCTATCGCCTTTATGACCTGTACAATGCAAAACACATGGAGTCATCAGTGACCCTATTTTGTATAATCAGTCTTGAGCATCAACCCAAAAATAAACCTTTCTGACAAAGTACATATTTTACTACTCTTCATGCATATTTCATCCTTTCATCACCGGGTTTGTAAACAGAATTGGCAGAGTTTAATCATTTGTTAGTTACCTACAGCAGATTGTGTCGAGGAATAAAGGGCCTAACCAGATTTGATGACTGTGTGCCAGTTTTCTCACAGCGAACTGGAACATGAGGAGAACATTTGAACATAGCAGCTACACTGATGAGATTCGAGCAGTAATTGTAGAGTGACAGGTTTCTCATACTCCATTTACTACTGAGCCTGTGAAAACTGTTATGTAACATCCTTTTTGGCTCGAGAGGACCTTTGAAAAGTCGGAAAAAAAAAAACCATTTGCATGATATCAGCCAGGTATTTCAGTTTGTGTTGGAAGCATAAGATCCAGTAATTTTGGAATATGACCCATTCGAAAGACTAGTCAGGATATCTTTATATCTGTCTCTCACAAGTTTCCCCAATACATATATATATACTTTATAGAAGTGTAATACTGAATTGTTGGACAACCTTTTTAATTTATTTATATTATTTAATCAGGTTTTTCATTATGTTATGGCAACATTTAATTCACCAGAGATTTGGGAATGCAACAACACCAGCAGACAGCTTTAGAAGAGTCCAGAAGAAATCCCCAAATCTGAATCCCCAGTTTATCCTAACCATTCAGACCGCTTATTAGGAAGAGAATGTGAATGTAAATGGACAACAGTTCATTGCATAGGATAAATTGCATGCGTTGCTCAGCAAAATCTGATGACAGAGTTTATTGGCAGCTTAACTTTCAAATAAATGCTTTTGGTAATACGGTTGAAATGTGGACTTGGTTTGGCCTGGCCTGGGTTCTTATCCTATGTGCTCTGTTCCATATTTCTAGTCCAAATATTCACCACGTCCCTTCATCTCAGCTGTGAAGTTGGTGAGCAAAAGATTATAATAATTCACAGATAATCACCAAAACAAAGGATGTGATATCCACAATGTTATACTGTAAATAAATTAACTTTCATTTGATGGTCATGATACAAAAGCTGTGTAATTTATTCAGCTCAGGCACATTACCAAAATCAGACCTTCTTTCTTATTTACTGATCCTGAAAAGGTTATGCATGTTTTTATTTTGCCTCAGCTTGATTATTGTAGCTCTCCACTCGCTGGGAAACAATCCTGCCTTCAGTTAAGCTTTTAACAGACTCTTTAGTAAACAGCATGGACTCAAAATACATCAATCCTTGTCTCTTTGTAATGGCTGACTGCAGGTTTCAAAAGTGATTTCAAGATTTTACTGATAACCTGTAATGCACTAAAAGGTTAAGTTTCTGGTTACATTGCAAATATTTGTTTCCTTGAGATTAATTTCCCACATTTGTCTAAACGAAAAGCTACATTTGATTCCGATAAACAAGAAAGGTGTTCCTGCAGAGCCTTTAATCCATTGTCACTCCACATCATGCATGGTGTTTAGCACAAAGTTCATTATAAGTCAATGCTGTGGGAACAGTAGTTGCAGCGTGCACTTTGATTTGAGCCCCTAGCTGCCCTTCTTTTATGGTGCAGATAAGGAGCTGTGTACGTTTCTGCATATGTTCATCAGCTATTCCTGTCAGGACCGCTCAGACAAGAATGAGTCATGGAGGGAAAAGGTGTCAAAACACTGAAACTGTTGGGAAAAATGCAAATAATGTTCTTCCTCCATCCCCGGAGGATATTTGCTGACATCTTGACAAAGCGCAAAAATTTCTGACATTGATGTCTGTCAAGTAGCGGAGCGTCAAAACATCACATACGCCACTTAAATGCCCAGCCATCTTGTTTAGCATTTCTAACATCTGATTGTTCAATCAGCAGGCCTCTGCTCTGGAGCACCGGAGAATCTTAATCATGCTTAGCCCTGATGTGGTGGGTGCTAAACACCGGGCGCCATATAGAAATTGTAAGGCCAGAACTCTCTTGCCTTCTGCCATCAATCAAAATGTGTCAAGTGTCTGGCAATAAGGAACAACTTCAAGTGGTCTGGCGCAGTTGGACTCCCTCAGTGGGAGTTGGCAAAAGCAGGCAACACCACTCAGAGAAATGCAGGTCATTATAGCAATATGTGACATTTGTAGAAAAACAGAAGTGAGGGTAAATGTGTTATTTGAAGAAGAAACTGTGGGCAATGTCAGCAGTCAGCTCTTAAAATCCACTTGATGGTAAGGCAGAATTGGTGTACAAATGCTAATCTTGATTATGAATCATGTTCATCCATCTGAGTTTCTGAAAGAAAATCAGTTTTGTCCTTCAGATACGTTCTCTGATTTAATTACATCACCTCATAGAATTCCCAAATCTTCAAACTTCCCTCCCAGCTCTAGTGCATTGAGTTTCATAACACCAGCAGTCAGATGGGAGAAAACTCTGGGACTGTTCATGGTGTGTGTATTTTGACTTTTTTCAGTTGTTCAGAGCTGCATTGCCACAAGTTGCAGGAGCTTATATATCTTGCTTTGACTTTATCGTGCTTGACTGAGGTTTGACGTTATTTCATTTTTTTCAGACTCTGCACCTCAACCTTATTATGCAGGCTTTCTGTTCAAATGTATAGTCTGTTAGTCCTGGACCTAAAATTGGTGAAGTGCCACTTTAAAATCTTCTCTGTCTAAAACAATACGAGTGGAATGAAAAATATGCACGAGTGGCTTGCTGTGTAATTAGATCATCATTGCCGCTCACAATGGTTCATATTAGCATAAGTCATATTAAATGTTTAAAGACATTTGAATAGTATTCTTCATGACAGGTGTTTTCCACTGCTGTTATTTATCTTAGTAGCAGCATCAAATCCATGTTCTCAGGACTTTATTTTTATGCATGTCCCATTTAAAGACTGTTTCTCCTTCAAACGGAATCAAATGGCATGATTATAGCGAGACTTCTTGAACTAATTAAGCCCAAGGTTACTGTTCTCAGGAGGGTCCTACCAGAAAGCCTTAAAGAAGAACCACATACTGACATTTTTGTCTGTCATTTTCTATTTTAGTGGGGTGACTTAATCAGGGATAATTAGAGATAAATCTGGGGAAAATCTTATATTCTCATAATCCATGCCCCTATTAGATGGTAGTTACTAATAAGCCTCATACTAGCTTGTTATTTGAGAATAATAAATGATTTATGGTTGAAAAACACGTCAAAAAAAATGTCATGAAACAGTAAAATTTCATGACAGCCCATCACGATTTCTCTGAGCCTAAAGTGATATCTTCAAGTTACTCAGGTTTGACTCGTTTTGTTTTGCCAACACCCAAATATATTAAAGATATTGAATCTACAAATATAAAAAATAAATAAATGACTTCAACAATTAATCAGATACTAAATTTGTTGAGGATTAATTTTCTGTTGATTCACTTTTTGATTGAGCAATAATATTGAATGTGACTGGACTAGAAGATGTTGACCTTGGTTATAACATGGCCCATCAGCAGAATTACAAACATATTGTGTCATTAACTTCATCACTTTATATCAGGTAGTGACTCACATCTTGATTGGACATGTCCCAGTAAGGCCGCTCCCCATAGGACATGACCTCCCACATGACAATGCCGTAACTCCACACGTCACTTGCAGAGGTGAATTTACGATACTGTATGGCTTCTGGTGCGGTCCATCGAACAGGTATTTTGCCGCCCTGTTCAGTAAAATGCAGGTCAGTGGCTGGAGTAAAGATCAAATTCATTACATCCTGCATCTTCCCCTAAAACATCAATCAGACATCAATTAGTTTCATAGTTACACACAGGGTCAAAACACACACACAAAACAAACTTAAGCAAAAATTAATTAATTAATTAATTTTTTTTAATTTAAAAAATTAACCTGTGATTAATGGCCATGGACAAAATCATTCAACTGAATAAGGTCCATGACCCAAATGCTGCATTTGTTATAAACTTAGTGCTGGAAATAAACATTTTATATCAAGGACTTGCTAACGTACTGCACACTAACGCCCACATGATAACCAACAAAATCAATTGGCTTATAACTGATCTATAAAGCATTAGTAAATGATTAACTAATGATAAATAAGGCATTAGTCACAACGGCTCAATCCTGTACAAAGGGCGCCTTGTCAGAAAGTTGTAGTGAAATATAGGTTGTTTTGCATATTAACATGGTGCAGACTACTCTGGCATGCGCCCGTACTTCTGCTCTATTTTCATGCACTGGATGTGACTTGATTAAAGTATCCAGACAGGGCTCAGGGTAGAGAGAGCAAGCTCTTTAATTGACTCACAGTTGTTGTGTAGACAGCCTCAGGATCGTCGTCTATCACCCTCGACAGGCCGAAGTCAGACACTTTACATACGAGATTGCTGTTGACAAGGATGTTTCGTGCAGCCAGATCTCGATGGACGTATCCCATATCGGAGAGATATCTCATTCCTGCCGCTATGCCCCGCAGCATCCCCACCAACTGGATGACTGTGAACTGACCGTCGTGTTTCTGCGTAGCACATAGAAACACAGGCAGGTCAGCCATCTTCACTGACCATGAGGGAAATGTAGGTCACAGCACTGCAGCAGCTCCAGCACAAGATTTATGATATTTATGTGATGCACAGATCCTACTGCAGACTGCCTGCTGTCTGGGACACTTTCCAGCCAATGCAAAGAAAAGTTATGAAAGATGCTGCTTTCAGCCTCCTGCGCTTCGAAGGTGATACTCACCCTGAGGAAAGCATCTAATGAGCCGTTCTCCATGTACTCGATGACAATCATCACTGGTTTTCCTGGAGGAAAAAAGAAAAAGATGGACAAAAAAAGAAGGTGATTAATTGATACCTGAGTTTTGTTTGCTTACATAATGCTTCACAATAAACAACTATGCCGAAACTGCGTCCAAGCTATTTTTAGCTGCGTGTTTCATTGGCTTTTAATTAAAAGTTACCATCTGTTCCTTTTATTACAGCGTCTAAATGAGAAAATGTTAAACAGGGAGTGTGGCTAATTTAATCAGATATAATGTCACTCTAACTACGGTGCTTTTACCTCCCAAAGCTAAATATACTCTGATGAAACCGATCTTGCAGAATTTTTTAAACAGTCTCATGGCATTCACAGTTTATTTTTCCATTTCACCTTCAAGAGTGATTACCTCTCGTCACGACTCCCTCCAGATGAACGACATTGGGATGGTCAAACTGTCCCATAATGCTCGCCTCGCACAGGAAGTCCCGCCTCTGCTTCTCCGTGTAGCCCACTTTTAATGTCTTGATGGCGACCGACACGTCCCGCTTTCCAGGCAGCTTGAGCCGGCCGCTGCACACCTCCCCGAACTCTCCTGTGTGAGATGAAACCATTCATGAGTGAAAAAAAAAAAATCACAAAAAAGTACTTCACAATGGCAAATTTATTAGTGTATTTTGGAATACACATTGGAAAGGAACATCTTGTTATAGTCAGGGGACTGTAACGAAGACCTATAATAAGACATGCTAGAGATGCATAGATATTGACATTGACCCTCTGTGTAAAACACATGTGGCAGAATTTTTTCAGCTGTGGAAATCTCTGCGACTGCTTCTACCACACGCAGCCCACACATTATTGCAATGAACTTTTCCCCCTCTTTGCAATTGCTCTATCAATATACAATGCATAAAGCTGTATACCTATTCAAGGTGTAAATATTTGGCTGTCAGTGTGATATATGAGAGCGCAGACTAACTAAACAGCAAGCGCTAAGAGACAGAGGATGGGCTCACCTGCTCCAATAACCCGCTCAATTTTAATGCAGGAGGCGTCCAGCTCCTTGGCAAATTGATGGACAGCCCTGTTTGGGTCCTCGTAGGTTTCAGGGTCAATGTAGGTTTTAGTGCCTGGAAATTTAACTGTAGAAAGGTAAGAGGATTACTGTTATGATTAAATATGCACGCTGCGCACCAGCGGGCGCTTGACAGGCAAATGATTACTAAGACCAGTGATTCAGAGGGAATTGCTGAACAGTCAGCGGCCGGTGTCAAAAGGGTTTTCACACAGGAACATTCCTCACAAATGGGAAGCAAAGATTTGAGTAACCCGCGCGTGGTGCTTTTATGAGGCTGTCCGTTACATTTCACCTCCCTGCAGCTGAGACTACCTCACTGAAGAATATCTGTCTATCTCTCTATCTGTTGGTTTACACACTTATCCTGCTTGGTGGTTTTATGACACTTGATATCGTTCTAGGGATGAGGGGGGGCTGTTCCCATAGATTTTAAAAATTCAACAGCAAGTACACATTTTTTTATGGAACCAAAGAAAGGCTGTGATAATTATTTTTTACAAGAAGCTAAAAACCTAAATGTGAAATGTCACCACTGCTAAATACTTAATGTTGAAATCTTAATTCCACTCTATAGCCTTAAAATCACTTAACATAAGACAGAAGCTTGTTCTGTTCAGGCTTGATTGCGTTTCTAACATTAAATAATTTTGCCCTGTCAGATTTGATAGAACCGATTTTTTTTTTTTTCTTTTTTGGACAATGTAATTTTTTTTGCTATGAAAGTTACCAACTGAATGTAAGCAACTTCAGTGGTATGCAAGTTGAATTTTGAATTTTCAAACTGAATTTGTGAACCCTGAAAATATAGAGTATATACTTGAAATCAAGTTTTTGAAATTGCACCACTTGAAATGTATTGGAAATAAAACACAGTTGAATTCAAACCACATTAATCCAGATGGATGGTTTTCAAAATAAAATATTTCACTTCTATTTGCTTTCAGTGTTAAAAATCCTGCAGTGTTGTACTGCACTGTCAGATATTTGACTCCTCAAAAGGTTCAAATTCTTCCATATATTTTTTGTGCCCTGGGAATTTTATATATTAAACTAAATATTTAGTGGGGAAAATGGAGTATTCATTCTTTTTTTAGACTGACACCTCGGGCAAGACATTTGGGATTTTTTTTTTTAAATAACAAAGACCATGCAATTTCAAATTCCACTGATATGGGATGAGTTCATGAATATCCATGAAGCGAGAGTGGAAGCAGTTTGTCGAAAATAAGAAAAACAAACAAGGTTAGAGAAAGGCCAGAGATGGGGTAGGGGGTTACAATTTTGCACAGTGCTTCAAATTAACAGCAAATTACAATATTATGATGTATTAAGTGAACGGTCCACTCATGGGGGCGATTACACTATGCATTTTAAATTCCACTGATAACAATATGACCTGTCAATTTTAAAATTTAATGAGACAGTACAGCCATAATACACTGGATAAATGCTGGACCGAAACAACAGAATAGAACTGCAAGCTCATCCAGCTGGAGAGACACTTATTCTCTGCATGGAGGAAAGGCACGGTGGCCAATCCAACAGTGTAAATACAACAAATGCCAGTGAGGGGACGCCGGCAGCTGAGATTTCCCTCCACTTGCTCCCATAATTGCTTCGTCCATCTGAGATGTCAGTGGATCTGATAGGAGATGTCTTATCACGACTTTCTCGCCGCTACATGGCAGACAAATTGGGTCTACATGTTGAATTCGTGCACTATCTAGCTTCTGTCGCCCTGGCAGCCTTTCGTCATTTGATATTGCACAGTGGATCCTTCCATTAAGCCCGACAATAGCCTTGTTTGTGTTTTCTCCCAGTTTTCTTTTTTTTTTTTTTCTTCAGCAGGTGGGACCTGTGAGCTGCTGAGTTGGATCTGTCAGATACTTAGCAGTAGCCAACTTGGGCTCAGCAGCACTGCCTCTGCTTTAGACCCACACTTTGTGACACCCCTGACCCTTTGTTTCCAAATCAGCAGTTTGCCTACAGCGCGGATCATTATGGCTCCACTTGGGGAAGCTGTGTGCAGCTGTATCTCCAGGGGCATCATTAGGGGCGGTGTATCAGTGTTAAAAAAAACCCCTCTTACTGATAGAAGGTGCCTAGAAGCAGCTCCTATGATGGAACAAACTGTGTGTACACCAGAAACTGTCGTTCTCTAAAACCATCTCAGCTTTAGCTTTTACATTTTTTAAAGATCACTTTTTCCTCACGGGTCAACCTCTACTCCCTCTCTGACAGCTGTCACATTCATGCATTTGTAGCTCCTAACTTCTTCATCTGCGCAGACTGAGTGTAGCCAATCAGCAGCAGATGTTAGCCTGATTGTTCCCGGCTTTGAGTCAAAGCAAATGAACTGGGATCAAACAGTCGCGCCTGTGGGTGCTAATGGGTTTTAAGGCACCCTTCCTGTTCAGTATGCAGTGATTTAGATGTCTTTATCTGTGTGTGTGCATGTGTGTGTGTACATACAGTATATACTATACATGTGTGCATTTGGGCTGATGAATGCAGGCACTCACACTGAAAGTAGAGCTCCTCGTCTCCCTCCTGATCGGCTTTGCTGTACCCGCAGTGCCTGCACGGGGGAGAGGAAGAGAGTGGCAGAATCAACTGATTGTGCGGAGGAAATAAAGTCTCTAAATTACAAGAATTTTAATGCGGCAACGAATGTCGTGCATGACAAATCTCTTAAGAAACCCAGCTGAGCAGCCGGAGCTGTGAACCCAGCAGCCTACAGCCTGGGAAAGCAGCTCGAGTATCTAATCATGTAACACATCAAATAATACATGCACTGTAAAGGACTGTTCAACATGTCTTGTAATATTAATTTGTAATATTAACGTGTTGAAGGTTCCTCAAGCAGGTGATTTGCCGCACAAAGTTGGTCTTTGAGCACAAACTGAAAAAAGGGACGACATGGGAATGTGAAACAAGCCACAAGTGATGGACATGCAGTTACTGGAGATGGTGTTACACATATGTGGCATGTCTCCATTGTGGAAACACTGCCTTTATTTACAGTACACTGTCACTACGTCTTAGCTAGGCATGCTGTACTTTTGCCATGACCATTCATTTTGGGCTTTGAGTTAACATGAGTGCTGTCAAAATTAGCACGTCAATTTTTGCGATTAATTTGAAGTATTTAAGAAAATTAACACAATTAAAGCAGCTGCATTTTGCTTACTTCCTGTGGCAGCTGACCTATGACCTGACACTGTGAAGCTTTGATACATCAGACACCTCTTACACACTTCTTATAGGCCTAATTTACCCTAGAGAGAAACCATCATGTCAGGAATACACACTTTGTATGAAGGCGAGAGGGCGCAGAGGATGAACATGCTTGAGCAAGCAAAGCATGTCACTCTCACATGGGACCATTGTACTTCTGAGAGCAATGACAACTACTTTGGGCGTCTGAGCGCACTTCATTGATAAAGAGTGGAATCTGTAGTTGTTTGCACCGACTGTGCAAAAAGTCCCATTAATTTTCTGCATAGATAATGTTAGGTGACTGACGGCTGGAGCACTTGAAGGCTTGGATGTCCCCAGGTTGAATCATCAGTATCAGATTACCTGTGACTCTGTGAAAGAAAACTTGTGGGAGAAAAAGCATCCTTGCACATTGCAGCTTATTGCCATTTGGGATATATGTGTATTTTTGAATTGGGTTCTGTCTGCATCTCTTAGGTCACTTGGATGATGCAAACATGAGTGATATCAGTGAGTCAGCTGTGTGTTACACTTGAGACCAGGTTATGTAGCCTAAAGTTTAATGATTATATTTAATATACAGCATTAAATACATTTTGATGAAACTCCACTGTCATGGTCTACTGGCTAAAAAAAAAATCTAGGTAAGGTAATTGATGGGCATCGTGTTTAGCATGGTCTACATTAGCTGCTAGCAGTTTAACTTGATGATTGTAAGATCTCAAGTTATAAACCTTCATTTTTACGTGATTTCTATACAGATGTATGGATTGATTGACATAGGAGATACAGCTGTCACTGGCAAGTGAAAGTCACACTGGTTAAGACTCAGAGAAAAAGGGAGCAATTTTTTTTAAAATGTGCCAAGCATTAAAACGGCACCAGGGACGGCTACTTCTGATGAACCCACCATTAAAAGCAAGCTCTGATGAAATGTCATTCGTGCAGATGAAAACACAGATGAAGTATGTGAGGAGCTGGTGACAGTGACAATGGGCATGGTGCTTTGTGATGGTGGAAAAAAAAAAAGTGTGCCATATTTCATCCTGCCCTCAGGATCTCACACGCTCACACACAGGAATGCAGAGCCAAAGCTTTTTCGCTCTGGGGTACTTGTCTCATAATGGCTCTACAAAAATAGCTTAAAATTTTGTTGGGGCTGGGGGAAAAAAAAATGATGCATCACAACCCATTAGCACAGCATGCCACGAGATGATGGGTGCACGTGTTTGTGCTTGTGACGACTCCACAGACGTGGAGGCCTGTGAGTGACAGAAAAGCTAATTGACAAGCGCAGACTCACAGGAGCGGAGAGTCAATGGGGCCCGCGAGAGCGTACCTTCTCCCGATGATGAAGCCGAACACCATGAACACCAGGATGATGGTCCCCGCCACGGCCACCACCGCGATGATGATGACGGGGTTCTGCTCGCTGGAGACAATCGCAGCTGATAAGGTGGACACACATAAACACACACACACACGGACAGACATTCAGAAAGACAGAAACGCTCAGTGTGAACTTCAGCACATCAAAGACTACAATCTGCAGGACATAATTGAGCCCAATGAGAGGCGTGGAGATTGATAACCCCCCTCCTCTCCTTCCCTCTGAGAGAGTGGAGGAGGGACACTTCTATTTTTGAGCCGTCCTTATACACACGGCTCTACTGTTTCAGAAAGTGGGCTTAATAGTCCCAGACGGCAATGGCGATGCCCTTCATCTCAAACAAAGACACATTCAGGTTGGATTGTTTCCCATTCAGAGCTCTCACAGTTCTCAAACTGTTTGCGTTGACAAACTGCCAATTGCTCCGAAGAATGGCTTGCCATAGCATCGTATAAAGTCAACGCGAGTGGTGTACGAGGGGGAAAATTCATGCATTTTAAATCAAGTGGATCTGCGCTGTATAAATGAAAGAGAATGATTTTTTTTTTTCCTGTCTGAGGAGGAGGGGTGGCTGAAAAATGTAGTGACATTTGATCAGCTGTTACTCAATCAAGCTTCAATATCTCACCAATTGTCTATTTTGGGAGGAATTAAGAGCAGTCAGCTGTCATATTACACACTAGCAGGTTTCCCTCTCGAAAGCTGTCACAGAGGAAGCTAGTGGTTCACTTTGCTGGTCAAGGACACTTTGACTGGGCTGCAAACTTCTAACCTTGTTACAGGACGCACTCTGCATGTGGTATGAGTAATTAACGTGTCCTTTTAGGCAGGAATGTTGGATGTAAGGCAAGTGAGGGGTGTGTCTGGGTGGGAACTTTGAATTTAAAATACACAAATTAGAAGAATGCTTTGAATTTAAAATACATAGAGAATAATAATAATAATAAAAATATTCTTGCATGTCAGAAAATTAAGAACAACAATTTGTGGTTTTAGAGGGAATTGGGGGGATTGTGTACAGCTTATCATCCAAAATCACTCCCTCGCTTGCTCGCTCATTCTGTTCTTCCGAGGTAATAGACACTAAATAGTTTACAGTGAGGTGGAATTGAGATTTTGGACACTTACAAATCGTAATCATATTGCCTCATCGTTGCCAGGTGCAGCGCGCTACAAATGTAACTTTCAGGTTAATGACATACAACACAATGCATTGTTGGATTGTTAAGAAAGTCGTGTACATGATACAGATTTTATCTTTTCAGTGTGGGAATTTTAGAGGGCACCAAAAATACATGAAATTTACATTCTGTCAAATAAAATGGCTGACAGTAAGTATAGTGCACTAAAGAGTAAATATGATCTTAGACACAGCCTTTGTTTCACAGTGAGGTTTCTAAATTTGGTACCATTGTGCCTGTGTAGACACGAAAAAAAAAACCTGTGCTAACCAACCAATAAGTGTATTCCCCATGACTAATGTTGTGTTATTACCAAAATATTTTATATGAGAAGCCATTTTGGAAATCTACAGCAACAGTGCTAGTAACTCCATTTATGGAAGCCTGAAAGTTGAGGGAGAGAATCATTATAAACCTAACCTCATGTGTATCCATGTTTACAATATCTTATAATGCTAGACATTATGATCCATAACACAGGCACCTCACAGCAGCATCCCTCACCCCAACTCAAAATAACACACTGTGACACTCAGGGCAGAGCTAATGTAACTGATTAGATTTAAATGAGTTTATCCTCATGACGCTTAAGTAGCTTGTCCTTGTGCTTAGTGATTTTTCCCATGATGTGTTGTCAGCATAAAGTCAAAGCAATTTCTGTTTGCTTTGCTTTAAAGCAAATAATTTCCCAGGGCTATTACTACAGGCGCTGGAAACATTAACAGGTTGTGCATAAATTTGGAGTTGAAAGCTTGCGTTCCAAAATGATGTGCTGATATACTGCTGTGGTCAAACTCTCCCTCTCTGCTCGGCACTGGTGCATTTGGAGACATACTAATGCTCTCTGTGGGCTTTTCATTCAAAGAGATGAAACGCCATCAAATCAAAAGCATAAGGAGACTGTCTCGCAATGATACATCATTCATCGCTTAATGCTGCAGTGGCTAAGATAAGTCTTTCTATTTTATTACCGCTGTCGACTAATATATCCATCTTTCCTCTTCCCATTACTTACCATCATGTCTAAAACATGCACCTAAATTAATCAAAAATAAATTGATTAGTAGCCCAAACTAAGTCTAAATAAGATAAATAGATGTATAACTGTTCATGGTCTGGACGGGAATGAATAGAGTGGAAATTTGTTGTTTTGGAAGTTGGAGATATGAGAGGTTAAAGTTTGTCTAAAAATCATATATCATATATAGTTAGCATAATAGTTGTGGAGAAATTGGGAGACAGGCCCTTATGAAATTAAAGCTGAAAATATATTTATGCAAAAAAAATCATGAAGTTCAAGACAAAAATCTAAAAGCTCTCTGAAATTTTGAGACAGGCTTACTTCAACTTGTCATTTGAACATTTACTGTCTTTATGGTGCCAGGCTTCATTAACTGATCATGAGGTTAAAAAAATTAATTAATTAATTAATAAAAAAAAAAAAAAAAAAAAAGTTTTATCAGCGAACAAAAACAAACAAAAAGTGAAAACCGGTGAAAAGTTATTGAGGGTATACCACACTGAACTTTAAACTATCTACAAACAGTACTGCACACATTCAGATGGTGTTTACATCAGCACAGAGCCTATTTTTTGTTCCTACCTGAATAATGTATTCATAATTATTAAAGCATATAATGCACAACTAGAGCTGTAGTAATTGAAGAAGTGTGTGTTCTTGCATCGGCGACCTGTATATGAATCCTACCTGTGGCCTCTTCCTTGGTGGTTATCTCTAATCTGGGGCCGAAGGTGCCATATCCTGCCTCCGTGAAGGCCCTGATCTGAAACACGTAGGAGGTGCTGGGCTTCAGGTTGCTCACTGTGGCCGAAGTGGACTTGGACCTCACCGTCGAGTAGATCTGGTCCTTCTGATCCTGTACGAGGAATAAATCATCTTTTATTCAAAAGAATGAATTTTTCATCATTTGGGAAAAAAAAGAACTGCTGTGTGAAAGTCGGGTTTATAATTGAGTCCCATTTAAGTGGTGTGTTATCTTAAAGTCTCTGCTTTGAAAATACTGCAGATATACTTCAGAGGATGTAATTACCTGCCCTTTGTGAATGGAATGAACATGATTTAACTATGTTTCATCCAACTGGATACACAGTGTGGCAATTTAAGATGAAACCATTTAAATTTAGTCATTTTAACCCTCAGAACTTCACCAACTGCTGGCAGTTTTGAAAGGCATGTTGTCTTTTAAAAATATTGCCAAAATTACACCATTTCTCATAGCCAGAAACTGTGAAAACAGAAAATATCGGCAGACTTTCATGTTTCCAAAAATAAACCATTTGCACTAAACAGATCCTATGACAAACATTAAATTCTGCCTTCCTCAGCGGGACTGGGAAACCTTGATTTGAACAGTGGCGTGACAAAAATTCAGTGAAAAGTCGACTGACTGAATGCTGTGCTTACACAGGAGAGGTTTGACAACGCCTAGTTTGAAGAGGTTGTAAAACGTTTTTTTTTCTTTAGTGTACTTTTTTGTGAAGTAAATTATCAAAGAAGTTCAACAAAATATGTTCAAACTCTGGTAAGACCTCTCTCCCTGTTTTCCAATGTGCTCCTGTTTAAGTTTGCAAACTCACCACCTCCTCCATGTTTACCTGTTGTTTTGATCTCCCATCAGTATGACAAACACTTTTAATCCAGTCTTCATTTGAATACTAGCTTTACACAGGAATTTGTGGTCTTAAATAATGAAAATCATTTAATCAGTTATGCTTTTTACTGATTGTAAATTACAGAACATCTCAGATTTGAACTCAAATCATTAACGTGCTATTAGGCAGCCTGCAACACAGACATATACATAAACATAAAGACAAATGAAATCTTCTCCATCAAGGAATCTATCTGGATGCACAGGCTGCACCCATTGTGTGCTTTGTTGTTGATCTGTAAATGTTTTGCTTGGCAAAAGCCCAAATGGAATGCCAGGGTCTGTTAGGGGTGTAGTTGTTGTTTCCAATTTTCCACTTTTACAGCTGGGCAGACCACAGCCACAGTACGTGACATAGGAGACTGATTCGTCAGTGTTTGCGAGAGGCTGTGGCCAGCACGACTGGCATCAGAGCTCGGCCACCCTGCCTTTGATTTGCTGGGTTAAATTCGCGCCATTAAACCTCGCTGTAAAAAGCTGATGTGTTTAGACTTGAAACACGGGGAAGCAGAGGTGTAATCTGTGTGTAAGGCGAAAGGAGATAGCAATAACAGATTGCTAATTGTGGCAGTACAGCAGCTACGGGTTGTGTGTGTGTGCTAACATGTGTGTGGGGGTGGCTGTGAAGGACTACAGCCTGATTAAAATCTTATGAGCATCTCATTCATTATTGCAATTATGAGACAAAGAAGGTACTTGCAGAATCTTGTGAATTCCACTCACAGCAGCATGCAGATAGAATACAAAATGATGAGTCAGCAAAAGTGGATGTGATGTGAGAGATGGAGGGGAGAGGGTTTTTTAGAAAGAGACAAGGACACAAACAAATCGACTGCCAACTCACTTTTTCGTAGTATTTGATTTCATATTCCGTGATGACACCGTTGGGTTGGTGGGGCTCCTGCCAGGAGAGCTGGATGCTGCGCTGCTGCACTTTCTCCTTGATGACCTGGCTGACCTGGGACGGAGCTGTTTAGACAAGAACATGTCACTAAGCGGAGGGCAAACCCTCTCTGCACGCACACGCATACAGACAGCCACTAATCAGCCACACCGACTCCTCCACCAACACTCGGCAGCCCTCCTGAGCTGACGAATATTCATGGCGACGCTTCGAAATGCTCACACCTCATGATCGAAATTTCAATTACAGTGCAAATAGCGGAAGATAGCGTTACCCCAGCCAGTGGAAAACTGCAACATGTAGATTATGAATGACAATTCAGTTCAATTAATTCCAACATTTCCAGCGGAACAAGCAGGGACTCTCCCTGATGACAAAACTATTCAGAAAGCCTCTTAGAGGAAGAGGGGCGTACCTGTAACCTTCTGACACCAGTCTTATGCACACCAATTATCTCTTGCTCTTTGCATGACTCATTTTAAGTGTCTGGCTGCCTGGATTAAGTGCTACCGCATTTAGATTTGCTAAACAGTGCACATACACATGCAGTTATATTTTTCATTGTCAATACCCAAAGGTAAATGATGGTGCCGAGCTTAACAGCCTTGTATAGATGAAGCTTAAGCCTGCATTGGTGCCAAATAATGTTTCAGCACATGCTCTATTATTTGCTGTCACTAGTACTAATGATGCTACCTCTGCTACTGCAAAACACCTTCTATAGCTACTGTACTACTTCAGTACTGCTATTACTGATGATGTAGCACCAACTACAGCTACTGTTCCACTTGTGCTTTTCTGATTGAGCTACTAATAATGTTACTGCGGCTAATATCTCTACATCTACTGCTGCTTCAATTACTCCTTTAACTACTGCTACTACATCTGCTTTTACAGTTACATGCAAATCAAAGAAGGCTCGACAGAACCTTATATTAAATACATTTTACGTAAGGAGGAGACAAGGTTTTTGTGTCCACAGTTAAAGTTGCATCAATAGATGTTTTTTGGCTGTTAACACAACATTAACATATTTTCACACATTGATATGGAGAACGCGTTAGCAAGCCTATTTACACATCCTCCTGACACAGAGCAATATTAGCATTCATTTAGATTCTTGTGTCTGCCCACCTGACAAATATAACAGCAATATTCATCCTTTTTATGTTTTGTTGAGAGAAGAATATCTGACTCACACAGCTGGTTTGCTGGAATCATCTGCTTGCTTTTGCAGGAGATGCAGTTCGTGACAACAGTACGACTGAACCAGAATTGGAAAGTTGACGGCCCTACACCCAAACCAGTGGGCTGATGCCATGTACAGCTGACAGACTGCAGAATTATTGATAGTTTCTCAATCCTACTGACCTCTTTCATGTAACACCATCATTTTATCATTAATACAAAACCAGTCAGAGCAGCTTCAATGTCACATTTTCTTAAATCAAGTGACATCTGCCAGTGCAATTACAGTAGTTCAACTAGTTGCAAATGCAAACCAACCTTTTTTGTAAAACTAATAAAAATAGTAATAATAATGTTTTTTTTCTTGATTTTAGTGTAGTGACTGCCTTTTTATTAACCTTGTTCATGATATTACTATTGCACTGACATGCTACTTTTCAGGACTTAGTTATAGACTGAATGACTTGAGAAGCTGGAGACTTTCTGCAGTGTGTTACTGCTGCTATTGGTTCTGCAGCTGTGCTTTCTGCTTCTTGTACAGCTTCAATTACCTTTACATTATTGTAATCATCATCTTGATTATAATCGGCATCATTTTGGCAGCACTTTTCTTAAAGACCCCAGTGAGAAGAAAAGAAAAGAGGGCAAGCTTTTTGGGCTGCTAAACCTCACCCCGAGGAGATGATGCTTTAAAATATATGCTAACTGCAAATGTGCACTCTAAACAGCCCAAAAATCCTTTCTGTAAACATCCTGTAAAATCTTGATGAGTCATGCTGCTCTTGGGGCAAAACATATTAATTAACACGTCTTAGCAAGTTTGAAAAGCCGTCCTGGGGACGACGTGAACTCCAAAGTAAAAGCAACTTGTCAGATTACTTTGATTTCTGTTTCCTGGGTCTTTTTGGGATCAGAGCAGTGCTTTCAAATGAAATGAAAGCTTGTGAATGGCAAATGTACACCGGCAAAAATGAAGATTCTTAAATGACAGTGTAATGATACAAATTTAGCTGAATGTCACATTTTGAGCAATTTACAAATAATGAATTAGCCTATATTTAATTGTTGAACATATAAATTATGCTCAATATCTGAAAACTGGACAGTGTCGTCCATGAGTCAAGGGACAGAGATATCCTATATTTTTTTGATAGTGACCAACAAGAGACAGAAAGCCTTCCACTGGACAAGCAGAAGCTGCTGAAGTGCTGAAGTGTCTGTGCCATGCTCAGTGACCCAGTGGGAGTGGACCTCTGTAGCCTTAATGCAGCCTGACCCTAGATTGTTTTAAGATGACCTGCCACTAATGACTCCGGCTGGATTAAAACCTCATTAGGCCTCATCGGTATTCCTGACAGTAATGCTCACGACAGCGGACACCCAAGACCTTGTCAAAAACCTGCTGTTGTGACATGTCCCCTCATAATCCACCCAAAACACAGGGACAATGTATCCTTTCTCAGCGCAGTCGGCCGGTCAAAGGGACGATTGAGTTTTCTCTCCCGAGTCACAACAAGCAGTTAGTGCAGCTTAACTTCATCCAATTTGGCTGCTTTCTCTGCCCCCATCCAGACGGCACCCTTGAAATATGGACCTTTCTCTTCCCAATCCTAAATCTGGTTTGGGTTTATGGGCGCTAAATGATGCTTCTTGTCTGTGTTTACTGCTTTAATCTGACATTTGCTTTCATCCCCTGCAGATGTATTTTACTGCCCTGCATGTATACAGAGGAACTTCAGGATATATATTTACATGGTTAGGAACTCTTGGACTTTGGCAAATGGATATATTTAGTTTCATATTGGCCCAGTGGTTTGTTTCTAAGTTTATGGCCTGACCTGGGAGAGTGTTTTCATCTTTTATAATTCCTCATTTGTAACTGAATTCCTGAAACACTGTCTTAAGCTTAAAGTAATTTAAATAACTCTAATGATGTTTTAAAATGTGACACAGGAACCAAATTTCTGCTTACACAATTTCCCTTCAGGATCATTTAGTAAATGTATATCTTTCGCTGTGAGATGCTTTTGGATTTTTAGTTTTCTACTTGTCTTTTGAAAATCAATTAATGAAAAAGAAAAGAACCCACATGGTGTTTTTAAGAAAAATGTACAAAAACAAACGCACTGATTCGCCCCAACACTGCAGGTGATACAATCCAAATCCAACTCTATGCTTTACTTTGTATTGCTTCCTATCTTTGACAAAACACACTGTAGACTGGTTCCTACTGCCAAGTAGCAAGTAGTAGGCTGACACTTATTCTTAGTCTTTTCTGCATCCAACTTTGGCCCTTTTACTTTCTCAAATAAAAGTCTCAAATGTCACACATGCATCTGAGTTTTGGCACCCTTGTAATAATTACAAAATGAGCAACCTTAATTTCTAAAAACCACGTACTTGTCAGAGATACATGCTTTTAAAGCGGCAGCGAAGGTATTGCCTGAGCCGCACAGCCAGCGTGCAGCACGATGAGCTACTTTCCCACACAGCTTCTTCTCCCACCAGAGTGTGACGCAGGCTCAGGCACCAGATCTGCCCTATTTACCCCCCTTTGGCCCATGGCTATAGTCGCAATGACTCAGCCAGTCCCCGCCCCATTCTCCACTCCCTTACCACGCCACGGGTGACAGAGAGCCGGGGCCCCGTGTTTCCACAGAGATCATGAGATCAGTGAGCAGCGTTAGCAGCACGGTGTTCCATGGGCTAAAAGGTGATCATCCCTGGAAGGTGATTTTCAGAATGGAAAAAGCAGTCATTCTCAATTTCTCAGTGCTGTGAATGAACACCAGAGCTGAGCGTTAATTCTAAGGAAAACCTGCTCCTTTGTCCCCCCTTGCGGATCACTCATGCAGCACTGTGTAACAGCCATTAATGACTGACTTCATATCATGCAGCCCAGGAGCAGTCAGCCACTCTTTTAACATACCTGCGGGGCTTACCACGGCGGAAAATTGTATAATTGTTATGCCAGTCTTAAAGAGACTGTTTGGGAAGGCATTGTGCATTCATTTTGCAATATTAGAAAATGTGTTAGTGACCCCGAACACCTCCTCCTGTAAAGCTAACTGATCCAGAAGCCAGTCGCCACCGTGCTCTGCATTTGAATATCTTCTGAATGCATTAGACGGTGCGTTTTAATATCCTCTTCTTTCACTCAGCCGGCTGATTTTAACACCGAGGCGAAAAGCAGAGCGGAGGTAGTTCATTACATAAGCGTCTTTCTCTGCCTCCCCGCTCGCCTTGTGGACCGTAACAATGCTATAAACTCATATATTAATTACTGCTTTCTTCAAGACGTGCTTGTGTATCTTTACACCTATGGAACTACCTTTGTTGAAGTGCACAAGATTTTAAAGATTTTTTTTTTTTTTTGAATAGTAGATTACAATGTCTTCTTGAGAAAACAATCAACAAAACCAATCCTTTGTGCCCAATATGGCACATAAACAAATGTAAAGCACATCTTGCTACAGCTAAAACAGGAAAATGAAACAGTGCAGACATTTGGGTGCTGGAGACTTTTTGTATTTAGAGCCAAAGCTTTTTGTGCAGCTAAGAAACAGATAAATGCTTTTGTAATCTTAAGGCTGCTTTTTTCAGAAACAATGGTAACATACTTAAAATCCTACTTTGCCAGCTGGATCTGCTTTCCATCATGTCAAGTACTTCACACATGGACAGCAATTGATGCATTTAACATACTGTAAAGGTCCATTCGTTTTTCCTTTTCATCACTGCCAAGCTGAATATATTCTGTTCAGGGTAGTCCGGTTGTTAGACAGAAGCCTTTTTAACACATCATCTCCAGCAGCCTGTGAAACAATAGCCCGGCGAAATTTTCGTCCCGGCCTGGGTTGACACTAACGAGGTGTGACATAATCAAGATTACTTCTACTTGATGTTGTGACTCCCATAACAGTGCAGAAAGTGACTGCTGTGAAATGTTGGCATCTTGGGAGCGATGGATGTTCCAGAAAAGGTCTCTGCATGAGGCCCTAAAAACGGTGATTGTTGTGGACAAAAACACAAATCGTGAAATTAAAGGGGCATTCCAGCTATTTAGTATTATGCTTCCATAAAATTAGAAGGCTCGCAAGAGACAGATGGTAAAAATACGAGCACAGTGGTCGAGATATGCTGCCATCTAGGCCCTAGTATGAGCTCCAAACTACTGGATCCTCAACCTGCAACCATTAGCTTTGTTTTGTTAGACTGCCCTACCTGGTAAATACACTGTTTTAGCTCAGGCTTTCTGTTGAAGTCTCTGAGCCTGAGTCAAGATAATCCTGATGACATCATCTGGGGTTATTTTCTCAGACTTGAAAAGACTTGACAAAGCTCCTGCAGAGCCACGGGAGACTAAAGTCAACTGACTTTTATGTATAAAATTGGTGGCATTCCCCTTTAAAGGCTGGCCAGTTTGTTATGCTCATGGTTTAACAAAAAAAAACAAAAAAAACACTTAAGCTGAAAATAAAGACTTCACTCAGGCTGCCTGTGCTTGCATGAGTTGAGAATTGCACGTGGGTCGCTGGATTCTAAGGCAAATATATTGGAGCAGTCAGCCCCCCTCTGACCTCCACACCCTCACTTTCCACCACTCTGTTTCAGTGTCAAACTGCTGTCTGCTCCTAGTCGTCTCCTCTCCATGTAATCCTCTCCGTGCATCGCTCTCGTTTGTCTCTCCCCGCACGGGGGATGCAATTTGCACTTTAAGACGGCACAATCATTTCACCAAATTTCATGCGACCCCAGCTGCTTTTCACAGCTGGAATTGCGTGTGTATGTTTATACGTGGGTGTGTGGGTGTTCACTTGCCTGTGTGAGCCCAGTAAAAGGTGTTTGTGTGTGGGCAGATGTTATCCGCCCCCAGTCACTCTCCACCTGTCTGTTGAGCTGGTCAGACTGAAACTAGCTTTCAGCTTAGCTCTGAAGGCCATTTGTCCACTTAGTGGGCAACTTACGCTCAGCATCCTTGAATTAAAAGCAGAATTCCCTTTAGTAACCGTGTGCACTCAGAGCATGCTCAGTGAGTCACAGAGTTAAGGACAATAACAGAGCCTGACTTTGATGAATGTGAGGGGAACTGTCAAAATTGGTGTGACAAGTTTCTTGCTCTTGGGCTACAGAGCCAGTGACTCGCCGGTGGCTTTGAGACTGCACAGCATTGCGTTTCACCAGCCACTGCCACATGGTGCCATGTCATCTCTGCTTCGACCCAAACAGGGAGACAAAAGGATAAAATGATGAAGTCAGTAGTGCTAGTTCACGGCTTTAACTTGCATGTGGACAATATCCAATAATAGAGTGTTTCAAAGAATTGCAATGCCTCGTCCAAAGTCATAGTCATCCGTTCCTCACAGTGACAAATTGTCCTAAGTGATATTGTAGCTTCTTTTAGATTACTCTTTTGGTTCTCTGGCCCAAACTCTCCTCTCATCAAGCTCTTTCCATTAGCAACGGGCAGCTGCTTTCACAAGAGACATCTGATTGACCCATAACTTCTTTGTGTCCCTTCACATTTGAAACCAAACCTACACTCTTGTAGGTATCTATATTATTTAATCTGATCTTTTTAATTCCTTTATGTTCTCCATTAGAAGGATCATGTGGATTTTGGCGAGACATGGCTACAGCTACAACGTGTCCTCCTATCAAAGGCTAATGGTATCACTTCAGGAACATTTTGATAGCCTGATGATTCCTATTCACCACGAACACTTCAGGTGGAGGTGCATGAAATACCCTTGAACCAAGAGTGTTTGAAAATAGAGTTTTAAAGAGCCTGGCAGAGGATGGGGTGTTCACTGCATAACAATGCCGGTCGAGGCAGAGGCACCTTTAGTGACCATGCGGAGAGGTCAAAGGCGGCTCCGTTTGAAAGCAATTAGCTAGGCCTGATTTGAAGGGGACCTAGGCTGGGTCTTTCATGTTCTATAGGGCTGACAGCTCCAGAGGTGGTGGGATGATTATTAATACATATCTGATGCTTTCACCACTGACAGCTCAACATAGCCATCAAATTTCCCCCTCATTATTTCCCAGTTCAAGGACCCCACTATCACATATTCACATCAATTCTCTGGATCAACAGAGAGGTATCAAATCAAATTCTCTTTGCTTTTTCTCTTAAGTGTAACAGTCAGCAGTGAGGTCTGATAGAGATGCGCCTATCAAATGATGGTGGGATGTGTTTGGCCATAAAGGAAGCGCATTATATGTCAAAGAGAATTTCCTCAGCTAATAGAATCCCTCCTTGAATTCTCCCTGCGCTCAAGCAAGTAAATGTTTTTTTGGTGTGTGATTCGCTGAGTGCATCACCCACACCTAACAGCTTAAGTATAGCCCTGCGCACTACTGTGAAGCCAGGAATCAGAATCACAGTGGAAGGTCAGTGGGGGAAATTGCATTCATGCTACACTGACATGCACACACAAGGCGCACTGTGCATGATTGCCCCTCAAATGCCTCCTGACAAGGAGTTCATTTTAACCCGCGGTGGTGTTCCACGGCACGTGCTCTCGTATAATATCAAAATGCCATTCAGTAGTGCAACAGATGCAGAAATCGCTGGTCAGCTTTGTTACATAATTGTTAAACCAGCAGTGACCCCTCTTATTGAAGAAGCACTCAGCTTTCCTGTGTCAGTGTCCAAATTATGGAGCATGGCTGGCAGCCTATCATCAGCGGCTCCTAGCACACTCCCTGATTTCTTCAAGTCAGCTAGAATGGGGTGTGCAATCGCAATATTTAATTTCCTCCATGTAGAATGAAAATAGAGTCATCTCAACCCCATCTTAACCAAAATTGGCATAATTATATACTAGCAACTTCACAATGGCACTTAAATACCTGGGGGTGATCCTTTCACAAACGGACAGGTTTACATGAGTCCACCAAAACACATCAAGGCTGACAGATTTTCACAGTAACATCTGGAAGCTAATATTGGGCAATACATGAGCACATGATATCAATTTACATCGCAATATAGCAAACTTTTTTAATTCAATCGATAAACTATTAATAGATACAGTCCATATATCCAATGCTGCAAATCCAAAAGCAGTCCTAAATAATTTGCAATATTGCCATGATCAAATGCCTCAAATCGCCCAAGAGGACAGTCATTTCTGTCATTTACAAAAAACGGGGTCCTCTAGTGGTAAGGACAAAAAATACTTCTGGTGACAGAAAGTGAAGAGAAAATCTGAAAGACAATGCGAATGGCTGATTACAGAATCTTTCCATTTTGTCACGGTAGGGATAATATTGCTGGACTCATTCTTCTCTTATATGTTTGATCTTTTCACGGTTTCTCCAAAAATAGCATAAAATATGAGCAGTGGAGCGAATCACGAGCAATCAGTTGAGACGTATTTCTTGCAGAAACCAGGTCATGTTTTGGAAGGTCATAATCATTAGCTGGACAGATGGGAAACAGCAATATGACTCAAAGGACAATGACATGGAACATAACCTGACTGTGTACTGCAGCTTGATTGTACCCAAACTGTGTATTTACCACAGACAGCATCTTGATTTAAAATGCTTAATTGTTCACATAAGAAACACAGGGCCCAGTTGTTTATAATAAATGTCCCAGAATACCAAATAAGAACATTTGTTGACTCTTTCTGGCAATCATAATTATAGTGACAATACACAGCAGGCCAGCATGTGTGTGCTGGCTGTAATGTGATGTGAGGTGACACGGTGAGACGGAGCTAAACGCTTTGAGATGCAGGCTTATTTCAGGGAGGTCGCTGGGAATAAATGACAGGGTCAAAAACAGAGGAAAGGCTCAGAGAGTTTGTAAATAAACCTTTGGTTTTGTTCACGTACTGTTTTCCATCTGAACCCACTTAATCAGAGTAAATCTCCGAGAACCGCCTGGCTGCGTGATGTACAGCCTGACATCCTCATTCCTAATTGCTGAATTTCCTGCGACCTGCAGAATTCATTGCCCGGAAAGCCTGATGAAGTCATAAAAATATGCCACGCTTGTCCTTATAACTTTTGATGGCGAGCTGTGTTATAATGATGCTATCTAACTCGTGCTCAGCACATGTACTGTCAGAGAGAATACACTCTGAAACAAACAGGCCCGGGCCAGATGAGAAATGAAAGCCCTGGTACTTGTTATAATGTACACGCTTGGCTTTGCTTATCCACTGCCTTGCTGACCTTTCTGTTACAAGCAGCTGCAAGGCATGTCTTTTCAAATACATGACCAGGCTAAGCAGAGATATGTGTTTGCATACACAGTGGCTTTATCATTTATCTTAATAAAACAAAGACTGCGGAGTGAAAAGGCGCAGAGCCGATTAGGGCCCAGCGCGGTGGCTGTGGATATTTACAGGAGCCGCTAAGCAGCCAAACGGCCTTCCACCTCTTTGCTTCCCTTAAATGTCAAAGCACAGCCTGCGGGCCCCTACGCTCCAATCTGAAACCCTGATTGGACATCTGAGCTCTACGGGGATTGATAAGTGAGATAATTCACAAAATGCACTGTGCTGCAGACTGATGGCACACACCAGGTCAGAATCCTGAGGCACTGCTATTATTTTGAGGTTTCAACCCCGATAGTCACACTTATCTGTGGTTTCACACAGAGGCAGCTGCTCTCATTCCCTTATCAGGGAATAAATCTAATGTTTGGCATCCGGCATGAGAAATATTAAAATTTCAAATTAAGCCCAGCACTGCCGTTGTGCAGAATGTGGGGACATATGATTGCTAAGGGCTGGCATCATAAACATCCATTTATTATAAAAATACCTCTGTCATCAGGAAAATGATCATATTAATCAGTGCTCATATGCTCTTTAATCACAGTCTTGGACAGACTCCATCTCAGGGAAATCATATCCGTGGCCCCTCCAGCCGCCTCTGTAATTTTGTACGAAGCAGTCTAGTCCAACACACTGCTGATTGCCAACAGATCTAGGCCAGGCCTGCAGCTCTAGAAGACACCATGCAGTTAAATCAGATCAGAGCCCGAGACAAGGCAGACAAACACTGAAAATGACCCCGCTCATACTGCTGTGGACAGTTGTGTAAGGTGCAGATTGTGCTCCCCTGGTGACAAGTTCCGTGCTCTGTACTCAGACGAAGTGACAGCAAAGTTTGGTTACTTCAGCACTGGGCTGGGGCTTTTGATTTTACATTTTGTAAGGAGACAGAAAACAATCAGCTGCACAGCAAGTGGGACAAATCTGAAAGCGTGCAAACACGCCACATCACATCGCCACATCAAGGATCACCTCCATCTTCAAAATGCAAGTAAACCAGTCAGAGACAAAAACAACCAAAAGTTAACCTCTTCAACCACACTGATCTCTCAGTGCACAGTGTCAAGTAGCTCAAACCTACAAACCCTTGTTTCAAATTCTGTTGGAGCGCCCAAATTTTCCAAATGTCTGAACTCTGTCATGTCAAAATGATAAATGAAATGATGCAATTTTGTTTTTAATTGTGGAAATAAAAAAAGACTAAATACAACAAACAAAGTGGAAAATTAAGTACATTTCTGACAGGCTTAACAATTCTTTTTTTAAATTGGATTTTTAGTGACATGTTTACATTTGAAGTCACAGATTATGTACAAAATATATGTATATCCAGTGTATCAGCAGTGTTGTGCAGAGCTGCGGTGTTACAGTTAAAATTATCTTACATTTTTGTACAAGTAAAAATAAATGACTTAGGGCTGCGTGTTTTTACAAGAGAGAAGAACAATATGTTCTGATTAGAAAGAGGTGTTATGTCCCTGCAAATTACCATTATGGGCAAATAAAGAAAATGTTTGTCTGAAAACATTTGAAGGTTTGAATGCTGCAACATGAATATCCTTTGCCAGTCACATGCCTTTTTAAGTAATGACTTGTGGTTGTTTTTAGAGAGGGTAACAGATGTTTTTTACCCGTGCAACAATCTTTTTTTTTAGCCTGTGTTAGAAAAATTTCAGCCTCTGTCGCACCAGTGGTATGTGCAAAAAAAAAAAAAGTGAACACACAGCCCTGCATTGGTCACAGCCGCACATTCTGCTTGCTTGTGCTTGGAAGCATTTTTTGCCCCAGGGTTTATCCGGCCATAAGAACATGCAACAAAGACTCTCACAAGCTAATACAGAATATACTGTATAGGATACTGTCAGACAGTGTGGAATGAGATTATTCTAACAGCCTTAAAGACACTTGAGAGGACATTAAAGACGATTTTAAATGATAGAAAATTACTAGAAAGGAGCATCTCTATCCAAGCAGTGACTCACGGTGCCCTTGTGATTTTTGGCATCTCTGTTTTAAAAATACCTCATGCTGAAAGGTATTAATGCTTAGGTCACATTCACAGGCAGGTGTACACTATACACTCATTCCACACTGATCCAGTAAATGCCTACTTCAAAGCTCCACCTAGCAACACCCAATTCCGCCTGAGAAAACGCAAACTGGATGGTGATAATGACTTTACATAGTATAGAATTCATTTGGCTGCACGCTCGTTTGGAGTCAACCGAGTGCATCGGCAGGAAATGGAGTGGTGCATAGTCAGAGTAAATGCACCTGGTGATAAGGGATAAGACTGGAACGCCCAGTCGACTCTGCAGCAGCCCTGTAATCAAGGGGACGACCTGATGCTGGCAGCTGAGCTCGTGATGAGTAACCCTCAGGCCAGACACTCCAGACAGGCCTCCAGCCAGACGGCATGTGGGAGAAAAAAAAAAAAAAAAGATTGCACAAAAGCCGACTTAGTGACTGACTGTAGTTTTGGGGATTGGCTTTTTTTGGGTCTGTCATCAGCGGTGAGCTCTTCTATCACTCATCTGTCTGCTATGAGCTCACTTGATGTCTTCTTTATTCGCAGGCAAAAAGCAAATGACAGGACGTGAAGGGAACCAGACGGCAACGCACAAGCGCTTACGACTGGGTGTGTCGTTTTTACACAAACACACGGCAAGCATATTTGTCCTGGAGGAATACTATACAGTGACGATGGTGCACGTGTATCCCAGCGAAGAAAGCGCTGATCCATTAAATGACTGACCTCCTGAGTCACATCTTTTCTTCTTTGTGTTCTGTTAACTTATGGAAGCAGCTAACTGATTATGATTAATGACTGCAAACCACAGACAGAGACAAGCAGTGACTATTTCAGCAGGGTTTATGGATATGATGGGATTAAAAAAAAAAAAAAATCTCATGCTTTTGAAACAATTTCAGAGTTGGTTTGCCGCAACTCAGTGCTTGTAACAATCTGTTTAGATCAAATTCATAACTATAAATCATTATCAAGTGTCATGTAAAAGCTATTTGCAGGGCTAAAAAGCAGCAGAGTCTAACAAGAACTGATTATTCCCAGACTCGGAACAACACAGTCTGCCCTCTAAGGCCTTGAACACCTTTCAACCGAAACTGCGCTGAGTGATCGGCTGCTTGTAGAGACAAAGCCAGCTCTCAGGTTGCCTGGTTGAACTCGGCACACTCGGCCCCCGACTCCCTCTGCCCCACAAAGGCACGTCCACTGTCCTTTGTCCCACCTACGCCCCCCCTACCTCCAGTCAACACTGGCTTCCAGGGTGAGTGACTGACTGTAATCGCCGGGCACAGAGTCAGATTCGCTGCATGGAGAGACGCCCGGTAATGCTGTAACACCTGCTAGATAAACAAGAGGGCTCCCACAGAAAGCAGAAATCCTCTTTTACATTCTTTTCTGGGGCAAGAGGATCATAATGATGCCAGGCTTTGGGAATGACCAAATATGACCTTTGACCGAGGACATGGAGAGACACTGAGTTGGGAGATACTGCTGTTTGCCACTGTGTGAGTTAAAGGTACAATCTGCCCAAAAGCATCTGCAATGTTGGGAGAAAAAAAAATAGAAGTGTCTGGCTTTTTTGCTATACTTCATTATTAACTGGGTAAAGCATGGGACCCAAAAGACAGAGGTCGATTGTATTTACTTTACTTTACTTTAATGACATACAACATTATTAGCGAATTCTGTGGCTGGATGTCATGGTTTGAGTTTATATTGTGCTCAAATGGGCTGATTATGGGAGAATAACAAGGATAAAATCTTCTGTCATAGTATATTTCATTTTAAATCTACATCAGGCCTGTAACCACTTATTTCTATTATTTACTTAATCTGCTGATTAATTCTTTATTTTACAAAATGTCAAAAATTGCCAGTTACATTCTCCATGAGCCAAAAGTGACATTTTCAGTTTCCTGCGTACTTTGTTCAAAGAACAACCCAAATATAATCCATTTACAGTGATCGTCACTGTCCTGTGAAAACCACTCACTGTATCCCATTCATTTGACAATTTTTTTTCTTGTTCTAACTGAAAACAAACGCAGAACAAATAACAGTGAAAATGTTTCAGTGATGTGAACATATTTTTCTGTTTAAACAGCTGCCATTTTACATCAGCGTTCCACAATCGCACGAGGAGGCTTCCAATCATGGAAGAGACCGAGGCACCGGTTTCTCCAGCCGCTGAAGCAGACTGGAATCCCTCACAACCAAGACTATTTCAGTCAGGGTTGTGACTTTCACTTCTTCTCCCACTGTTGCTCTCTCCACCTGTGCATAAAACCCACAGCTGACAGCAACAAGTTCACACCACCTCTCAGTGGGCTGTCAAAAGTCTGGGAAATGTAGGAAATCACTTACTCATGGCAGGTTGAGGAAAAACTGTGAATATCCCCCCCAAAAAATGAATTACAATATTTTATCACAGAATATATTCAGTGCTGGACATCACAGCTTGATGATACAACAGTGTTTGAGTATCTGGGCATTTTCCTTAAAAGCTTATGTTTAAATTCACAAATCTCAGCAGAGATGCTTATTTATAAAACACCTGCAGCTTCCTTAATGCTTTAATTATTTTCTGTGAAAAAGCTGTGTGTTCGTGGCAGTATGTGTGAGTGTTGTGTGAACAAAGCTTCATTCTTCAACAGCCTGAGCCCTGGCTCACTATCATTATAATGATGTCATTATTGCAAGATAATTAGCCTTGAAAATGTATCTTGGGAAACAATCTCATAGCTTGTACTTTCTCCATCGAGCAAAGTGTCTCTGTTTTGCTGCCAACTATATATTGGACTTGATAATGACTCTTTTCTTCTTTGGCTGGTTACAGAAATTTACTTCACAATATCCACTCTGATCACTTTGCCTTAGTGCGGGTAATACGAATAACAGACAATCTAATGTGATGTCAGAGATCATCAGTGAAGACGGGGAGAAAATAACAGTGATATTGAGAAGGACTTCAAAACACTACAATGAACTGAGCAGCATAATGTGCCCGGCGCTCTCAAGGTGGCACCTCGTGGCATTAAACAATCCAGAAAGGTAGTTTTTGTAACAGCTCTATTAGCTGTATAATGTTTTCTCATTTTGGCTGTTGCATGGCTTTTGTGGCGAGCTTATGGAGAGCTGCTTAAAACGACAGAAGCGGGGAACAGTCACATAAAACCGCGGGCTGAGCAGATGAATCGCTCTCCCTGCTGGGTAAGAAAGAAGCCTGTGGAAAGTACTGTACCTCCTTGAAGTCAGCAGACTGATTAAAGCTTGGAGATTGGCCAGACAAAAAGAAAAAAGCTCAATCTGCACCTAACTACATTTTCTCTTTTGCGGAGAATCATATTTCTATTTTCTTTAAGTGGGGAAAGGAAGCAGGTACAGCGCAAACACAAGCTGTCAAAGTGGTTCTTTACGGAGAAGAAATAGAAAAAGGATAAAAAGCTATTTCTTAATCTTCCCGCGCTGGAAATACCATGCTCTGGTCAAATAAATTCTCAGCCTCCACATGGGAATAATCAGCAGTCAATGCCTTGAATGCATTGTGTTGTCTCCTAAAATGCACGGCCTAACGCAACTGCCATTAGTCACACAGGGACAATTAAAAAAAGCTGCCCCTGCCTGTCCTTTGTAAATCTGTCTGAATTGCCTTAATCCTCCACTATTAAACTCAAGAATAGTTGATGGGACCATTCATATCTACATAGGCAGCTCCTCTGAGCTGCAGCCTAGATTCGGTCTCAGAAAGCAGCAGCATGGGGTGGGGGGGGGGCTGGCTGTTTGTGATGCAGATTCCCTACTAGAAGAGGACCACCAGTGGTGTGGAGCACAAACACACACACACACACACACACACACACACACACACACACACACACACACACACACACACACACACACACAAAGTATGTTGGTTTGTCAGTATATCAGACTGAGCCTGGCCTAGAAGTACAAGTCAAATATCAGCCAGTCAGTGTTGTTCCCTCAGATGTGATGGAATGAGGTTTAGGATTTTACTTAGCGGCCTGCAGAGGTGTCAATCTGCCTCAGCCGGCATTAACAGACTCATGAAATAATTTAATTCATATTGGAATTAATTAGGGCTGGGTATCAAACCTCAATATGCGTGTAGCACCGAGTATTGCTGTCAAATACTGACATTTGGCAACAAATGTCTGGTCAGATTGATAATCTTATTCTTGAATGAGGAAATGATAATAAGTTAAGATGGCTTCCATTCCTATAAAACTCAAACAAATCAAAGTTGGACTCAACACAAAACATTTTGCAAAGATTTACTTGTTGTTAGCTGATCCACAAATTGAAATGATGATGCAACATGATTTCACTCCAAATTGTGCCTGTTTAAAATGCTGCTGTGACAGTGCCAGCAGTAATGAGCAAATGACCTTGAGGAACATAAACACAATGAATGACATGTATGAAACTACTTTTTTAAATTGACCTGCAAAGTGCAAAATATTGAAAAATATTAATTACTGGCCATATGGAATGTTAGGAGCCTATAAACCCCATATTTGTCCAATCATCAGACACACATACTCGCACAGACGTGTGTATACAGAATACAATACAGAATGTGGGATAAACCAGGGTGATTATTGTTGTTTTTTATTAAAATGAAATGAATCCCACCAGCCTCACTAACCAAACCTAACTTCACTTATCCCAAAATAATTTCATCTAACATTGAGCCCCAAAATACTGTGGCAACTACTTTACTGTTGTCTGACAAAAGTAGAAATGAAGTGAAAAGTTTTCATACGAGCGGACAAGTCTCTTACAGACGTCTTACAGACGGTTTCTCTCCTAACAAAGTCCAAATAGGATAACAGCACCATGTGAAATTGGGTCAGGGCAGCTTAAAGTTGCGTACCAAAGCGAGTGACAGAGGGCTCGCAAATTGAGAGATGAAGCCCGAAATCCTGATTAAGGCCGGCAAGGTGTCACATCATTGTCAGCCTTTGTGTATTGGCTGCAGGATTTGCCATTACTGTAATTGGTGATTTGTGTCTGATAGGCTTTGAGGGAGACAAGGCTTAAGACTTAGTGGGAGGGCCTGAGCGAGAGTTTGCATTTCAGGGTGCTGAGCTTCTCCCAAACCCCAACCCAATTACCCTGGGAACAATGACAAACAGCGGCTTTTGCCTCTTTGTGTCAGACGTCCGGTATGTTTACTTAGCGTATCTCCAATCCACTTTGTCACCAGTTAATTGGAGAGCGGTGAGTTATTCCAATGCAAATGCCAGACATGGTCACACAATTTAAAGTGAGCTACCTTCAGTTAGCTTGAGGTGACAAAATAACAAAAAGCGTGTTGGCAGTCTGGGGGAGAAGTCTTCCCCTCCTGCAGCACACCATGCATACACTTACAGTGTGTGGGGGCATTGACTTTGTGTACTCGTCTCCAGCGGCTGTCAGATGCTGCACACTTTGGA
Organism: Holacanthus passer; assembly: GCA_025331565.1. Classification (NCBI taxonomy): domain Eukaryota; kingdom Metazoa; phylum Chordata; class Actinopteri; family Pomacanthidae; genus Holacanthus; species Holacanthus passer. Next base: position 1,394,691 of record JAFREQ010000041.1, on the reverse strand, counting down.
CTTGCACACTGAATTCATCTTGTGTTATCAAATGCGATTTAATTTCAGCCAGGAAGCCGAGGATGTTATCAGTAATATGTCAGATTAACAAACCCATACAGCTGAAATACATCCAGTCAATGCATTAAATCACTGAGTCTTGCAAGCTAGATGTAATTTAATTTTGCATAGTAGACAAAATCAAATAACGTCACGACATTAATAAGTGATTATCTCTTTTCCTGAGAACTAGACGAGTGTTTTTACAAGGCAGAGCTGATGAAAACACAGGGGTCTCTGCAGGCCTTTATTTTCATCCTGACGTCTACTACCAAAGTATACTGGTCTTAACACATTGTGACATACTTTTTGGCAGCATTCGACAGCGAGTCACCAGTGTGATGGGGAGATGATTTGGGAGGAATTTACAAATTTAATTAGCTCGGTCTCCGAGGACGCAAGCTCTTCCAACTTTCATTTAGATGTAATCTTTCTTCGGAGAATACATTTCAGCACACGGTTCTCACAGAAGAATAGCTCTTCTCAGTCTCACGACTTCACGACACGCAGCAGACACTGACTGCTTAGCTGCAGAGAGTGTAACGGCAGAAAAACAGTGAAAATAACAACCACTCACTGTGGATACAGAGCAACAATGTAATGTAATGGTACGCAAAATTCATATTTTGGGGTGTAACTCAATTTTGGGGTCATGGTTTTGGTACAGCAGACGATTGTTTTCCTCAATCCGTTGTTGGAGAGATTAACTTCCAATGCAGTGGATAACTCCTGACACCTGCTGCTTGTTTATACTGCATGATGCACATGTGAAAGGACATTACAGCAGGGCTCAATCCCTAATAGACACATATGGATGATGCCTTGGCAAAGGGCTTAAGCATGTTTGACTGTTTACAGTGTTGTACTAATTTACTGGGAAACCATAATGCTTCTAAATGATTATAATGATTAACTGTTGTATAATTTACAGTATGTTTTAGTGTTGCAATAATTATTATTATTGATTATCATTTTTTGATCTAAAGTAAAACATGTCAAAAAATTAAGGATTTCTTGTCTCTGAGTAATATAAGCTAATATTCTGTTTCCTAAAAAACATGCTTTATCTTCACGTCTACCTCCCTGTGAACCGTTTCTCTGAAGGTAACTGATCTATTTCCAGCTAAAAGGTTTTGGAATCTTGCATTTTGTCAACAATCTCTGAAATGGCAAGGTTAAATGGACAATCATTTTGTCCCAGCAGGACCCGCGGCGCTACAGTCAGACCCAAACACTTTCCACTAACTCTTTGTCCCAGCTGTCCAAGGATACAGCAGAATGAGAGGATGGAGAGGATAGGCGGGTGAAGGAGATCATCTGATACAAAGGGACCGGGAGTCTTTGCAAAAGCTCTTGGCCATGTTACCTTGTCACAGCATCCCTCACGCCCTCGCTAACTTCCTCCAGCCCAGATGTGAAGACCATCTGCTCCACAGCCAATACCAACGTCCTTTTGGATCCTCGGCTGCCATAATCTTTTTACTGTTGTTTTATACCAAATAATTAAAAGCAGACTACCAGATGGCTGTCACACACTCCCTCTGCTTTGATAACAAAAAGGTTTGGTACAGCGCTGGTTTGAAGCAGTAAAAGTACAGCTGAGGAAGCCGGCAGGTGTGCAGGACCAAGCTAAGTCTTGGTCGGGCCCTGAAAGAATCCAAGGCGACAGCTTTGGAGGGTCAAAAGGTTGTCAGTAATTGCCAGCGGCCTGTTTGAGTGGAGGCAAATGGACTCTCTGAATTTTTTTTCCCTTCCTTTCTCCAAAGCCAAAGTGGTCTGCCACAAACTCATTATGATTTCCAAGTGTGATGATCTGAATAAAAGGGGAGGGGGTGAAGCAGGGGGTTGAAGACATAATTAGTTTTCCTCACTGCAGGAGACAGTATGCTGATGAGACAATGAAAGACAGAAAAAAGCCGAGCTGTCAATCTCCCCAATTCTTTCATCTCACAAAGCACCAGTGAGTAATGCTCACAGACCCCATAAAAATCCCCACACACCCTGCAACCGCAATGCACGACTGTGTTACGCAACGCAAACCTCTGCCAATTCTACAACCATGAACCATTTCATAGACCTCAGAAAGGAAGAAAAAACAAACACTTTGAAAGAGGGTGCTTTCTAACAAACACAACCCGGGTCATGCTCAGTCAAAGTGCTAGAATCACTGCAAACAGATCTTAAATATACCTAACCGCAGGGTCCATATTTATCAAGGTTCGGATAACACTAACCCTCAAGAATGCTTCCAAAGCCAACCTACCCAAGTAAAGTTCTTGACAAAAAATGAAGAATAAGACACATTAATCAAGCAACTTACCCCTACTTACCACACTTACAGGAGTAACCTTTAAGAGCAGCTTATAAGTGATCATATAATTAATCGCATGTACTATGTTTGGTGCAGGAGTAGCCAGTCAGACCCAAGGATGTAATCTGCATCTGCCCCACCATTCATTCTTACATTTTCTCCGTGATACTCTTTAAAAGCCATTATGATTTAAATGACCAGAATTAATCCTATATGTGTGAAATCTTTAATATATCCAATCTAAAATGACTAAATCTTCAATTATACATATTGCTTCAGATAATATATTGGTCATCCTGTCCAGTGCTATATTGAACAGTCGTTCCAAAACCCGTCTCTGAAGCAAGGCTGGATTGTCAATGGAGCAAAGTGGGCACAGGTTTCTCAAAGGATCACTGTGTGTCAGTCAGACTGTCGTCACTAGCTTTGTTCTGTTGTCCATCAAATCCAGAGGAAAATAACTGGCTGTTAAACTGCTCAGCGTTACACATTCTTCACTAGTTAGTCGCTAACTTTGTCTGTCTGCTGTTGGTGCTGTGCAGGCAGTGCAGGTTCATAAGAGAAGAGTTTGTGTTGTGTAAATTTAAAATTTATCCTTCATATATGATAGGATGAATAATTTTTAATTTGTCTGTCTCTCATTTTACAATTTTACTTTTCTTCCTGTCAGGCTGTACAACTGGTACACCCAGTTTTACGTCAGTGTATTTATTCTTTATTCTATATTCCATTCACTGTGCAATAGTTCATTTAACTCAATGTGCAATATTTCATGTTTAATATTTCATATTTAATCCCGTCCTGTCTCATAGTGTATATACTGATCACATATTTCATATTTCACATCATTCTCACGCACATCTGCAAATAAGTAAATTTGATAATACTTTTTCTTAGCCTGTTTAAGTGTTGATAATTATTATATTTCTTTAGTACAATTGTTAATACTTTAATGGTTGCTAAATTGTTCATACTTTTTCAAACCTCTCTGTTTATTACTATTTATCTGCTTCTATCCTCTTTGCTGCTGTGCAATGTAAATGTCCCCACTGCGGGACAAATAAATGTATATCTTATCTTATCTTATCTTACTTTGATAGGCTCAGGCAGATGTGGCCGCTTCCCTGTGTGTGATAGATGAAATGTCCTCTCTCTGGACAGCAGGCTAACGCTCTTTGGACTCAAACAATCCCTCTGCACCACCAGACAAAATACCATGGCCTACAGGAATCTACGATCAAAGTTAAGCTATTGACTGGGGATTGCTGCTGTGTGTGTGTTTTGTCCAGTAGGGGGAATTCACTGCTATTGGGCACCTACGGCATGCAACCCTGCTTGGCTTTTATTACCCTTGGAAGTCCTTTTAACTCCTTCGACAGGAAATGAAACACTCGAATGGCTCTATTGCAAAGTGCCGGAGCCATTTGCAGCCCGGGCCGTGACATTCCCGAGCATGTGTTTCATATAAAGAGAGGCTCTGGGAGTCACAGGTGCATGCTGACAGGGTGTGTGTGTAGTGTGTGTGTGTGTGTGTGTGTGTGTGTGTGTGTGTGAATGTATACGTGAGCGGAGAGGGAGTGGAAGCGAGCGAGTAGATAAAGAGAGAGAAGGAAAGAAAGTATTTTGGTGTTTACTGAGGCCTTACAGTCACCCGTGGGCAGTAAACAGAGAGCTGCTGCATTCCGGAGCCAAAGCCAGCTGCCTTCTCTGACCGGTCAACGCTTGAAAACACACAGGGCAACTTTAAATATGGAAGCTGGAGTTCACTTCTCACTGAGAACTTTTCAGGGAGGGAAACAAGGATGTTGACTGCTGATTTTCTTGTTGGCTGTAGCGGTGCAACCAAAAAAATATTTTCATTAACACAACTAACTTGATTACTTTCCTGATTAACAAATAGTGTAAATGATAAAAAGTGTCGATAAAAAATCTCAGTCCAGGGCAGTGTCTTTAAATTGCTTCTTTTGTTTGGCCAACAGTCCCAAGATATTGAATTTATATTAATATAAAACAGAGAAAAGTAGTAAGTCAAAAGGCTTAACACAGCGAAATTTTGAGCTTAATTTTCTGACGATCATGTTAACCTATTAGGTTACAGCACTAGCTGTATGGTTTTTCATTTTATCTTATACCTACACAAGTATATATTTCTGTTTATTACAGACATTTTTTTACTTACTTACTTCGTCTACTGACTAAGACAATGAGATGTGGTTGATGGTGGCTGATGTTCAGTTTTTTCTCTCTGCTGCAGTCAGGAAGAAGGTACCAGACACAGAGTTTGATTATCTCCACCAAGCATAAGCTTGGAGGGTATCATGCAGTTGGTCACGCATGTGTGCGCACACTGGGTTGCGGTGATTTACAATTTTTGAATCATTCGTCACTCGTCTTAATAGAGGCAGCAAGCGATCAACAACTACTTCAGCTTGGAGTTTGAGTAGTCTTTGAAATGTTTGGTCTCATCTTGAACCAGAGCATCTGTGGATTGATTCCACACCAGATATGTTAACGTTAGGCATGATACAAGATGACTCATGACTCACACACACTCTACTGAGTGCTCTAATTGCTTATGCATTTAACTTTTCCTTTGTCAGTGTTGAAAGAAAAAATAAAACTGCATTCTTCCTCTCACACAGTGTTGCTTTGATAAGCAAATATTATCCCTGGTTGTTCTCTGTGTTTGCTTTTGCATTTGATGCATTTTTCTGATTTATTATGCCTGGCAGAGTGAAACTTTCTCACAAGCAGTTAAAAAAATCATCAACACTTAAATAAAGATGATGAATAATCAGGTGCATTGCTCTGTTACAATGAGAACTTTGTTGCTCAACTTGAGAACACTGTGTTCTCTGAGTGCTTCCTAGCGCTGCTAAATATGTATATTCTCATCGCAGCTCTTTTGTTCTCAGGTCACACTGTTATTTGTCCCACGCTTCATCTGCCGCACCAGACTGACTACCTTAATTAGTGGCACTCACAGAGAGACATTAATAAGTGTCCAACAAACCTGAGATGGAATATATTAGAGTTCCATTTTTGTCGACAGTGACATTTCTCATCATCTACCCCTCAGGTCTGTAATTTCACTGAGCGAATACTCTCTGCTCGTGATCTGTCACCCTGTGGTGATGGCAAGAAGAGGGCTCAGGCATTCACACCTTAATCTGCTCGTGTGCTGTTCCGTACACGTGGAAAATACAATCCAAATTCAGACAGGAACATGTATGTGTCTGTGCTCATTTATCAAGGTATCAAATACATACACCCAAATTACACACACGCAGAAGGTGTCCCTGATAAACAGCGGATCTGCTGTTAATTGTTTTCAGAGGGAATATTTCTTTAGTAGAAAGTAGTTCCAGTGTTAACCAGGATTAAACACTGGGAGTTGAGATCCTGGTATTTTCTGGGAATTCTGGTCAAAATCTGCTCCCATTTTTGGTCTGAATTCCCGGGAAACTGCAAAAACCTTCGTAGCTAAAGGCTAAATTCTGACATTTAAATGCCATCATTATATTATGATAGATAGTGGTAATTTTAAGAGGAATTGTTGTTGCGCCAAAATGTATTACCACATAATTTAATGACTAATTTATGTTTAATCTTCCACAGTTCTGTCTTTTGTGCTCTGTGCAGCATTCTGAATTAAACGCTGTACAGATTTGGTGATAGAGGGATCATAATAATCTGAGCCTTGCCGACACTTTGATAACTTTGCACATCTAAGGCTTTATCCAGAGTGACTTGCTACACAGAGCGGATGAAAAGTTACACACCTTGCTTTTGCTCTGTGAGGTGAACCTGCAACTTTTACCATTCTAACCACTCAGCCTGTCGCCAACACGTAAACATACGGCGGAGTCTAGTCAAACAGTTCAGCGTCTGAACTTCCTGCTTTACGCCTGCAGAGGAATCTGTATTTGTTTACAGAAGGGTATATGATATCGCAAAATACACACACAATTTAGTATCCAGAAACGTTGGTAAGTGCAACAATGCTCGGGGAAACTTGTTTAGTGGCCAACTTCTGCAGAAAATGAGTTGTCAAACGTCTCCGCTGATAAATGAGAGTGGTTGACGTCTGTGAGAGAAGAGAAGTGATTCCAGAAAGGTGAGGGTCTGACTGAAAAGCTGAGTTGCTATGTGGAAGGTAAACAGCAGATTGAATGCCAGAAAAAACGTTGCCTCAATCTCTTTCTGCTGCCTCGCAGAGGTCTGAATAATTAAAACCGTGTCTGTGTCTGCTCCGGGGGAACACAGCCTATAGGATGAAGCTGAATGCGAATCAGCGCTCCCTTTTCAACTTCCACATATTCCCAGCTGAGCCCAAAACATCAGAATGTTGCAACTTTTCTGAGTTTTCAGAATGAAATAATATTGCTCTCTGCAAATGTTCCAAATTAATAACACTGCATCCAAACACAAACAAGCAGGGTTGGAGACAGAGTTTCCGTGGAAATCAACACAAATAATCTACAGAAAATAGGGATGAGTCAAAGATAAAAAGAAAATTAAGAAAGAAATACTGGAGTTGCAATTATATTAATAACAACAGTAAAACTACAAATACATCTGTTGAGGTACACCAGAATAGACTTACAGAGTAAAATTAACAAATCCCTGTACCGTACATGGACTGATCTGATTCTTTGATGTGATTTCAGTGTCAGTTTTAACTCTTCCTCTCCTTTAAACATGATATTTAAATGTGTACTTTGGTTGCCCAACCAGTAAAAACATCAGATATTCAGCTGTTGGAACAAGGAACTACACAACAATTTCTGCGCATGTGAGTGTCTGAACTACCCGTCTTCAATCTTAAGACAATTTCTGCTGATGTCTTGGTTTTATTTTGGTCCACAACTGGATGCAGGCTCTGCTTTTTTCAGATTTTCTGGAATATTTTATTGCATGTTTCAGTATAAAGCTACATCTCTGTGATCCTCAAGAAGATCAAAAAGTATCATATATTATATTGTTCACTACATTGTACAGCTTTGACAAGGGGCTGACCAATACACTCAACACTGCATTTTTATTACATTTGCCAACTGGAGGCCAAAATATCAACTTTGCAAACAAGATCTTTATAAATGCTTTTTCCTTTTTTTCCCACTGACTAACACTGTGAACAATGAATTCTTCCAATTGTCAAATTCATTTAGACATGGTTGGCTTTATTCTATATGTCGTTAATAAATCAATATTATGAACCAATATCAACCATGTGTTAATTTGTCTCTGAATGCTTTCTGACTTCCTTAACCTGTCTGTGGCTCTGTCTGATTTATTTAGTGGCAGATTGATACTCATTTGGTGCTCAGGTGAGTATTCATGACAGCAGGATGGATGTGGGATTGTGTCAAAATTAACTGTGTCTTCATGTTAATGGATGAATATGTCACCCAGTACAATTTATGTATTGTTAATAGGACAACAATGGCACACAGGAAAAAGATGTATCAAGCTTTGGATACACACATTATACCTATTTGAGTCTTTTCATACAATTTGCTGATAAGAAGAAAATGACAGAAAATATGTGCAGCTATCAGCTCTCTAACCCCCTAGCCTACTGGTTGAGGCCTATTCTTGACTACAGCCCCGCATGGATGTGTCTGCCTATGTCCTTTCCAAGGCGGTGAAACAGCTCGTTGCTCTGACAGGCTTCCTGCACCGAGAGAAAGGACCGTCCAACGGCTGCGATAGGGACCAAGTGAAGGGGAAAGAGGCAACGCCAGCTTCTATGAGGGAGGGCTCATTCAAGCACGGCAGATTCGGGGGGATTTAGGGAGCTCGTCTGCCAGCAATAAAAGGCTGAAACAGGATACTTGGTGAGATTAATTACCTAGATAGGCCACGATAATGCCATTTAAATGGGAAAGTAATTAAAGTGCACCTTCCATGAAAATTATTCATTGCTGACGGATTGGGTGACAGACAAATCAGGAGGCATTTACAGAAAAGCTACAGGTTAAGTGCTCCGAGCTGCTGCTCTGAGACCACCACAGTTTTATTGCAGCTGTTGAATCTTACTGCTTTGCCCGGCTCTCATCAAATTACTGCGAGCATGTGGAGCGGGAGGATGGTGAAAAGAATGGGCTCCCAGGTAACGTAAAACCAGGGACAAATGCTACAAAGGAGGATCTGCTTAACTAGAAAATTATACTGGCTGGCACTGGTCAGTGGGGACTGCTCAGAATCAATCAATCCTTCTGTTTAAGGCCACCATGACAGATTAGAACACAAAAAGGATAAATCAATGCCATTATTGTTCCCCAAGTGTTACTTTCACAAACGCACAGAACAATATCAATTTAGTGATGATAAGTGCCTATAAAGTGGCCGTATAGATTACCACTGAGGAGCTGGGGTATCACTTTGCACCCGTGAACATGTGATATTTTAATGATCATTTGATCTCTTTTGTAGAGGTTAATAATCATCAATTCATGCAACATACCCTGCTACCTTCCACTGTGAACTCCAGACACTATACTGCCTGAGTAGAGTCAAGCAGACTGAATAATTCCTTCTCACGCAATGCAAGGGCACAGAGGCTTTTCAGATCAAAGTAAAATGCTTACCTTACATTCTTATGTGCCTCAGTGTGTTTTTTTTTCCTTTTGCATTGAGATACTGTACTAATGGGAATAGACTGTTGTTCTCTTTGAATGTTTAAGTAGGTTTGTACTTAAGGGGGACTATAACATCATCCTATATTCACACTGTGTTGCACAACATATGAAGTGAAGAATGGCTAAAAATAAACACAAAACATAACTAAGATGTAAAATGTGTGAAATTGGTATCTTACACAAAGCCTGATTTAGAATTAAATTATGTGTATGATATCATGTATGTTTTGGAATAACGTCCAATTCTTGGCATTCACGAACAATCCAGTCAAACTCACCAGAGTCTGAAGCTCCTTTTAAACATTCGGCTCATTATGTAAATGTGACGGCAATTTAACATGTTGGCATCATGTCTGAATAAGCGCCTGAGTTACTTTTACAGAAAAGTCAGCGATGTTAAGATATGCGAGGTACCACGTAGATGAGGGTGGTTGGTTGCAGTGGTGGTGTATGTGTTTTTTCAGTTGGTGAAGGGGACTTGTTGAAGCTAAAACAGGGTATTAAGTTGCTCTTTGAGGCTTCAATGCTAATACATTTTGTAATCAAACAGTGATGCAGCCTGTGAAAGATCAAAACACTCCTCTAGCTTCCATCTTGTGTACTAGGTGCAATATACTGTGCAAGCATTGTGGTTCTTTCTGCAAATGTCCTGCCATGATGACAATTTACATAATGAATGCTGTTATCTGAATGACAAAAAGCCAATATTTTAACAGCTAGATATAATCAGCAACATTACATATTCAACATGTCAGAGCTGCTCAACACAAAGACAGGTGTAAAGCTTCAAATGATCTCTTTATCTTATCAAATGACCATGGCATTCTGAGGCAAACTCACCACAGTCTAAATTATGCATCTGCCTAAGTCACAGTCTTCTGCTCTGACTCACCCGTGGAGCCTGTGAATACTTTGGAGCACAGCTCAACTATTGTAAAAGTTGCTATCTGAGTGTAACAGGCTTTGTGCTGCTGGCTAATACAAGCAGTAAACATTAAAATCAATTTCCACAGGCTCTTCCTTTCACTCATTATATTGTTTATACCTCTTGCTGATCGCACCTAAACCCCATTTTGATGGTCTCAAGCTGAATGTGTACACATAGCATGTACGCACAAACTCACACAGGTCCACACACACAGGGCCTTTCCCATAACTAATTTCAAATCCTATTTCTGTGCCCTTCTCCACAGTGATTTCTCTGGCTCAGAGATGTGAACATCCGCTTGAATAAATATTAATGGTTATTCTATGAGCATTGCCCACTCACAAGTGTGCTGGAAGAACAAAAGGACTTGTTTACAAGTGCGCTTGAGGAAAGCTAAGGCATGGAGGGCCTCGGAGGGCCTCGGAGGGCGGCTCGGTGGCACTGTTGACTCACAATGGAGTGCTGATTGAAACGCATTCTTAACTTTCAGCGTACAGCGATAGCAAAGACCGCGAAAATCCTCAAAATGACAAATTTCTATTCAATGGCTGCAAGGACACGAGCTGGAGAAATCAAGCTTAGGAACTCGCAGCCTCTACTTAAACTCATTTAAGACAGAGCTGAGAGGTAATTAGGTTTCTGGGAACAATAAGCACTCAGCACCTTGTGTAGCTCCAGCCTCGCTCCAGACATTTCCTTTGGTGTAATTAGGGGAGGTGTGAATTCCTCATCAGATGGATCACCATCTGCATTCACACACTGCATGTTCATTCCCCCAGTCCCCAGCTAGGAGCCTATGTTCATCCTGATTATCATGCAGGAGGTGGGGATGGGAGCGATGGAGGAGAGGGCTTCTCTTTTTTAAGGTTCTTTCACTGCTACAGGGCTCCAGCACCTCGCCATGCAAAGGTTAATCAATTCTGAATGATGAGCCATAAAAGCTTTAATAATGCAGTCACTCTCTAATGAGTGGTCCTGCATGCTTGCTCAGGAAGGGCCGATTGTTTTAGGAAGCTCCGATGTTCCAATTACAAAGCGCTCAAGCATTCCTTAAGAGCCCAGAGAGCGGCGGACACAGTGAGGGTCCAGTGAACAGGACAATGACCCCTGCAGCGTGGAGCTAATATCTGCTCAAGACAGGAAGATAGAGAGGCCAATTGCACGGCCGTCAGTATCAACCTAATTCTTGCTATTGACTTGCACTTCAGCCAAAACCTTGAGAGGTTTGACTCTACCATCACCTTTCTCAGATATAAAAAACTGGCTCAGAAACCAGCTTTGCTATGATAAATTTGAAACTTCATAAAAGGGAGGAGGTCAAGCTGGATGGATGGATCAGCAAAGCATCCCATTTTTAGAGGCTGCTGTTCATTTTCCTTTTCTTACCAACATTCAACCTTTTCTTTTAAACATGAACACAACATTTCCCAACCTTAACCAAATAGTTCTTCTTTCAGATATCACAGCAAAGATTACCTAACATTAACAAAGTGCTCATTTAGTCCAAACCACAATCTTTACCTAAACCTAACCAAGGGTGAGAAAGGTCATCCTTGATCATGGAGATGGTACAAACACCTCTTGTGTTGTGAATGAAGTTCCATATTTAGGTCACATGATGACAACAGAACCAGATCCATGACAACTGAAGCAACTCCATTTGCTGATGAGATCTGTGGGATGCAGTTCAACAACTTCACAAAAAGCTCATAAGTGAACCATAAATCATTATTTTATCAAACCTAACAAATTAGCTTTTGTGCCTAAATCTACCAGGAAAGACTTATATAGTAACTTGCCACTGTAGTATAATCCTGCACCATAGGCCAATATCGAAACAGATTTTAGTCCACATTTCATGAAACAACCATAATGAAACTATGCGGCTATTTTTCTGTACATTTGACGTTATCTTTTCAGTGCTATTTTCTGTATTTTCAGTCTTCTCTTCAAGGAATTATTCTGTTCCAGAGCTGTCCTTCCATTAGACAGATGGAGTGAGTCGCCTTGCCTTGAAGAGCTGCTGAAGAAATTTGATTAGTCTGGCTTTCAAAGAGGGACTTTAGTATTGCGTCATGGTCTAGTCCATCCCGATACCATGGAAATCTTCTAATATCTTAAAAAAAAAAAAAAAATTGATGATGGGCACAAAATCTTAATGGAAATGATCGCCAAAATTATAAGCAACCTGATCCATCTTGCCATCCAATTGCACTGATAATAGTGTTATAGCACTTTAAATGGTGCCACTTACTCAAAATAATAAACAAGACACCATTTGGGCCAAGCCCACTGCTCTCTTTCACAATAGCTAATGGCTAAATATTCTGCTGGGTTAACAGAGTAATTTTCTGTTGTCAACATGCCACGTATAATTATGAGTAACTCTAAAAGAGCATGTGTTAATCGTTTTTTTGTTCTGCCTTTTTCCTGCAGGTCGTCCTCTTCCCAGCATCCTCTTGTCCTTGGCCTGGCAACCCCTCGGCACATTCCAGCACGTGTCTCTGTCACGAATCCAGTGTCACAAAATACATCATCCCCAACACTACATCCTGTAGACATCCATTCAACTGAATGCCTTTCTGTCTTTCTTTCTTTCTCACAGATACATATATCTAGCAAACTGAGATATTTACTGTGTAAAAGTGATATAGTTTTTGGTAGCAAACCATAGTCTCTAGAGATGCATGTTTTAAAGAGAAAAGTGTCAGGTGAGCAGCCCTTTACTTAACACTAGCTTTACAATAGATGACATGAATGTGAATGACTAAACCGAAGAACCTAAGAATGATATAAAAGCAGTAGGTCATGGTAGGCCATCATATGGAAGAGGGCAGATGTAGTTAGCCAGAGACAGAGGTCATATATCCAGCTACAGCTTCAGTGCTCTCTTTGCAGCCTTCTTTTAATCACCATAGTCAGAACACTCTTTTGGGCCAACTGTGTTTCATGGATGCTCAAGCATGAAAGAGGAATCTTGTTGGGTGGATCCATAGAAATAATGAATTAAAAAAGGCTTTAGAGTTTGTCACCACAAAATACAGCATTTTAATTAAGGTGGATTCCCTTGAGACTGAGCTGCAAACACAGTACAGGCTCTTTAGGTACCACTGGGAGTCTGCAACATTGCTAAGCTAATAATGTTTGCCACTGTAGTGCTGATACACACATTAAATTAATCTGGGTAATATGCATACTGGATATATTATGGATCATATCAGACTATGGTCATTAATGCTAATGGGGAATCATTACTGTAGTTTGCATATGAGAGGTTTTCAAAATTAAACTGCCAGTCGCCATGTTCCTAATGCCTAAAGCTCTCTCAGCTGGAGCAAAGGGTGAAACAGTGCATGGACCAGTGTGAGCTCTCAACATCCAGAAAAGTTCACAAGGTGAACCGTTTCTTATGAAAACGTTTTCTTCCATGGCAAAAAAAAAATGTTTTGCTGTACAGAAAAACATTGCAGAGAAATTTTCCGATTGCAAACCAAGGTTATGGATAAACTGATGTAAGAGTCCTTACCTGCTTGACCAGTAGCGATGCTAACTGCTGCAAACAGCCTCTGTGTGCGGCTCAGGTCTGACACCCCATTGACTGCTTCCACCTCAAAGGTATAGTTGGCGTGGGCGAGCAGGTCCATGATGGTCACGTAAGTGTCCACTAATCCTGACTGTGCGGGAGAGTATCCCACATTGGGCCCACATGGAACACACTCCTCAGGTTCCCAGCTGCAACGCCGGCATATAACCCTGTAGGTGACATCATTGCGGCCGCCTGTGTCGGCCGGCGGGCTCCACTCCAGGCTAACGGTGGTCTGGTTGATGTTGTAGACCAGGTTCTGTGGCGCTGAGGGAGGTCCTGTCAGAGGTGGACATGGAGGAAGCCAGAATTTAACAACTGGGTGCCAAGGAAAGTGACAGCCAAGAGTGTGCATTGACTGGATCTGTGCTTTCACTGTTCTCTAAGAAAGAAAAAAAAAAACAGTATAGGACATGCCAGCTCCAGCCCTAGAGCCAAACACTCACACTCAATTATAAGACTCAGATCCAGGGAAAAAAAAGAAAAAAAAAATTACAGGTACACTGAAAGGAAGTCAGCTGTGGCAGGCACCAAGGTCAGTGTTAGAAGGCTGTGAAATCAAGGAGTGGAGCCCAGAGTTTCAAAGGGAGAATAATTTCTTAGTTAGAGTTCATGCGACACAGTTTTTATGTCACTGTTTTTATGAATTGTCATTACTCGGACAGTGCACCCATGTAACACACCCACCTCCCCCTCATCCTTCCACCACCATCCTTTATGCTATAATATGAAATTATTATGACTATTAATTGATTAATTTAGTGTAAAAGGTTTTTCAGTTTAAAGTCATTTCCACTTAAATTGTCTAGTTATTAATTTCAAAAACATTTCACACTCATGGATGACTGAAAAGAATGAGTTAACTAAATGTCAAACTGATCATTGACTTACTCAAAAAGTTGGCTACAAAAACCAAGATTGCAATTAATTTTCCTGCAAAATCTGTTGTGGCCTCCACCCACTCCTGAATAAATATCTGCCTATCTAGCTGTCAAATGCTCCATGATGTTCATCAGCTAGCTTCTCAATTTGTGGCTGCAAAAACCAAAACATTTAGCTCAAAGACACTAAAAAGATTATGCAAATTTTCTTTGAGATTCTCACCATGACACCCCTTTGACATTACACATGATCATCTAATCCACTGTTAATATAAAAGTAATGATTGGTGCAGTGTTCAGGTGGCCTGGTCCCTCATAATTTTAAAACAACCTGATGCTTTTGTTTTTTGCTTTTTTCTTTTTACAGTGTACTCATGCATGCAAACATAGCTCGTGATTCATCCAGATGGACTAAGGGCTTTGTTTAGATAGCAATTGTTAACAGCATAAAATCTGCAGCTGCTAAATGACTGAGCCCTGGTTCCATGGTCAGACAAATACTAAGCAGGGAATCAGAAGCCGCAGACAGCCACTCTCTAAGTTCTCCTGCTCTCCAAAGGTATACAACTCTAACAGCTGGAGACTGGCTTTACTGGGCTTCCGTGGAAAGGTATATCATGTAGACAGCAGGACACTTAAAGTTAATGTCTCCTAAAAAAAGACTGACTCACCCGCAGAATTTATGAACAAGATTTAAACCTGGATTATTACCACCCTGTAACTGCCATATACAATTTCACTTGACACACAATAACAACTAGCTCCATGTCATCAAAAGTGCACAGGACCACAGACCATTTGTCAGCAAATGTTCACGTAAATGGCAAAGAGATTAGCTCATCTCGTAAAACAATGAATAACAAATTGCTGCTTTCATCTTTCAAATTCAAAGCTGTTTGCTTTTATGGCCCAGATGTGGATATAAATAAACTCCCCCTAATGCAGTAAAGATTATCTGACTTGTATTCTTTGTTTATGAATGTTTTAGGAATGCCTTCATTTTCTTCTCTGGGAGATTTAAACTGTTCTCTTTTCTCAGGAAATATTCTTTGAGGGAATCTTGGGGAGGGACATCTCAACTCATTAAATTTGTCACATTAACTAGCAAAATAGGTCATGCATATGCATAGAGCCAAAACTGCTATCACAATATTCAGGCTCATTAAATACAGCAGTTGTTTTCACCCTGTTCCACCCATTAGAACCGAGGGCTCAACGGAGACATCCATATTCATGATTATCAGGTGAGATAAGAGACAGACTGTGGACTGGAAAGATGAAAGAGCCACCTGTGGCAGGTGAAGTGGAGACGAGCGACCGCTGATAGTGCCACTCGACTTCAGCCTTGGCATTGACACTCGACCCGCACTCTCGATCTTCCTGGCGGACAAAGGGCAGGTGTGCCTCGCCACATATGTGCTGAGACGCCCACGCACATGTGCGCCCACACACACATCTCCCGCGCCCCAGCCTGAACCTCTGAGGTCTTTTATTCTGGCATTTGCCTGGCCCTGGTAAGCGAAGATAAAATTTCCTTTTGCTTCTGCCACCCTCATTTGGGCCTCAGGTGCCACAGATCAAAGCAGTGATTTCTCGGCAAACAAGAGGCGAAAGGAAATTAGACTGACCCTGGATCTGTGTGACCTTTGTCTTTTGTTTTTCAGATCCACATCGCATTGCAAGTTATGCTTTTCTTAAGAGACCTCAGTGTGCTTCAAATGAAGCGCTCGTCAGATCATCTAACATCGATAGTCTGAAACTCCCTTTCCAGTGGCAGAATGTTGACTGGGCTCGACAGGTTTTTTAACTTTTCGTAACAGACAATCCAACGCGTGCAGAGCTGTGTAAGAAGGCAGTATGAACTTTTTTCTCAGGCTCTCTTTATCATATGTACAACAGCACATGTGCAACGCATCAGTGTTGCCTGAAAGTGTACAATTTGTCACGTCAAGACTACAAAGCCAGGATACAAAGTTCCTGGAGAGTTCTTGGAGAGAGATAAAGGCAATGGAAGGCTACAGAGCCTTTTGCCCAGTATTTGAATGTGGGCACTTATAAAAGGTACGCACACTTTTCCCTTTAGATATGGTGACACATCACATGACCCAGTTTGTTTCAAGCATACTGAACCTCTCTTCTCTTTCTTCTTCTTCTTCTGCCTTGGCGTCACTTTGTTTCAACGAATATGTTCTGTCTGTACTCAGGAATATGAAACTCTGCCCCCACTTCACCTACAGCACAGATTTGCACCACATCCTGAGCCCTCCATTGTCTGTCTGCTCATCCTTATAGCTCAAGGGCTTGTCGCTCTCCCTCTTCTTTTTTACTCTTTTTTTTCTGTCTCTCACTCCCCCACTCTGTCTTATCTTTTCGTGTTCTCTCCTCTCACCCCTCCTCCCAGTCAAGTTTCATTTCACGGATTAGCCTGCCAGAGCCCCCACAGCCTGAAATGTCTCAATCACTTGCTAGCTTCCCTCCAACACTGCCACTGTGACCAAGCATGGGTAAACGTGTGTGTGTGTGTGAGGGCATTTTTGCTGTTGTGCATAAATATGGCATATGTGCATGCACAGTTTATGTTTCCTGCTACATCATTTGCATGCTAACATGGAACAGATTTTAAAGCAGGACTTGTGATTTTGTGGAATAAAATAAAACAGCCTTCAGCTGCACACAAGTATCCATTACATCTAATAATCTACCATATAGAAAACATAGCATAGCAACTGATGGTTTTTAGGTCATGTTTGTAAGCCCATCTCCGCTCTGTGCAGAGTTGTGAGACCTGAGTAAATCCAAGCTTAGGAGAGAAGAATCCGGTGCTTATCGGCCTTGAGAGGTGCTCGGGGCTGCCTTAACCCTCCATAGCCTATTAGCTGGCTGTGCTCTAATTGGGGAGCTGTGGGGAGGGACGGCAGGGGTGAGTGGTATTCAAATCACCCATGAGGTAATCCTCACTCTACAAATGTGTGTTGTGACCCTGTGGCCTGGCCTCTAATGATGTGGCTACAGCAGAACCTGTATGAGGGAAGCCATGCAGAAGAGGAGAAGAGCTTGAAGAAGAGCTTTTTCGGCTGAGGAGCCTCCCACTGCTCCCTCAGACCACACTGAGTTCAATGTGTATCACGCCTTGTCATGTCTGTGAAACCATTGTAAGTGGTCAAATTGTGAGTATGATGTCTTTACACATACTATAAAATGTCCTTATGTGTGGTGGTATTTATGAATTGTGCTGTGAGTGAACTGGCTGCAATCCCTATTTGCATGACATCTTCTAGTTACAATGTGGACAAAAAAAACATGCAGAAAAACTTGCAGCAATTTACATTGACCATATGACCAGGATGGGGACAAAGAGGGTTTACGTTTTAAACAGCATCGTTTCCAACTATTGCATCAAGTAAAAAATGGCATGGCATTCACCTTTGGTCATTTTGGTGATATGCTGCATGGTTTTCCAGCATAGATCTTAAAAATCTGTTTTGGTTTATTACAGCTTGGGTCTTATCTATAATTTATATTGTTTATGTCAACTTTGTGCTCACTAAAGCAAAGGATAATTAAGTATATATAATGGATGGATGGACAGATGAATCACCAACCATTAAATTCTCCAAAGGCTCCAGATGACTTGAGCAGCAGGTATTTTGTGGTAATTTGATGAATTGCACATTTGTTTGAAACACTAAAGCACAATATAAACTGAAATGGAGGGGGAATTATTTCTGCATTTATACTGTACCTATATCATACTTGTTACCATAACCTACATCCTGCATTTTTAGCTACACATTCTTCAAGTTCAAAATCTAAATTGAGCATCTTATTAACTGTAATTGATAAAATGTTTTTATGTGCATATTCTTAAATTTTGTTTCAAACGTTGCCTTCAAAGTGTAAGTATAACCCCCTCCCCCCAAAAAAGGGGGGGCAGCTCAGTTTAGCCCCAGGGTCTCCTTGTTGGTTCATCCAGCTCTGTCCAAAGTAGGTAATTACTGAAATCAGGGAACATGGAGACATTGCTGCAACAAGGTCTGACAGGGGAAGAAACCCGAGCTGTCACACTATCAGACAGATTGTCTAAAACCAAAAGGGTGTGGATTAAACTTGAATTCCTGGGTCTGACCATCAGTCTGATAGTAGAATGAAAAAGATATAGTGTCAAAAGTTTAGATATTGATCTTAGCCCTGCTTCTGATATATGGTAGCAACACTACATTCTGCAGCCCTTTCGCAGTCCCCTAGCAACTCCAGGCATAATGGACCCTCTGACGGACGTCAACTTGTTGAGGTGGCACATTTTTAAGGGGTGCGGCGGGGGCTGGTAGGAGGAGACGACTGCTCACAACTGCCCTTTTCAGCCCCTAGCTTGCACCAACACTGCTCGCAGCTGTTGCGTGATTGATGCCCGCTCCCCAACCTGTCAACAACTCCAGTCTGTGCCTTGCCTCTGGAGAAAATGCCTCCCCATGGCCATCCACATATATTTCATTTTCTCACAACTTTGCATATGAATGGCATGGACAAACATTCAACAAACAAAAGCATTTCTTCCTCTCACCACCTCTCAGCACATACCACATGGGGAACAATGCATTTGGAGCTATGTTTTTGGAACTTCTTCCCTCATCTTTATTCAGACTGGATTTGGCTTTTCATGTCCCCACATTACATCTTCATCTCATTTCCTCTCAAATCCTCATAGACACATTCTTAATCTCTGTGTGCCAGAGATCCATCTCACTGTTTTGCTAAGGCCTACGATATGGTAGCTTTACAAACCCCTATTTAAAAAAATCTGTCAATCAAGCTATTTGTTCAGGCAGTGCAAATTCATTTTCAATTACTATTCTCTCCTGGTCTGGATAAGGCTTGAAAAAAGGAAATCACAGTGACTATTGGTCACACTGACTTAATCCATCGATGAATGAGGAAATGCACGTACAGAAAGCCGTGCGAAAATTGTGCTTGGTGAATGAGGAGGAGGGTGAAGCTATTCATACAAGTTAAAAATACATATTTACATATAATGGTATGGGGTCATCAAGTGTAGACCCGAAGTTAATGAAAATGAATAATGGAAAGTGTGCATTAGGCAACTTCAGTAATTACTGCACTGCTTGGCCAAGGTGATTACCCAGAAGGGAACAGCCAGAGGACACAGCAAAGAAGTGGGAACTTTCTCCTGTTCTTACCACTGCATGCGAGTCCTGCCCTTGATCAGTGGGAGATGTTAGAGTGAAGCGTTAACATCCGATTAGGATGGTTGGAGAAGTGAGTAATGGACCTGTCTTTTAGAACAGGATCTGTATGGTTGCCTCTGTGCTACACAAAGAGATTGGTGGTTTGTGGCCATTGGCTGGCCTCAAATTTACTTAGCTTGAGTTATGTCCTTGTTTGTGTCTTGCCTTGTGTGATGGGAATAAACCAGACCGCCATCACGTCATCGAGCACCAAGGCCATGCCCCCCGTGGGGGGGAAGAACTGTGTTTCACATAATGTGAGAAAATACTGTCAGTCGAGATTAGCTGGAGATTTAGTGATTAGCTGAAGACTTTGTTGTTCCAAGAAAACAAGATAATAAAAAAGCTGTTGCGTAGCTGATTGATTTGATCAAATATGTGTAGGCATATCCGGCCACTATGTTGGGTCATCGATCCATGAGGGAGACTGACGGAGCATGACAGCTGATCGATCAACCTTAAATTATTAGGGTATAACAAACACTGCAAAATAATTATCAGACATGTCTGTAGATGAAAGGTTTGTTTAATATACGAAAGGAATGCATACAAACTCATGTATGCTGTAAGTCAGAAGGTAAATCTTATTACTTTTCTCTAGACAATAAATACGGTCCATTATAACCATTTTAGCACCAGGGCAAAGGGAATGGCTAGAAAGTAAGGGAGCAGTTTGAGACTCAAATATTTTGTTTCTTCCAAACTTTATAAGCATGGAGAGGAAAACACTCAGCTAAAATTGGAAATAGAAGGCTGATAATTCAGTGACAGATAACGCTTGGGGAGAATCGTAAATCATTAAAAATGAACACCTTTCTTATACAAGTTCTGATTTGATGTTTTCTTGCAACCCTCTCTCTTACCCACTTTAATTAAAATATGTTTTCCTGATAATATATTTCCACTTAGCACATGACTTAATACAAGTAGAAACACTATCTTTCCAGAAAGGTGAAATTAAAGAATCTAAAAAAATGGTGCAATATAAACGCACCTGTGCACTGACACTATGTTCAAATAAATGGTAAGGTTAGGCAGGCAGAGACAGAGATATTGCTCAACAAGCTGCTTTACAGGCACCCATAAATGACAAATAATCACATGACATTTACGACGCTAAATTCAAACTCCAATCGGTATAATGCTGTCTTTGATTTTTTGATTTAATGCACAGACAAGCCAATGCAGCACTATAACATTCTACTATTTGCATAATATCTCACCAGCATTCTCTCTCTGTCACACACACACACACACACACACACATTAGAGATTCTGACTTGGCCTACTTTGGGTGTTCAGGGAAAAAGCAGCGCTGCTCAGGATGTGAACCAGCCATGCTGATTTCCCGCATATGCATGTCTGTTTTTGTTGTTCTTAATCAACAGAAAATGGTACAAAATAAATAACCACAAAATGAAATGTTAAATGTTAATTCATCCGCTCTGCTTCTTAATAGATACGTCAACAAAAAAGAATGACAGAGGTATGCATCTTGCAGTGAGAAGCCTGTGGGCCTTTCCAGGAGTCCTGTGATACATTATCAGCAGAATGAAGGCACACAGATAAGGTGCACAGATTATGTTTAGGGGTGCTGTTTACCTCCACAGATAAAGTAGAGCACTAACATTGCCCCACTGGGGTGTGCCACTCCCTGCGCACAGCCGCTGAGAGCAATGGGGAAAAAATCAACAGAAAAAAAAAAGCAGCACCTTGAAATAACCATATTTCAGAGTGGATTTGGAAACAAATCAACTCCACCCTTCAATCTGAATCCCCTGGCCTGTGTAAATAAGCCATCAATGGCTGTCACATAACTGTTACACTGGCCAGGACAAATGAAGACGCAGGGTGCTGCCTGGGCTGCCGCTGCTGACTGTAATTGCAATCTTTCAGACGGGAAATGGCAAATTGCTCTTCTCATCATTAGCAACCAGCTAAGACAGAAAACAGACATGCAAGCCTGCAAACATAATTATAATGACATACTGGGAGGCAGAGGAACTGCTATGGAACACATCTGGGGCTTTCATGAGACCACTGCAGACTGACTGAACAGGTCTGGCGTGGGCTCCAGAGTGTGTTTTTTCCCTCACATGTGTGGCTGTTTAAATTCACATCCCAGCAAGTGATCTGTGCCGTGTTTACCTAGCAACAGCATGGCAGACTTACTTGTGCATGCCACAGACGGAGGGTCAGAGAGGGCTCGGTAGTAGCCGTCCTCGCAGTCGCAGCGCCAGGAGCCCTCACGGTCGTTGAAGCTGTGCGCTGGACAGCGAGAGCACTGAAGGTCCTGGGAGGAAGACTTGTAGAAACCCCGACCGCACGCTACAGAGAGAAGGAAAAAAGAATGAGGCCAGGGCAAAGAGAGGAAGACACAGACAAAAAACAGAGTTATAAACCCTATTTGCACCGACAGTATCACATGAGGATATTCATATTTTCCAAAAAATTGAAAAAAGATGACTGTTTAAGGCAGAGATGACCCCGTAAAATGATTCAGTGTCTGCAGTGTCTATGAGTTGTGAACCATTCCACTGAGGAGTGATTTTTCTTTCAAACATCTCATATTGATATATTGTATACATACAGTATATATAACTGAGAAGCAAAATTACACAACATTTTTATATAAAAAAAAAATCTGAATTTGTGAACTTCATTAAAGACTTTTTTATCCTTTTGACTGTATTTTGTTTAGGCAAAAGTTTTGTCCGACAACATTAAATACTGATGCATTGAGACGTTTAGCATATTTTAAGTGAAAAGATGGAATTTCATGGAGAAACATGTTTATGTTCTTCAAATTTACTACTTCAACACGGATTATTTTGTATAGGGACCAAAACACATCACATCGGTGGGGGCCCGTATCTCATTTTTGCCCGTGTCCCTTAATGGGTTAATACAGCCATGCTTGTATCAAAAAAAATTATACCCACCCACCTGAAATTCTCACAGCATTTTTATATTTAGTAAACCCCAGCTAAACCAGGTTCACACAGGGTATAGTCTCTGATAATCTCTGCAATCATTACAAATCATTGAATGTCTCGAGGTGATATTAGTCCTGTGCAAACATAGTCTTCGCTTCACACCTGAATTCCCATCATGAAGAGGGCATGACAGAACAAAGCATTGTGTTCAGATCTTGAAAGAGCATGTATTTAAATGAACCTGCACCCCCCCCGGGCTTCATCAAGCAGGCTGAGCCATGAAATGGCATCGCAAACCTCATGTTGAAGCATTAGCCCAGGGATAAACTACAACCTCTCACTTTGAAAGGAAAATAACAAGGCTATTTTTATTCTGGTGAATCCTCAGGTCAGTAAAGGGGTCTGACTTGTTTATAAGTCTCTCTCTCTGAGAGAAAACATTCAGTAGAGCAGAGCGATAAGCGTACATATCAAGCACAAGCACATGGACCATTCCAACATTGTATCTTTGACAGAGATGTTAAACAAACCTCAGACTGATATTACTAATCAACAAAGACTCATCACCGTCTGTGTGGTGAGACAGTAATGTAAGAACTTCACTCTTAAACCCAAATATTTCACCCACGCAGCGTTTTTTTTCAAAAGTCACAAACGATTCTCATTTCCCAAAAGAACCATCAACGCAAGTCATGACAAAGGCAAAACGTTAATGGCAAACAAAATGCTGTGATTCATAGCAACCTCACTGTGAATCACGTGCATTTGTCAAGTGAACGTTTAAATACCAGTAAGGAGTAAAACATCTATTCTGGGTCTGGCTATTTTAGCCTGGGAGTCGACTAATCCACAGTGACCGGCTGTGTGTGCAAAACAGAGCTAAGCCTGGTAAAAAAAACTGCAATCTAGGCCACATGATTTCTTAAACAATCTGCAAGAAATCTATACTTCTATGAATAGCTCTGCATACAAACCGTCAAATTACACCAAAAATGCATTTTTCATGAGCCACTGTGGGAAATGAGCAATGATTTTCATACTGGACACTCCCCATTACTGTTCTCGGTTCTGCTACTTTTTTATTTCCTTTTTTTCCGGGGAATATAACGGCCACCGCCTCCTGTGACAGGTCCGGAATAAGAAGGATTAAGGCATCTGAGTTTTCTTGTTTCAACACTTCCAGAGCGGCATGAAGAGAAGCCCATTCCAGCTACATGAAAGCCCTGTCATTCCCCATTTATTGCATCGCCACAGCCTTGTGAAACAAGACCCTTTTTTTTTTTCAAGAAGAAAAAAATACATGATTTTATCTCTAATCTTTCTTTACCTTTTCGAGCCCGTAATTGAAAACAGAGCCACGAGGAAGCTGCGAGTGGTGAGTCTTGAATGCTGACCAGGCAAAACATACAGAGTCTGCAAGTGCTTACTCATCATATTTAGCTGCATTTTACTGTATTTACAGCTCTGATGAGCGATAATATTTGACAAATAGCATAGGAAACTATGTCTAGTTCCAGTATCTGATCTGGGTGTAAACACTCCCCCATGGATGCAGATAATGACACTGAAGGGCTTTCTCCAGCAGGTGAAAGATTGGAGCGTTCCCGTCTAAGACCATGCTTTCTCCCACCACGCCGGGCTGTTTAACATTCTGATAAGCCAGCGTGTCTGTTTGCCTTTGGGTTTCTGAGAGCTCATGTGCTGGGTGGCCGGTGTGTGGAAGGGGGAAAGCCCGGCAGGGACCGAGGCTATCTCCCATCGCGACCACCGCTCCAGCAAACAAGAGAATCCACGGTCCAGATTAAGACGAGCACAAGCCCGGGGAGGGGGGGGCTTTCGCAAGTAAACACAGTTTTACTGGAAAACTCCAATTCATTACAACTTCAAAAGCTTTCACAGTATTTCTATTGATTAGGGTTAGGCATTTTAACCTTTAATAACTATTTATATTATAATTATTAATTCATCATTTCAATAGCGAAACTCAGGATACCAGCCAATACCATGTACTGATCCAACAACGGTGCTCTTTTTCCCCCAATTTTAAAAGTTGTAAACATGCCTGTGTAAAACTAATTAAGATTATTGATCTGTAAAGTAATGTAGGGCTAAAACGACACATCAAATCTTAATTATAAGTGACCTGCTAAACAACATAGCTCTTTAACTCCAGTAGGTAAAGTTTTGTTAACACAATATAATGTAGCTTTCCTCCTTCTAACACTTCTCGTCACAGTGAAGGACTATTACTAGCTTCATATAAAAATGCATTTCTTTCTCTATATTCATCTCTCTATATACA
This sequence comes from Holacanthus passer, assembly GCA_025331565.1. Lineage (NCBI taxonomy): Eukaryota > Metazoa > Chordata > Actinopteri > Pomacanthidae > Holacanthus > Holacanthus passer. The sequence continues at coordinate 1,369,824 of JAFREQ010000041.1, read as the reverse complement.
TCAGTGTTAGCTCTTGGCAGCAAATGGACAGAAAACTGATTCATGTGACCAATAACTAATCTGCTTAAAATGGTCGGTATTGGCACCCATGCGACTAGGGCAGCTTGTTCACAACCCGTCATCGCTTTCCTGCCTGCGTTTCTCGCCCCGTTGGACTTGCGATGTTGCCATGTTCCCCGACCTAAGAAATTACTTTGGTGAGTTCAGTGTTCTCACAACTGGCAGAAATGATGACCCAAACTACAAAAATAAGACCCCTGTTTTAATAAACTGGACTTGCCCTTTAACTCAAGCTCACGAGCAAAACACAGTTCATTTTCTATGTTTTTTTCCAGTCAAAGCTCATGTGTTTATCAGTGCGTCCGACTGGGTTTGGCACCCGGAAATGTTTACAGAAGCAACAAGGCGGCAAATGAGCCCTCAAAAATCGAATGCCTGCATGACACAGGCAAGTAAGTGTTTCTGCAGCTCTCCCCACCACTGGCAGTGCATTGAGTGACAAGTACAAACACAGCCGTCCCGGCCCAGCATTCCTGTCCCAGCGGCGGCAGCAGCAGAACAGTGCACGCTGACTCGCTGCTGGCGACTTTCCGTTTCTGGCACCAGATGCTGAAGAGAAACGCTTCTTCTGAGACAGAGATGGGACGATAGTGAGTGAGAGGTTCTTTGTCAACTGTCCCTGCAGCAACACTTTCCTTGTGAGTGGACATATCTTCAAAGCAATTACACCAAGTCTGTTCACCAAGTTGCCTTCTTAACTGACAAAGTGACTGACACCTTACTGACACACAAACATGCTAAAACATTATACAAAAGCCTGAATCTTCACTACTTGCGCTGACTTTGACAAGAGGACTTATAGTCCAACGTGTAATTACATTAGTAAGGATGTAAGTGTGTAAGAGTGACTCCTCCAAAAAAGGGCCATTTATGTGAGTCTGCTCTGCTTTTGGCACAGATAAAGTCCGACTAATGGCTTGTGCTTGTACACACGGGCCCGTTAAAAAGCTCAGTGGCAGACACAACAGCCAGCTTATTTACGACACTGAGAAATTAGTTAGTTCTTAGAGAAGCGGGTTGAGGTTAAGCAGAGAGGAAAAAAATACAAGTCTTACATTCCAGCCAGCTCCTCTGCAGGCTACAGAGCCAGCATCTGTAATTTCCCTTCCAGTGGTCAAGCACTTTCATTCAGTGATGTGTGCAGGGACAAGCTGCAGTCAGCAATTTTACAAAGAGAGAGGAAGAGGAGCCGGAGAAAGCAGAGGTCCTCAGAGTAGTGGGATTGAGATAATCAAAGGCTCCTATGACTGTAGTTTCTCAATCGCAGCACACACTGGCCAACAGAATTAAAAAAGTCTCCTTATCTTATGCAGACACACATACACAAAAAAGGGGGAAATGGATTTCTGTATTTTCGTAAGATCTCGGTTTATTTCTTTTTCCTCTGAACTGAGCTTCTTAACATTCTTGAATTACATCCAATTTCTCTCACGCTTTGGCAGTGTCATGACACTCTGGGTGAGGGACAGCGAGGGAGGTGGGAGAGCGCCAATGACTCCTTAAGTCACAGCCTGACATATCCCCTCTGGGCCAAAATAGAAAATAATCATTTCCCTTTTCCTGGGGGTGACGCCATGGCACTTAGGTTTTTTTTTTCCTCAGTTAATCTTGTGCCTTTGCTAACATATTGAATTCTAAATTTGCCCTTTTTGTTCTCTGTGTAGTTTTCTAGTTTGTTATGTTCTGGGGCTGGTTAGTAAGTGACAAGCGAAATATGTCCAGGGCATCAATAATCAAAATCTGTAAAGTATCAAATATGAATCTGAGACCCTAGTGGAAGTGCACATCACAATATTTAGGTCACGTAGAATGATGATCATCGCTATGTGAATGCAGAAAGATTTTAAGGTTTAGGGATCAAAAAGTATGTAATAAATTGTTGTTTTAGTATTCACATCAAAACTTAGTTACCATTGTGGCTCCAAAACTAATGTCTCATAGTGGCACCAAAACTAATGTATCATAGTGGGGCCAGTCTCAAAACATTTACAATGATTAAAGTCCTTGTGTTACAGGAACTAGAAAACAAACCTCCTTGCTTGCTTTCAAAACCACAAATCCAATCAAGGTTACAATCCCTATTACGACCAAAAGCCACACTGTGACACCATCTTAATCTTGTGCCTTGGTTTAGAGATGGAATTCCAAATGTGCCTTTCTTGTTTCTCTGTAGTTTCGGTATTTTGGTGCCAAGACTAGGTATTGCATTGGTGCCAGTATCAATAAACCTTTATAGATACCCTGTCTTGGAGAAACTGGAAGCTGAGCTTCCTTGCTTGCTCGCAGCCCACAAATCCAATCAAGGTTGCAATCCTTATTACTACTGAGCACGGAGGACTGTTGCTGGTCCAAGCAGGGCAGCTGGGATATTGGGTTTCTCCCCATCTGTCTCAATATTCCTATATGTGAATGTGGAAGATGCCCTCTGTTTTTTGCAGACTACCAGGGCCAGACTGAGAACGACTAGTGTGGGTCTCTCTGTCTCCACGGTCCTTGCATGATGAGTCCTGTCAGGGCCGGGCCTACCTCCTTCTCCGGCTGCCCTCCCGTCTGGCCTGATTATGTGTTAAATCCGCCTGTGTGTCGGGATGGATGTGGAAAGAATGCACAGTGAAGGGAGTCGAGCGGGGCTGTGGACACCCGGAGAGAGCAGCCTGGAGATAGCACCCCATTAGAGTGATAAAAGAGGCAGAGGGAGGAGAGCAGCCGACAGGACCAACATGCAGGCCGCGCCGCTGATGAATGCCAGGTGGAACGGGTCAAGCATGATAAAGGAAACAGTTTATTTTCTTATTTTAAAAAAAACACCATTTCTCTCTGTAAAACGCTCGGCATGGCCGCTGCCATACAGATAGGGAAATGTCTTTATAAATATCATCTCTAAACACAGGCTTGTATGATGGGGGCCTGTTGCCTGGTAGTTTATAAGAGCATGTTTCCTCCAAATGTCTCGTCCTTGTCTGCATGATTCTGACGTCTAATGCTGAGCTGGTCTCTATGCATACCTCTGAGCAGGGCTGGGGATCCTTTGTAATGTTCCAGTATCTATATTTGTTTCTATTCCAATGCAGATTACAGAGAGATTACACACATTAAAAGTCTGGCCAGGTAGTTTTTTCTGGCACGGGTATGCCAGACACATTGGTCTGAGGGTGAGGAGAAAGGGGGGTAAGAGGGGCCTAGCAGCTCATTTGTTTGCTCCTCAACACATTAATCTGCTCATGTTGTAAATATTATATGTTGCCGAAACAAAAGCAGTCACACAAGACATTTACTTCAGTAAAATAGAGTCTAAAATTGGTAAAAAAAATGTACTTTTTAAATAAAGAAATGCCTGTTTAAAGAATAAGTAAACAAGATTGAATCTGAATTGTATCTGACCAGAAATTCAATGCCTCCTTTTGGTATTTGACAATTTTGCAATACCCTGTGCTGCGGATACATTTCAGTTGGTGACAAAAAGAAATAGTCCTGATACCCAGAGCTACCTGTGAAAAACAAAGGACTTTTCTCCCTCACACTCATCTGATCGCTTCTATTACGCTGAAATCCGCTGTTAATAATGCCATAAACATTCTGTGTCAGCCGCTGGATTTCAAAATACCCTGTGTCTAGCTGGATGTTCAGACAAGCATGAAATGCTATTTAAAAACCCAACTCCTGCTTTATGTTTTTCGGTTTGACTTTCAGGGCATACGATTAGGACCATGACCGTGCGTTACGACTATAGAGAAGGATGTCAATAGCTCACACAGAGCTTATTTCTTATGCATTAATGTAGCCTGGGGCCTGTGTGTGTTGCTCTGATTAGATGTGACTTATGTTCTTTGCCTCAATAAATAGTAGGCCTTGGTGTGGACATTCATCAGGCTCTGTTTACGGTATTTTATGCATACTGAACTACGGCTGCATCTCTTTTATGGACTAAAGCCTGTGGTGTTTTCCTCTGCAATGTAGGAGGCAGTACATCTTGTGAGTAATTTCGGAGGAACACAGGCAGGCAGACTTGGGAAAAATCCGAGCTGAGTGTATTTCTTCTACTTGAAAAGCCAAAGGACAGCTCAATTGATCTCATCTTGCGGCTGATGTGTGGACTTTTGTAGCTGCAAAGGTTTTAGAGAAATCAAGTGCGCCTTGAAGGAAGACATGAGTTATTTATTAATCTCACTGCAGTGCTTGATAACATTTTGTTCATTGCTTTGCATCATCTAAATGGCATTTTAAGTATTCTAATATTATGCTAACCAATTTTGTAGTTTGTATTCATAAATTTTATTCGTACTCAAACATGTTTTGTCTTTTAGTCTGATCACAGGCAAGCAACAAAGGAAGCAGCAGGTGTTTGTCAATTTTTTCTTATTCCTCTGAGCCTGTTGCACAGCTCTAAATCTTTTTTTTTTTCTCTTTCAATAAAGAAAGAGATGCTCAGCAGCTGGGTTTTTGCCGCCAGACATGTTAATCTCCCACCTATGAGAGGCGAGGCGCCTATGCAGCTCCCCAAACAGTGGCAGATCACACAAAGAAAAGGAAAAGAACTGAGGCCGTGCTGAAAATCTCTTCACGGGACAGAGATAGAGTTTCAATGTCAAACCCCTTTCCAAACAAGTTCATTTTCGAACACAGACACCTCCCGCGGGCTTTGGAAGAAGGAGGGGACCTAGGACATGGCTGCAATGAGGCCAGAAAAGAAGTCAGATTGATCGGAGCCACTGAAACATACGTTTAAACGGTTAAAGAATCTGATGTCATATTGTGCCGGATCCTTTGCCGCACACACACTTGGAACGGCTCAGTCTGGCTGCTGCTGCACTCCACACACACATACCGACAACCGACCCATTCATCCGAGGTACCTGTGCTTAGCAGGAGATAAGTAGCTTTCCATGAGAAACAAAGAGAAGATTAGCATTCCCTTACACTGTGTTGGAGGGCATGCAGCTTTGCCCTCTGAGCGGAGAAAACCCAAAGGAAGTTCCTGCTTGGTTGTTCACAGCAAAGATCAAAGCCAGACACTGATTAAGTAATACTAAAATTAAGGCTAATGCTCCCGTTATAGTGCTACATGTAAAGCTAGAGCCAGGGAAGTTTGACGTAAAAGTGGCACAACTCAGAATTAAATAGCAAACTAATGAACACAAGTCATATTTATAATTTATATAATTCAGTTCTATTTGTTTCAGATTAGCCTCACTGTGAAACAACTAACTTCAGCCTTTTATACATAAGACTTTAGACATCAACAACATTTTGTGTTATTATCCTAGAATAACCAGGACGGTGTTTCTGGAAGGAGATCCTGTGATTATTAAAAATTTTTTTATGTCCCTTAACGACCCTATAAAGAATATGGCTGGTGATAATCTATATTTTTCTTGTTGTCCACAAATCCCATGAAACCATTAGACCATCACTTTATTTTGAGCCAGTACCTCATACACCATCCTGCTGTGTAAACAAGCAAACAAGCAACAAATGCATATTAATCCACAGATGAAAACAGTCTCCAACAAATGCACGATTTATCCTTTATAATGCAATATAAAATATGATCTCCTTAAAGACAACTGCTTTAGCTTCATTATAGTCGCTGCTGACAGCAATACAAATTACAAACAACAAAGCTGTTTTCTCTTTCAACTTTCCTGCTGATTTATTACATGGATTTGGAAGTGGAAAATGAGGGGCATTTTAAGATTAAATCCAATACATCAGTAAGTTTACAGCTCTCACTCGGCCTGAGCAGCAGCTGTATCTCAAGTCTGCGTGCAGTCCTCCTAAGAGGTCTCTGCTTCTTTAAGCTATCATGCGGAGTGAGCTTTTTGAAATGGATTCTCAGTGACATGGAAAATGTCCCTACCTAATCGTCTTTTGTTTAGTTCATTTAACTCACATGGAAACAGGAGAGAGGGCTCTTAAGGCCAGCCAGGCGGCTACCTTTAGTGGGTGAGGTGGTCAGCTCTAAAAAAGGAGCTGTTCTAAAAGACGCCGCAGATGAGGGGAGGACTCTGCATTCTGGGGATGAAAGCACAGGGTCCAGAGGTCTGGCCGATCCATAGCCCCCTGCAGCCCAAGCAAAATCGGCACTGAAAATGTCCCCAGTCAGCAACTGAGCTTTATCTCTGAATTGTGCCAACGCCTACCAACCCTCCTGACCCAACCCCCGTCACAGCCCATCCCAATCCACCACCAGCCCCCCTCTCGTCCCAGAGCTGTGACAGAAAGGAATGGAACAAAGTCAGACTCGCCACCCGTCAGTCCTGTGGCCAGGCCTTAAATGGTTGGTTCATCCAAATAAAAGGAAACATTCACTCCTAGTAGTATCAAGCTATCCTAATATTCTAGAAAGGTAGAGAGAGAATGAGTCATTTTCATTATTCTCTGGGAACCTATAATGGGCATTTTTGCTATTTTCTGATATTTTATAGACCAAACAATTAATGAAACAGTCCAAAAAACACTAACAGATGACTATATAATCTACATAATCATTAGATGAGTCCTTTATTATAAGTTGTTTATTCTCCTAGTCTGGTTGTGCAAACATTGGACACTTCGAACCGAGCGGTCTTCATTATAACACACGTCTCAAGAAGAAACAGTAGAATTGCCTGCGACAGAGCCATCCTAAGCACATTTTAAGTTCTGCTTCCTGTGTGCTGGATGTAAGTGGGAAAAAGTGTGAAGTTATGTAATAAGTTATTGATTCCTGTCTTAAAGGAAGATTGAAGTACAGAGCCAGTGGTCTGAAGCATCCCAGAGGAGCGGCTCCACTGACAACAGGGCCCTCCTCCGCTGCCTCTTAAGGTGGCGAGACCCCGGGCCCAGTCACATATCACTTTCACCCTCATGCCACAGGGACACAACACAGAACACCAAAGACGTTGTCTTCTGACATAAAGTCCGCCTGTCTGATCACATCCCTCTCAAACAGTCAGCAGGCAAGCAATTACAAAAAAGACATCTGTGCCACAGTTTGGATAGCTAAAAAGGGCTAAAGCTTAGAATTGCAAGAGGTATGGAAGCGGGGATCGATGGAGATGTCTGAACCTGTTAGTGCAAGTGGAGTTGAGGGCCGCTGCACCGTGGGGAGGGCTCTTTTGTCATGCAGGGAGAGGGGGCCGGAGAGGTGACTCTTCTGGCAATCAGGGGTCAACTGCTGCGATCATCCATCTTCCTTCTTGACAGTGTCCTGTCAGCCAGGGCGCTCGTGTTACTAAACACAACAGGCAGGCCTCCATTGTGGCGCTGCGCTGGTCTGCAGCCATGTGTAAATGAAGTTAATATTCACTGACCTCATGCATGGCCAAATGCGGACCCTGGTGTCACCTTGGAAATTATTCTATCTGACGCAAAGTTGCAGAGGTCTCCCTTTCTGGGGGGTTAACAAAGTCTCTTACCAGCATGGCTGACCATATGTCTTTGTTGCGTGAGAATGAGGTCTGTTTACTTGGATTCTGTCTATTCATGCGATGTAACGTAGGATCTCAAATTTGGACTGGCAGGTCAAATTCCAAGACCTGGATACTGATAAGTCATCAAGTTTTTCTTGCCAACTTGAAATAGCATTCAAGAGCTGGTTGACGTAATTTGCATCTAAAATCATATTCTTTCCTTCATCAGTCAAACTAGAACACACGCATACAAAGCACATGCTCCTGGAATGAACGCAAAGTACTCTACCCAGAAATATGAGTGTCTCTGATTTGCATCAAAGGTAAACAACAATAAACCTCCTTATCAGATCACGCAAACAAAACTAGCAAATTTAGACCTTTTTCAGTATCAAAATTAATTTAAATGATTGTTGTACATTGTTTTGTTTTTTTTGTCAGGACTAAGTATGTATACAAAGAAAGTGAAAACTGTAAAAACAGCCTAAGGTTTAAGAATTAAAAGTAAAGAACTAAGGTTACTAGTATTTGGAAAATATTCCATGAGACTTGTCTTTGTTGCTCCTAACAGTGTTTTCTGAACAAGGTTTATGTGCCTACAACAGCTGAGTGGACTGAGATTTTCCATCAGCTGCTTGAAATTCATGAATGCATGAGTCAGTAGCTGTAGCTTATCAGCAGAGGTGAGAGACAAACCCATTACCAGTGACCAGACACGGGCGGCCTTGCGTACTTCTTTAAGATCAGTTCTCTGTGCTGAGATTGTGAGTTTTATACATCCATTTTTACATCAGTGGGATATCTATGAATCTGGAAACCAGTTGGAGCAAATTATTAGTCTTCTGTTTTCTTGCCTTGTTTCAACATATGAATTGATGCAGTTCATATAAATGTAACATTGAGACAAATATTTACCAAGCCGACGACTTTGAGAACGAGCCTCCTGGTGAAAGTTTTTTCATATGTAAAATGAGGCATTTGTATTTAATTTGACATGTTGACAGGGCAGCCGGATCCCACAGAAAGCGCTGCTGGCACCAGCTCAAGCGAGTGTATCGCGGGAAACAACTTCTTCTTCCTTTTAATTCTCGTTTGTCTTTGTGTATATTTAAAAGGGCGCACTGGATGTGGAAGAAAAATAAATACTGCTCACTGCAGCTTGCCAAAGCACGATTTCAAACATTCTGTCTTCTCTTCATGACTAACTGTAACTGTGGTTTAATCTCTACTAACAAGCAGGAATTAGGTACAGCAAAAGAACTGCAAAGGAATACAGTAATATCTTCTGGTCACGAAGACAATCTGCTCTTAGTAGAGCAACTTTAACTGAAATGTAACACCATTTTCATTGTTTGAGATTTGAACAACCATTATTCTGTCTGCTGAACGGACTGAGCCTTTAATCACAAAATACAGTAACTCTTACATTGTGCTGGGGATCAGAAACAGAGATACGTAAATGTAAAATGACTGGTAGTGTGTACACTGATAATCCTGGAAACCCAATGATAACCCCAAATAAACATATTTAGAGCTGAAAATAACGTAATGTTTATATAATCAACAATTTTTTTTCAATAATTTTGATCATCAATTAATCATTTAAGTAATTTCTGAGCAAATATGGTCAGACCACCTTGGTAGAATAGTGAATAATGAATATTTACCCCATTCTCTCTTCTATTTCCTGCCTGCCTCTTCCTCTACTGTCCAATAAAGATGAAGAAAAATATCTAATCTAATCTGTTTTTCTTTGTGTTTTTATGACAGTACACCAAATATCTTTGTGGTTTTGAGTGTTGGATTGACAAAAACATTTTTCAAATTTTGTCGATATTTTAACGACCAAGTAATTAATTGATAAATTAAGAAAACATTTAGTTAATACACATATAATACACATACACATAATTACACATACAGTTAATAAAAATAAAAGAAAATAATGCTTAAAAAAATAGTTTCAGGCCTATGATCTTTATGTTTCTAATTGTATGAAATGTCAGAAAATACCATCATCAAAGATGATTAACATGAACATTTTAGTTTCTCCAAATCTTAAGTCCTTCCCTTAGTGATAAATTTTAGGACCCTGCCAATGGTATTAGTAGTTACATCCTGAGCAGAGAACAACACATCTGTGTGTGTGACTGCTACCTGCCAGGCCAAGACAACAAGGAGGGAAAGCCCTGGGCTGTGGAAGAATGCTACTATTCACAGGAAGCAGACACTGGCAGTGGCAGGACGAGCTCCCATCCATCACCAATTTATTTCAATCTTGAGTGATTTGGGTCCATTTGGATTTCCTGTGGATTTGGCGCACACCTGTCATTTGCATAATTACGCTCTCAAGCAGTTGTAAAAGACAGCCATTTGGTGTATTAAATTCACACCTTATAAATCAGGGGAGCGTCAAGATGTATGAGGACCTCCTGACTCTTGGCTTCCTGGCTTCATTTGAAATGCTAAGTGCAGCTTTTCTCCAGGCCTGGCTGCCTGGGCCGCCTGGTGGCATCCATACACGTTAGCTGTCGTGGTCAGACCCCAACTGCTCAGCCCCTTCCCTCGGAGGCTTAATCATCAATCAGTCTCCAACTAACTTCTGTCCAACTCCCTGACAGTTAAGATGGATGGTGCCAGCGTCTACCGGATGCTGTATCCTCTCATTAATTCTCTTGTTAGCATGCACCGATAGCAGCAAGATACGGCCTGTTTTATCTGTTTTCCACCAGATGCAGGCCTCTCCCTTTTTTTTTGGTCATGGGTCAACAGTTAATCATTTCTCAGGCACTGGTTACTTAGTACCACAATGATGTGATGTGTCAAAATCAGACAACATACATTCCCAGGATTGACTGAAACAAAGGCGCCAATGTCCTCCCACAAGGGCCCTCTCTCTGCCTAAACGACTCTGTGGCTCCGCTGCAACCAGTAGCCAGCGCTAAACAAGACCAGCAAATGAATGGGCGCTATTTTCACAACACGCACTTCTTCGCAAAATGAAGCCCGGGCAGGCTGCGGGGACACTTCAACTGGCCTTTTTCAACACCCATTACACTGAGACCACTGAGCACAGCGGGCGGAGAAGAAGAGTGACATTTACTGCCAGAGATTGCCACACAAAGAGTTAAAGAGAGACAGAGGGAGAGGGGCGTAGGGGTGAAAGACAAGGGGTCCCTCTTTGCTGACGGTGATGAATGAGTGGATCACAACACGTTTCGGAGGAGGCCTTTGCGTCCACAGAGGGGGCTCCTCAAATGACATGACTGACAGCTCAACTCACTTACTCCACCTGCACCAGCCCTCCAACTGAATATTTTACTCAGCGGCCATGTTATAATCATAGCACAGCGCAGACACTGCAACCCCGATTCCAAAAAAGCTGGGACACTGTGTAACTCTGTAATAAAACAGAATGTGGTAGCTTGCTAATCTTTTTTTGATATATACTCAATTGAAAACAGTCCAAAGGCAATATATTTAAGGTTTGACCTCATTAACGTTTTTGTAAATATCTGCTTATTCTGAATTTGATGACACCTTTCAGACAAGTTGGGACAGGGACAGAGCAATAAAAGACTCAAAAGACAAGTTGTGCAATGCTCAAAAACACCTGTTGGAACAAGGTTCATTGGTAACAGGTGATAGTATCATGATTGGGTATGAAAGGTTCATCCTGGAAAGACTCAGTTGTTCACAAGAGAGGATGGAGAGAGGTTCAACACTTTGTCAAACACATGATTGTATAAAGGAGATTACTACATGGACTACGGAATATTTCATAAAACCGTAAGCAAACACTGTTTGCATATAATTGCATCATGTTTTTTATTTACATTTTACACAGCGCCCCAACTGGGTTGTAATATAGGCCAGTTAAGGACTGTCTTAAGGCATCAGTAAGCTTCAAAGGAAGTCCCTGTCAGATCACTCAACAGCATCGGAAACCTTTGGCCCCCCCACACCTTTCTGATGTCAGAATTTGGGAGGCTGAGTCCGATCAAATGCTTTTCCATTTGAGCATGTAGGGAGATAAAGTCTACAGAAAATATGTTTGAACTGTTACATGAAAACACGCTTGTTTGTTTGCTACTCAAAAATGTCAAAATCCTGGCTATGGCACCGGTCCCGAAAGGCTACAGATTGCTCCAAACAAAGCACCTGGCAGGCCGTCTAACAGCATCTAAAACCCCCTTTCCAATGGTGGAAGCAGGTGGTTTGCAACAACTTCTGTAATTTCAGAAAGTGATTATCTGAAAATAAAACCATTTTATGCAGGGATTGGTCAGGTGTATGGCCGTAGGATTAACTACTTCCGTCGCGTTCCGTCTGTACAAATGTGTGCAAAACCAACAATGCTTTTGAGGAGAGACTGTTTGAAAGTGTACACTGTTATTCCCAAACTGCACAATTCTTCGCATCTCCCCCCTCTCTATGAAATCAGGCTTTTCACCCCATCTCAGTTTGGCCATTAAAAACAGGTAGAAACACTTTTGCCTTTAGACGTCTTAAGACCACACTTACAAAGTAGTTTGTTTGAAGCATACTGAACTCTTTATTACCAAAGGTGCAGCATCGCCACGAGGTACCATTATAAAGATGTACTTTTACACCACTAAGACAAGTTAGTCTGAGGTCCTAATGCCAGGATTTCACATTCTTAACGGTCACAGCCACTTGGACTTATTGCTCTGCTGTTCAGTTGATAGGAATACTTTGAATAGCTTTAAGATTGTGCTGGGGGAAACTACTGAATGGACAATTTAATGTCAGTGGAGCTGTTTGACGAAGTGCTGATGGTGCACCGTGATTCTCATTTTATTTAGATTAACTACCCCTCAATACAAAGGCTTCTCATGCCTCAGTGGAGATAAAGCTCATAAAGGTGCAGTGTCAAGACTGGAATCTGATCCAAATACACATTAAGGAGCCTTTTTCCTCTGGCTTTAAACAACCTGAGGGTAGGTTCACTGTACTGCTGCCTATATCTAGATAGTTGTTTAGTTGACATATGAACAGATTAATTAATAGAAAGACGCAACAATCTTCTGTTCTGAGAGCTTTGCACCAAGACATAATAAGAAAATGTAGCTAAAAATTACTTTGACAAGCCAGAGCTATTGGTTGTTCTGCTGCATCGCGCTCCCTGTGGAAATAAATTGCGGGCTTTCTTTCCACCAAAGGGCACAACTGGATCTTACATCTATGCATATTAAAACAACAAGAACAATAAAATGGAGGTTCGTGGGGTTGAATCAGCAATAGCCTGCTAACATTACAGACATAGCACAACTTGAGGCGGGCTGTGTTGCTCTAAATTACATGGCCTCATATATTTCATTAACACACCTCCCTCAGTGGGGTCCCTAATGGATGACAGCATGGCATAAAAGCTTGTCTGCCAGGGACACTAATTTGTTCTTAGATGCATTCCATTCAATTATTACTGGCTGCTGCTCCTCATAAGCTTCTTAGATTGAGGTTGCCCACTTTGCCAAAAAAAGGCTTGGCTGACAAGGCAGGCCACTTAAGTTCTGTGACCTAAGTCACCCCCTTTTAATCCATAGTGATTTTTATCTTTCAAGTCAGGTGGCCACTGAAAATAATCCTCTGAGCATTTAGAGTGACAGAAAGCATGTTATTGTTAATTGTAGCGGCACGATCCGGCACCACAACAATGCAAAATTGAGCCACAGCAAGGCTGGATTTGCCCTTCCTGTTAGGCTCTTTCATAAATATCCTGAGGCCTAAATGCCACAGTGCTACGGCTATTTGTTCTCCCCTCTCTGTCAGGGTCATTTTGCCGGGGTAGAAAGATACTGAGAGACTGGCTGGACTTCCTCTTGATCTGTGTATTCTGCTAGTGATTGTCTTGGCTCGCTGCCAGTAAGAAAGAGAGACGAATTCGAGCTGAGGAGCTAAACTCAAGTTATTATTTAATCCCAGTGTCAACAGAATCATGGCTATAAATTAAGAGCCTCATAATCAATTAACACGGATTCCAATTATTACACTGGGAATGTTTGGCCTCAGTACTTTATCCATCTTTACTGCTGTCAAATCAGCTGCTTTAATCCCATTTGCCAACACAACTATTCAGCCAGCGTAAATTGTCATTTACCTGCTTTGCATAATCAAATCACAAATACTCCCCAGTTTATTGGATGCTTTCGTTTTCTTGGCAGACCTTTTGTTGTGTGGAATCCAGGATGTGCCTGACTGATTTCTAAAAGTTAATTCAACAAGAAAAAAAACTCTGGGAATGCTAATGAATCAATTAAATTACTACTAAAAATATGTTTCCCTCAGATCACGACAGAAAAGGAACAGGCACTCACGTTCACACGCGTCTCCTTTCTGATGAAATCCAGCTTTGCATATACATTTCCCAATGGGCACCAGCCATTCCCCTTCAGCGCTGCAGTGCATCTTGGGAGAGTTATCGGCCTCCTCCTCGGCATCACTCACGCACATGCCCTCGACCTCCACCAGTGAGGAGAACTCTGATCCCGTCACAGTGTCTGGGAACGTTGCCAGGTTCTCGATGATAGACCAACACTTCTTGTAATAAACTTTGACAGAGACCAGAGCGATACACGCCCCTACATCCTGGAAGGCTAGGTAGAAGCCACGCCTGGACAAGGGGCCAATTATGCGCACTTCTGTATTCAGCTTCATCTTCCTCTCACCCAGGTCGCCCTGGGTGAAGCTTTCATCTGCAGCGATCGTGTCAATTTTCACGTACTGGTTTTCCCGTAAGCTCCTGCCCACCTCAGAATCTGTCTCCTGGTAATACAAGTTGAACGTCTCCTTGCAAGTGCCCACCACACCAGGTAGGCTGTTACAATCCCTCAAGGTGAACTTCAGTTCCACAAAAATTCTCTGGGCATTGCCCTTCTCTATCCAGTTAGTCCGAAGCCAGTTATTCTGATTGGGCTCCATGACTTGGCAAACCTGGTATGTGCGAATGGGTGTGTAGTTCTCATCCAAGCCGCTGATCTCTTCCCACTGAAAGAAGAAAACACACATTTGTAAATGAAAACCTCCAATAGAGAATATCATCATGCTGAATTTAAATGTGAAAGCCGTCAAACTGTAAAAGATATCTAATGATTGGCAATCAAACTGGAGGCGATTACTCTGTAATGAATATGACAAAGTTTATGAAATATAGTCATTTCAGAAAGTCCTCTTCACAGAAAACTGCACTGAATAAAGGCAGATTAGCAGTTGCATTTTTTTTATCGCACAAACACATCTTTAAAGAATGATTGTGCTCAGTTTATCTGTTGCTGCTCACATTATTTATTTAAAAAGTTTCTCACAGCCCGCTTTTAATCAGACTAGCAAGTTGGAAGTGGTTTGCTTAAGGCCGTTGTGCTGTGAATGACAAAAGCCCGGAGAGTTTAGCAGCAGAAAACAATCTCTTGCATTTTTATCTTTTATTCTAGGAAGACTTTTATGAGCAGGGAATTTTTAGGCTGCTGATCCTTATGCATGTTTTACGCCTACAGTTGAATATTATTATTCCTATTGCAGGTGTGGGACATCAGAGAAGCTGGTTAAAAAAAAATATAGATGTGTGTGCCAGTGATGCAGAGATCCTGCAGACTTACCCCATTGGGAGGATAGGAGATCCACTCCAGTTCTGTCTGCTGTGCCTTGGAGTCCAGCAGAATCACTAGTGACAGGAAACCAAGAAGCAGGTGGTTAAATCTCACTGATAGGCCACACGTCCATACCTATATAACCATGACCTGATTTCTAGCAGCAGCTCAAGCGTTCAATAAGGACGTATAGGCTGCAGCAGACAGGGAACTTTGTGGGAGACTGACAGGGTGCAGAGAGAAGAAAGAGCCTGAACACAAATTAGAATCATTATAACAGAATCTAAGAGCTTTTATTCTATTCAATTTTACGCATCAGTGTATTAAAACTCAACGTTGGAGTGAAGTTAAGGTCAAAGATGTGGCTTCAGTCAGGAATATTTTCGGCCCTAAAATTACAGTGAAGCCATGAAACAGGCGGCTTGTTTGCAGTTTGTCAGACCAGCCTGTGCTTCGTGTTGTAGAAGCGAGCGGCTCTCAAACACATCAAGTTGGTTTTCTTTTTTTTAAAATTCTGTTTCAAATCATCAGACATGACAGAGGGCACCGCGCTGGAGAAACACGCTCCTGTTTTATTTTTACAGGAGGCTGTTTGATACGGAGCTCCGCGAAACCCCGCATACAAACACCGAGGATTCACTCTTCATATGAGCTATTCCATCCAGAGCGCTGGATTATTACACTGTAGTTTATGTGCGGAGAAAATCAACACCTGTCCTGGCATTTTTTTATATTTTGCGCATAACATAATGATATTAGCTGAATCAATTAAAAGTGCCATTTTAAAGCCATTTGGAGTTATTTAAATCCTCTCTTAATTTTGCTGATTTATAGCCTTGATTCTGGCCAACTTGCGGCTCCGCATCAATCGACTGTATTTTTCCTTTCCAAGAAACACGAGCAGACAGGAGCCACTTTGAAGGAAATACCCCGAAACTGCGTCCAGACTGACGGCTCACTCACTCCGAGCGAGCCGGGACGATCGATCCGCTGTATCACCGAGTTTGTCGTGATAGTGTTTAACGAGCGGGTCGGTTCTGTCGACACCGGTGCTGGAGTCGAATAAAAACAAGCGCTCCTGCGTCTGATCCGTCTGCTGCGTTTAGTGTCCGTGCGTAAAAAAAAAAAAAAAACACCGAGTGCTGGTTCTCCAGCAGCCCGGGAGCACCGCGCTGTCATCCGGCCTCAGCTGACCGCAAACACCCGCCTCTTCGTTTCAGTAAAACACCGCGAGGGATTTAAAAAGATTTTTTTTTTTTTTTTTTTAAAAGGCATGAAGCTGTCTGCTGGATTTGAACACATCTCTGTTAATTCTGGAGGTTGTCTGACGGGATGGAGGAGAGTCCAAACTTTACGAACTTACCTTCCTTGGCATTCTGTGCCTCCCCGCCGTGAACACAGCAGCTCAGCTGAAGGCAGAGAGTAATCCACAGACACGGGTGGGACGTGGAGAGCATGGTGCAGCCGCGGACTTCTCTCTAGACCGTAACTCGCTTTGCCACCGTCTCGCGTGCTTCCCATTGACGACACTGAACTGGCTCTATACACAACAACCCGCTGCTCCCCACTCAAATAGCGTCCGCTGCCGGGGGGAGGAGACTGTGCCTCCGTCGCTGTCAGTCAAGTGGACAGGCGGAGACGTTGTCCAATCGTGAGGCGGAGGAGGAAACGTCACGAAAAGCGAGGGCCAATAGGCGGATGGATTTTGGAGGGGGGAGGAAATGTTGTCACAAGTTGGTTCAGATATTTTTGGTTTTCTTCAGGAGGAGGGTAAAGGATGCTCCGCACACACACGCACACACACACACTACAATGCCAAAAGGATTCCGGGTGGCTGAAATGAAATAGATCCTGTGAGCTCCACAGACTGTAAAGTTTGTTTCACATACCTGTTACTCCACCTCTGAAACTTTTTGAAATGCTCATCTGTTCATTTGGAGTTTTGATCAGACACCCACAATTATATTTATGTGTTTTAAAACAAGAACCACTTTCACCACAGCCTCTTTATTCATTCAATATTTGGCTTATTTTTTATACAGCAGGTCACATATTTGTTTATGCTATGGTCCTTCATGCACTATGATCACAATATCTTATTGCACTGTTTCTTTTATGCCACTGTTTGGTTCTTGTTTGCTTTACTGCTCTAGTGCCTGTGAACTGCCCCCTGGGGACAAGTAAAGTTTTTGGAATTGAATTTAATCCAAACACACATTTCCCCATGATTTCAAGCAAATAGTATCATTTTCTCTTTCTCATTTGTATCTGTTTTCTTATGTTTCCTCACACATGGCAAACTTTCTGTTGTCTTATAAGAGTAGCATAGCTCTCAGTGTGTAATGTGTGTCCGCGGTGAGTGAAGCCAATATTAAGTTGAAAATATGCTTTTCACATCTGTGAGTGAGGTTCAGGTTCATGGTCACTACACTACAACAAGCTATGGAATACATCTGTGCATGTGAGGAACGCATCCTCCAAATCCGCCAGAAAGTAGTCCAAGCAAAACTACTACGCATCCATGGTGTCCGCAGCTGTCTGTATATTCAGGCCCTTACAGTGAATGTGAGCAGAGGCAAAAGGTTGGCAGTAAGTTGTCAGTTTAGCAGTAAATGTAGAGCGCAGGTTACAGCAAATAAAGGCTGTAGCTTCTCAAGACCAAAGTGACGGTCCTTTGTATTGTTTCCCAACTGCTGGAAAAAGTGAATGGGGTTAGCCCCAAAGAAAGAATCGAATTTGGTTTGGGAAGAAAACAAACAAAATATGCTCCCTGTGGCTGAATTCTTTTGAGATGGTTAATACATCAGTGCATAAGCAGTATTTTACTGTTGTAGCTGGCCCGGGTGGACCCACTTTGGTTCCCAGTGCATGGGGTCAATCACCTCCAAAGGATCACCAGATAAGTCTAAGGAGTCATGAGAGAGAAAAGAAGAAAAACACACTTCTGATACACAGACATTTCTCTCATTTTGCTGTTTTTGCGAAATATTGTATAGTTTGACCTTTTTGGGCTTCAAACTGTTACTTAACCAATAATTGGTGGAACGGAAAACAACTCACAGACATCTGAAACACAACAAGGAAACCCAAGAAGACAAGGTTTTTTTGTGATGGGTTACAAGCCAAGTAGTTGCAAATCATCTGTTTTATCATTTTATAGGTTTATATGTTTTTCTGTAAATAAAAAAAGTAAAACAAAATAAAAACCCAGTAATTACAGCTGGCAAATATATGTATTAAAAAGTACAATATTTCACTTTGCACTGTAGTGAACTAAAAGGATAAAGTAAGTATCAAGTACCTCAAAATAATTACAGTACTTGAGTAAATGTACTTTTAGTTTTAGGAATAAGGACAGAATCGTTTTAAAACCTGATCACCTGCGCCAAACCTGTTTGGGCGTTAACAGACTGTTAGTGTGTGTGAGAGGAGACAAAGACCCTGAACGCTCAGCTCTGAGACTCAGAGAAAAAGCTGTAAGTTACTCCACAGTAACCAGCACCTGGGTATGTGTAGATTCTTCACAATCAGCACAAAAAAGGCAGACAAAAATAAAATCAGGTACATTTTAGTTTTACAGTCTATAATCACACATTTGAATAGACCTCTATCCTTAGATCCTTGATTCAGATAAAAAAAAAACAGAAAAAGTTATTAAAAACATTAAATGGAGCAAAGGGAAGAAAACTCAAGAGGAACAAGAGAGGAGAGATCCCTCTTTCAGGACAGAAGACTGTGCGATAGATGTCGTATGGACTGAGCAGACAATCTTAGAGCAGGTCGAAATGCAATATGGAAAAGCGAATATCAAAAAAACAATTATAAGTTGCAGAGTTTCAGACTGTAAAAGCCTCTCCATTCTGCCCCTGGATTCTAATTGACAGTGTCTCTAATGTTTCAGCCAAATACAGTATTTGATGGTGACATTCAGTGGTGCTTTTATTCTGTGGAAGGTCATTTTAAGTAAGGGACAGTCCCACTGAGATGGGCCATTGACATGACAGGACCTGATTCATTATGGCTCTGCTGCTTGAGAGACTTTCACCGTAAAGATGGAACCGTTGGGGGGTCTTAAATAACAAGCAAAGATAAACAAAGAAACACAATTAAAAAGTGTAAAGTTAATTTCCCACTTTCTTGGATGACTTGGCATATCACTTAAAAATTAAAGCATAAAGCGGCGCTCATTATCCCTTTATACATACAGCATTTGTTGCAGGTCACTAATTAATCTCCATTACCTCCCAACAAGCAAAACAGCTGTAATTATGGCCAACAAATATTGATTAATAAACTGTGTACATAAAAATGGACAGAAGCCGACAAGGACTCACTTCAAGGTTTATTTACCTCTGCTTTTTCTGTTTTTGTTTGTTTGTTTATTATGCAAATTGCAGCTAATCCTTTTTGCCCTTGATACACATTCGAGGCCTGCATGGAAGTGTATAGCTAATGATTGTTGAATTAAACTGGATTAATGTTACTTTTGTCGTAAACTGCCTGCACGACACCGTCACTACACCAGTCTCAGTCAGAGATAGGATTTCCGAGGGTTTGGTTAAACTGTACACGCATGCGTTCTCCGCTGCTTTTCAGTTTTCAGTCAACAGTATTTGAATATTCATTAGTGTGTGTTCCTCCCTCTCAGCTGGTTTTACCTCCTCTGTGACAGGCACAGGAAGATTTCCTCCTTTTTGGAATGTTTCTTAAAAGCTAAGGACAAGATGAAGCCCAGCAAATGTCTTCATCTTTAAAGGGTCACCCCAGCAACTAAGGTCTTGTTTTCAGTGTCTTCATTTCTGGTTGGTGTCTGAAAATATCACTAATGTTTCTGGGAATTTGGGGGTATTAAGACTGTGACATTTCATTTGTTTGGACTCATGACCTCATTATTTTTTTAATTCTGTCTATGGTCCTGCATTGTACAAAAGTAAATTCCAATATATGGAAATATTACAACACTGCTCAGACGATCAGACACGTTGCAAACAAACCAACACTTAATCAAAGTGATCTAAACCACTAGATTATCTAAAACCTAAAAAAAAACTCTCATTGATGAGACTGCAAACTGTGATGGATGTTTACAACATACAGTACTTGTTCTTCCCTCTTAACTGGCTTTGCTTCCATTGTGACAGACATGGGCTCCACTTCCTCTTTGGAATACATATTTTTTTAAGGACAAGATGAAGTCCAGCAGAGATCTTAGTCCTTGTATATCCTCACTGTTTGTCGTTTTGTCATTGTCGTACCCTGATTATCTGCACAGTACTTCTAACTGCTTGACTACTGTGACATACCTCACTAAATTGGAAGCTGTCTTTTTCACCTCATTGTACCGAACCTAAACATGCTCACTGTTGCCATGGCGTCCTCTAATTAAAGCTTTCCTGTTATCCTCATATGGAAGTGACACCAAGCATTAGAGGTATTATGTTCGGCGCTGACAGTAATGAAGCTGCTATCGTCTTGCCTTGTTGTCGCCAAATTGATTGGCTGAGAGAGAAAAGTGTAAGTGTGTCAAAAGGTCAGCCACAGGCAGTGAGAGCTGTGGAAGTTTGCATGTCAGCGTGCACCAGCTCCGTGCCAGGACACCCTATTCCAGCTTATTCAGGTTCAGTCGGAGCTCTGTCGGAACAGGCAACAATGATGAGGGAGTGGCTGTAAAAAGATGCAGCTGTTGCAACAAGAAGCGCTGTGGCAAAGTGTTAGTGCAAACTGTGGACTGACACACATCTAATGGACCCAGCTGTGTTGATATCGCTGACAATGGACACGACTTCACTTGTGGCTATGTTTTTTTGGACAAGCCTTGACATATCAATCCATTATAATCGTTGTTTTACATATGCTTTTAATAATAAAGTATTACAATAGTGTGCCTGTGCAGCAGCAATATTTTTAATACAAGCTACTGGCTGATTTTACTTTTCACCACAGCCATGTTTTTTTTTTTTTTTTTTTTGTTCTGTGCTTTCTTTATTTGAAGCCTAGAAATATAAAAAATAATGCCAAAATGTGTACTGTATGAGCACATTTTGTAAAAGCACTAGCAAGTGTTTATCAGCATTTTCAGTCTTTCACCAGCCTGTCCAGCCTCCATGTAGCAGTAGGAGGGGTTCAGTGAGCATCCAGCATGTTTTGGAGTTGGTGGAATGAAAATTAGGTTTCTTTTAGCGTAGCGTTTTCAGAGCGTCCAGCACATCCAATTATTCAGCAATGATGCAACCGTAGACATTCATAAAACAAAACATTTCACTGAAATGGGTTGTCCTCATTAGGCAATGAGCAGAATAACTACTTAGTATCAATACAGATTTCCAAGGAGTCTGAAGTATTAATTCAATGTATTGCAACTTTATTATATTTGCCTATAACACAATATAGTCCTATCGTTCCAAAATGGTGCACGAAAAAGAAGAAAAACTAAAGAAAAAAATCACAGTTCTAATAAAAAGCATATATAATAAATGAAACTGTAAAGTGAAAAATTGTCTAAGAGTCGAGATCATTTTGCTGTACACTACAAACATTCGAATCAACACTGGACACAAAGCAGAAAAAAAGAACACACATCAGACAATACTCTGTCAGTCAAGTGTGCCAGCATTCAGATTTTAGTTGAGATTAGTTCACATCAAATATGTGTCAAGTGCCGTGAGGCGGAATGAAGAGAAACCAGAAGCTGCTTGGAAAATAAGAAAAATACACCCACAGTATTACTGTATGCTTTGCAATATGACAAAGGCCATCATAACAGGGCCAACAGATAAAAAGTTCATGAGTCTCAATCCCCCAAACATACCCCCTAAGACACATCTTTACATCTTTTTAACTATTTGAATTTTCTGTATGTTATTTATTCAGCTTCTTATATTCTCCTTTATTTTCCAACATCTAAATGCTTTGAGAACGTTACAGGAATATTACTAGGACTATAATTCTGGGAGTATATTATTGTAGATAAATACTGAATTGTTTAAATGTTAATTATTTGTCAGCCTAAAAGGAGCCAAAATTAAATATATTGACCCCCAGGTTAAAAAAAAAAGGACTAACACAATGCTTTCCCTGCTTCCACAGTGATGCTGAAAAAAAAAGCAAAAAATATATGACATGCCTTATGAAATATGATATACAGTAACATCCTGAACTGGACTCTAGTTACCTTTTAGGACATTGACGTCATGTCGTGTTTTTTTTTCTCAAAATCTGGTAGTGTTAATGATCTGGGGAGCAATTTCCATTCTATTGCAAGCTGATTTCATTTTGTGGCTTTTTTTTAAGGATGAATTCTACATGTTTTAGACCCAATGCCTAAAAAATTGAGACAAAAAATAAAACAATGCGAAGGATTTCATAATTGCCCATGAGAATCTTTGAAACAGCATTTAAATCATCATGTAGGGAAATTTTAATTTAGAGAAAATGAGCATGAAAGCTGACCCAAAATTGTGAATATATGTGGTCGATTTACAACCTTTATCTGGAGGATTCTTCTCATGTTCTTTGTCAAAATTTTGGATCAAAATTACACAACAAATAATGAAACAAACTCCATCAAACTCAATTCCATATTTTGTCAAACTACAGAAAATATGCTTGCACAGTCAAATGAATATATGCTTTTTTGGGACTCTGACTCGGTGTTTCTAAAATCCTGTCTACAGCCCCCTGATCCCTAACACCGTATCAGAGTTTCCCCTTTCAGTTAACCAGCTGTGGGTCACCTGCTTTGAGGAGCTGCAAAGCCGCCATAAAACATTTCAGTGGCTCTGGTGTCAGTAGAAAGCTTTAGCGTCCTATGATGCTCTCAATGTATTCAGGCCTTTTAATTCTCAAAAGAACTGCAGCACAGTAAGTGGAGAACCATTATATACTGTATGTGAAGTAAAAGTATGCATAGACAAACATTTATAATTTGTATTCCTTTCCAGAGAAATCTGTTTAACATTCATCCAGTGTCCTCATCAGCAGGCAGCACTTAACTCCTCTGCCAGTGTTTCCTCCCTGCAGGCTTGAATTACACTTCTTAGACAGTCCCACAGACTGCTGAGATGTGTAAAGAAGTTGGAAATACTTATGTACACAGTTGTATCTTGTTCCCATGCACCTCTCAGGCTGTGTCAGTAAGTAGCGAACAAGCCGTCCACAGACGGCGAGGCTGTAGGCTGATCCTGGCATTCGGCAGGCAGGGTGGGGGCAGTCTGAAGTCTGTCTGTCGGGCCCTGGAGGAAAGCACCACCCGGAGCTTTAATAGCGACCATGAGAAGCAGCCCAGAGGCCCTGTCAAATGGCGGTTTGGTTGTGCAAGCAGGCAATTTGCTTCTTTTTATAGATTGGTAATATGGAATGGCCGTCCCAGAGGAAATCTCAAGTGTTGAAAACTCAACTGGTATTGTTGTGGGGCAGCTCAAAGCCATTTGCACCTGACACCGTTTTGTTGATATAATCACATTCCTGCTGGAGTCTGTCTGCGACGGCAGTGAAGTTTTAAAATGCAAAGCACCAGAGAAAGAGTAATCATTCCACACAAAATTTCCCCTGTGTTTAAACTCACATGTGCCTTGGGTTGCCGTTATGAAAATTGGTTTCAGGAGACAAGGAAGTGCACCACAAATCCACATTTCTTTGTGATCCAATTAGGAGATTCAAAGAGAGAAGTGTGCAGTTGTATTTATTAAGCATGTTTCTGTCTGGGATGTTGCTCTAGATTTTAGTTATGTAGGTACAGCAGAAGATTGGTGTGTTGCGTCTTAGTTAATGGGTCACAGGATGTGTGTTATTGCAACTTCAGAGTGAACAAGACATTATTACTAACTAATTTTTGCCCCAGTATAGAAAAAGAAATTGGTGTAATTACAAGAAGATCCGCAGCCAGAATGGAAAATGAGACACAAACAGGACTAATGGTGCCTCAAATGACTCAACATTCTCCCTATTCATGAAACACAACTGTAGTAATTGATGTATCCACATTAAAGACAACCATATGTGAAGACAATCCTTTTAATTCCAGTCTGATATTTCCATGTAAATTAATTAAAGAGCTAATTAATCAGCCTTGCTCACACAAGGCACCGCTTTTATAGTCCAATTTCAAATTGTTCCAGTATCACGGCTCTTCTTCATTTTCAACTAATACAGTGGTTTTACAAAGAAATCACTTTCAGTTAGTGAAATGTCACAACGCTACTGTGTGCTGATCTGATGACTACTTCATTTCCTATGTCACCGCTCTTGTTAGTGCAATTGTGGGATTGTTAAAATCGTCGTTGACAAATGAAGATAGCCAGACGTCTACACTTATGGGAAACATGTGGTCGGCTTCACTCAACATCATCCATGTGCGGGGACGCCACTGGCTCCTCCGCCGTCGCTGTGTTGTTTATTTATTTAGGAGTGATTAAAGTGACTTCCCTGTAGTTTGCACAGAATCCCACAGTCGAGACGTCTGAAAGCCAACTCCTAGTTAAACACCAGGAGCGGAGGAAGCCAGGTTTGTGTTTGAATGTGATTGTGTCGGTGATAATACATCATGAAGGAAGATAGGTTTCTATGTAATTATTGACGCCAACAGAAGGTGCATGCGTGCTATGTGCTATGACATAGGGTTGTTGTATGTTTTCATAGCTTGTGGCATCAGTTGACAATAGTTTGCTGATGTTGGTTACTCAAAAGTGCAATACTGAAAAACAATATTCATTTATTATAAAATAAATAATGGTATGATTGGATAGAGTGACATATGCTGTATATGATTTAACCAATAAATTGTGATTTAATGTGTTTATTGGACATTTTTATTGGTTTTCATTTTATTTCATTGCACACACATATATATATATATATATATTTCATCTCTCTATCTATCTCTCTATCTCACTATCTCAAAAGTGCATTTTTATTTCACAGTAGTATTTCCCATTCACATACTGACTTTTCACCACACCTGGCCTTCTCACCTTTCACTTACATGCCTCTCGTCTCAACAAAAAAGAAAACAAAAAAGTAATTCTGAATCACCAAATTAGCTGCTATACTGTGAAGAAATACAGTTTTGTTTGTCTCTTTTGTAAAGGTGTATTTTGAAATAAGTTGAAATTAAAATCAAACACAATTTATTGGATAATTTTATGTATTGTTTGTTATTTATTCCAATGGTTACTGGTCTTATTGATTCAGTATTGGCCATTTTGAACTTCCATAACACTGGAGATGTCGAGGCACAACTGGAAACACAGTTTAGTGATAGGATTGTACAGCTGCTCATTCAGCTATAAATCTCTCTTTATGAAGTGAAATAGGATTAACAAGGCTCCACGGGGCTCGTCTCACCCTGCTCAGGTGCTGAACACATCAGACTGTTAGGTATACTGTGTATCACCCAGATCCAAATGTAGCAACAGGGTCGAGTTACTTAACCGTCTCCTATAAATGACCCTGGTCGGTGAGAGCTCAGCACTCAGGGTACATGGTATAGGAGTCAGGGTTTCCATGGCTTGAAAGTGAAGAAGGTGGCCCCCTTGAATCTGAAGGATGCTACAGCAGAAAGGTGTTATTTCAGTGTTTCTCCAGCTGCTTGTACTGCAATGCTGACAGCATCCAGTTTGGGCGATGTTTGGCCTGCCTCTCCCCCGGGCAGTCTGTCCAACGGCCGTCCTCCTCCCAGACACAGCCGTCAGCCACGCTGGCTGTCTGCCACTCGAGACCCCTGAGAAATAGATGTCCTCTTTTTTCTTTTAAACAATTGCTCTTTAATCAGCTGCCCGCACAATGGACTGACCATTTTAACACGCAGCCGAAGCTGTTGTAGGCATGGGAAAAATGTAATTCTGTGTCCAGCCCTGCCGTCCAGCGTCTGATTTCTGCCGCGCTTAGCTGTTGAATTTAGTGATTTTCTCTGTTTTCTAACAATATCCAACAGGGAAAGGCCATTTTGAAATGAATCATTGTAGTGAAGCACACAAGATTAGCATACCTAATGGAATGCAAATACAATGTGTGTTAATGATTATCCAAAACATTCACAACACAGGCACTTGCTGAGAGGCACACAAAAGTCAGAATGTAACCTTGAACTCAAAAGTCTTTTGCTCTGCACATCATCTGGAGATTCTCCTGATCAGGACTTGATCTATCAAAACCTGAATGCCAGAATAATATTTTCTTTCCCGGTTGTTTTTGGAAATGTTCCTGTTGTGGGACTAATAAAGGAATATCTTATCTTATCTTCTTGCCTTCTGTTAGTAGTTGCAGTTGTAACAAATCTGGTAAACACAAAGACTCAGGTGTAGAGAACCACACATGAGATGGGGTTAAATTTAAAAAAAGGTACAGTCTCTACTGAAAAAGCAGGTGGTCATACACAGGAGGTCAGTCTGATCAAGGCAAACAAATCCTGCCGGGGAGTGGCTAAAAATCTGAACATGCAAGGATGAACAAAAACAAAAAGATCAGCAGATTCAGATTGTCTTCTTCCAGTTCAGACAGTGTTTAACCAGTAATTACACCTAAGCATGGAGGTTCCTTTTTGGCATTTTGGAACAGCGTGTAACAGCATAACCTACAGTAAGTTCAAAGATCTGCTTACTAGCTGTTGGAACATTTTAGGTCTTTGCACAGTGAGCGGTGTCCTAACTTGACCCAAGTGTGGAACTTTGAAAACAGAAGCCAGCCATTTATTATCCAGCCTATTATCCTTGGGAATTATGTTCCTATTGAACAAATCTCCAATGCC
This sequence comes from Holacanthus passer, assembly GCA_025331565.1. Classification (NCBI taxonomy): domain Eukaryota; kingdom Metazoa; phylum Chordata; class Actinopteri; family Pomacanthidae; genus Holacanthus; species Holacanthus passer. The sequence goes on along the minus strand of JAFREQ010000041.1, from coordinate 1,343,023 downwards.
AAAGTTCAGTTTCAATGCAGGACCGAGTGTTCTCTTTCTGTAGCCAGGTGGAAAGTAAGGGTGTGTTTGTCAGGGGTGTTGATGTGTGTGTAACGCATCTGACTTTTGTGTGGGAGTTAACATTTGTTTTTTGTTTACTGTAACCTCAATCTCTCTAACCTCGACCGTACTGCAATTGCCATTTGCAGACATTTTAGGAACAACGTCGACACTGGGCGTTAAAAAACAACACTGAGTGTAATCCCAGCTTTTTGCACATTCTTGTATGACAGTACACTAACAGTGGTGGAGCTGATTCTGAGGCAGAAAGCACCAGATTTGGTGGAGTAATGCAGCTGTAGCAAAGTCTGAGCCGTGTACGCCTGCTGTCAGGTCACCTGCACCACTGCAATTTACAGCCACTCAGAAATCACCTAGTTAATGCTTCAGTCTCTCTCTGTTTCACCTTTCACAGACTGGGGCATGACAGAACAGATGTCTGAGTAAATGAGTATGCTGAGCAAATATTGTTTTCACTACAGTTAGTTGAGCGAGGGTGAAGTAATGACTAGACAATGTATCAGTGTAATCTCACCAAAATGAGTCATTTCACTTTTGAATTTGCTTTTGTGGGTGTGACATTGTGGTAAAATGAAGATTAATGTAATTATTATAATTATTATATTCTATTTTTTTCTATAAATGTACTGTTACTGAATTTTAAAATGGCATTCGATGAAGGCCTCATGATGACTTCTTTAGAACTCAAAAAATGTTCAGAAGACTCAAGACTTCATTGAAACTTGGAAAAACAATGGGCCTCATGCAAGAACCACTCAAATTAATGCATTTGTTTTTAAGTTATGCATAAGAGTGATTTATGAGAATTTGTGGCGTTCAGCAATTTAGTTGTACTTAGACTTGTCTCAGGTAAGTTCTGAAACCGGCCCACCCACAGGACGGAACAGGCAGCCTTAATGGTAATTTAGGACTGTAGATTATGCTGGTATTAAATCTTGTGAAAGTGCACCTCCTCGTGAACTTGTGGCATTCATCAAGCGATTTACAAAAAATGTTTTCCAGCTAAGAGGGTCTGGAGAATCTGAAGTCAAACACTTGTACGAGCAAACCTCAAAGACATAAGTAAGAGAGATTTAGGATAAGAAAATGTTCTCGCATGAGGCCCATTGACTTCATGGCTCTAAGTTATAATCACATATAGCTATCAAATATAAAAATAACAGTCTTGCAAGTGTTACTACTAAAATGATTCATGTTCCTTTCCACTCCTTTTGTGTAAAGTGGCAGATTCTTAGCTAAAGATGGATACCTGGTAAAAAAAAAAAAAAAACACATCACAGAAAATGTAAGTGTGTCATAAAAGCAAAAAAAAAATGCAAATGAAAGTTTTGCGTTTGACTTAAGTACTACAGCCCTGCAACATTTTCTCATACATTTGACTGCCATGTAAGGAGTTTATTCCTGAGATAAAGTGTAGGATCCTCAGCAGGTGTCAGTCGGGCCCGCAGCTTTCCAGCAGCGAGGCGGCAGCCTTGGGAGAAACCTCCTATCATCATAACATCAATCGCCGCTCGCCTCTCTTAAACTCCTTCCTCATCACCACTCGTTTCAGCTGCGGCGCATCAGCTCTGACTGGGGTGAAATATGGGAGCAGGTAGTCATCCTTTAACACCGGCTCCAGCCTATGTGTATATATTAATGAGACGCCACTGGCTAGCTCCAAACTTTTCGGCTCGTCTCTGTCATTAAAACACCCCGTGTGCACTTTTGACTTCAGATTCAGTTCTTTTTGCCCTTTAGGGAAACAAAAGGGATTATGTAAGATTTATAGGTATCGGCCCACATCTCGCCCCGGCCCCTCAGCTCCTTTTTATCTTCTGATTGGGATAATTATTGGTCGAAGGAGGGAGCGTGGAGGAATGCTGAGTGGATCGCGGCTTTGAAGCCGGATGACACTCATATACGGTTCTTCCTGAGCGGGGAATGTAAAGCATCTGTCCATTCCTAAATTCTACCTCTTCTACTTGTTTCAGTCTTTTTACCAGTGGTCCTGCTTACATGGCATAGCTTTCCCATTTTTGTCCAGTCTGTTTTCTATTTAACATTCAAACAGCAGGTTCAAATTATACTTAAAGAAACAGTTTGGGAAATACATTTACCTCCATTCTGTCTGAGAGAAAGACGAGATGGCTGATATCAATCTCTTAACATAACTTCACCTACTAACACCTATAAAGATCACTGATTAACATGTTATATCTCGTTTGTTTGATTTGAAAACAGACAGTAGCATAAAACTGACAGTAAGTGGTTTGAGGGAGAGTTATGTTTCCTTCAGATGGGTTTGAAATGGCTCCATTTGAACGCCCCCGCTTGTGGGATTCACAACCTCAAGTGTGGAGATTTTCTGAAAGCTGAAAATTCGCGAGTTGTGACATGTTTACCTGTTTGCATGTGGATGTTTTCAGAAACGCCAGAGGCCATAGAAGCTCATGTTTTAGTGGATGACAAGCTAATATATTGTAGCGTTAGTTGCATAGATGGCATGGATCATTTCTCGGAAAGAAGCGAAGAGTGACAACAGTCAGGAGTGTTTTGGCGTCCATGTTGCCAGCTGCGTCACGCCAGGCATACTGTGTAAGCTTATACTTTCCATGCCACAACCACAAGTTCACGAGCTTCATTTGAAGGCAGCATCAGCCTACGTGGACCAGCTGGAAGAAAAAGTGCACACATCTGCATCTCCAGCTAACAGCAGGTTTCCAGATGCGGTCGATTAGCGCAGGTTTTGGTCTGTGCACGGGCATGATAGGACCAAACCTGCCCACTGCGATTACTCCTGTTTGCTCAGATATAGTTTCAGCAGGTAACTGCTTCTAAAATAACAATTAGTCTGTGTCTGGAGTGAATAAAGGATGTGTTCTCTAGCTTTAGGGGTGTTGGCAGGCATTTGTCTTTTACCCCTGCCTCCAGCTTTTGTGCTAAGCTACGCTAACCACCTCCTGACTCCAGCTCAACACAGATGCGTCAGTGTCAGAAAGAAAGCAAATAAGTGTGCTTCCCGAAATGACTCATTTAACATGAATATATTGACATATGAGTAAGCACATCAACCTGATGTCTTGCTTATAACATTTAAGGCCATTAAGATGCTAACTGGAGTAAAGTCAGTTTCATAGTGCAAGTGGAAAGTAACTATGATCTTTTACTCAATTATAGTATAGTTACAATTTTGATTAGTTTCCATTTCATGCTACCTTAACTCCACTGCTGTGATACATCTTTTAATAGTATCTTATTTTATAGTATCTGCACATATCTTTTCATTGTAATATTTTCAGATTGTAACATAGATGCACAGTTTTTATTCCTTTGCTTATAATTTATAATATAGTAACTGTACTCTTCACTTTTTTTCTTATGAATGAGTCAAGTGAATGAATGTGTCATCTTGTCTTTATCTTTTTACTTAACTATACTGTAAGCAATTTACTTGAGTACAAGTAATTTACCAGAAGTAGAAATTAGAAGAAATATTAAAGAAAGTAGAAATACTTGACCTTTGACCCCACTGAATTTGTATTTACCTTACTATATTAACTTTGCAGAGTTAAAATGATTAGTTACAGTTTTTGTAAAATGTTTTTTTATTATACTTTGCCTTTGTCTTGTTTTACAGTTCATCAATATTTCACTGAGAATGAAAAAATACTGCTTATATTTCCTGATTTTACAAATTTAAGAATGAGAACCGATCACTTTGTGATAGAGGGGCTGTTCTGCATAAACTCTTTTTTGACAGATATGTGAGATGTGGCCTGAAGCTTCTTCCACAGTTATAGCTTGGATTGACCACACTGACCTTTGAGATTTAGAGAATGCTCCACTGAAAACAAATATCAAGTACTAACAGCATATCATTTTTATTCAAACGTAGGGGATGCAGTTGCAACATTGTAATTTAGCCCGCAACTATGTTTACGTTGGCATTAATATGCCGGTGGCATGCTTTGACTCAGAGAGAGGTCACTGTTGCGTGGCCACTTCCCAGAGCGACTGAATTAGCATGTGGAAATATGCCACTTGTTAACTTGTGTGACTTTGGGTTTCGCGTGGCTGTCAGAACCACAGAAGCAAGACTTTGTTTGTTGTTCTGTGATGTAAAGAGGGGGGGGCTGGAGATATTCACAGTGTCACATTCACAGTGTCTGAAAGTTACAATAAACAGTATTTGAAATGAAGTTTGTCTGTGCAGTTTCCAAAAATGTACAAATGTATGAGATGTTGTTAGAAAATGATAAAAACACACATATGTCCTTGGCTGACATAGTAACACCTTCAGAGACTGTAGCGTTTAGTGTTTATAGATGTTATACAAAAAACAGCAGGTCATGACTTTTTTTTCAGGTTGCTTTTGAAGTGAATCTTCGAACGTTAAATGGCTTTTACACTGAACCCAAAAGACTTTTACATTTCTTTCTTCCATATCTTTTCATGACTATCTAGTCGCATACGCTTGAGGCTCACTAGAATTAGCAGCTTTACATGTTTACTCTCTATTTGCATACAACTGATAGCAACAGATTGCAGAATGAAGAAATGAACACTGTGTGGGTGAGAGACAGTTTTTCTTCAGTTAGAAAAAAAGAAAGAGCCAAGAAAAAAAAATCCAAAGGATAGAGAAGTTTAATAAGCAATTAAGCACAAATGAAGGATCAAAGAGAGATTAAAGAGAGATACAGGTAACTGGGAAAGCAATAAGAGGAGAGAGTGGACTTTTTATAGAGTCAATAAAATAACATGGAAGTAAAGATGATCAAATTAACAATATACAATTAAGCATTCATTTTGATTCATAAACAACATAAAAGTGGAAACAGGAGACAAAAGAAACTCTTTGATTAAAAGTACAATTTGCAAAGTAGAACCGTTAAACCTTTGCAACCCTATTTTAATGTGTTTGATAGAAGGTGGGGGTTGAAACTACACATTTGTGAACATGTGAAATCTGCCTGTGTTTGTGCTCAGCCGAGAAACACTGCTCATCTTCCAGGGTCTGCAGCTGTGTCACCCACTCCCCCTGAAAGAGCCAGCCAACATGTTTTATTACTTCCCTATAGTAAATCCATATGGATTCACACCTTTCAATCCATTACAGCTCGTTGTCACCAAACATATCCAGTGTGAAATAGTGTGAAGCCTATAACTTTCCATGTTTCCTGCATAAATCCCTCCACTATGCCAATAAGCATTTCCAAGAGGAACCAGTAATGGGTTTATTAAAGGCTGTTATGGGATGTCGAGAAGGAAGAGACATTTTGTGACACCAGCGCAACAAGAAAAATATTCTACTGAGAGTTTTATTCCAAAATAAGAAATATGCTTTATGGAGTGAATTTCACATCACTTCGTTTAATCTAGCCAGGATATGCAGCTACTTAATTTTAATGTTGAGTACCTTGTTATCACATTATAAATTATCTATTCATATGACAGAGACCGAGAAAGAAACCCACCTTAAGATGGAATAAACCTGCTCAGCAGGCAGCAGCACCAAGATTCTGTGATTCAAAATAATGTGTTTTAATTGAACCGTTAAACAGAACATAATACCTGTTCTTACCTGTGTCAATTTGAATGACTGGGCCTTTAAGACATTTCCACACTAATGTGGTGAAACCTGAAAACTCATCTTTTGACTCTTTTATGGGCTTCTGTCCACAGTAAAGCAGATAATTTCCACCACCGGAAAAATATTTCTGAAAATAATCCCTGGAGTGGATACATTTTTATTCAATTGTCCACCTTTGTGCTTTCCAGGAGTATAGTACTTTCATCTTCTGTACAGTGCTTTGCTCTCTGATTAGCCTTCCTGGATTGTATGTTGTTGGCACCTGAAAACGCAGCCTGGAACATCTGTCTCCAAAATAGTGTTGAATGATTATTTCTGCTTCAGTACACAGAACACTGAATCAGTTTGCAGGGTTTACATTTACCAACCAGTGACACTTAAACTAAACATTAAACTATTAATCAAAATTTAGCTACTGCTACCTCTGGTTGAAATGAATGTAAGGTTCCTATGTTCCGACACATTTCTTGGATTCCTGGTAAAGTTCATGCAGTGCAAAACAGCTGTCTGACCTTTGGCTTGGATCTGTCCAACTTAATTACATTCGCTACGTCCACCAAAATTTTCATTTTAGCAAGACATGTATGCAGTTGACAGTGACATTGGTGGCAGAACAATGGGTCCTTGATTTCAGACAGAGAAAGACAAAAGCAAGTTTTTCATTTTAGACTGCCACTTAATATATCCTATTAGTATATTCGGAAATCCAAAACTAGCCTGATGCGGTTGCAGCGGTTGCAGTTGCTAAACTATGATTGGACAGTTGCTTTTTGGGGGGATTGGCTTAATAAATTTTCCATTGTTGAACTTGCCTAGCAGGTAATAAGTGCCATTGGTGCGCAAGCTGGCCCCTGGCCCTACTCTTCACATATGCTTTTGAAAAGCTTGCAAGAAATGCAAACACAGAAGAGCAAGGCTGTAGCTGTCAGAACCCTTATTTGTTCCTGTAGGTCAGAGAGTTTGCCTCTGTCTACATTACATGACAACAACCTTAGTCTGTTCCACTGAGATCCGACACACGTACAATGGTTTTGTCTTGTTTCAAAGACTGACCTGAGGGGAGCAGACAATGTGGAATCAAAAGATAGAAGCAATAAAAAAGTGACAGTATGATTTGTGACTAAGAGGAGAAATACGAGGACACAGATGACAGACACAGGATAAGATTAAGATACCGATCGATTTATGATCCAAAAGATGCTTAGAAAAGGCTGAGAAAGCTTGACCGGAGTCAGGATTGACAAGACAGGGCACTACACATGAATTTACAATAATTGGAAAAGCCACATTTCATACAATGTTATCAGATAATTAAATCTCAAAACAATTGGACTTCACATCCTCCTACATGTCGGATTCAACATGTGAAATCGAAACTGCCACTCCGACACACAAAGGGGCGAGAAAAGACACCGATGCTTTATTTCCACACATATCGCAACATCAGAGGATTATAAAGAACAAGAGAACACTTATTTCTCATTTCAAGAGCTTTGCTTAATAATAGCCGCCGTATAACAAAGGAAGTGTGAAAAACGCACTTTATGCTTGGAGCTGTTGTAAAGCTATATTTGCCATTAAATTGAAACCCTGTTCCCTCGACATACTAGATAAGGCATCTGAAATCATAATAAGCCACTTTAACAGCTCATCAGCTTTACAGTGGCCGCTGGCGTGCATTCTGCTTGACATCTTCGTGGCTTGAGGGATATTGTTCGACCTGTCGAAAGTGCCGAAACATGAGTGACATCCCGTGACAGCTATTAAAACACATCAGCTCCTAAGCATTTCTCTCGGTCTCCACACAGGTTTATGAAAATGAAGGGGGAGAATGCATTGCCTTTTCAAAAATGCTCCCTCTTTTCCCCATGGTGGTTTTGCACAATAATTGTTTTTCCACACCCTTGGGCTAGTCATCAGTGTAGCTGCCACATCACCACATGATATTCATGATAATCCCATTAGTCTCTCCGCAGCAGTGTCTCAGAGTCCAAAACTTTTATGCAGAATGCGATACACTGGATACAATGCTTTTAAATGTGTTGATTGCCTTTTTGGTTTCTTGTCAGGGCTCGGTGATCTTTCTAGATTTACAGCTTTTTTTCCCCCCCACATCTGAGGACTTCAGGCTACAGCGGAGTGAGCTCGGATCCAAGTCGTGCACAGGCATGCTGATCGCAGCACCGCTCCTCCTCCTCCTCCGTCTGTGGTGGAGACATGTTTTCAAAATATATGTATGCAGGTCACATTCATCCAACATGGCTTCCACTGGTCAAACAGAGCTGCCCACCGTGCCTCATATATACAGTAAAGATACTGTTTCCCTGCTGTACAGTGTACGTCAGGGAAAACATGTTGCCCTCACAAATAGGACCAACTGAGGTACAAGTGGAAGCACTGCTGTGGTTCATTAATGCTGCAGCACAATTGTCAACACTGACCACTGCAAGAGGGAGCATTTTAATCTGAAATACAAAACTCAGATATTTCTTTGCATGGTTTGTTTGACAGTGTTTTCTATTCATTAAATGCATTTGGATAGTTTCTCAAATTATATTAATTCTGCCTTTATTTTTGGTTGTCTCATCCTGCTAATTGAGAAAACACAATATACAATATTCATAATATATTATATTTTTGACATGATGTGTCTGTGAAGGTTCTCAGTCATCCAGGTCATGGTATTCAAATAGGGGTTGCGTTGACGGCAGCTGGCCTTGGTTGTAAATGCTTGAAGACGTTTCACTTCTCAACCAAGAAGCCTTTGACTTACTGACTTATCATCAGCAAGTCAGAATTAGCAAGTCCATTCATCATATTGATATTATTTTATGTCAGAATAAATCCAAATCATGTTCACTAACATTGTTGGAATAATCACAATCATATAATATGGCATGTGCTTGAACTGGGTTATGGCCTTAGGGTATCGTCGTCATAGACTCAATTCAATCCAGGTGTAGAGCAGGAGAATAGAGAACATACAACAGAACCATGCACGTTTCTCAAATCCACATAAGGATGTAACATAGTAGTAATAATAATAAGAGAGGGTCTCTGCCTCCTGTAGCCAAACTGGGATCTGGTTCCAGAGGAGAGGAGCTCGATAGCTGATGGCTCCCAGTCAGGATGGCCGAGCGGTCTAAGGCGCTGCGTTCAGGTCGCAGTCTCCCCTGGAGGCGTGGGTTCGAATCCCACTTCTGACAACTAGGTTTTATATGGTGTTACACTGTTATTTAATGTGTTATGTGTTGTGTTCAACTATAGCAGCTCCAATGTGAGAATTTCCCACTTTGGGACAATAAAGTATATCTATTTATCTATTTACTTTTGGAGACTTGGAAGGAAGTGACCCTGCATTCATAGAGTACTATGAGCTATTTAAGACATGATGGTTGGCCGACTATTGAGGGACTTATTGGGGCAGCCTGGTAATAACCATTTGCAGTAATCCAGCCCAGAAGTTATAAATGCATGCACTAGTTTTTCCACATCTTTTTGAGACAAGATGTGCCTGATATGTGGGACTTATTAGGACATATCCTAATCAAAGATAACCCTGGGGTTCCTTACGTTGGTGCTGGAGGCTAGGGCAATGCCATCTAGAGGAAACTATACCTTCAGACAATGTGTTTTGGAAGTGTCTGGGTACAATACAAAAAAGTACAATAACTTATGTAAGTTATAAGTTTTGTCTGAATTTAACATCAGAAAATTGCAGGTCATTTAGTTTTTCATGTCCTTATAGCACACTTGAAGTTTAACTGACTGGACATTGGTCGACAGTAGGCTAAAAGTATTACAGCTACTTTAAAGGGCTGTTAATAAAGACAGATTGATCATATCTAGTAAAGAAGTGCTAACTAAGGGTAAAACTCTTTTCAGCAGCCTAGCTGGAATGAGGTCTAAGACACAGGTTGATGGATTAGATAAAGAAATCACTGAAGTAAGTTAAAATCTGTTGTCACCCTCTTCTTCTTTTCTCACTGCTCTGAGTGTTATTTTCATTTCTCATCTTTCATATCCTGAAACTGTCTCTCTCAACAGTCTTTCCTTTCATGATCTGTCACTGAGACTTAAGCATGAAAGAGCCAGCTGTGGGGGTCGGTGCGTCCAAAAGGTGAACCTTTTGTGTCCCTCTCACAGAATTCACATTCATCGAGGACTTTTCATCCCATGTCTGTCCCCACGTGTCTTTCATCGCAACTCATGATCAGTTGTTTGGAATACAACATATCCCACGCTGACATCTGTCACGTACAATCATTCATCTTTTTGATGTCTCACAATACTAAGCAGTTCAGACATCCCATCAGATTCCTGTCAACTTTATTTTTACCTGCAGTGTGTCACCACAAAAATTAGAGCTCATGCACAGACACAGACGCTGTAGCTTTCCAACTTTCTCTTTTTCTTTCCCTTTGGATTTCATTGCAGGCCAAAAACCAAAAATCTGCTCAGCTGCTGAGGTAGTGCTCAAATGTCAACAGAGGCATTCATTTGCAAGGCATGTAGTCGAAGAGACGCAGGGACCAAAATCTCAGCAGAGAGCACCGGTGGGATGTCCTGATGGCTAAATTTCTGGCCTGTAATGGTAATGTCTCAAGTAAAATTTTGCTTCTGACCTTTGTTGATCTATTTCCCACTTTTCTTTACATCTATGCACTTTGACTGTCTAATAAAGCACAGATGTCATGAAAATGATCTTCTAAAGGGCACTGCTCAAAAGGTGCTTGCAGGTCATGGAGATATGATGCCTCCTTCAGAGGAACGTAAAACAAATTTTAGCCAAAACCAGAATGATGATGTCTTCTGTTGTTCGGCAGGTCTGTCCATCCAAGGCTTTGTTCGAAAGCAAGAAATCACAATAACTACAGGCCAGATTGCTCTGAAACATGATATGCGTTTTAGTGGTCCCCAGAGGACAATTCTCAAACATGTTGGTGACCCCCGTCCTGACCTTTCCTACAGCATCACTACTAAAACATCACAGGCTAAAATTTCAAAGTCTAATAGGTGGATCAAAATGATGTCACTGAGCACATTCATGCTTCTCAGAAAATGACCCCAGAAGGATTTACCTGCTAATTATAGAGGATACAAGATGTCATGTTATATGCTTAATATCTGCTGAACTTTTAAATACAAGATTGAAGCCAAACAATGAATTACATGACAAGATATGACTGGGAAGCTGTAAGTGAACAAAAGATGTCACTCATATATACATATATGCATAAATATACTCAGGGGCCAGAGGGCTCCAGGTTCACAGTGTGGCAAATAGTTTGTGGTCATTTAATCAGTTGTTTTTGTTGATACTGTATTGATCAGCAAAGCACTAATAAAAAGTGATAGGGCTCTTCATGCAACATCTGCATCATTGAACTGAGTTAGAAAAGAGAAGAAAGATTTTCAGACTTTGTTTCTATAGTATGTATTGCACTTACAAACTGATTACAAGTTTCTAACTAATACATACACAATGCACATCGAAAAACAGGAGGATGAGGGGACAAGTAGAGAATCTACAGGTCATTGTTTGCCCCAGGGTCCATTAATGGGTTAATAAGGCCCTCATAAAATGTCATTTTTCAAAATAGTCAGTGCATATTATTATGATTCATAACCACTAACACATGATTATTGGTCGATACAAGACAGTACAAAGATCATTTTAAATCAGTGGCAATAACATTTCTTTTATTGCTGACAGCTGGAACAAATCATAATTTTACTCACATTTGGATAATTTCACAGATGTGTTTAGAATTAATAAGTGTGCCCGAATGTGCAAAATCTCATTATTCACTTAGGGATCCCCTGTTCTTCATTCACTTATGGATGCATTAATTATCATTACTCCCCACTATGATCAAAATGATGGAATCTGAATACGGTTCCAGTTGTTAAAGCTCTCACTCTGTATTCAAGTGGCTGCCAGGCTTTCGGGATATCCTACAGTAAGGAAAGCGGTGTGTGTCTGAGAATAAGCATCCTGCTGCTCCTCCCACACCACTTCCTTTGTTTGTCTGGGCCGCTGCGGGTCCACCTATGGAAGCTGACTGCCTGAAGGACGAGAGCTATTTATTGAAGGTTTGCTCCAGGCCTGCTGCATCGCAGGTAGGGGAGGGGCTCAATACCTGCAGGACTCCCCTCCCCAGAGCTCCCAGCAGGTAGAAATGGATACACTAACAGCTCAGCTTGCTGTGCTGCGCTGTCCACCTGTGGCTCTAATCCCTCCCCCCGCTCATTTGTATTCCTCGTGACAGGGTTTCTCCATGTACTTGAGTGTGTTTTGAAGAACTGTATTCAGTAGTGCACATTACAACGTGTCATCATGAGCAGGCTGCTGTGCCCCGTTTACGTCCTTGATGTGAGTAACATGAAGTGCATGACATCAGCTTTCCCAGGGTGTGGACTCCACCTCAGAGAGTCTGACTTTGCATTTTATTCCAGTCTAGACCTGCATTGTAACTTCACAGCGTCTAATACATTTATGATGTGTCTCTACAGTATGATCCCTTCTTTACTCACTTGTCTGCCTTGACTTAAATCCATCTGTACCTTGTGAGTAATGTGGCTGACTGTCAGTACAGTACCCAACAGGAAAAGCAAGGTGTGTGTTTTCCTCATTTCTGCTGTTGCCGTGACTCACCGGCTGTGTTGCTGTGATGCTAAAACAGTAGATCCTGAACAGCTGTGACGAGGCACGCTTTATTACAGACAATAACAAATCTGTCCAAGCACGTATTGACATATTGGCAGCAATACTAGCACATAAAATGCTTTATTTACTGCTGCAAGGTGCCTACAACAGGGCGCTGTAATGAACATCAGTCTCACATGAAAAACCTTGTATCTCCAGTTTTCGTACTTTCTTTCAAAACTTTAGCTTTTCAAAGGTTTTAGCAGTATAACATCAAATATCCATGAGGTAACTAAAATTAATGCTGAGACAGTGTGTACATATACAAAGATTATGTCGGAGAGGTTTTGTCTGGGTTTAGCACCTAGTTAACACTTCTTTACTAAATATGATCAATCTGTCTTTGGTCCTTTAAAGTAGCTGTAATCAAAGCCTACTAAAAGAGTAAATCATAGCACCGAGACAGCAATGGAGAAAGTCACCAATAACCTTTTCAGTGCATCAGACAGAGGACTCATCTCTGTACTTGTCTTGTTAGATCTTGACACTATTGACTATCACATCCTGTTACAGAGACTAGAACATTTAATTGGCATTGAAGGAACCACAGCTGGTTTAAGCCCTATTAATTAGATCAATCTCAGTTTGTACATGTTAACAATGAATCCTGCATGCACGCTAAACTTAGTCCTGGTGTTCCACAAGGTACTATTATTAGTAATATTATTAGGAAACACTCCTTTTTTTTCCATTGTTGTGTAGATGTTACCCAATCACATCTATTGATCAAGCCAATTACATCTATTGATCAAACCAGATGAAACCCATCAGTCAGCTAAACTTCAGGACATAATGACCTGCAATTTTCTGCTGTTAAATTCAGACAAAACCAAAGCTATTGCACTTGGCCCCAAACACATTATCTAAAGATACATTTAGGTGGCATTGCCTTGGCCTTATGGAGTTATGTTTGATCACGATATGTCCATTAACGTCAAGGAATGCCTTTTTTCACCTATGTAACATTGAAAAATCAGGCCCATTTTGTCTCAACAAGATGCAGAAAAACTAGTCCATGCGTTTGTTACTTGTAGGCTGGATTATTACAATTCCTTATTATCAGGCTGCCCCATTAAGTCTCTAAAGACTCTCCAGCTGATCCAGAATGCTGCAGCACGTGTCCTGATAAGAACCAGGAAAAGAGATCATGTTTCTCCCGTATTTGCTTCTCTGCAATGGCTCCCTGTAAAATCCAGAATAGAATTTAAAATCCTTCTACTCGCTTACAAAGTCCTGAATGGTCAGACACCATGATATCTTAAATGACTCATAGTACCCCACTAGAACACCGCAGTCCCAGAATGCAGGGACTAACATGGACAGGTTCTAAATTTTAAAACGTACATCATTTTTTGAATGTGATAATTCTGTCAAATAGTCCAGATACATATGTTCAAGTATAATCTCATGCCTGCTGGCTGGACAGGGTTTCTTATCTGCAATCCAGTTCAAGAAAATATTTTGATTCACAGTTGACATGAACCTCTATGAACTGAAACCATTCTAAATCTGTGGATAATGTCCATCAACAGGATGTCATCCAACTGAAACAGAGCTTTACATCATATTTTAGAGATGCCAGCATTTCATCCGACTGCTGCAATGGTAACATGCTGCTGGGAAGATTGTCAGCTAATGAATTAATTTAGCCACTGGTATTTTAAATTCTATAACAGACTTCTAAATTACATTATGTAAGAGTGTTTTAAACTTTGATCTAATCACTGAATATGATTATGTCTGATGCTGATTTTCCATATTCAGCACTATTATTACACAGATTTTGATTACCCCCAAATTAAAGGAACGGCTCGCACATCCGTCTATATTCAAATGTTAGAGTTCAAAATGGCCATTAAATGAATATGTTCTGGAAATAATAACACTTAATCTGTCTAATTAGGCAATGATTATTTTATTGTACACACTGCTGTCAATAATGTTAAAATCAGATTACCCCTCCTAAAAAACCCCACTGTAGACCTCGTCTCTCTTCATTCAATCATTCAATTATTCCACACTCATCGTGCTAACAGCGAAAACAATAAGTGTTTTCATGTTCCATTATTCATAATTTTGTGCAAAAGAAAAAAAAATTGCCATGAAAGATTAAATAAATAAGATCAAATAAGTGGAGGGGTGTATTCTAGAGCGGAGAAGACATTACAATAATGAGCGTGACAACTGGGAGTTACAGTAAATCAGCCAGGGGCTTGCCTTATCCTAATTTATGCACTTCAGAGGCCCCAGTGATGTCTGCTGGATCAGGCACTCCAGTCTGAACTCCCATTGGTCACATGGCACTTATCTCAAAGAGGATTATCATTAACCTCTGCATGCTGGACAAATTCCCTGCCTGGCTCCCTCATTGTCTCCACCTAATTATCCCCAAGTTTAATTGGCTAAATAAATCACAGCTTTGCTGTAACAACTTTGGTGTAGGGTGCAAGTCTTGAACTAAATAGGCAAATAAGGATATTGGATCCTGAGGTCATCTGGGCATATTGGAGAAACAGCAGGGTGAGCTGAGTTAGGATACTGTAGTTCTGTCTATAAGTTCCAGGTAGCTATGAATCCCCAGTCCCCAAGACCCCATTTAGCTTGCAAAAAGCCAAATCGGAGTATGTTGTGATTTTGTTTGGACCAGTGGAGAATTTACTTCACCGAAGCACAGTGCTGCTACGGTGCTAATGAACTTATAGTGCTGTGATAGGGTTTTAGAGAATAATCTGGGTGATTACAAATTGGGTCCGAAGACCCCTGTTTACAGTACAATTGTTAGAAGATAAAAGTTGGGAAACACGGTAAAAACTTTTTACCAGAAATCCAAAACTCCTTACAATAGCACTCCTGCTCCGACCATCTATCAACCAAGCAATTAGAATTACACAGGATGCATTATATGAAATTCTAATCATGATTTTAAAAAAGTTTTTCAAACAAACCAAAAAGACAAACCTAAGAGTCGACAGTCATGCTAGTGGTTCATTGAAATACCGCACACCTTTAAGCGACTGTATATGCTGATGTCAGCACACTAACCTGCTCGCCAAGACAATGTTAAAATACTGATGTCTCGAAAGTATATTTACCATGTCCACCATCTGCTGCTGTGTGTTAGCAAATATTTGCTAGTTAGCAGTAAAGCTCAGCGCAGCTGAGGATGAAGGGGATTTCATTAGCTTTACAGGTATTTTGGTCATTAATCAGTGTAATGAACAAATTTAAAGTTTGGAATTGATGATGTTGCTACATGAGGATCAATCTAAGGTCATCCTGAGGAGAACATGAATATGAACATCAAATTTCATGTCAATACATCCAATAGTTGACATGTCAGCCTGAACCAAAAATGTCACCCACTGGTGGCGGGGGAATAAAAGTCAGGAGATCATGAAAGACTGTAGGATTCATCCTCTGGGGAACATGAATGTCTGAACCACAATTTATGCCAATCCATCCGATAGATGATATTTCAGACATTTCAGTCTGGACCAACATGTAGAATGATTGATGTTATTCCTATCGCCACACCATTAGTGTTTCTGAAAACAGTTTTCAGAACATCTCTGCTTGCATGTTTTTTCTATTTGCATCCTAGCATTACAGTTTGCCAGGCATGCATAGTACGATCTGAGATGCCCCAGAAATCACAGATTACGACCATGATTTTATTAGGCTCGTCTCACAATGAAGCTGCAATACTGCTCTTATCCCACAGTGTCTGGACCATTTATTTTTGTCCTGTTTCAGTCCTGATGGGCTTACAGCGTTTATGCCCCATTCCCAGATCTCAGAAAATAACTTGGTGAGTACAGTGTCATTATTACTGATAGAAATGGCAGCGAGTATGCAAATAAGACCCAAGTTGTAATAAACTGAAATGATCCTTTAAGTGGGGTCTCAGGAAAAGTGCGATGTTTGCATCCTTTATATTGCACACGCAAAGGATTACTCCAGATTGATGTGATTATAGCTCAGCTTAACTCAAAATGGGCTCTGAAAGGATTCTTGGATCCTGTGGATGTAACAATGGTGAGAAATGTAAGGCTGTTAGAACTCAGGTGCACTGAGCATCTATCAAACGGTAAATACATTATCAAGCATGAACCTGGAATTCCAAGGGCAAGATTGGAGGCACAAATCTCGTCTCATTTCTCCGCTGCAATGGTTTAAACGCTGTGAATAGCCCGTGCTGGCGGATCGGGCGCTTGGGTTAGACGCAACCTGCGGTGCATCTCTGAAATACCTTTCTAGATCTGTCACAGATGAAACCTGTGTTTAATAAAGGCGGTGTGTTGTCAGCTCATAACCAGAGAGAGGCTTTCACACCATAACAGCTTATCCAGGGGGATTTTCCTGCTTCTATGCAACTGCTTAAGATTTCCTTCAAGATGGGATTTTTTTTTTTCCTTTTTGGTCTCTTTGTGAGTCAGGAAGCCCAACGCTTAGGCGAACAGCTTGAGTTTTGTTCTGTGTGGGAGTATATGTTAGGGAGTAAATTGCTTTGACACATACTTTACCAACTATTTCTTTGTGATAGAAACCAATGAATAAAAATCAGAAGCTATTTGCTGTCCAGAAGTGAACAGTGAAGGACAGAAGAGGCTCTTTTAATCCATGTAATGGGTTATTGACTTTGACCCCAGGGGGAATATATTTGCAGACATAGGATGACACTTTACTTACACTACAGTTCAAGCAATAGAACAATACAAATGGATGTACACTTCTATTTTCTCACCTTCACTTTCATTCGTTTAGGATCCTGACATGAGTGCAGATATGCCATTTGTTTGAGAGGACTACAGAATGCCTTCTGTACCCATTAAATGGTAGAAATACAGCCTACTTCTATTTTTACAACCACTACTGCCTCTACTACTTGCTAAGTATTAGGATAAGTGTTGAAAGTATTTTACAATAAACTGTGTGATGCTGTTCAAGCCATAATTCATTCGGGGCCTCTCACGTTCAATCTGCTTCCACTCATGTACATCAAACACATACATGCATTTTGCTGCCCTGTCTCCTAAGAATTATGTGTTCAGCAGATTTTAAACAGCAAATATGTTTTGACAGAAAAATAACACTGCCTGGACTTTATTTTTTATCAATGCACTGAGGAAATGTTTTAAATGTGTGTATTGGCAAAGTTGCAAAATTTTCATGATTGCGACAACAAAATGCTTCAGGATTTCGATTCATTTCCCAACAAAATCCGATCCTGGCAATTAGCACTATTAACATTTGTAGGGTAATGGCTAGAGAATCCAAGCCCTTTGTTAAGGCTGATGAAAACTGTGGTCTTGGAAAAAGGAAACATATGCTTTACTTATTCATGTTGTGAAATATCATTTCTCTTCAATAATGCTAATATGGGTCATCCGACTGACTTCCAAGTGCTTGTCTTTCTTGTTGTATTAATTAGTGAGTTAGTAATGATGGTGATAATATACTGATGTTAAGCAGGTATAATGTTAACATTGCTGACTGTCTTAGTTTAGACTGATGGGAAGATAGGATAAGATAGATATTAAATTAGTTTTGTAGGTTTTAAGTGTTGGACAAATTACGGCTTTGTCCTGCTTCTAGATGAAAACCTATGGGATCATTCGAGATTTCCTCTGGGGACCATGAATAAATCAAATTTTGAGTCAATCCATGTAGTAGTTGCTGGGATATTTCAGTCTGGAACAAAGTGGTGGAGCGACCAACCGTTTGATTTTCATGTGCCCCCTCGAAAGCACAAAAAGAGCTTCCCTGCAGGCATCAATTGTTGTCATACATTGTTATTAGTTATATTTTACATTTTGACTGTATCAACATTTTTTCTATTAAATTTCTTTTTTATTTTATTTTTCAGGAAAATATTTTATATAGAAATGTATATTGATAAGAACCCAGTAGGGTTGAAATGCCACTCCTTTAATAGTATGTTATAATACACTATAATTTAACTTAGCAAATATATAGTGTGATTATTTTTTCAGTCATAATGTATTCATCAACAACTGTAACTCTGCATAATAAAACAATTAACTGGTGTATAAACAGATAATGACTGCTTGATAACAATAAGTTTTAGACCTACTTACAAATCATTTTTAAATGTGAATAAAAGTCTCATAACGCAGTGTCAGATTTATGGAAATGTATTTCATTTAATTAGAACAATGTTACTGGGTTATTAAACAATCATTAACTTTGTTAATTTTATGAATGAAATAAAATTATGTTACCTTGTGTGTCTGTAATTTGTTTATGAATGAAATAAAATGTTACCATACTTGACTCTCGTAGTTAAAATACCCAAATTCCCAGAAACAGGACTGAAGACGTGACCTTGCTGTCACTTGGTTGCTACAGCTATGTGTAAGAGCCCTATATGAAACTATGTGAATGTGAGAATAAAAACAGACAATATAACAATATGAAATAAATCAGAAATAGAGATTTAGCCAGAAATAGAATCTAAACAGCAATTCTGTTGACTGCAAAGATATATCTGTAAATGCAAGTGGATTGGCAGGATTGTTGGTGTCTTTGAGCACAACATAAAATGTCATTCTAGATGTAATATGAATATGAGAAGTAAAACCCTCTTTTGGGAGTATTGTAAATATACAATCCCACATCCTGAAGTCTTCAACCAAGATGCATAGATTTAAATCCACACCTGATCTAGTTTGCTGTGTACAGCCCACAGAGCTAAAAGAATGTCCATGTGAATAAAAAAAAAATCACCTGTGGACCGCCATTAGCCAGTTATTTTCTAAGGTTGAATAGCATTTATGATGATGTTAATTGCCACAGTCACAATCCCATGTCAAAGTTTGTTTTAATTATACAAAACAGGTGTTGCAGAGCAAGAGACAGATAACAGAACCATCAACCGCATTTGCAAAACAATGAATATAATGCGACAGATTTGTCCATCATTTAAAAGACTCTGCATAATTATGCTCCCGTTGAATAATTCTCCATAATTACTCATGCACTAATGCTCACCAAGAATAGAGCAGTGTGCAGTAAACCGTCAGCAAGAAAGTGTATTTGCTGTAATTGCCGTCCAGCCTTTTTAACCTCCAATTTGAGAGGCCAAATATATTTAAATCTGCATTGTGTTTTCAAATTCTCATTTGGACGTCACATTGTTGGACGAAATGCAGGAAATGATATCAAGCTAATGAAAAAGAAGCCATTCATTCTTGGGTGAGGTGAGACAAGGTGGTAGTTCAGTGCTGTCCACAGTGGTGTTCAGTGAGTGTGAGCTCACATTGGGATCACCAATGTGACTGATTTTTATTTTTTTAATTTGAATTTTTTTAATTTTTTTTGCATCAAATGAATGTTTGGTTGAAGTTCAAGTGAGATTCAAATGCTGTATGGCCTGAAAGTCATTCATTATAGAATTGAAATATTAGTCCAAATATAAGTTTAAATACGTGTTTTCCCTTAGAGCATCAGAGATACTTGTGATTAAACTGTTCTTTATCTTGTCAAGGTAAAAGATGAATCCAGGTCAATTTGGCCTGGAGAACCTGCTTAAGCCTTGGTCAAGCTCCAGTCAGTTCTTGGCAGCCCCACAGGGCCCACAAGGGCTGGCTGAGGTGTTTTGAGCCCCAGCACGTCAGTTTCTGATTTCTGTCTGGGAAAGGTAGACACCCTTGTTTTTTTCCCCCTGCTTTCTCTCTTTGAGCAGGTGCCAACACCTGAAGGTAAACAACATACAGGAGGGCAGCGGGGTCAGAGCAGCGTCTGGACTCAGCCTCTCCCCACAGACCGAGCCTGTCAGAGCCTGGATCTGGCCTGTCTGGAGCGCTGAGAGGAGTTGAGCCACCACAGCACCTGGGCTTGACACCATGTCAAGCGCTGGGGCAGCGACTGTCACGGAGAAGGGGGCTGCCTCCTGAATCTCGGGCTCAGTGTTAGCATGCACACCCCGTGCAGCAGGGCTCGTGTTGCGGAGGCCCCTCCAGTCAAAGGCCGACAGCCGCTTTGCAGGGGCTAAACGGCCGGCCAAATGAACCCATAATCCCTTGCTCAAAATTTATGGGCAGGGAGGAGGACAGGGGGCCCGCGCCGGCTCACAGGTTGGCGCCCCGGCATATCAAGATTGGGGACAACCGGAACCTTGTATCAGTGATCTCATCTGTAGCCCTGCAGGTGCCCTCCTTCACTGAAAACTGCTGTGGAGGCATGCAGGGCTGAAATAACAGTGGCTGTGTTCCCGCTGCAGAGCGGAGAAACAAAATACACTGTCAAAATAGTCAGTATCAGTGTCAGAGTTATGGCAATCCATAAAACATATGAAGAGTGAATTGAGTTGCTGCACAGCAGCCTCCTCTGAATAGGCAGGGACACTGTCGGCGGAATAGAAATCACATGAATGTTTTCCTTCGGCTTTTCACACTACATCACCTGCAAACACAGCTTTGAATCTTTTCTCTCCTCATATTCCTCACTACTACAGATCAGATAAGATAAACATTCGTCCCACAGTGGGGAAATTTGCACATTCTAATCTGCATGAAGATGTCACTTATCGCGTCATGCACTTTACTCATACTGCTGTTAAATATTTTACAGTACATTGACCATTTTGCTTTAATTTGAACCATAACAATTTTGTCCTCAAAATTTCTAGATCTAAAACATCTGCTCTCAAAATAATGAAGCCTACTTTACAACAGCATGAAATTATGATAACCATGGGAAAAGCAATGTAAACAATGGAAGAGATTATTTTTTTCACTACAGAAACAAGCCCTAACCTGAACTTTTTAGAAGGAACTTTGGTTTAATGTTCTTGCATCTCTTTCCAATGTATTTTAAAAACAAAAGTATTTACGATATTGTCACATGACCTACACTTTTGTCGTTTATTCATAGCCTTTGGGAAAATTTAATTGAGATGTGTCATTGAATAAAACAACCAGTCAACTTCAAAATTGAAAGTAAAACCTTATAAACCCTAACCCCTATCTAAATGTAACTAATCATTGTATTGAGACCTTTGGCCACCACGACATTATGGATGTTGCTCCATAGGTAAGAGGTTGACTCTGTCTGAGCTCATGAATAGATTTCCACAGGGTCAAATGATTTTGACTTCTTGCCTCCTGTTCACACTGTGATCCTCTGTTTTCATCAATGCTAGCAGCTCTGTGGCTGTCAGTGTTGGCCAGTCACTCAGTCGTTCTGTCCACCACTTTGGTCCATGCTGAATGACCTCAACAACTGAGTACAGCCTGACAGATCTGCTAGCATGGCTGTAAAGGTTTGTTCTCTAATTATCATCAAATCAGTTCTCTTTATTTTTCCCTGCACTCTTCCACTGTGTTTTATCCACTAAGAAATATTTGTTTTCAAACTGCTGAAGACAGTTCTGAATGACCTCCTCTCCAAATACTAGTGGCAGTCTGAACATCTTGGTTTGTCCAACAAACGTCAAAGTTAAGAGCACTGAAAGTACCAGGATCTTTTAACTTTTGCCCCTGAGCGGTGCACAAATTTAGTCCCAGGAACTTGTCCCCAAAGCAGCTGAAGAACAGAGGAAGCAAGAGCAGAACCTGTGACAACGTTAAATTAAGTTTTACATTTCTGCAGAGGAAAAGGGCTTGAAGTCACACAATTTAATTGAATTTAAATTTAGGTCATAATCAGGCTTGGAATTAGTTCAAGAGAACATGCATGCTGTAAAAAAAGCTTTATAGAGTGGTGGTCTCAATGCAAAGTTTGTGTGCTACACCCACCGCAAAATGCCCACCTACTGTGGTCGTCACTATCATCAATGATTTTAAGAGTAGGTAAGAGTAACACACCAACATCCAGGGAATTTAAGCAAGCGTCACAAGTGGTTAACTATGGATACATTAAAACTTTCTCATAGAAAGAAAATAATAGCCATGAAAATGTAATATCCGCTTAGGACATTTCATGAGAATTTAGTTGCCTATTTGGGACCTTAAATGGGTACGGGGTTGAGATTATCCTTCACCTTATCTAAAACAGACCTGTGGAAAACCTACCTGAACAGGACACGCATTGAACTGTTCAGGAGTAGGGACAGGGACAGGTATAGAGTCAAAACATGGGTTTAACAAGGTGGTGAGACATGTGACATAACTGTGCTCTGAGAAAGCAAATGACTGAAGGGGTGTAACTCTACTAACAAATTGCTTGTGCTGGCCAACAACCTGAATGAATTCTAATGTCACTTTGACAGGAAATGGGACAGTCCTGACACCATCCCCTGTGGCTCATTCCATCAACTCCAGGCCACCAGTTCCACCTCTACCATCACAGCAGGGGCCTGGGCCTCTCAGCAACTGCCCACCTCAGAGGCACCTTCATCCCCTACCACAGTGAAGATGATCAACCATCATCCCAGTCCCAGAAAAAGTAAGGACTTTTCCTGGACCACCTGCAGTCTGCTTACAGAGCCAACAGGTCTGGAGACGTTGCAGTAAACATGGGCCTCCACTTCATCCTCCAGAACCTGGAACCTGCCAGGATCCTGTTTGTGGATTTCAGTTCTGCCTTTAACACTGTCGTACCACCATCATCTCTGCTGCAGGACAAGCTCTCCCTGCAAGTGCCTGACTGCACATGCAGGTGGACGTCAGACAAAGTGAAACTGGGTACAAACGTCTCTGCATTGTGCCTCCTGCCTCCTCTATTCATCTCCCTGTACACCAACAGCTGCACCTCCAGTCATCAGTCCATCAAGTTCCTGAACTTTGACATCACCATCATTGTGCTCATCTCTGTTGGAGATGAATCTGTCTACAGTTTGGAAATTGACCGTCTGGTGACCTGGTTGTGAAGATAGCAGAGATGGCAGTCTGGAAGAACCCAACCCTCCTGCCCCCATCACCCTGTGTGACTCCCCAATCAACACTATGGAGTCCTGTTGCCTCCTGGGCACCATCATTGCCCAGGACCTTACATGGAAGCTGAAGCTCCATCACCAAGATAGTACAGCAGAGGATGTACTTCCTGTCGCACCTGAAGAAGTTCAACCTGCCAAAGCTATTGATGGTGCACTTCTACACCACAAGTCATTGAGTCCATCATTACCACCTCCATCACCATCTGGCACACTGCTGCCACTGCCAAGGACAAGGGCACACTGCAGTGTATCATTAGCTCTGCATAGAAGGTGATCTGCCTCCCCTCCAGGAAAGATTGTGGCCCACACACAAACTTTTTGAAACACTCTCCTCTGGCAAGAGGCTGCAGTCCATCAGGACCAAATCCTCACGTCACAAGAACAGTTTCCTCCCAACAGCAGCCGGCCTTATCAACAAGGCTGACCCAGACTCTTATCCCCATAGAGACTACATATTACATTAACGTATTCTCCACATCTTATATATTATAATAACATCTTTCTGATAATTTCTCTGTACATTTTACGTATTCTTTATACTTTAAAAAAAAAAATTGTTATGGACCAAAATAACAAGGCATATTCCTTATATGAGAGAACTTACTTGGCAAAAAAGCCTGATTCTGATTCATACATACATTTCTTAGGAATGTATGAAAATGAGACCCATTCTGAAACAGACCCATGGACAGTCATATCTGATCCAAATACACAAAAAGAAAAATGCGCCTGATTCAAAATGTGGTCGAATTGAACAGACCTGAACAGAACACAAACAGCAGTTAAAGGTTAAAGAGTGGATGTCATGTTTCCTGCACTACACAGTACACACTCTCCTCAAAAAACACTTGAGTACTACACATACCAACACACAGACCCACTGTAATAGAACAGGATCCTACCTGAACCGACCAGACTATGATGTTATTTGGAGCCAGTCTGACTCTTCTCCTGCATCAGGTGTTTAATATTTGCAATCAATTGGACCTGTGAAGACATCCTCAGTGGGTTCCTACACAGCAGCTGAGGTTTTTTCTGCCCTTTCCAGCGTTGGCAAATGTATACATTAAATTAAAATCTTGACATAGGTTGAGAGGCTTTAATAGAGACAAACAAGTCCAAACTCACACAGTGTATGTCATCATACTGACTTGAAGCCAGCTGGAGCTGAGCTGAGCCTCCTGGCCACGAGTTAACTTCTCTATTAAGAGATAGGGCACAGCCATTAAAATTACAGTTAATCATCATTTTTTTACTCTGGTAAACAGCTCTCGACTTGCTCGTCCGTGTCTGCTCAGTCAACAACGAACTGCAAAGGCCACATACAGTTTCTCTTCAGGGCAGTGATGATGCAACCCCAACACACACCCACACACAGAAATACATACGCTCACACAAAGCTATGAAGGGAGCCAGCAGCTATAAGGTCAGGGAGATGCTGCACAGCACGCAATGGAGAGGATGATTTAAAATTCATTTTCTGTGTGACCTGTACATCAGATTGTTTGTTACATTAAATTAATACAGAAGCATCCCACCAATATGACCCTTGATAACAGTGCTGAAACTAATTAATTTAAGCTTTACACAGACCGTATTCCTTACATTTTCTTTTCGAAGCAAGAGAGATCTGTCCTGACAGTTTGCAGCAACAGTGGGTTGTTCAGAATTAACAGAGTAGAGAAAGACCCAAGAATAAACATGGCTGAACAGAGTCAAACGTCATCAACTGTAAATCCAGAGAAAACACATGAAATTGCCACATGGTTTGACAAGAGATCGCCGGCCCTGGGAAATGTTAGTGCAAAAACAGCACGGTGAAGACTGCTTTACATCACAGATTTTGCTATAGTGAAATGACTGTAGATGCATGCTCTTATTGTATAGACTTCATTTGTTTTGTTTTGTCAAAGCAGAATTCTAGATATAGATTTTAAGTATCTCTATAATGCAACTGTGAAATGAGTAACAACATGAAACGTTCTCATTTCCTATAATTATGTCACTTCTAAAGTCATATTGCCTTTAAGGGCAATAGTTAGTACATTAAAGTACATTAAATTGCATTTTGTGAAGTACTTAAATAACAAGGAAAATACATTTAATAAAATTTTAAAAAACCCAAATATTTTCTCAAGACTAAGAGTCGACAGCAGTACGCTGGCAGCTCCGTGAGGCTGTACCTACTGTAGGCACAGCGCTGCTTTGAGGCAAACACTAATATCCACATGCTCACAACAAGAATGCTGACATGCTCATGTTTTGAAAATGTTTCATATATTCAGCATAATGTCGTCTTTGCAGTCCTGTTCTTCGGGATTCATGTGCTTCTAGTTTACATTGGATACTACTCGAGTTGTGAAAATGGATCAGGCTGGGTGGGTTGGAGGGTTAACCACCCCTGTCATCATGGACACTGTCAGTGTATTGGCATAGCTGACGTGGTGTGGTAACTATGTCAAACATTTTGACCTCAAATTACACATTTGCAAGTATGTGGCCATCAACCAAAGTGACATTTTAACCTGATGGTCAAATGAGGAGAAATCACCAAAGTCATTGAATGCCTACGCTGAATTTCATGGTAATGTATCCAAAAGACTGCTGATAGTTGGAATATTTTAGTTTTAACCAAAGTGGTGGACTAATGAACTAGCACATGACAAAACAATTCATGAAATTCATATCTAATATCTATGCGGTGGGGAAGTTTGAACAGAAATGATAAACCTCATGATTGATTTTCTGGTGTCTGTCTAAATGATTGACCCTAACTGACCTTAATGACTGGAGTGTGTTAGCAGTGAAACAAAGCAAACTGCAGGTTTGCAGCTCACTGAGCCTGACCCGGCCTAGAAGGTTTCACGCCTCCTGGGAGAAAGTGAAGCAGCGGAGTTTCCTCTTCCCAGCTAGATGGCCAGTGGCATGGTCTGAGGGAGATTAGGGCTGCTTGTATACCAGTTTTAGTGTAGGGGACCTGACAAGCACCCCAGTCTGACCTTTTCACATCCCTAGTGAGCCAATTGTCCTGCAAATTACCAACATGGCAAGGATCATGTTTGAGCAAGAGCTTAACAGCTCAGGAGGCCTGCAGGACAGTACTTGATAACTTATTAGAAACAGAACTAGGCGTAGAGAATAGAATAGCTTTGCTCAGTCCCGCCCTCCATACGGCTGCAGATGGCTCCCAGGCTCAGCCTGTTCCCATGGTACTTGATTAGTTTGTCATGTTGTAATACAGACGTGTGGGAATGCTGACAGCTAAAGTGTGCAAATGAGAAAACTAGCTGTATCAAATGGTGTTTGGTTATCTTTTCGGCTAGAGGGTGTTCGCCCTTCATTTTGGTTTGTTCAAACTCTGGAACCTTTTTCTCATCTGGGTTCATTTGGGCAGATTAGAACAATGCAATTTGAACTCACAGCCTGGAGTTTGTTAGCTGAAAGAATTGGCTGATACTAACGCTTTTCCACTCCTCCTCTTTTCCTCTAGCCTTGCACATTTAGACCACAAATTTGACTTTGCACATTGTGGCCTGTATTTGCTTGGGAGTTTTATCAAGAGGTGTAGACTAAAAAATGTGGTTCAACATTTAACCAAATGAATCATGAAGTCCTCTCCTATACTCACTTGTTAAAGGTGTGTTTCTTTACGATGTAGATCATAACGGTTGGAAAGAAACGTATGTGGAAAAGAAAATGAAGGTGAATAATAAAATTATAACATCCATCATGGTTCACATCTTGACTTCCTGGTTCAACTTTCATATACCATAGGGTTTACTTGTGCAGTGATGGTCCTACCTATGAAAGCATTTTCCTTTGCTCATCATTTTTTGTGTCAAATTGTCAATCTTCCTTTAAAAGTATACACCAAATGCTGCTTCTAAAAATGACTGTTGCTTAACCATATATCATTTCAGACTTGTTGTATAAAGCCTAATTGGAGGGAGGCAGTATTTTGGCTATTATTATCAATATTGATATTATTATATGATCAGAAATTATATAAAGATTCTATATTATATTAAAAAACAAATCTGTGATATTTCTGACACCTGTTTTTTGGTACAAAATGCTCCATGTCATCTATAGTTTACATGCTATGATGCTTATTATGTCCTGTCGTGTACATAATAAATGCTGCCCTGTAGTCAGAGCATATTGCACCCTGAAAAATATTTTGGTATCTGTCTGCTGACTCCAGCTCCCTCTAAACAACCTCCTCTCCCCAAATTGGAATGTGGTTCAGGACAAGGGTTATCCTGAAAGTACCTGGACTTGCATTTAGTATAACCTCCTGCACTCAAATTTGTTCCCAGGAACTCATTTCCTAAATGGGCAGAGAACAGTGGGAAACTAAAGCAAAACTTGTAATAATGGATACATGTTACATACGACTACATTATCAGATTGGTGCGATAATTTAGCACTTTGTATAATATCTTTTTTCTAGTAAACCTGAAATGGTACAAAATGCTCCCTGTAATGTACAGCTTACCTGCTGGGATGTATAATAAATGCTGGCCTGCAGTCATAGCCTTTTTGCAGCCTGCAACCTGGTGAACCAATTGTTATTTAGTTTCAGCACCTGCATGTTTTCCAGTAACAACCGGACTCACGAGATACAGGCCAGTTTTATGAGAAGGTCACTTCTTCCCCTGCCAGGAAGCAACGCAAAGTGGAGACGCAGCGAGGAAATGTTGAGAAAAGAGAGCAGTTTTCAGAGTTCTGAGATCCACAAAGCAGTAATGGAAAGTTGCCCAAAAACTCCAAGGTTTCATTGGCATAAGAAGACATAAATTGTCATCTGACAGCCTGCAGTTGCTGCTTGAAAAGCTTAGCATAACAAAGGGAACTGAATTCCCTGTCTTGACTGAGGCTTATGTATAGTCAGCTATTTCTTCAAACGTGTTTAACAGGTATGAACACCAGAGAGGGTAAATTACCAGAAATAAGTCCATTATGCTTAGCTTAGGTTACAGGCTGTGATCAGATTTGTTTTGACGTCTCTTCAATGGCCAGACGGAGCGAGGAGAGATGCACAGGCAGGTATTCTGCCTCTTCAGCTCCATCACATACAAGAGGCATTCCTCTGCAGAGCAGCTGTCACGATTCTTCTGCTGTGTAATTTGTAATGATACGGCTCCAGGCACAGCCAAACGTGTCTGTAGATCATCACCATTATCATTACCTCCATTTAGACCTGAGCAACAAGCTCAGAAAAGCCTGATTTGCCTTTTTTAAAGTGGGTCAACAAGGTGACGTGACCTGGTTTAGTATCCAGGGTTGGTCTTCATGAAATTTTCCTGTGACAACAAAGATTACTCAGTGAAGCATGAAAGCTCTTTCACTATAAATCTGATCATTTTGTTTTACTTTATTGATTCAGTCTAACAGTGTGTTCATGTAGGTCCATTTCCTGTTGTGGCGAATGTGACCTTTGAATTGCTGAACAAAAACAAAAAAAACAAGCTACTTACAAATAATAGTTCCCCTCAGTAAGTTGGAAGTTACAGTTTGTAAGTTGACCTTGAGTTGTTATTATATTACCTATTGTTATTAACTATTTCCAAGCTCAAAACTGAACCTAAAAATCTTTAGTTTTTGATGAAATCACGATGGCTTCCAAGCTTGTATGTCAACAGATCCATCTACGTAACACCTCGGAAGACTTGATGAAGACAGTGTGACATGGATGAAAAGTCTGGAAAAAGTTGTGAGTGGACCTGGACAAAACTTGTGAAAATGTCACGTCTATGCGAGTGTGACATTGTGTTTAATTATATATATATATATATATATATATAGGCATTTCCAAGACCAACATTTCCACTCTCTTAAATTTTAACAACTACCAACTAATTACCAAATATGCACTTGCTAACTTGCTCAACTAAGATGTGTTAGCAAAGCACCATTTCAAGTACAGTAAATGTAGCCTGCAAGCAAGGCTGCAGGCTCTTAGGTAGTAAGTAAAAATCAAATGATTCCATGTGACGGCTTGAGAGGGTTGAGAAGCTCTGTAGCAGAACATAATTGGTTGCATGAAGCTTTCATATGACAAACAAAAGTCCTAAAGTCACAGGCCTACCACATTGTTCACTTCTACTGACACCAAAAATTACAGCATTGTGAAGCTCGTGGATTTATAGACCTAGTGTAATTATATGGTTTAACGCTAATGTGTATGAAACTACAATTACTGACCTGGGTCTCTGTTAAATGCGACAACCTTGGATTTACCTGTGACCAACAGTGTTATTTGCAAATTTGAAAATGTCATGCTGATGCTGCCTTGTAAATTGTCTATACCCAGTCTGCAGTGTTGGCCAGAGTGACGCTCATCAGTGCAGACGTCGCTCCGCTGCTGTAGGTGGTCCGCCACTTGGCAGCAGATAAAAAGTCATTTTTCACTTCCCCTGCAGTCTGAGATTAATTAAAATGCACGTAAGCTGTGCCTGTTTCTCTTCATAATTTATCCATAACTGAAGATACTAAATAATAATAATAATCCTGCTTTAAAGGAGAGAAACTTTTAAAAATTCACGGTAGATTAATTAAATGTCTGTTTGCATCTTATTTCGAAGCCCGCGGGGCTGTTGTGCACTTTGGCCGAACCCAAAATTCCTAATAATGAGACTTCATTTCAGCCCCTGTATTGGCATTCATTATGTGTGTGTGCATGTGGATATATTGGATGCGTTTGGGGGTTTTATAAATGTGGGAGAGTGGATGGTTGTCCTTGTTTGAAGTTGGGGTTGGCACTCCAATTAAAGCAACAAACAATCTCCATATGGGGGACGTGCTGATGAAAAGAAGAAAGTTGTAGTTAACAAAGTCAGGCTCTCTAGATCTTTCGGTCATGTGTGATGACTGCGGTGTGTTAAAAGCATAGAAGAAAAGCCAAGTGTTTGAGTTTAAAACAGTGACATCGCAAGCTCTCCGCACTTTGCTGCAGTCAGTTAAGATTACAGCCACCGCAGCCCGCAGTGCATAAACAGCTTAACTTAAATGTCTGGATAAGCTTCTGACAATAGTCCCTTTGTGCCGATAAATACAAGCTGCATATTCACAATAGCCTTTTGCCCATGACCAAAAATACAATCATATGAAGCTCCAAAGCTGCAGGTGACGGAGGCAGCAGCTTACCACATACAAATAAAAGTAAGTGACCCGTCTGGGTGCTTTGCGTGCTGGCTGTGGTAGTGAGTGGTAAGGGCATGGAGTCTTTGCTGGAGCAGCTGCAAGTCTCAGCACTTTGAGTTGATGTAGCAGCAGAGGATTGACGGGGAGGCTGCCCGAGCCCTGC
The DNA here is from genome assembly GCA_025331565.1 of Holacanthus passer. NCBI lineage: Eukaryota > Metazoa > Chordata > Actinopteri > Pomacanthidae > Holacanthus > Holacanthus passer. Next base: position 1,312,476 of record JAFREQ010000041.1, on the reverse strand, counting down.
CGGGCTGTTTGTTAGTGTAAGGCATCTGCTCTGTTTGTCAGAGAGATGCCCCTGGCACTGCACCCGCCTTTTCCACCAACACAACATGTGCAGCATGGCAGCAGGTCACCTCTGCAGGGCCCACAGCATCGAACTACAACTGAGATTCACGGAGAGAGGAGGGAAAACAGGAGGGAGACAGAAGGAAAGAGAGGAAATGTTCACACTGCAGCTGAATGTGTCTTTATTCCAGCCACAGACAAGAAGAAACAAAGATTCCTAATTAATACAAAGAGCAGAAAACCTGCGTCACATTTTTCTGTTTTAGTCTTAAAACATCAGCATTGATGACATCGGGAGCGAACTGGAACAAAACTCCAAACAAATCTTTGAATATGTGTTTCTATACATGAAAATAAACTCCAAATATGAGGCATGCCACTATATATAAAATATGAACTCAAGCACTGTTTACACATTAAGTTGAACCCTAACCTAAATCTCACCAAAATAACTTTTTTATTTTGATTATTTTTATTTAAAGCTGCATTACTCATGGCTCAAATTACTATCTGTAATGAGAGAGGTGTTGGCTGCGGTGAAGCACCCACAGAGAAGTGTGCTGCAGTCAGCTCTTTTAGCGTCTTTAAGCTCTTTGTTTTGGTTTTATGATCCAGAACTTTAATGTTTTGGTTCAGTCTAACTGGTCTCATCAACCTTGTTTCCAACAGTAGCAGGCAGCAGTAGTCAAAGACGAAACTGTGATAAAACAATATCTGTCCAGCACCAAACAACAGGTCAACAAAGCAACAACCTTTATATCCTTTAGCAGCTAAAGATATTTTTCTCAGGAGTTGGAAGAGACCAAAGCTGAGCTAAAAGGACAGTGAATATTGGACTTACATTCATCAGGAGGGCAGAAACACGACTCCAAATCCATTACAAGAGCTCATGTTGCACTGTGTCTGGTGGGTGTGTAAATGGGCAGATGTTGCTATAATGAAATGTGATAACATATCAGTGGTCTTTTACACCCCAAAATGGCCGAAATCCCATTAATGCAGCTTCAAAGAAAGACAAACCTTGACGAAAATCTTCTAAATTAACCTGAACGTAACCTGTACTTAAATCAGTATATTGATAACAGTGATAACAGCGTATTCACTAAAGCAATCACTGAGATCTCAAAACGCAACAACATCCCGAAGAAAAAGTCCGACAGGTCAAGAAACATGTCATAGTATCAAACCAAGAGTTAACCCACATCATCAAATCCACTTTAATGGGAGGCAAAACATGAGCATATCCCAATGTAAATGTAATCTAACAATCCCTCATTGTACATGAAAACTGCGAGCAAAAAACTACAACACAATAGGTCAAAGTAAAATGATGATGTTGGTTGATAGTTTTACTATTCACTTTCCAATTAATCCTTATATTAGAGTCACAGACTCCAGTGTATAATGTAGAGTATCATAGAAAAATGTAAGCTGGAAATAGAAAAAAAGACTAATCTTCTTTATAAAATTGTATATTTTTCTGTGTAAATTGAGATATATTGTTGCTATTGCTTGGCTTTTATAAAATACTGATGTTAGTTGTCTCAGGTGTGTGTGATTCGACTCCTTTTTGCATGGTTATTGCAGCATGTGGTTCCAGTATAAAGAGGTTGTTGTTTCATATTGTGAATTTGATGCCTGACAATTGTCCATAACCTGATGTGTTGCATCTTCAATAAACTCGGTGCCGACAGCGTGCAGGAATTCAACACTTTTTAAACAAGCAGAAGACATACGCTGATGAGACACGTTTCTTATTTTTACCCTTCGGCATGTCGGGATTGCTGTCAGTTTATACTGGTATCAACAATCCCTCACGTCCCAGAATGCAATAGCTATCAACGATCTTTCTTACAAAAAAAAAAAAATCAAATACAAGCAGTAATTTATATCGGAGCATGACGACCTGCAGTGTGAACACGGGTTTGCTTATGCTGTGTTGTTGAGTAAGACACAGATGAGGAGAGGTGCTGTAGAGAGACTCTGGCAGTGAAAGTTACAGTGAGACGACACACGAGAGGATTATATTGATCGGAGGCTGATTGAGCTCCAGATTGGCTGATCTGATTTATTGACCGTGCACATCATCAGTGTGAGTGATTACGAGCCGAGTGTGTATACTCGTGCTGATCTCCTTGAGCTCTGACGCTACATCTCACTGAACGTCTGGTGGTTGTATATTCAGAGGATGGAACTGTGAGGCGGCATGTCAGAAAGCGGACGTCTATCTGGCATCCCGGGGACGTGCGGGGCATACCGAGGCCTGAACCTGAGCCCCTCGCTGGAGGATTGAGAAAACTTCAGCATCGTTCATGCTCCGCCGACTTTCTGTCTGCTTCCTCAAGAGTTGCTCTGTGATTGAGCGTGGCTGGAAGGGGAAAGTGCGTGCATGTCCGTGCCACAGGAAACATGAAAATCTCAGTTTGAGCTGAGAGCCGCGTTCATGTTTCTCACCCGATACTCTTGATCTGTTGCTCGGTGATTTCAGCCATTCCTCTTCCTGTCTGCCTGTCCCCTCTACACATACCTGCTTACACGTGTCAGACTTTGACTTAGGAAGCATTTGTTTATGTTTCCCTGAATCCTTACATCCAAACATAAAGAATACAGATCAGCTTTGGCTGCCCCTCCCCACTTTTGTTTTACACTAACTAAATACACAGTGGGAAAGAGATACCTCATTAAATGTGATTTCAGAAAAAACACCCCCTGCAGTTAAAATTGCAAATCAGTGCTAATTGTCTTCTCAAGGTAAACACAAAATGATGCTAAAATAAGCATGGTGTGACAGCAGAGGGTTTAATCTGCACTGGGAATCTATGTGGTTTCCCAAAATAAGGCAATGCTTGGGGCAGTTGTGGAAGGATTCATTCATGTCTGACACACAAGCTGTGTGACATATTGAAGACTTGAGATGACTGTTTTATAAGCAAAGCTTACACTTCAATTCCCCCAGTAATTTACACAGGGCAGCCAATTAACAGGTCTGCATGCTCAGGTCTGTGACAGTGGGGCAGCATTGTGAATCAAATTACACCTGACTGTCTCACATCAGCCTGTGAGAAGTGAATTGAATCGCTCAGAAGAGAGCCACTGTTTCCATGAATATACACTTTATTACAACTTGGCAAGAAACAGTCAGAGAGGTTGTAAACAAGCACTTTAACCAGATTATCTCAAACATAGGAACAGTAAAACTATGCACACAACTACAACGACAGAAACAAAGCACGACTGTAAGGTCACTACAGGAAATCTGAAAGCATGGCCTATCTTCCAACGAACACCTCTGCAACCGAATGCCTAATGACCTAATTTATGGTTGACATAAGGGGTTAGCAGAAGTCCTGCCGTAGATACCTATCAAGTGTTGGTATGCTACGGTTAAGCATCAGATTTCACCCACTGATAGCACCAGACAGATGGATCATACACGATCAGGCAGTATCATGTTTTAATTCGCCTATATTCTCCGCAGTGACTGTGTTTACATTTTTTCAATGACTTTGTGACACAGGATGATGGAAGGAAGGTCTGCCGCGTTTCATAGCCGAATGTGAGATGTGTGCTTTCGCTGACAGAGAGCGGTGATCGCAGTGAGCAGATGGTCTGCAGTGGGGATGTCTTTCCCGGATGTGTGTTACAGAAAAAGAGACGATAGCTGAGCCTTTCCTCAGCTTCAAGCTATTTTCACTATTAACAATCAGTTGGAGAACACAGAAGTAGCCCCAGCTGACCAATCACAGTTCCTGTAGTCTCCATGTGGTATCTCCATAGTTTTGAAGAGCACGCGTACGTCAGCTATGGTTTCGCCTGCGGCGTAGCTACAGAGCCGCATTAGGTATAACCTATAATGCAGAAGAATGAACAAAGCTTAGCAGCTGGGTGTGTTGTAAGTTTGACATGGTGATGTTCCCTTGTTCCCTGTGAGCGTGCTCTGTTTCCCTGGCCTGAGGGCAGGTTTGACTTAACTGCAGCCGCAGGACTGGACTCCACATCACCAGTGTGAGGTGGCATCCTCCTTCAAAATCTAACAAATTAAAAGACTTAACTTGTGAGAGAGGTCAAATTTAAGCCAGGGAATTAGTCAGTTCATTTTATTGTTTGTTTGGGGTTTTTTGTGAAGCTTGAGGTTTGTTTATAACCTGTCTGATTATCTGTCTGCTCATGTTCTTTGGTGTTCCCAGATCGCAGCATCGAACTTGGTGAGACCAATATTATTATCATAGATAGGAATAACATCCGAATTACACCCAACCCCCCAAAAACCTGGAATCATACTACATTATATGTGTGACTTTCTAATGCCATCACCCTTTCCCCAAAAACATGAAATTAAATGCTCAAATTTAAAAATTAGGAAGAGGAAAGGCAAGCGTGGGAAACCTCGAAATCTCATGTCAAATGTGTCATACGAGGCTGGAAGCTCTTGCTAACATTTTGCATCACTGAGAACTCTTTATTGTTTGTTTGAACTGCTTCCCTCTGAACTCTCCCTTCATCAGTTTCATCAGCTTTATAGAGGCGGCACATTAAAAGGAGCACAGCTACTCCAGCATTGTGTTAAATTACACTGAAGTAGAGGAGCCTGTCACAGCACACAAGTCAAGGGACTGAATTCAATGGACACAAACACTGTTCATGGCATGCGTGTGTTCATAGTATACTAAAACACAGTGATAGAGCGTGTAAGGATCTGCTTTGTTGAAGCATCCTTGAGCAAAGTTCTGCCACCCACCAGCTCTGTGGATGCTGCTGTGAAGACAACCCTGACCTCTGACCTCCCCGTGGAAGCAGAGAGAGAGAGTTTCCCCACAGGGATCAATAAATTATCACATCACTCTGCATCTAACATGCTGAACAGGCAATTGCTTTGACTCTATCTGCCTGTACACTTCTTGACCTTGTGCCAATTACAGTTTGTTTTCATTGCAGTTGACAGATGGTCTTGTATCCTTTAGGTAGCATCTTTGTCATTAAGGAAGCAAGACATACCACTGATTATGATTGGTTACATGACCATAGTGGCTCACTGTATATAAATATATATCTATACTGTTAGTAGTAACAACACTGTTCTCACCAAGGTAATTGCTAAGATCTTGGAACAGTTGGACAGGGTAAAATTCAGTCAGATGATCTGACAAGTTTAAAAAAATAAGCAAATTTATGAGGAGGAGGAAATGAAGGCAACCAAAATTGTTACCCAGCCTTGTAAACACCCATCACAGTTTTCAGACCAAATGTCATAGTTTTGGTTTTAGTTGAGTTATTTCCTGTTTTATTTTGAAAAAAACATGTCCTCAGGTGTGTATAGCGTACTTCCTGCCTTTGTGTGTTTCCTGCCTTTGGGATTGCTGATTGGTTTCATCTGTGGTCTACTTGTGTTTTTCCCTTCACTTTTTGCCAGTTCGTCCTTGTGCCTTGCATCAAATGTTCCAGCCTTTTCTAGCGTTTAATCCTCGTTTTTGGACTGTTAATCCTGCTTTTGCTTAGCTTCCTTGGACCTCGCCTGTTTATTGGATTCTTGCCTGCTCCATATTTGATTTGCTTGCTTGTGTTGGACTGCCTTCCTGGTTTTGACCCTTCCCTGCCTGGTCATCCTGTAAGCCTGTTGTGAATCACCTGACAAAAGTGTTTGACTTTAACACAGGACTCTCTTCCTCTTCCTACCAAGAGTCAACATTTTATCTTTTAAACATTGCCATCGCTCCATCTTTCCCCAACCTCAACCAATGTTTTTTTTTTAACCGATGACCAACCTTGGAAAAGTAATTTTACTACTTCAATCCAAATGGCAATCTCTCCCTAACCCTACCAAGTTGTTTTTGTGCATAAACTTAACCAAACCTTAACTTTAGTGGTAGAAGATTGAAAAATGATGACGTGAATTTTATTGTAATGGTCATCTGAAACAGTTTCAGATGGCACGGACAAACTGTCATTCAGTCTACACTATAGTTGTGTCAGGTTAGAAAACTATTTCATGGCTTATTTTTGGCTGGCAACTAGAAATCATGTATTTTGTTGCATCTGAAAGTTCATCCTTGATCTCGGAAAAACTAGCTTGACTAAATAATGAATTTATACTCACTAGGTTTTTCCGGAGCTTTGATCCACATCTCACAGTCTTCGCCTGCAGATGCAGTTTACTCAGTTGTCAAGTGACCATTTCATCCATTTATAACGAATGCAAAACAGTTAGATTTGGCAGAAAGGTTTGAGGGAGCTCTGAATGAATCCGAGTTGGCATGACAATGATCATCAAAGTAAGTGTCAGGGTATAATGTCCACACAGTACACCTGCATGAATACGATTGGATCTTACTTGACACACAACTGTGAATGAGCCAATCCTTGTGAAGCATATTGCAAACAGCTGGTGCCAATCAGCCAATACAAGCACCGTTTCAGTGCTCTGCCTGAACCAATGCTATGCTTTGTTAAGTAGACACTGAGTCAAGATTATTTTGTCAAACTACTGATTCCAAGGTCAAGGACGCCATAGTCAACAAAATACGTCCTGTAAAAACAACCCACCCAAACATTTTCAGACGCCTCTGTCATTAGAATGACTTACTTTCAGCTTGAGTCAAATTAGATTGTGAGATGTATTTTGTTTTGTTTGACTTTTGTCTCGTTTCCAACATCTTGTAATCTGTTTTAGTGATGTCATCATGTTCCCAGATTTCAGCAATTACTTTTATGAGTACAATATTATCATAGCTGACAGAAATGACAACCAAAAGTAAGACCCAAGTTTTAATAATCCAGGATAATGCTAAGAACAAGTAAAATACCGGAGGCCCTGTCTGTCTGTATTATTAAGTATGTGCAATGTGCATCTGTACCAGTATGAGTACGCTTCAATCTCCCCATCTCCTGTCTGAGTGTGTGTGAGCATGTTTTTTGCAGGCCACCTTGGGCTGAGAGGTTTCATTAGGCACATTTCATCCCAGCGATATCACAAACTCCTTGACCTCCTTGACCCTGCAATCTCCCACACAGGCTATAAGCAAACCTGACACACACACACAAAAAAGTTCCAAAACAGGAATGGACAAGATTCAAAGCAGGTTTACTGAAGGTCAGAAAGCTTTTGGATGTGATTCCATGTATATCAATGTTATATTGTGTTTATTTCTCAACTTTTGACTTACTTGACTTTGATTCGTTGCTCTTCCAAAGAAAAGAGCTGAAAGTGTTGTATGTTGACATTATTTCAGAATATTGGGAGGCTCAAATTCAGCACAGGGACAAAACCTTCTTATTATGTCTTTCCACACGCACACGCTCCTCACACAGCGACGTTAAAACGATTGAAGCAAAACAATAGGCACAAAAGGCAAAGTTTTTCTGTTGTCACCAAAGGGCCTAACTGCAGTGTTTGATTTCAGCCTGATAGGTGATCCTCCTGAGGCGTGCAATTAATATTTAACTTGATAGGCTGGAGAGGCAAGCTTTGAGCAAAGTGAGGACACATAACAATAGAAGCAATTCAAACGTGCAAAACGAAACTATTGAAAGGTGCAGATCATAAGTCATCTATGGGCGACTGAAAGGGACAGTGCACTGGGCTGCAGACTCAACATTCAATTAAAAATGTGCCATTTTTACCCCCTTGCCCATATCTATTGCTCTTTGTGAAGCAGCCATGTTCATATCCATCACTTAAATGTGAAGTGAGGCTGCATGCCACCTCAGAATAGGGCATTCTCCAGCTGTCAACTTCAATATGGGAACTTATTTTATTTGCAAATAAGTGTATGCTCGTAATTCCTCTTTAATTGATTATTCATCCTTCACTGACCTCTGACCCCTTCTTTCCTTTCAACTTCTCCTGAGTGAAATCCAACCATCTCCTCCAAATTATTCTTGGAAGCTCCCCCGGAGAGTCTGACATTTTGCCCTTTCCATGCCCAGTCATATCTGGAAGTAAACATTCCAGTAAATGAAGAACGTCGCATTCCAGCGTTCAAGTTTCACCCGAGCAGAGCTGCAGAAAAATGTGCACCAAACACGTCTGCCATCATGTTTGGACACAGGCGAAGTTCTTATTTATCAGTTTAAATCATTTTCTTTATTCTGCTGATATCTGGTTGACTTTCCCACCCACACACCTCTCAACTGTCAATCCTCTAATACTTTATTTAGAGCATGTTGTTGTAGCATTTTTGTTGTTTCCTGCTTGCGTTTGCATTTTTTAACTCCTAACACCTGACTCACATGAATCTTGGGAAATTCAGTGTTTCATTATTCTGTATTTACTATTTATAGCCATAAACTGTCACACATATATCTTTTTAATCCACTGAAAATCTTTTTCTCAAGCATCATTCAACATCAACATCATTCATGATATTAAAAACAGTATATGTGACAAATACATTTTGCTCAGAGGTGCACATAATAGCTTATATAGAGCTTTCAATCCCATTTTACATGAGGACACCTGTGGCATATGAAGACTGACATGCAGCTGAAGGCTTAATAAAACACCACTGAATTAACAAAACTATCTTTATTACTCTGAGTAATTCCCTGAACACGCTATCAACACCTTTCACAGGGACTATTTCTTTGGTAAAAAGAAGTTCCAATGAAAACCCTTGAGCGTTTGTTTTGAGGATTATGCCGAGTAACAAAGATGCTGTTACTGGAAAAAGATGTTGACTTTTTTAATCTAATTTTTCACTTCTGTGAGTGACAAAACCAAAATTCCATTCTCCATTTTATCAATGAGGAGGCAGAAATCTCAAAACCTGGACAAAGAAAACCAAAACTATCTGCATGATTCTACTCTTAGAGGTTTCTTTCTCATCTGGGTGAAATGGCTGTTAAAAAAGTAGGAATACCATAAAATACAATATGCAAGTAAGTAAAGGAAAAAAGCAAAATTCCTGTTTTTTTACAACCTTTTTTTCTTGTACAAATATCAACAGATCTATATCAGAACAGTAAATGACATTCAACAGCACAGTGACTGTAGGTTTAGTATGCAGGGAAACATACTGACTAGCTCAATCTGTATAGTGAAAAAGCCATTACACACAGCAGATGTGTGCTTTGAGGAACTCTCTTTTTCCGACCCAGAAGAATTTAATCGGGGGGTTGCCGAAATGGGGCAGATTAGATGCTGTCACTCCATCTCTGATTTTTGCAACTAATTTGCAATTGTGGTACTGGGTCAATATTTGCATTGGCTGATATATTCTTTTCTTCTCTCCTCTCCTTTGTTAAACTGTCAGAAGCTGATGTCTTTGTCGGGGACGTTCCTGAATGGCACCGGGATCTGCCTTCACCTCTCACTCCGGCGGGCTGCATTAAAGGCGATCTGAGATGTAATTACGGGAAACTTAAAAATTGTCATCAGCTTCAGTAGAGATAATTGATACAGGCTGTTCCAAAAAGGGATTATCTTGTCATTTGTGCTGAGTAGTGTTACCTTTTTAGTTCTCCAAATGGTCCCATACATGGGTCTATTTACACTACAAGGAAAGTCCATTTCTCCACATTTCCTATAAATTATTTCTTCTTCCAGGAGGGCTATATATTTTTTTTACAACTGTTTAAAATTCATAAGCTTTTACTGAATGCAAGAATTATGGCTTTGTGATGGATTCCCCCTTTATCTATTGTGACTATGCACATGTCCGAGACCATAAACATTTTTGCAGCCGTTCTGTGCATTTGAACTGTCAGCTACCAACCTTTCCCACTCATGTCTCCCTGCTATATTTCTATTCCTGCGGCTCTAAAAATATCCAGGGGCCATCAGATCCTCAACCCCCCTCAAAGACCGGCTGGTGTAGCACGGAGAGGGCCGTGAAACACATTAGATAGATTTGAGGAAGACAGATGACCTGTGCCGGGCAGCACTGAGTGTGTGTGAGCAGGGGTGGGGTTTTGGGCAGAGAGATATCCGACTATCAAGGAGCCATTTGGCAGAGGCTGTCACCGAGAAGGAGTGCAATTCTCCGACAGATAGGCTGAGGGGGGGACATTAGTGTGAAAGGGAGGCAGGGTGGCTTTTGGGTGGTTGGTGGGGAGTGGTGCTCCTCTCAAATGGAAAACCGGGGACGATTAATACATGACCAGAGGCATGGGGTGGGAGCTGCTTGACGGGGGGGTTGGAGGGCCGGGGTCATGAGGTGGAGTTAATGCTGCTTATCAGGATCACAGGCAGGGTTTGGGAGGCTGGACTGAGGCCAGTTTAACACATAGGGTTCGCACATTCAACAGTGGAATCAACCGGAGATGGGTTAGATTAACGATTTGTTTGTCCCATTATACAGAGCTAAAGTCCTGACTGTTCTGGGGAGAGGTTGATATTAGAATGAGTTCTTAGTGATTTTAACTTTGTCCATTTTAACTTCATTCATTAGCATTCTGAAAACTGTTGTTGTGCCATATTTTATTATCTCTTATCCATGATGTCTAACCACATTCTTCACATTCTTCAAATGTCATTTTCCCATCTCTGGCTTCTAAAATTTGACTACACACCTGAACATTCTCATGGCTCGACCGGCTTCAGTCTGACCTGCTGGTGACATTTGACCTGCGATGTCTTGGACCTATAGAAAGTGGTGTTTTTCTTCTATTGGCCAAAAAAGTTGGCACCCCTAAAGATACTCTTAATATTTAATTTTTTAAAAAGTCCTATCACATTTTAAATGGGGTGTTTGCAGATAGAACAATCTAATACTCATTACAGAATGTAAAGATTTATTTTTTTTCTTGGCAGTTTACACATTTTTTTTTTACAATAGCAGTTAAAATCTAAAATCCTTTAGATCCTTTTAGCTGTCACTGCAGTAATGGCTTATTTACTTTGGCTCAACACCCAGATCAGTCAGTAAAGCCAAGTTTGCAAATGACTTTAATGACAATGACAATCCTTTTTATTTTTAGCCATTAATGGTCATTAATGCCACCACAAAATTAAAACTTCTCAAAATGTTAGCTTGTCATAGAATAGTGTAATGCAACTAAAATTCTAAGATTACAAAATGTTATTCTCTTCTCCTCTCAGTGGGCTTCTTCGCTCAGCCTGCATTAACTCCGGCTGGGTCTGGAGCTGAGACTACCCGCGCCGGTTAGCCGAGGAATTTTTGGAACACAGTGGCCCACAGATGCTCCCCAAAGAGCCGGATAAGCTCCTCTATCACAGAAGACATAAGCACCCACTTCAGTCTTCCTGTACTTGAAGTGGAGAATGCAAATGAGCGGGCTGTTCTCTGTAAATAAACAAGAGTTGTATAAACCCTCCCATTTCAGCAATTCATTCAGGAAACTCACCTCAGCTGCCTAATGAGCTGGTTAATTTGTCTCAGATTCAGTTTTACGAGACACAGCCGTGTTTGTGTTTATCTCATAGTGCTTGTTTGCATAGAGAACGGTGTGTGTGTGTGTGTGTGTTGGAGGGAGGGTGGAGCGTTGAGGAGACTGATCATCATTCTACACACCAGCTGGAGACCAGTAGGAGCTGGACAAACCTCCCTTCTCCTCACCCTCTCTGTCAGCGCAGTCGCCCAACTGCGAGTCGTATATCCACCAGCTCTCTGCCGATGTGGAAGGCAGTCATTACGAGAACAAGTGATTTCTCTTTCAGCCCGGTTCATGGGTCAATTGCTCTCTCCCTTTCTATTTCATGGCAGAGTTGGTGGGATTGAAGCTCTCCTCTAACCTGAGCTCCCCATTCCCACGCATTCTTTGGGGCTATTGAATCCTCTGGAGCCTCACAGTTTGCACTTGTGCTTTTGCAGCATTGTGTTTTACTTTATTGATCCTAACGAGGCGGCGATTTGTGTCATCCGAACAGGCCAAGCACCCTGTTTGCTCAGATTTATGTGCCTTGCCTAGAGTGAAAATCCCTTCCCAGTAAAATCTTTAACACCCCTTGCTGTCCTCTTATTGAATAATTGTCAGCTGTCTTTTGATGACAGAGTTTAGGGCTTTACTCCTTTCTGTTGCCACAGAGGTCTCATCGCACAGCCTCAATAAAGGCAAATACATAACCGGCCATGAAAAAGCATGACCCTGTCTATTTTTTTGTGTGCATGTAGTCAATATGACAAAGCATAATACTCATTTAATGAGGGCTGGGGCCGTCCAGCATCCCAGGGTTCGTTGTCTCTCTCAGGAAGTCCAAACTAACGTTTTTACAGCCAGTATCTTTCAAACAACAGATGTTTTTCTCCATTTTTATATGGAGAATTTTATGGTGTTTCTGCTGTATTTGATCTGAAAGTACAGGAAGGCAAACAAAAACAGGAGGTAAAAATGATCGAATAGATAGTCTTCATGTAAATAAAACAAAGGTGGTCGGTTTTAGAAACCTATAAATGTTAAATCTTTCTGTTTCGTTGCTCTGCTACAGTGAGCACAGGCAAACCAAAGTCTATAAAGTTATCTAAAAGTAAAGTACCAGCACGGGTGGTCTTCCATTTAAAAGCTTCACAAATTTGATCATTTAGTTCTGGTTGTTCTTCCCATTCTATCATTGCACTCACACTTTGTCAAACTCATGAGGGACAGTTTTCAAAGACAGATCAAAATTGGTGCAGCAGAAACACCCATTCTTCCTCCTTGTCAAAACCTGGCACCTATATTACCCACAATGCAACTCGAACACCAACATTTGGGTTGGAGATTCAGGTGTGTTATGCTGGTGGCAGCTAATGTTGCCTGGAGCCACCGGCCTGCAGCAGAGATGAGGAGCAGAGGTCCAGTAAACCCACCTCTTTAACACCACATCGACAGATTTGTGTCATTTCCAAACTCGTAGTCTTCAGAGCCAGCTGACACTGGGTGTGCATTTCCTCATTTAGAAAACTGTACACTGCATTCAAAAAATGCAATCCTTTAAAAGTGGCTCAATTTGTGCATATGCTGAAAAGTCTCCTCGAACTTATGTCATTATGTCGGTTCAGTACATGACTTTTCAACCTGGCTTTAGCTGCTTTGCATTGAAAATTGTTGGCAACACTGGCAGCATTGTTAAAAAGAAGGGCAAGGAACAGAAGCAGACCCACTTCCTGCTCCAACTTTGACCTGCTGTACTTACGAGTGCACTGTGAAAGGGCACTATGTTTAACATTTCCATGAGCTCGTTTCAGCTTTCTTCTCCAAAAAAGTGGTTGAGATAATGTGGATAAACTGTTTGCTCTGCCTTAATTTGTTGTAGCAGTGCCATTTTATTCCCACCTCTGCAATTAAAATGGTGAGCACAATATAATCAGAACTGAGGGAATGATGGTCACATCAACAAAAATAAGACTCAAGGTGTCATAAACTGGAATCACATTTTAATACTTTTAATCTGCCGCTTGTGATGATCTTTACCTGTATTTAGCAAATATTTGAGCAGTGTTATAGTACATATACAGCGTGAAGGACTGACAGAGCTCAAAGACAATGCTCACATTCCTAAAGACCATGTGAGGAATGTAAATAATGCTAATAAATTACCATAACCTGCATCATCACACTGAGGATTTAAACCTGCAATAACTGATTTTCTTTTGCAACAACCGGGCAGAGAAAAAGAAGTTGTGAACATAACATTGCTATGTCGTCACCTTTTGATTTTATATGGTGAACAAAAAGTTGCTTATTTACACATCTAGAGGTTACGGAGCAACATTAGCATACTTATATTTTATACTTTATTGATCCCCTTGGGGAAATTCCTTCTCTGTATTCATAGTTAACCTTTTAACTATACATACTAAGCGCAGTGAGCTGCTGCAGTCACTCTCATTTTCCCACCTCAGCCTCTTGCCAGTCCAGGGACTTGAACCAGTGACCCACCGGTTGCAAGTTTGCTTCACGAACCACTAGGCCACCACTGCCCAACTTGTAGTTGTGTTTGTGTCCACCTGATCAAAAGTTTCCTCTCTTTTAGTTCTGGTTTTGGTCTCTACCAATTCATGAGGAAGATATCTGTCTCTTTAGCTGCCAGATGTTCCACAATGTTCACCAGCTAGTTTCTAACTGTGTGTGTATGTGCTGTTTGCTGCTGCGCAGGTAGTGTACAGTGGATTTCAGAGCTTTCTCTCTGAAGACAGCCGCCTGCTGCTGGAAACAAGGCTGTGACAGTGCTGAGAGGGAACCAGAACAGCCAGACAGCTGAACAGTGAGCTGAAAGTCACCATGAAGCTGAGGGGAGCTGCAGATTCAGCTGACAATTCTCTATGGGTTCATCAGTATGAGTGACCCCTTTCACATTGTCACTTGATAGATTATTAGTATAAAAAATATGAACTGAAGGACTGAAGCTGCTTTAAGCATCAGAGAAGATTTTCACCACAGTCTGACATCCTTATCCAGATGTTACAAATCGTGAAAAATTTCAATACATCTCATTTAATTAACATGACTTAGCCACAAAATGATTTCCTGACACAGTGTCTGTCAGTGAGTGATCCTGCATTTCATGTCAAGGCAACTTTGAGGTTCCTTGTTAAAGAACACACACACAACCCAAAAGTTCTTCGGTGGTCTTCAGTTAATGGCGAAATTAAGATATGTTGTTATAGCTTTTCACAACTATTTATTTCTTAACATAAATGCAAAATATATGACATTTCTGCATTAATTATGTATTTAGTTGAGTTGCGTACTTACATGATCCCAAATGTTTCCAACAATGTTCAAACCCAGAGAAAATTATAATTATATTCAAGGCAGGTGCGTTTCATTTGGTCACCCGTCAGTGGAGATGCAGGAAAACCAGAAGATGCATCAAAGAAGGAAGACGGCAAACATGACTAAACATAGCTAGAATAAAACTTTAATACGTCAACTCATCCGTGAACATTTTGCCTGAGTCACGACAGATTTTCATTGGCAGTCGTGTTAATTTCATATGTGGCTCAAACATGGTAGGAGTTGTGGTTTTATCTGGTGAACTGGTAATTCAGTCTGGTAAACCGTGCTTCCTGTTTGCTATTGTTAAAAGGAAGGAATTTCTTTGTGCACATAAAACGTTACTGACGGTACATTTCAGATCTCATTCATAAGCTCCTGTGAATTGTGTGAGAGCTCTGTATTTGAAGTGTATGTTGCTGTTTGCTTGTGGATTCAAAGCTGTTTGTACTGTGAGATGTGTATGTTAACAAATGTTAATTCCATTCTATACATAAAAATGCCATCCACACACACAGTGTAAGTACATGACATAAATCCTCTATCTCTCAAACAACACACATTTCTTTCCACTCAGCCCTGTCTCTTCAATCTGTGTACAAATAATACAACTTTATAGTTGTTGCATGCAATGCATATGCCAGGTTTTGCTCAGGAAGTGATAAGCCAGTCGTTCCTATTACCTTCTGTAGAGAGCTCAGGTGTCCAAATACCAACGCAGTACAAAGAGTGACAGTCCACATGGGGTGGCTGAAGTTGGAGGATGGGTCCAACAAACAGAGGACTTGCACCCAGGAGATTAGTGTCCTGTGTGAAACCAAAAGTCAATGTTAACATGTTCTTAACTTTTGACTGTAGGTTAAGAGACGTAACATATTTAAGCTGCATGATGTACATGATGATCTTTTCCTACATCTAACCAAGTAGTTTTGTTGCCTGAATCTAAACAAACTGACCATTTAACATTAACCAGGTCACCTGACTGTGGATCTGCTCTCCACAGTCCCTCATGGTGTTGGGTATCAACCTAGATTTTTAGTACCAACCAAAATGTGTTTCCATAGGAAGCATCAATGGTTTTTAGATTTAGTCTTGTTTACTGATTCTTGGATCAGATATTTCCTGATTTAAATCTATATATATTATCTTATTAATGCAACACTTTCATTTTACAGTGAAGCATTGAATAGTTTGATGTATTTTGAAAAACAAAAAGGGAAATGTTTATATCTGCACATTAATATTTCCCAAAGTTAGATATAGGCACAAATATTGATTCCCCTTGTTGGCCAAAATTGTATTGAGTCTAAACATATATATTGGAATCAGGGTGTAAAATAACCATCATATGTAGATTTTAACTGTAGATTATAAACGTCAACAAGGCTACTAAACTGCCTAAACAGCCTGCATCGTCACAAGATAGATCACAAGTCAAGGTCTGTCACTCTATACTATCTGCACATTATAGAATCAAAATAAGAAGGAAAAGAGCAGAGAACAAGCACAGAAAAGTAAAGAGTTATAAAAAGAAATTGGTACACAAAAGACAAAAAAACAAAATACCTACAGCAAGTTCTGTGAGTCGCGCCTCACAGCAGCTTCAGAGTGTTTCTCAGTGCTTTGAATTGTCTGCATTTGAAGTGCTGTTGTTTACCTGTAGATCCATTGCACTTTGTACTGTAAGATATGTGTGTTGACTTACTGTAGATGTATCTAATGCTTTATATACACGCAGCGCTGTGAGCACATGACATGAGTCTTTACTCACTGACCCACCCAGGCGCCCCGTGACTGTTTATTTTTTCACAAGGACAAAAACCCGAGCAGGTTGGACTGGATCCCCAGTATGCTGACGTGGGCGCACTCATTGTGCTCCGTGTTGTTTATGTTTGTCTGCCATTTTTCACTCGTCACAGCGAGGTAACGTTGATCCCTGCGGAGCCCGGAACAGAAAATAGTTGAGACGGACCCCTGAGCTGAGTCATAATACAGTCATGTAGAGCCCCTTCTTCTTCTGTTGTATCTGGGAGGGAGGGTCAGCGCTTGTTATTACCTCATCTTGACCCCCACCTGCCTCCCCCACCAAGCGCTGACCCTCACTTCTGAAGGCATTCTTGTAAACACAGCTGTGCTGACTTTAAAGACTATCGCTCCTTTGAAACCCCCCCCAACACACACACACACTTTCCTCCTGCACAGTAAGAATACACATGTATACACTGCCAAACAAAAGACGGCCATTAAAGTTGGATCAGCCCCCCCGAAAGGTAACTTGATCTGCTTGAAGCTCAGGTGCGACAAGTCACACTGTGATTTAGCATCAAAAAACAAGGACGAACGTCGCTACTGACAGAGAGCTGGCAATTTACACACTGTGTGCACGACTGATAGCAAACTGCAACCTGCGCTCTGCACCAGTCTTCAAGGGTGTCGACGTTTGGTGACAGTTTCACTCAGAGAAGACCAAAGTCAGCCGGAAGCTCATAAAAGACACTTTTTAACAGACACCTGATTCTTTTTATTTGGTAAGAAAATTAAACTTAATGAATGAGTTCGGCCAAATTAGAAACATTTTTTCACTTACATCTTCCAGTATCTAGCCATACAGACAGTTTTTTTATACTTGGCTTTTTTAAGTTTTGAGATATCTGACTCTGTGATTTCTACATTGTAGGAGAGTGGAATTCCATCAATTCATCTTTAAATAATAATAAAAAAAAAACATAATTACCTTAGTCAGCATTTTGGACATCCCTATGTGATTGTTGAGCATCTCATTCCAAAACCAGAGGCAGCTATAAGGTGAAGGCCTGGCATTTCACTTCATCCCAAAGATGTCGGAAGGGGTTGAGGTCAGGACTCAGTGCAGGCCACTTCAGTTCTTCCACACCAAACAGGGAAAACTAGTAGCACACTGTCACATAAAATTCATACATGCTGCAGCATTAAAATCCCCCTTCATTGGAACTAAGGGGCCAAAACACCTAATAGTCAGGCCCAGACCAAAAGAACATAGAAGTATATAGACAAGGTGGTCCTCACGAACACACTGACCTAGTTGCGGTATTTGTTCTCCACATTCAAAGATAAAGTTAGTTATTAAGGAAGTTAGTAAGTTTGGTTCAGGTCTGATTTATTTTTTATTTATACTCCCCCACACACAAACCAGCCTTGATACAGAAAATGACAAAGTTTGAGAGATACAGAGAAAAGAGGGCACACAAGACAGGGGAGGGAGTATGGTTGAGCATAAAAACAACTCTGAACATAACCTGACACAGTTTATTTTAGTTCACTGTTGTTACTAGTTGCATTTGAATGAAGATACTGATATACTAAGTGCTAATAGGTGCTGGTGACCGTCTGCAATTAGAAGTCACTATTGTTGTGACACTGGGTGCACAAAAATACATAATATAGAAAAAGCTATTGCATGCATTCAGCTTTTTAAAGCAGAAGAACACTGTTTTTTTCTTGGCCCCATAGAAAATGTTGTGTGGTCCAGTACCAGTCTGTGGTCTGGGCACCACTTTAACCTAATGACTGAAGAGACATAGCGTAACAGCTGTGAAATCATACGGTGGTGACATCACTGAAAGCATTAAAATGCAACGCTGGGAGAAACTGGTGCCGAGCGGCAGAAGTGTGCGAGCCATCCACAGAAATCAGCTCTGATTGTAAGTCTTATTAATTAATAACATCCCAGGAAGCCAAAGGCATTAAGCAGATTATGGGGGCAGCGAGCTCCAAAAGGCCTGCGTGTAACCCAACACACCCGACCGGATCCGAGCGCTCGGCATCTGGCAGAAACAGAAACGGCAGAAACAGGGAAATGTGCTTAGTTGAGTTCAAAAACAAACCCTAATTTGATGGTATTCTGTATTCTCATATTTGGTTTGGCCGGAGCCCAGGTGATTGATGTGGCAGCAAACCTGACTGAGAGAGGCTGCGTGTTGTGTTGATGGTCTACTTCACTCCATAATCAGGTGGAGGGGTGTGTGTGCAATTGATTGTCCCAGTTGGTATGCCTTCCTCCGCTGCATGCGCATGTGTGTTTCTCAAGGCTTTGCTACTGTTTCGGATTACCTGGCTGGTTAGGAAATGCCTCCCAGTTTGTGTTTTTGTTCTTCTTGGCAGATTCCCTTCCTGCACTGAAAAGACAGACCGCTCCATCTACAATATTCAAATCAGTTCCAAGTAGGAAAAAAACGATGCTGTGGGGAAACTGAAAAAATATCTATTTGATTTGGAATTGGGTCTGCAGCTCTGTATGCACACTGCAGACAACACTTTCTTTGCGGACTGATATTTTATTCAGAGCCGCCAACACATCGCAGAGACATTAGGGAGAAATGATACATGTCTTTTTCACTGCAGTAGGTATGAATCTGTTGTGTGGCTGCCTTGTAAATCATGACTCCTCTCCTGAGTGAAGGCAGCTTTCCCACTGCTATCAGGAAATGCCATCATCTTTTATTATTATTATTATTGTTTTCCAGCTCAAGCTCACTATTTATGCGTGCATGGATGCAAAGAAACAGCATTTGGTTTCAGCTGCTACTGCATAGTTGGCCATGGTATAATATGATTGTTGCCTCTTTGTTTTAAAAATGTGCAGATGGTGCCGGAGTGAAAATGTAAAATAAAGTCAAAGTAGTTACAGAGTGTGAATACCAGCTGTTACACTCCAGAGGACATGCTAAAAGGAGCACGTTGATGAAGCGGCAACGATAACGAGCCCGCGTGTTTCAACTTTTCAATCATTCTGCGGAGGAGAGAAAAACAGCGTTAGTGCTGTAGGTGAGGCAGAAAGATGAGATGCCCTGCTGAGACGGAGCATGTCATGTCATATGTGGAGCGTCTGCGTTCACGTGTGATCCGTCATCAGCGGCAGTGTCGACACTGACAGCTGAAGGTAGCAGGAATTCTCTCAATCAACTGGTTAGGACACTTTGTGAAATGTAGAATGTTGTTTGTAGAGTGTTGGTGCTGGTTGAGTATAGTGAAAAGGTGTGTGATGAAACCTGGTAGGACTAACTAAAATATTTCTGATTAACCACAGTTTAGGTCCCAGAAGATGAAAGCAGGGGGAAACAACAAGCGAGCTTGTGTAATCCATATGCAAATAGAAATGTAAAATGGCTTAATGTGGCCTAACTATTTCTTGGCAAACAACAGCAAAACCTCCCAGTGTTGTCATCAGAGCGAGGACGTCAGATTTGGTACCATCGTGTCTGTACAGAGCCCACAACCAAAAGCTGCGCTCACTGACTGCATCTGGCAACCTGGAAAGCAGAAGTTCTGGATGAGCGGACAAACTGACCAAAAAATAGTTCCAGCGTGTAACGAAAAGCAGAAGTTGTCATCTTCACATTTCTGTTTTTGTCTGTACAGATTCAACTCAGAAGATACATCATGTTATTGAGCTTTAGAGGTGTTGGTAGATGTATTTTTTTAAACTTTGGACATAAGTAAACAGCTTTAGCATCTGAATCGCTCTGACTTTATGCATGAACGAGGTCTTGCCAGGAAGAAACCCTGTAAGTTTCTTGTGAAAATGTCAGCAACAACTCTTGGTGATACACAAACAGAGCAGTGGGCCTTTGAAGTCAGTAAAAATTGAGGATTTGTGTTTGCCTAAAATAAATTCAGTTAAAATTAGTTTTCAATAAAAATAACTGTGTGTGGCTTTATCTGTACAGGTAAAGAACAGTATGGTCACATAAACACACTATCAGTAAATACCTGCCTGCACACAACACTACAATTTTTTTTTTTTTTCATGAAAAGATCCAGGCGGAGCTCCAAAAACGACATTTGGAGACACCAAATGGACACATGGTAACCAAATGATTTTCTCAGACACTAAAGGTGCTTTTTCCCCTCCCCTTTACATTTTGATATATTTCATCAGTTGGAACTAAAATACTCACAAATAAATGAGTTTATGGTATTATGGTACCAATGCAAAAAGCAATGTTTAAGGTAATGCATTTCTTATATAGGCACTGGGAAAAAAGTGAGATGATGATGATGGAGATAAATTCAATCTGCTGTCATCAGACTGCTGGTTTATTCTATTTGTACGACACAAAGTGCCAAACATTACAGCAGTCATATAAAATGTATAAACAGAATCAAATGTGAAGAGAGGTTTCAGAAGTCAGGTTTGTCCAGAGCAGCTGTCTAAGGTTACTATGAAGAAATACATTTCAAATGAAATTACTGTTCATGTCATGTGGTAGCTGCACCGTGCCATTCTCCCAGATACAGAAACCTGACCAATAACCCACATGGTGGAAATTAATCTTCCAAAGGCTATAAAGGCTGCCCCATCCTTCCTGAAAGGTGCTGGACCCAAGGTTTCAAATTAGGCCTATTTTGTAATGCCCACATAAGAGAAGAGAATATGCTATCAGATAATACTAACCAACTGCACATTATTGGACATTAATCTGCCAAAGGCTAGGCTACCCCATCCTTTATGAGGATCTCATTGAATCTTTACTTCCTTTACTTTCTTGCTGAGAGCAGCAGAAACTGATGCATAAAAAGAACAAATTGGTGCATAAGAATTCACCAGAATGCAGCAAATGTCTGATATTGAAAATGTCATGGTGGAGGACCTTCAGAACCCTGCTTGATTTGTGCACGGTGTCCCTCATTTGTCCACATCAAAGGTGGCAACCCAAACCACATGTGTCCATGTTTGCTGAGGAGATGTGACCTAGCAAGAGTTGGAAAAAAAAAGAAGATGGATGCCCACACGTAAGACGTTAATGCACATGATATCATGATCTTTTCTCATTCTTGGAAAAAAAGTGAATGTCTGAAATTGAAGTATTTATTTAAGGGTCACTCAACTAATTATTATCTGAA
This sequence comes from Holacanthus passer, assembly GCA_025331565.1. NCBI lineage: Eukaryota > Metazoa > Chordata > Actinopteri > Pomacanthidae > Holacanthus > Holacanthus passer. The sequence goes on along the minus strand of JAFREQ010000041.1, from coordinate 1,290,901 downwards.
TTTAAGAAATATAAATAACTCTCAGTGTGTCCCAATGTCATATCTTACACTCAACACTCATAGTTTACTATTTTAACAATTCACTAAATCATAACCAGCCGCACTTTTAGAACTTTAGCATATCATTTCACATTAAAAATGTTGTTTATAGGGAGTTATTTTCATTTTCATTTTTATTTTCATTTCACAATTTCTCACTGGAGCCATCTTTTTTTTTTTTACACCCTAACTGTGAGCGGCTCCTCCATTTTCTGATTTCATGAATTTCATTTTGTCTTTTTTGAAAACTAAATACACGACAGTGTGTTGCCAAAATAGAGTTAGTGTGTAGCACATGTGTACAGTATGTAGGACAAGGCTTAAAACTCTGATATGGATATTTTAAGAGAGAAAAACAAAAGCGGGTCACATATTTGCAGACCCTGTGGGTGTACCTTTCTGAGGTAAATGTAGAGAAACTTCAGAGGCATTGAAGAATCCACAGGTATCACCTTCCATAGTGAGCTGATTCAGTATCGGGTGTTATATCGGTGTCGGCAGCGTTTCCACTCGGATGGAATATTTAACGAGTTTGATGTATGGTGGGCACCCATGTCCGTGCGTGTTTCCCCCAGCATGAATGAATCCCGGGACGGGGATGTCATTTGAGGGGAAACAGAGATCTGCTCCTGAGATCATCAGAGGGGTCTCCCGGGTCCAGCCGCGACAGCCTGCAGGAAGGAGGCCCGGCGCGGTGGCCGTAATGACCAAACACTGCCCTGATTGGACATCTTGCATGCATTAAGGCGGGTTGGATGATGTACTGTGTCCTTCAGCCCGGGAGATCCGATAACAAAGCCGAGCTGTAAGGGGTAAGGCGATCCCGGCGCAGGGCCACGGCTGCAGGCCGCTGCCTCCGCTCCCAAAGAAACACCTCTCTGTTCCACTGACATGAAAGTGTAGACCTTGAGATGAGCACAATATAGAGTCGCATGTGGACGCAGACATGTGGAGAGCAGACCGGGGGACAGAGGACGAGCTGTTTCATGAGGGTCCTTGTGTGGGAAGCAAAACAAAAGGCCGAAAAGTTAAAGACAATTTTAACATGATCTGATGGGGATCTTATTTTACCTTATCTTAATCTTATCTTAACCATTTTTTTTATCTTGTCTTGTAACGGACATTTTCCCATTCCACCTCCTGAACACAAAAGGCACCTTTAAATATCAAATAACTGCTCAGTCGTTATATTTACTATATAATAATTGGTATTTTGTTTATGGTGTTTGCTGTATTGCCTTTGTCCAATTTGGTTGATTTTTGCAGACTTTCTATGCATTCCTTTTTGCCAGTTTCACAGTAATCCAGTGATCAAGTCATCTCAAAAAGCTGTAATTGCATGTGTGTGACATCTTTGGATTTGCACTGTTTTTAAAGTTTCATTGTAGTAAATTTTTTTTTTTTTCGGGTAGTCACAACCGGAAAAAAAAACATGCGCTCAATCACCATTGGTTAGATTATTATAGATTATTATTCTAATATTGATGTAATGTTAACCTCAATGAAAAATGACAAATGACAATTTCAGAAACAATTGTTACTTGTTTGAAGATATAGCTATAAGTATATTCTGGCCTTTTTTTCCCTTATTTTTTTAAGAACACCTGTCTCTTGCCCACACTGCACAAATTCTGGGAATATTTTAGGGTTTGCTCAATTGCAGACAACATCAATAGTCATAGAGTTCCATGGAGGCAGCATAAAAGAAAGAGAAATCAAGGTTAATACATTCAAGGGAAAAGAATCTTATGTCAGCTCATATTTCTTTTGTTAATTTAAAAATAATTTGAAGAGTGAAATTTCATATTGTGTATTTTAGTGGGCTCATGGAGACAAAATGGCAGTCAGACTAAAATGAACCATCGTTGAAGAACCATCCATAAATGTTTGAAACATGAGTTACCAGAACCAACATAACATCAGTAAAATACACCCAGCATGCTCCACTTTGTGATTACTCAATACCAGATGATACCACATTCAAAACAGTATAAAAAGTAATTGACAGTCTCACTACGAGGTCTATTTAATATCTGTTCTTGAGCTACTCAGCCAGCATGGAGAAGAAAATCTTAAATCCCACGACAATTGTGCAAACTCCAAATGAAGATTCAACTACACAGCTGAAGGCTCTAGAACAGCGACTAATTTGACTTTGTGATGGGATGTTTTTTGTTTCCAAGGTCAAGAATGAACTGAAAATCATTTTCCGATCACGATTTGATTTCAATGTGCACTTTTGAAACTTTGCATTAAAACTAAATAGAGGAGGCAGAAATGTTACGAATTGCGACAAACAACATATGATGGATTCACATTTTTCGAATTACGTATTACTCCACTCTGCCTCTTGTTGTTGTTGCTCCTGTTCTTCAGACACAACATCAGTATATTTCTGCCACCTGCCATTACATGGTATAAATAAGAAAGCGATAAAAAAATGACACACCACAGAGTCTGTAATTTCCTAATAATTATGGAGGAAGTTTTCTGTTGTTGTTGTTGAGTTTGTAAGGCCTTGCTGATTTCCAGAGGAACTGCCTTGACAGACCTACATTTAAACTCAAGCATTCATTCGTTTTCCTTCTATTATTGGATACTTCATTTATATATAATTCAATCCCTGTGGACAGATTTCACTTGGCTGCATGTTCATCTGACCTGCTGTGCACTTTCTAGGTTACACTTGCAATTAATCCTGATTAATTGATCGGAATTTCACATACTTACCTTCTGTGTTTACAGTACAATTAGTATCACATTGCATAGTTGTTTTCAGAAAACCTACTAGGACATTATTAAGCAATTACAAGTTACCTCAACTTTTTGGGAAGTTGCTTGAAAATACAACATTTGGATTGAAATGTACCAGTCCAGCTGTGTTAATATTGAGTCTAATTCATACAGTATTTTACTTTAATGTTTAATTTGACATTGCCAGGGAAAAGAGGATTGCAATTTCCTAACATTGGGTATTTATTTTGACAAATAGGCTGTAGAGGTGAGGATGGGATTCCCCTTTTGCAGCCTCACATGAAAAAAAAAGTTGTTGGGACTTTAGTGTAATGTTTTTTATCGGTGCGTTAAGAAGCAAATATATTAGGATGAGACGGCTTGGATTCATTCACTGATCCACATAGTCTGGAGGTGCAGGACGCACCACAGTGCAGCAGCAGTCTCTGTGGATGGAGCTCCAGAGTCGACCAGTGTCTCGGCTGAATTGACAAACTAGTTATGAGTCTGCACACTTGACATCTACAGTATGTCCATCTGTTGCAAATACTGTAGATATGAGGGCCCAGGAAAACTGATGTACTGTTGGTGTGCGCCAGTCAGAATAAAAAACAAGTTATTTTAAAAATTCTATTTTTTTTTTTTTTTTTTTTTTGGAGCTTAAGAAATGTGTTGTGGCAGCACGGCTTGTGCTCCCTCATTGTTTTAAAATGCAATGCAGGACTGTTCTGTTCTTAAAACGAAGCTTAGAGCAGACGCACAGCATTTTGTGATGCTGTTGGAGGCTGTGTTTTATAAGAACATTTACAATTCTTACAACAATATATAAAAAAATATATAATTTATTAATATTTTATTGTTTTAAACCATATCTTAAAAATACCTTTATATATTTTATAAAAGTAACAAATACCCAATTAGAAGAACTGAAAAACAAAATAAAGCATGTAAATTGCTGCAGCTAATTAAATTAAGACGTAAGTAATATGTGAGTATGTGAGGTCACCAGACTTAATGTTCCAATATGAATGATATTTACATTCATTAATTCAATGACATGGCAAAATGTGTCAAACGTTGGGTAAGTAATCCCCAAGAAAGCCCTGTACCAATGTTCAATGATGTTTTGGCTGATCATTAGGTGGACAGGGAATTTCTCCCAGACAGGTGCAACAAAGAAAACAAGAGAATCGGCAGATTTGAGTCAAATCATAAGAAATTTTTTTGATGTCAAATTTCTGACATCAGAACTGCAACATCGTCTTAATCCTCAAAATCTGAAATATTTCAGCACATGCCACGGGTTATGTCAGTGTTGACTGTAATGGTATGTGCTTATTTCCCTTCTTGTGTGTGTGAAGGCCCTGAAGCCAGTCAGGAGAAGACAAACACTCGGCAGCCACCAGCTAACAACATCCAGATATCTGTTTGTGTTTTCAGACCTCATGTCTCTGCAGCCTGCACAGATGGATGGTGACATTCTTCTGATAAAGAAAAAAAAAAGCTCCATGTCTTTAAGGCTGTAATCAGCTGGCAGCACTTTCGACCCAACGGCACTTTGGTTTGTGTGCATTGACATTTTTACACTCACACAAGATCATATCTACCAGTTTCAACAACAGCATGAGTTACGAGGGTGTACTTTATGTCTTGTGATGACATGTGTGGGAAAGACAAATGGCAGCGGTACAGTTCCCATTCAGCCACAAGAAGACAAGAGAAACATACGTCTGGCCATTAATTATGTGGAGATTTGGTTTGAGGGGAAACAAAAGGTGTCTTTTGGTGAGATTTGTCTCTTGGCTCTAAGCTGACTTCTTTTGCAAGGATCTATTGTTCTGCTGCAGAGACACAAGAGGCTCACCGAGACCAACAGACCCCCCCCCCTCCTCAAAGAGCTGAATGTGAAGTGGTCTGCTGCACGACCACCAGTTGATTCACTACAAAGCATGGTTGTGTGACTGCGTTTCTTTTATTTATTTCCAGGGGGAAATGAAGACAGTGGTGATGCCGCTTTACGATGAAGGACGGAGCAAAGTCGAAGTATGACAGTTTTCACTTTAAGCTCCACTACATTAATTTCTTAGTCACTTTGTAGATTATAGGCTGCTCAAGTGAATTAGTATTGCAGTTCTGTGCAGCTAGGAGACTGATTAAAAAAGAATGGCCAGAATTGAAGCCGCAGAGGGCAAGATATGTGGACTTTAAGTTTCCCACAATGTGAGTCAATACCATCTTTTCTTAGAATGAATAAATGCCTCCTTTCAAAATACACACCCTCGCTTTGTAACACAGACCTAAGAAAAAATGTCTCCAAGCTGAGATAACTGTGATGATGTCATGAGGTGTGACTGACGACATCATCAGTATTTTATCTTCACATTAGACAATACACAACTATTTTCAGATTGTGAGTTGGACTTCCCCTGGCTTGTAAATCCAAATAAGGGTTGAATGGATTGCAGCTGGATTTGGTTGTAGACGCTTGCAGACATCTCACTTCTCATCCAAGAAGCTTCCTCAGTTCTGGAGTCCAGTTGCTGTCGATTCAACCATTCACAATCTTCACAGACATCACTAGTAGACTAATCATCATGAATTTTTCTTTTTGGCCATTTGGGGAGAACAGAACAAGCTGCAAACACAGCTTTGCCATAGTGTCACCTTTTAATGTAAGCAAACATACAGACACCCTAACTAATGTAAGTTCAGTTTTTCTCCTCAGAATTCTTTGTGGTTTGTCATGAAGAGTGACCCCTTCATGTTAGTCATTTGATCAATTGTTAAAAATTAAAAATATTGATTCATGCAACTTTAAGTAAAGGCTAAATGTTCCAGCAAGATAAGCCACCTGCGACAAGGATGGGATTCGAACCCACGCGTGCAGAGCACAATGGATTAGCAGTCCATCGCCTTAACCACTCGGCCACCTTGTCTCTGTTCAAAGTAACAAAGACTTTTAAGAGCAAAAACAATTTTTTTTTCCCAGAAAAAAAAAAACTGCAAAACTGCAAAAACTTTATAACTGATTTAGAATAAATTTGGTGGGCTATAAAGCCATGGGATAAGGAGCAAAAGTTTTTGGTGTTCATGCTGCTGCTGAAGTGTGGGTGGTGCTGGTGGTGTGCTGCAGCCTCCTTCAACCCATCCCTTCACTCCCTTCAGACTCTTCATCCAGGACCCCCCTCCCTCCCCAACTCCCCATCCTTCCCAGCCAGCTCCGGGCTGAATGAAAGAGAAAATAAAGAGATCTAAATGTCAGCGGGGAGCTGAGTGCATTCCTCTCGCCGTGTCCCGAGACCGGTCACCCAGAACAACTTGTGATCCTGGGACAAAGCTGACGACAGCAGGTGGCCATATAAAGAGATTTTCCTCCCAGAATTAGATCTTATCCCAGGGAAGAGCCATTGAGTCATATATAATAACCCCCACCCAGCCGCCCCTCCCCCCATCCCCAATCCTGCTGGGTCCAGAAGGATTTTCATTTCAATTTCTTTACACAATGATGCTTTTCATCTTGACCATGGTGAGATGACAGTGCTGCAGCTATGAAATAAATGGGAAGCAGTTGAAAGGTAGAATTATCCCCTGGACCTGCAACATTGCTCGGAATGCCCCACTGTTTCCATTCATGTACATTTGTGATACTCTCAGATGCAACACAAAATTCTCACCCACACACACACACACACACACACGCAGTCGCACACGCATAGAGACAGATAAAATCAGACAGGAGTGGTACCTATGCACACACACACACAAGCTTTAATCCAAACAGGGCTGGTATTTTATAATTTCATCTCCCGTGTCTCCTTCTTCCCATCCCCTGTTTTCTAGGGGGCACATAAATGATGCATGAGGATGAAAATGTCACCCCCAAAATAAAGAGAAAGCAATTTTGTCACATGGAAAATGGTTATTTTTTGACTTTTCTTCAGTGTTCGCAGCTTTACTGTAGTGAAATGCCAGCTGTTACAAATAGCTGAATGCTTCAAAGGCGACACATAATTCACACGGATGCTGCATGATGATCGGAGGTCACACTGTGTTATCTAAACTGAGTCATGACAAGTGATTTACAGAGTCACAATCGGGCTAATTCAGCATGTTGACATGCAACAAGTGTTGCAGGGATTAATGTCAAAGTCATACCTTAACCTTCAACTTGGACAGACCATTGCACTAAAATAATAACTTTAGCTTTAAATATTATAATTACTAAAAAAATTTGCTTAAACTCAAACATATCAAACAAAACACATTTAAAGAAAATTCAGTGCAAAACCAAATAAAACCAAAAAATGTGTTTGAACACAAGTGTTTCAGAACTGATTCACAAAAGGAACAGCCAGTATTAAAACAATTAATTTGATTTAAAAACAAAGTATTTTAACTATGCATCATTTATTAACTAGTCTGAATTTGACTTATTTCAGCCCCTCATGTATAACATGACATTGGGAAGAATCATGGCTGCATGTGAATTTCCCCACTGTGGGACGAATAAAGGTTTATCTTATCTTAACAGGTTTAGTTGCCATAGGGTAAAAAATCTCCATTGGGCCTCTACTGACCCCCCACCACCCACCTACCACCATCTCTGCCTTGTATATGACCCTGCTGCCTCCCCTCAGGTACACAGCAGACTACAAATAGTGTCTTCATTATAACCCCAGAGACCAAGCTGTGTGCCTGCGCTGGAATAAAACCACCTAGTCTCAGGTTTTCTGTCTGTCACTTAGTTGCAGGTAATTTAATTAAACTCACCTTCCTTTATTAATATGCTCCATGTGAACACTAAGATTATAACACTCCTAAAACAAGATTTTGTCTTAGGGCCCATGTGCAAGACAGGACCACAAGATTACAAAGAACTTGCCTTAGTTGATATTATACTTCATGGCCTTTATAATATGTTTGACTTAAATGACAACCTCTGGATTCTATATTGCACCTATAAAGTTTCTCTTCCTGAAACAAGCATGAGGACCAGTTCATGTTCAAATCAAAAACATACACTGTGGGAAAAAAAAAGATTGATCAAAACTCCTTAATGGACTCATCAATATCATTTTTCATGGTAGGCAGCACACAGGGCTTTTCTGCTTTCTCCTGACTGTTTTGACATCCCTTGATTCCACCGTGTAGCCATTCTGCTTTTTGATCCATGCCCATTTTCCACTGTGACTGCCCAATTTACACAACATGTAGACAACTTGTGACTTCACCCTTCAGCCCAAAGTGAATATTTGAAAAGCTCAAACTATGGTTTCATTTTTCTGATGGATAGCTTTGCAGGGAAGTGTAAACTATGGTTTTGAATCCCTTTATGTGCTGAAAGCACAGTTTGAACTGCGGATGACTCATAAACCTAAAAGGCATGTTGAGGAGAATATTAAAGCTTTGAGCATGTTTCTTCTGAGGGCCTTATTTACAGATAGGACTGTGCAGTTGTGTAGTTCACTCAGACTTTATGTCATCAGCGTTCATCGAGATCCAAGAACATGCTTTTAACCTCAGCTGAAGTCTTATGGAATATATTATCATGTTTCACTCAAAATTGGGTTTGCCTCAAACGCAACACCAGCCAGCCAACTTCAGATCCACATGCATGCTTATGATATTATGTGGGTTCAACATAGCTTTGGCTTAAAATACATCTAACCACAATATGAAAAAAAATGTATGTCGCTACTGTATGTGTTTTAAATTATTCTGCATCAGTGGTGTTGTCAGTTGTCTACAGAATCCCGAGCTGGGACCACTGAGATTCCAAATGGAGTGAGCAGTTTCCAGAGTCAAGCAGTAACACATTACTTAATAACATGAAGTAATGTGATTACTTTTCCCACTAACAAGCACTGTAAAGAAGTACAATTTGAATCTCAGTAATGTAATTACATTGCAGTTACTAATATCAGTTACATTCAACATTTGGGGTGGTCAGCTGCCTTGGTGACTTGTCTGGTTGAGGATTGATTATATTTGTCTCTGTGCCTTCAGTGGACAGATTGGTCTTAGCGCATGGCCTGGAGGTGGGGGCGTTATGGGTTTGTTGCTTGGCTAACAAGTTTCTTGAAGTGTGTTTATAGACCATTTTTTAAAGTTGAGTCAGCTCTAAAAGTGTTTAGTCTAGTTTGGCCAACAGGAATTTGTGACTTAAAATAAACATAAATTCCTGATGAGTGTAAATGCATCAAAAATGTCTCCCGACATCTTTACTACAGAAATGGACGGGGGACCGAATCATTTATTAAAAATGTTTCTTATCTTCCAAATGTATAAATTAGTTATTGCTTTTTAAGTGACTTGACCACTGTCAGTTCCACAACAGGAATATAATAATAAGAACTTTATAAGTGTATTTAAATGCAGCATTGATATAGTGTGTTCCTGAAGAGCAGAGTATCATGCATGGTTACCCTCCTCTCCCTCTCCTCTCTATCTGCAAATGCTGGGCACACGGGGCCCGAGCCAGCCAATCTGCTATCCCAGCCTCACCTTTCCTGGATCATTTGCTGGCTAACACCTGATACTTTCATGTCGCTAACTCACAGGCTGCCCACAATTGCCTTGCCAAATGGCCTGAGACCACCTATTCTGCCGGTCCCTATTGTAGATCAGTTGAACTCTATCCAGGAGCAAACTCTGTCTAATTGACCCCATATGTTCTCCCAGAGTTTAGATCCACCCACTGGCTCTATCTATGGTTCAGTACCAAAATCGCTTAAATGCAGACTTCATGCATGTATAGGCTCAGCAACCAAAGACGCAAAGATGGTAATGATCAGAGGGCAACAAATCAAGATAAAAGTAGCCTTGTTTTTGTGGCAGAGAGGGAAAAATTGGGGTGAATGAGCTGAAATCCCGTAGCGTATAAAAATGCCATGAATACTGTTACACTCATGAAGTTTCAGGAGATGAAACGACATGAAATATTTGTGACATTAGAATGTGTGGAGTGTTTATCTTGTCAGTACAGTGTGTCCTGTAAGCCGGTGCAGTGTTCAAAGACTATAGTGGCGAGGGGCCTTAAAAAGACATGTCTGCCAGAGAGAAGGGACAAGCAGCAGTTGGCAGGACTGTTGGGAGTCAGCGACTATTGGCAGCTGCACAGTGTGGAGGAGCTGCTGCTCTGTGCAGCCTTCACTTCCAATTGTAATTTATTTGTAGGTTGTTAAGGGAATTTGCAGCAACAATCTGGGACATTTGCTAATAAACACATTTCCGTTTTGTTGCTCTTTATAGAACAAAAAAATGATTTAGCCAGTTTGTGTTTTAAGTGTCTGGTAATGTAGGTCAACATCCTTCACACAGGATATGAAGTGTTATGTGTTTCTGGCTTCAGCAGAAGTCTTTGGGATACACTACAAAAAATATCCGTCCTTACAGTTTGTCTGTTGAACCCTGAAAATCATATTTTCTTAAAACAACAGAGAGAAAAAACTCTGCCAGTGGACTGACATTATTTCACGTGTTTTCAATACTCTAATTTCCTTAAATCAATTTGTCCTTTTTCCTTCCCTTGTTTCAACACATTTGAAAAAAGTAAAAATCCAAATTGGAGGAAATTGCATTCAGAACAATCCTCTTTATGGTTTAATCCATAACTGAGTATGACCAGTCTTATCCTGTGCCATGTATGTGCTGTCCTTCTACACACTGAAGAAGAATGTTGTAGACACCCAACATAGCATAGGAAAAACAGCACCACTAGCAGAAAACCAAACTCACAAAACCACCCAAATCTGAAGAAAATCCATCGTCCCCCATCATCATATTGGTTTTTTTTATTTGTTTTAACATGACCATAAGAAAGCATGTTTTGTGTGTGCGCATGTGGGAGCAAGAGACAGAACTTCAAAATGACCCACAAGCGTATACAAACAGCTCGGCCTCTGTGGCAAACCTCCCATAGTGCCGGAGGAGAGAGGTTTGCAAAATAGCCGCCTCGAACTGCTCCTCCAACAAACTGCCGCACAGACAATCTGGAACAAATTGTGATCTAACTGTTGCTGGAATTTGCAAGAGCTGCCTATGAAAATATCAGTGGTTGCAGCAGGAGGGGGGGACTCAAAGTCTGAGCTGTAGTGACAATCAAAAGTGTAAGAAGTCATTAAATCAGACTTCAGTATTAGTATCAATTAAGTTTATTAGGATGCAGAAAGTTATTATTTTGTTGCATTTAATTAAATGTGCTCTATATTATGCAGCAGAAGGCCTACAAATATTTTATTGCTGTTCTGTTTTACTTTTATTTACCTCATTATCTGGACAGAAGATTGTGTGGGAGGCAAACTCCAGATACTCTTTTTGACTGCCACATGACAATCATGAAAATGTGTTTGATAGCTGTATCCATCAATGCTAATGTCATTCCAGCAGCCCTGAGCAACACAGCGTGCAGAGATATAATTGCATTACCACATCCCACACAACTAATCCTCCGAAACGTCTCCCAGATGAGCTGCAACAAGAAGCTCCACGAGTGTCTGATGCTCAGGGAAGAGATTCTGGACAAATACAGCCTGAAGTTTTGTTGTTAGTTCTATTGTGCCTATACAGAGATCGACCAAAACCTGAGCTCACCAACCATATCTGGCAACCCACGTCGTAGCCAGAGCTGCTGCATAGAAGTGCTGGGTTGATGAATACACTGCTGTTTACTGAGAGACTGTTCAAGCATGTAGCTCCTCTAAAACCTTTTTTTTTTTTTCATTTTTAAGTAACAACACTCTTCCTTATTTCAGGAACTATGTATAACTGAAACATGGAGAGAAGGTTGTGTAAAGTATGGATGAAAAATAGACAATTAAATGAATAAATAAATGTATATCACCAACAGCCAAATTTTAAAAAAAAAGATAAGTCAGATAAGTCATGTCAAATAAAATGCCATGCTAGAATTAATAAAACCAGGTTTTGCGAAGCTATTTAAAAGGTTGCACTGATCCTGCTAGCCTCAGATTCTTGGGCAGGGAGCTGAGGGGCCCCGACTGCAGAAGCCTGGTCACCTTTAGTCTTGAGCCAGGACTTAGGAACAGTCAGCAGAGCCTGACAGAGGATCTGAGGCAGAGCACTGGCTCATAGGGGAGCAACCATTCAGCAATGTGGCTGGGAGCTGAAGTACTTTCAATATAACCAGTAAAATCTTAAAATCAATTTTAAAACTTACATGTAACCAGTAAAGAGAGGCTAAAACAGGGCTGATATGGTCTTGTCTTTTAGTATTTGTTAAAAGCTGAGTAGCTGCGTTTTGTACCAGCTGAAGGCATGAGATCATTTTTTGGCATAACCATGAATAAAATGAATTACAGTAATCTAACCATAAAAGAAAAGCATGAATGACCTTCTTGAGATCAGACAGTCAGAAAAGACCTGATTTTTTTTAGATGCTCCTTAACCATGATTTAAAAAAACAAAACATGATTTGTAATTTGTTTTTCAAATAAAAAGTCACTGTCAAATTTTACACCCAAGTTTTTGGCTGCAGGTTTGATATTTGTAGACAGGCATCCAAGATGTTTGTAAAATGATGTAAAATAGGAATCAGAATTATTTCTGATTTGGTTTTTTTTAGCTGGAGAAGGTTTTAGTACATCCAGCACTTTATTTCTGCCAGACAGGATAAAAGATGATGAATATTGTCTTGTTTAACTTTTCTAATGGTGCATAAATGTGTAATCAGCATAACAATGGTACTGAAGTTTGTGTTTACATATGATATGTCCCAGTGACAGCATGTGTATACAGAACAACAAGGGGCCAGGGATGGAGCCATGAGGAACACCACAGGTTAGAGGAGCCACAAAAGAGGAGATATTTCCCATGACTGCTCTAGACTGGCTTAAATACTATTTATCAAAGAGAACTTTCTCAGTAGAGTCCCTGATGCTAACCCACTTTTCGAGGTAGTCCAACAGGATAGAGTGATCCATAGTGTCAAATGGAGAGCTCAAATCAAGAAGATTTCAAATCAAATCATTGTGACATTGGATTGTCAAATGTCAAAAAATATCCTAATTATTCATTAAAAATATCAACTCTAAGTGGACAATCTTTTCTAAAATATTTGATAAAATGGTTATGTTAAAATCTTTAGTCGGGTCAAGGTTAGGTTTATTGAGCCGTGGGTGCACTACTCCATGCCTAAAGCAGAGGACAAAGAGCTATTTACAATGGATAGAACTGTGAGACCAACACTGTTAAAAACCTCTTCTGGCAAGCATAAAATATGAAGGACTCTATGAAGGCTTTAATTTAGCCAGTGTGTCCTTTAAAGTGCACAATGAAAAAGCCTCACAGTTATGAAGTGAGGCAGAGGGGTTGAAGTATGGTAAAGGAAAAAAGATCAGCGATGAAATGACTAATTATCAGTTTGTTGGCTGGGAGGGTAAATAACATTCAATGGGTTTGAAATTTTTTTTAGACAGTAAAATCTGTCAGCAAAGTTTGTATTGAGAGTGAGGTGGTGGAGGGAGGGATGCAGAAATAATAGTTTTGTGGTCAGACTAACATACATAAGCTGCCCTCACAGAGATCAACACCGTCAGGAATAAAAGCAGAGAACAGAACAATGTCAAGGGTGTGTCCCTTTAATTGAGATTTAAGTGATTACACATGTTTAAAAGAATGGACAGTGTCTATAAAATCCATGGTAAAAGAAAAACCAAGGGGCAGCACACATGTATTTTAAAATCACTTAAAAAAAAAACCTCAAAATGAGGCATCACAAAAGCTAAAAGATCCCAGACTTCCCGAATACAACCAGTTCAACTTTTGAGGTCTGTAGGTTAAAAAACAAAGAAGTGGGGCATTGCCATTTATCATGAAATCAAGTGAGTCAAATGAGGAAAAGCTTCCAAGTGAGTAAGGAGAACATTTAAAATTCTCTTTGTGAATCACAGCCAGTCCACCTCCATGACCTGAAATCATAGGCTGCTGAAAATAATTAAAACCAGCAGGACACGCTTTATTCAGTGCAACACAGTCACCTGGACTGAACCAAGTCTCAGTAAGCATAAATATATCTGCTTTGAAATCATTGGAGAAAAAATATTTATTTGGCCGCGATCTCACATTCAACAACCCAAACAGTACTGAATTGGGAGATGGTGATGGTGATGGAATGGGACTGGCCAAGGAGGCATGAGAGGATGTAGCAAGGTTAACAGGGACCAGATTGTTAGCATTTGCTGTATGGCTACATTTCCAGTGAGGGACAGGACTAGTCCTAATGGGTGAAACAGAACATCACAATTGGAGAGTATTACTAATGTTTGTAGAAACCATTTGGGTCTCTAGTCTACTTGGTTGCAAACCATCAGGAAAGCTCCAAAAGGTATTAAAATTGGACCATTTTGACAGTCAAGAGTCCAGGGCCTGCAGGTGGCTAACAAAGACTGAGCAGTTGACCAGCCTCATGGCTGGTCAGGACTGACATTAACCGGAGGGAGGATGCAATTAGAAGTGGTAATGGTTATATTCATTCCTTCCTTCTACCTCTGACCAACACTTCTGTCCAGGTGGAACAAGGAAGAGGAGTGAAGCAGGAAGGAGGCCCTCTCCTCCTCCCTTCCCTTGCATGGAAGTTGCTGGCTGGTAAACACCTCCTTATGGACAGCAGGGAGCAATAAGTCTCCACCCTGATTCCATAATAAACAATCTATCATGTTGCATATGTGTGTTAATATGTTAGATAAAGATTTAAATCTGATAAAAAATTGCAGATAAAAACAGAATTAAGATTATAAGAAAAAAAGCCACTGTAATATCAGATATACCCACAAAATGTTCGTTGATTGATTCCTCAAATGGAAACTTTGATTGATTGATCACTATAAACAAAGGTCTCTGCAAAACAGAAACTACAATTTATGAATTTCAGATGACCCAGAGACAGACAACTTACTGACACTAATGAGAGGGGTGATGCTGAGATCTGGATTACAGCACACAGGCCAGGTCTGGTTTGGGAGAAGTGGTTGAGATGTGCAAAATGTCACATAGGTAAGATAAGATAAGATTTACATACATTTATTCGTCCCACAGTGGGGAAATTCACAAAACTTGTCAGAAGTGGGATTCGAACCCACGCCTCCAGGGGAGACTGCGACCTGAACGCAGCGCCTTAGACCGCTCGGCCATCCTGACAGCGGGGACCTGTTAGTCTGGATGATTGTTCAATTTTATAACAGAGAATGTCTGCTTACACATGTGGAGCTGAAAAAAAGCTCAGCACTTCCTTTGCAAATGTTCTTCTTGAAGTCCTGTGTTTATCCAGCTCCTGATAAAGGTTTACAAGTCAAAGCTGCCGATGTCAGCTGCGCAGCTCATCATCGCACTGCAGCTCAATGAGCTCCAACTGCACTTTATGTGGGCCATCATCAGGCTCGGCGGAGATGGGAGAGGAGAAAAACAACATGCCTTTTTCGATAGCGACAAAATCCTGAAAGCGCCCGTTGAACTCTGCAGAGAGAGATGCGAGCGTTGCTGCATACCTCCTCATTTGCACACCAGCATCGTCATGTAAAAAACTGTCCATGGCATCACACAACAGGGAAATGTGAGGTGCTGGGCTCTGTCTTCTTTGGAAAAGCTGGAGCTTGGTTCCAAAGGCCTCGATTTGCGAATATGGTTGGCTCACTACTGGATTATGCTCTTGTAGGCTGATGTTTAGTGCATTCAAATTCTTGTCAACCAAAATACAGCTGCCAGCCAGACAGGATGTGACAGTTCTGGCATTGGTTGTCCCTGTTCAGCCAAAAATTTCCCAGAGAGAGAAAAAACGCTGCGGCGCTGACCTTTGGCTGAACCATCTCACGCCATGGTGGTAGATAACATCTCCATATTCTGTGATATTCTTGATGTCCAGAAGGAACTACTGAAATCGTTTTGTTTTCTAAAATTTCAGACATTTGACACAGGAAACTTGTTGGTGAATTATACAGAGGAGTGTAACGGCATTGACTTCCCGACTTTGTTCAGTGATCAGTGTGGATCATCCACTTTTTCATCAGCCATGGCAGGTGTGCCATCTGTATCGATTCTGCTAACTTTATTCCACGGTAGTTTCAGTTCATCAGCAGCTGAACAGACAGAGTGACATAAATCCACTGCTCATCTGGCCTTTGAGACTATGGAGGTCAAACAGCTCTTCTGTTATGTTTGTGTCATCATCAACTCCTCTCAAAAAAATCTAAATTCATTCCCGTCACCCACTTGCCTCTTAATGTCTGATGATATTTCTTCAGTTCTTCAACCAAACATTTGTGAACTGGTGCTTCCTTTTCAAATGTGATGGTAAAATTGCCCTCAATAAAAGGTTTGCCATGTTCAGTGATTAACAAAACTACTTCGCCACATATCTTGCTTTGGTGCTGTTTTCATTTGTTTTACCTCAAGCCTCATGAAGAGTCACTGCTGGAAGGCCACTGTCATTTCAAGCTGCTTCACTTTTTCAAACTCTGTTGGCAAATTAGGCGAACAAAATTGTTTCAGTTTTCAGTGAAGAAAAATATAACTGCCACCCTTAGGTGTAGTGAGAAATTGCAACTTGAACTTGTATGATTTGTTAATTCTGTTTGCACAAAAAAATAATGTGCATGGTCACATGTGATCATTAAACTTATTGTTTATTTCCTGTTCTTATCATAAAATCTGCTGAATGAGTAATGTGACTCTAAGGGTTCATGCATCTTTGGTGGAAAAGAGAGTGATGGAGGCCTCATTCCCATCCCAGGCCGGTGCACTCAAACAGAGCACGGCTCTCTGCAGCTGACAGCACGTGATGAAGTGGCCTTTAAGACGACTGACCGGAGCACACGATGGATGAGGCAGTGCAGTGTGTTTGGCTGGGGCACCTGTGCCTTGTCAGCCATGTGACACTCCCCTGCTGAGGTGTTTCCTGCTCACCCAGCCATCACTCTTATTCACATTGTGAAGCATTTCTAAAGGTTTTATCCACACAACTGCTCAAATGAATCTGAATGATCTGTTCTGCTACTGTTCCTACATTTAGTACATGGGATGCATCTATTGGCCTTATGTGGGACTGAAGTAGAGAAAAAATGTTTTGCACCCAAGAGTTAATGCTCCATAGTCTTTGAAATAAAGTATGAAGAGCTGGATAGTTAGCATGGTAGGATGACAGATGTCTTGATAATTACATGTTTTATTGCCACTCATCTCTGATAAATACCGAAATACCACTGAGATGGTGCGACAAGGATGAAGGCAAATTAACAGTTGTTGCTGTATATAAATCTGGCGATCTGTCACTCCAGATATTGTCCATCTGGAACCATCTGGATTTGTCTCTCAGATTTCTGCCTCCATCCCAGAACTATGGAGATGAATGGAATTTAGTTTGTGGCGTTCCAACCATCAAAAAGCAAAAGTTGCTCACCACCCACCAACACTTCTAAAGCTTACTAATTAGCACATTGTATCTCATCTTACACAATCCTCACACAAACAAAATTGTAAAAAGGACAATTTGTGGTTTTAAGGGAGTTACATGGTGAATCATAACAGTTTATCCATCCACCCGGCACTTCTGTTCAGCATCTCCAGCTATAGTGCAGGTTTCCAAGTTTGGTCAGTGAGCACAGCTTTTGGTTTTGGTCTCTGTACAGTCAGCGCACAGTCACTGCATCAAGCTGTTGTTTGTCAAGAAATAGTTCCAGTATGTAACACACTCTTAAATGGCAAACTGCAGACTTAACAAATGACATGTATAGTTAGTGGTGTTGGTGACAAGTAAGTATGTCTCATCAAATAAATGGAAAATGCAGTTTTTGCATTTGTTCCCTGTATTTTGGTGTTGACCATACCTTTACAAACCTGCCAGTTTCTGTCATATTTCTTCAGTGGTTTCTTAATTTAACCCCTAAATATTTTTGTTGTTTAAAGGAGTACTCTTGTCATTTCCTATTGCACGTCCATAAAGGTATAGGACTTTGGCTGAGATATCCTAACTTTTAATCCTTAATGCTCCAAAAATGCTGTATCCTACTTTAATCATTTGGTTTTAGAGTAGCTTTGATAAGACTGCCCGCTAAACGGCAACATCTTTCAGTGTAACACAGACTTTCTGTTAGAAAATGTTTAAAATGTCTCAAAGCCCACGATGATAAACCCTGATGACATCACCATGACATCATCATGGGTTATTTTGTCAGACTTGATAAAGCTTTCCAAGAGCCAGACTTTTCTTTATAGGCTGGGTTGTACATCATGACAAGCAAACAGATACTTGTGTAAATTCAAGGGAGTGCCCCTTTAATTTATTATGATGTTTGGTCATTTTCATCTCCACAGTACTCTTAACAAACAAGAACACATAATAGTTCTAAAATAGTTTTTATCTGTGGTTCTAGTCTTTTGACCAATTGATATAAACGCTACACTGCATTGTTACATCTATATACTTATACAACCATACAGGTTTACATGATATATTGATACCAAAATATATATGTCCAGTGTGACATACCATCACCATAAATGCTAATAACTTAACAAATCCATTTGTTAAGATGAATACGTTGACAACAGAACAAGTACTCTCTGTGTTAATCTACATCTTGTGGAATTGCCAGGGGGACTTAAGAACAGCATGAAGACAAGCAACTGTCAGCATTTGGACAATTTCCAGGAACATGCAGCTTTTCAAACTGCGAGTTTAGAACAGAACTGTCAATAGTTATTCATCTTAACAAGCTCTTAAGTCATGGCACATGAGTGGCAAAGCCACTGCAATGCTTTCTCCACCTCCTTACAGGTTATTATTATTTTAATCAGTATTGAAACAACCAAGTAAACAAACACTTCATCCGTTTAGTTGGAAACAGTAGCGGTGGCGGCGCTGCTATGAATTCAGATCTGTGAAATGGTAATCTCTTTTCATGGTCCAGGCCTCCTTGCTTTTGTCCTCAGAGGGACTCCCACCGAGATTCGTGACTTGATTTGAATAAGAGGCACAGAGTTGGCACCTCGCTGCAGAGGGAGCCCTCTGAAGATAGAGTTAGAACAGATAGACGGGGAAAGACCTTCACTGTGTCGTGGCAAGGTTTCTACTTCAAAAACTGCTGCTCTCTGGGAGAACTTTGTCTCTTCATTCAACTTTGAACAACAGTTACTCACCTTCATGTGAGGTAATATTTGAAAGGTTTGATCCTCAGAAATCATGAAATCAGAAACTGCACTCAGTCTGTGATTGCTTTATACCAAAGAAGAGAGAGAGACAAAACATCTACTTGCTGTTTAAGAGACAGTTTGGACAGCATGTTGCTTGAGAAAAATATAGTAGTCTACCGTTGGATCTGAACCTATATCCAGACAGATGCATTCTTTTTTGCAGATTTTTGATTTATCAAAACCTAAATTGTCCATAATCGTCAGGCTCCCAACATTTGAATCTAGTTTATATTAGATAGATAGTTGACACCACACAACACATGTCACATTGAATAAGACACAACATGACATAAAACACCATACAGTGCAATTGAAGAAGTACCTTAAAAACCACTGACCCTAGATCTAGTGCAAACAGATCAGAAACTATAAATAAACTACAACATTGTGAGTCCAGAGTAATTTTGGTCATTGACAGTTACAGGACTATGATATATGCTAAAATGTAATGTTATACTAAAAACAATTGAAGATGAGTCAGTGAAGTGATTCAGTGATGTTTGTTATACAGCCTGATGTCTATCAAAGGTATCAAACATTAGAAAACATTAGCCACCAAGCTACTGGTCATACCAGGCCAAAGGGCCTTGTTTAAAGGGTATGTTGTTCATGTTCCTTGGCTGTGGCACCACTGTGGGATATAGGTGATGACTGAGCAAACCAGTTGTCGTTGTGTGGAAATGACAGTGAACAAAGTTTGTTGAACTTTTGGTTTGACTCCAACATCAGCTCCCAAAAAAAGAAGAATTGGTTTTCTGCCAGTGAGTCAGCCCTCCAGCCAGCTGACTTTTTTAAACCCTGGAAAAGAAGCAGGAAAGGTTTGAACTGTGAGCTGTTATTGACTTGAATGGCGCAGTCAGTTCGTTCTATCTGTTGAATATCTGTGTGTCCGGGGCACACTCCAGGAGGAAGAGGACCGTTACAGTCCCTCTGAGCCTGCTGTCAGCCTTCCATATTGATGCTCATGCCACCACCGGCTCACTGACTGATTGCTGGATGAACATCCCCCTGATTGATGTGACAGACAATTGGCCTGATGTACCTTCCACCCACCCCCACCCCTACCCCTTTCACACAGCAGAAGTCAGTTTAGATAGTGAACGTGAGTGGCGTGGTTTCACAACCCCAGAGACTGACTTCAAAACTTTTTGGGTTGGGGTTTATCCAACAGGCTGGCTGGCATCAGCAGCAGATTTATGCAATTGGTCCTATGATGAAAAGGGACTTTTTAGCCCCAAAAGACATTTTGTTGATGAATTCAAGCAGCAACAGAGCCTTCAGGGAACGGGATCAATGAGCAGTTGTCTGCACACTTCAAGGTCCATGCCTGCTGTTGCATTTGAACTCCTACCAAACAATCACATTTTGTCAGGCCTAATACTGTTGAAGGCATTCAGATCATCCTCTATGTCAATGGGCTGATGAATAGTTAAAGAATCTGCATTACTTCTTATCCAGGGGCCACTGCATAATACCCTGTTGGAGCTGTTGTTTGCTTGTCAAAGCCATTGTGTTCACATTCATGTTGCCATGTCAAGTCCTTTCATTCAGGGTGTCAGGAGCTTCAGCGATCCACTATTAAAGTTGTGTTATCTGGTGGAAGCGGGCCATGGATGTGACAGTTTTCACAGCTTCTTCAGTCAGACAGACAGGCAGGGAGGTGGGCTGCTGTTGTCTCTTAGGAGGAAGACATCAGACCCAAGGCTGAGGTGATGCGAGTTCCTGATCCCGGCCGGCACTGTGGAATTCTGCTAAGGAATTTTAAGCAGGAGAGGAAACTTTAAAGGCCTCTGTATGCTTCAAATGAACTCGGTTGTTCGATGTGTTGTCTGAACACGTTTAAAGTCAACATTGAACAACCCTCCTCCTGGCTGCATCTCAAACTCTCTCACCAAGAACTCTTTGTGTTCTGTGTGTCTTTGTTGATGTGATGAATTGTACAAATGGGGATACTTGAAATGAAAAACAATTATGATTCACCAGACATACAAGTAAAAGTCTCTGCGATCCCACATTCTTTTAGAGGTCTCAACAATTTGTAGTGCAGACATACACATCAAGCAAGCCAATAGGTTGGTGCACCCCATCAGGAGGCAGGTTCAAATCAAATTAACATAAACATACTGCACATAAAAGAATAAAAGAAAACCCAGTGCACCTTCACATACAGGCAACCAACAGAGAAGCATGTTTTTGCCTTACTTTCTTTTAAACCTCTGCACACCTGGTGAAGCAGTTCAATTCATTTGAAGCATACTGAGGCCTTTGGTGCAAGGTTTGTATGGGAAAGGGTGTCTTTTATTGGGCAAAGTCTCAGATTATTGAAACACTTAGGTTCTACTTCACAGGTTTTTTTTCAATTTCTGAGAAATAATTAATATTCCTGTGCATACAATAATTCAGATTTTGACGGTGAACAATTAACAGACACAAGCATGCATGAGACTTTATTGTGATAATTTGGTCATACGACAGAAGACACATATAAGGTCAAAAGTATGTGGACACCCAAACATTACACTGGCACAATAGTTGATCAAGAGTGAGGGAGCGTACATATGGACAAGAGAAGGGATACTGAAACGTAACTTTTATTTGGTAATTGTACAACCCTGATTCCAAAAAAGAAGGGACCCCGTGAAAAAGGTAAATGAAAACAGAATGCAATCATTAGCAAATGACCTGTGTTTACTGACAACGATTTTAGTGAAGTGTATGGACTACACTGCAGACTGGAGTCTCTGCTTACACAACAACAAGCAGGGCGACATCTCTCTGTTGCCTGAAAGGAGCATTAGTGATGTCAAATAGTGATGTCGGGTGATAAGGTCTGGATCACAGTCTGCGTTCCAGTTCATCCCAAAGGCTTTGAATGGAGCTGAGGTCAGCGCTCTGTGCAGGTTAGTCAAGTTCTTCCACACAAAACTGGAAAAAACATTTCTTTATAGAGCTGGCTTAGTCCACAGGGGTATTGTCATGTTGAAACATTAAAGGGACAAACACAAAGTTGGCAGGATATTGTTCTCTAAAACAACACTGTATGGTGTAGTGTTAAGTTTTGATTTCATGGAGCCAAGACCAAACCATAAAGAAGAGGCCAAAAGAGCACAAAAGTATGTGGACAGGGGCATTCACACACTTTGACTGTGTACAACTGGGATTCCAAAAAAAGACGGGAGGCTATGTAAAACAAAAATAAAACAAAATGTGAAAATTGGCTTGTTCTTTTTGACAGATGCTCAATTGAAAACAGTACAAAGACAATATATTTAATGTCTGACCTTATCAACTTCATTGATTTTGAAAATATCTGCTTTTTCTGAATTTGATGGCAGCAACATGTTTCAAACACGTTGAGGACAGGAGCAACGAAGGACTGTGAAAGTTGTGGACTGATCCAAAAACACCTGTTTGGATCATTCCACAGGTAAACAGGTTCATTGGTAACAGGTGATAGTATCATGATTGGGTATGAAAGGTTCATCCTGGAAAGACTCAGTCGTTCACAAGCGAGGATGGAGAGAGGTTCAACACTTTGTGAACACAGGATTGTATAAAGGAGATTACTACACAGACTCAGGAACACTTTGTAAAACTGTTGTCAGTGAACACAATCTGTTTGCAAATGTCTGCATTCTGATTTTATTTACATTTTACACAGTGACCCAACATGACTGAGTATGTAATAATTTTTTGGGATAACGTAAGCAGCACAATCAAAGCCCTTGAGTGGATCCTTAGTAAAATGTTGACACCTTTTGCACCACCTGGTTGCTGTGTAACAACCTGTAGGCGGGAATTATGTGCAAAGCAACTAAATGCAAGAATGAAGAACCACTTAGTTTCACCACAAGAGCGAGACGCTTGGTCTTGCATTTGTACATCACAGCTACAGGCCGTCACCAGCTGGTTGCGGTGTAATCAGACCAGAGGCTGAACTCTTTGCCCACTTTTGGCCAGATGGAGGCCTGGGATTGGACTCATCCACACAGATAACACTTTGCTCCCGGTCTTGCCTGTAGACTGATACGGGAAAGTGTGTGCAATGAAAATGTAAAAAGTGGCTGTTGGCTTTGACAGAGGGCAGGACAGTTCCTCCTCATGCTTCAGTGTGAGTCAAGGTCCTTCAATGTTTCCCTGTGTCTCAGTTATTTGATTGTTGCCTCACTTTGGCAACCATCTGCAGTACTACTGGGGCAGCAGTTTAATGTCTGTCTTCCACTCTCTGCTTCAAACAGTAAAATTCACTCTAAAACACTATTGCTAAAATGACACTTAAAGGGACAGTCCACTAATATTATGTCAATGGTCATTTAGTTACTGGGAGTACAGATCATTAAAACAGTTGTATTCTGTGGGGAGGGAGCATCAAACAGCCTAGGAATTTGCATTAAGGGAAATGGATCTGGGTTTTACATTTTCAACTGGGCAACTGACTGAAAATGTTTTAAAGTAAAAGGAAGTAAAAAAAACTTTGGAGTTTAAAAGAACGCAATCACAGTTTGTTTTGTTAATCTGAATTCAATTACTGACACAATCTGACAATAAACCTGTTGTTGCAGTCAATCAATTTGCAGACAATCAGTGGCAAAACATGTCTATCCAACAAGTTTAAACTACATCAAGAAGTAGACAAAAGCTGTGGCAGTTATTTTGTGAGTGCAGATGGGGTTTTTTTTGTTTGTTTTTTAAAATTTTCTTTTAAAATTTAATTTACTGTGCCCACATTAAAGCAATTAACAGAACTGCTAAAATGCTGCAACACTAATCGCTACATCTCTACTAGTTGTGCAAAAATCAAATCAGTGTTTGAGCTCCAGTGTAAAAATGTACAGTAAGTGTTTCAGCTCTCAAAGATCTGTCATAGCGTTATCAGCAGTGTCCTAGATATTAAAGGGTTAATTTAATATTGCATCTCCATAAAGTTGAGAGACTTCCAAGAAGCACATTTTAAAAAGAATGCTCAAAATCAATCTGGCAGAAGCGGAGCTATCCTGACTCAGACCTTAGTGTGGGGTCAAGCTAATAGAATATGGCTGATGAGAGCAGCACATCCAATCACTTTGCCCTTGCGTCACGCCCCGTCCCTCTAATTTGACTGCGGCGGTAAATGCAAATTCTGAGGTCTTTCCCAATTTCATAACATAAAATAAGAACATCCAGTTTTCAACTATAGGAGCCCAGTTCCTGTGATCAGTCAGGCAAACGATTATTATTAAGTATGTCATTAAAATTAAAAATTAGGGGTTGATGGGAGTCCTTTCAGTCTGCCTCCATCCAAGTGGATGAATCTGACATTTACAAGTACCTTACTGAATCTGAATGTATATCTGACATCTGTCACTTTTTCTGTCATTTAGACTCTGTTTTGCTGTTTTGTTCTGTCCACTGTGACTGTCATTGTAAACTAAATGCATCACTGTGGTGAAGCGGAACCACTGTCTCTATTTTGATAGCCATTTGTGTTTATTGCACGACCTTTTAATACGAGCTGAGAGAAGTAGAAAACATGCATACCACTTTAGCCTCACTTTCTATCTTACTTTATACTGTTTGCAAGGTTCATTATTAGAACAAAGGTCAGCTCAATTAATGTGGATTTCCATGTTAAAGTACCATCTGCTCCCAGTGGTCTTTCAAGTGGACGCAGTGTTAAACCAAACTCCATTCTAAAAGCAGGTGTTTTATGGTTGGGCCTTATCTTTAGTACCTTACACCACCACTAAGACTCTTCTCTGATTCGCTTCGATCTACAGGCACAATTGTCACATGTGTCATTTACTCAGTAACATCATTAACTAACTAGTGATGAAGCGTTTGCCACAGACGTGCACGTATTGACCG
Source organism: Holacanthus passer (assembly GCA_025331565.1). Taxonomy (NCBI): domain Eukaryota; kingdom Metazoa; phylum Chordata; class Actinopteri; family Pomacanthidae; genus Holacanthus; species Holacanthus passer. Next base: position 1,266,082 of record JAFREQ010000041.1, on the reverse strand, counting down.
GCTGGGTCCAACAGTTCACCGTTGTCATCCTCTCTGCAGATGGCCTGAAATCGCAGACCTCTTCTTTTCCTCTCCTTCGCTCTTTGGGGAAGTAAAGAAAATCATAAACTGGGGATTTTTTTATTGGTTGGATGTGCAAAATGTGAGGCAGCAGCTTTTAGGCATTGTGCCACTAGTTTGTTCAATTTGGTGCTGGCACTTTTACAGCACTTGCTTTCACCCAACAGGGGGTTTGGCTGTTCCTGACGACAGGAAAGTGACCTATGCCTGCTCTCATGTTCGTATATGGCTATTTTTTTAGGTTTTAGAAAGCTCCTCTATAGCCACAGCAGACATTATAAAACTGTTTTCACCAGCTGAATTGTACTAACAATGATGGAAAAAATTGAACTTCAGGTGGAACACTTTAATGTTTGCTTTGTTATTAGATGGCTAGTATTTTGGATGTTCCATTTTTATGCCATAGCAACATTTAAAATGATAAATGAAATCTGCAATTGCTTAACTGTTGATGTGGATTAAAAATGTCTTTGCATCCTGTCACTATTGAAATGTGGTGTTCTAGCCTATTGTGTCATAAACGTACAGAGAGACACCTGAATGTTAGAAAGATGGGTCACATGGGTTGTGGTGCATTGAGATCAATCAAAAAAAAGCCAAGAAAACAATTGACTGACACACCATGAATACCAATTTTATCTCAACAAGTAGGAATTGGTATTGATGTGGCACAATAACAGTTGTCAAAGATTCCTAGTCACAGAAGAAGATAGCCACCCACAGAATCCATGAAAGATGATTCAAGGTCCCAAAGGAAATTTGTTTTGGTGTCTTCTTTTATTTTGCTCCCTGGAAAAACACAGAGGGAGGAAAATACATCAAACAGAGAAATGAGGGCAGATGTAGGCCATGGGCGGAGGAGATGCTTAATCAAACAGCTGATGTCAGTAGCGCGAGTGTAGACAGCACTGATCATAATTGCCGTAACTGCCTTTTTTGTCAGGCCACAAAAACAGAGACCAAGTTTTGTACACTTACAGGTCTTTAATCATTAAGATGTTCGTTCTTTGTCGGGCTTCATTGCATGAAAAGATTTGCTAAGAACAGGTGCGCGAATAAGAGCGTGAGAGCAATATTTCTCCAGTTTATTTCCATCTAAAGCAGATTCTCGAAGCAGGTGCCACAGACTGTTCTTTGACACCAACCTCGTCCCCCTTTCTCAAAGTCAATACAGCCATCCTGACATGTGGTGCGCCAGCGAGGAGAACCAAACAATAGACATCACCAAGAAAGCTCCATGGCAATTCATCAGTGGCGGCTTCGAGAGCTTTCCCGCCAGTTTTATCAGCAAACAGCCAATGAATATGCTGTTAAACAAACAGCCGTCCAAACAGGACCACCGTGCCTAACGTCATTATGCCTGTGTCCTCCGCTCGTCGACGGAAGAAAGCAGCAGCCTTGTCTCAGGAACCCTTCTGGGGATTTAACCATACCAGAATTCAGATCTGACTTGGACCTCATCCCAGAAAGCAGCAGTTAATAGCCTTTCTCTCTATTGAATAATGCTTTGAATCTGTAATGTGGCACATACACGGGAGTGCAGTTTAGTTCTCCTCCGAGAGAACTTAATTTCCTCCGCTACAGACCTGTGAAAAAGTAAGCTTATATTTTCAAATTAAGGGAAGCTCCTGTTGAAAACACCGTCCGGTTTCTAGACAGTAATATACCTCCAAGCATCATCATGACCACTCTGCCCAGCATTAAAATCCATAAAATTAGTTGTTTTAGCTTGTCTTTCCTGGCTTCCAGGCTCAGTTCTTTCATAAAAGAAAAACACTCTCCTTCTGAATCTGCAGTCATCACAGAGAAAGTGCAAAAATGCCTGAAGAAATGGCCACACAAGGAAACTGGGCAATCAATAAAATATTTTCCTGTTACTCACAGGGGACTGAAGGAATGAATACATTAATGGGAAAATAGGCAAAAAAAAAGATTTTCTTTCAACCAAATCTCAGCAAGTCCAAGAATTCAAAGTAAAAGAGAAAACAGTTTCACACTCTAATCATGTCTGATGACAGCATTCCACACAGGCAAGTACATAAAAACTACTGCAGATATAGATGTAAATATAGATATCGGTTGGTCAGTGAATAACTACTGGGCTGTTATGAAATTTGTTTGAGATATTCATGGTGCCCAGACAATGAATGACTTTGTTAATCCTTGAGTTATTATATAGCGCCAATAATACTTCAATACTTCCCTTCACTACAACACAAAAATGAAAAATGAATAAATTGACTCAGAACATGCTGTGGTTATGGATCAACCAGTAAGAATGTGGCTCTAACTCAAGATCCACTTAGTAGCTTTTTTCAAACAAATTAAACGCTAAAATATATTGTCTTTGCAGAACTTGCTATACAAACGTTTTTCTAATGTACCACCCCTATCTGCAGGAAGAAATCATTTGTTAGTTCCTTCCAAACCCATAACAAATCTTTGTTTCAAGATAAAACACTTTTCTAATCTGTGCACTATGTTTAAGGTTTAGTTAAGTTAGATAGAAAACAACTTAGTTTGGGTTAAAATGACCTCAACTCAGAACGTTGGCTGTCTGTCCATCATGTTGTCGACCCATCCAGCCAGCCTTACCGCCTCCCTCTGCAGACTTTGTGATTTAACAGTAACATCACACTACTTCCTGCATTGCTCCCTTGAGTCAGAGTCATAATTACTATGGCCACTAGAGGGCTTTACCACTTGAACATGAACATGATGTCCTTATGAGGCACTCTCTGAAACAACTGAAGCCGACGTTCTTCTTGGAGGACAGTCTCCCTCGATCATAATGACAGTGTCTTCATCAGTGGATGGAGTTTGCTCAGTTGTCATGGAGATGGAACAGTGGTTTGCTATTTTTGCACCCGTAGCACTTTTAGGACTTATTGTCCATGTTTACTCAGAAGTTAAACAAAGAGAGAGAGACAGAGCAAACTTCATCCGCTGGAGAAAAACTAGAGGCCAGTAAGTAATCATTTTTAGTAGTAATCATTTTACAGTTTGCTCCTATGTTTATACAAAGCAGACCTACAATGATTAAGTGAATGCACCATTTTTATTTCTAATATTCATTTGACCCTTAAGTACTCAGTAAAAATGGAAATAGAACAGCTTTTCAAAGGGATTGACTTTTTGACCATTTTGTGTTTTCTGGTGTGTTTAAACAAAGCACAGTTTGTGTCTTGGGGTATGAGGAGGGGTTGGGGAACTTCAAACTTTGCTCAGGGCCCCAAAAACGCTAGAACTGGCCCTGCTTCCAATTAACCAAATAATGTTTTCCCAGGAAAGCTCTACAAAAATGTGAAGTTTAGAAAATTAAAACTTTCATGTAGAAGGATTATTTTGAATCATCATGGAGATATATCAGTGGGAGACAAAGCATATACAAAACTGTTTTTTCTAAATGTAAACACCTCTCAACCTCAAATCCTGCTCCACGTGTTTGGTTCTCACTCGAGCTCAGACAGTATTGGGTTCGTTCAGGCTGCAGCGCCTCTGCCTGAGCCTGTCCACATGCCACGCATGACTGTCGGGCCACCTGTTGAAATAGTGGGTGGCTAATTCTAGTAGTGACTTCTAACTCCCTCTCCATTACACTCCATCTGACAGACCACCAGCCACACCAGGCAGGCATTCCACCCTCCATCCACGCTCCCCCTTCACTCCTTTGTGCCCTTAGCCGGCACCCTGTTATGGCAACCCCCCTTGATTGATGGAGTGTCCCTACTCAGGGTTAATTTACACTCCTGAATAATGCATGGAATGATGCCACCACTCCATTCTGCTGCTCACCATGGGGTGAGGCTTCTGCACTGGAGGAATCAGGATGTTTTCCTTCTCCTCGCCACTTGTCCTCTCACAGATAACATGAGAGGATGGGAGCTTTTTTAGGAGATGAAGGTTGGAGTGGCCAAAATGTTCTTTTGCTATTTATTATTAAGCTAGGGAGGATGGTAAACTTGATGAATTAGTTACATGTGGAACATTTTAACCAGGACCTGGTTTTACTCCACCTCTGGTTTTTATCTACTTTTTAAATCAAAATTTCTCTTAAAATTGTCAGGTTTATCTATAATATTAAGCCAGTAAATGTAGATACATGGCCACTGATGATGTTTTAGTGCAAATTTAACTTTTCAATCTGTGGACAATCAAAGCTAATAGTTTGTATGTCAATCTTAATGTACTTTAAAATACATTACAGTAAAATAAAGCAGTTTTCTTTCCTAATGTTACTTTTTATTCAGTTTTAGTGTTGTTCTCATTATGGAATAAAGGTTGTCAACAAATAGATTTTGTCTTAGGTTTTGCTTTGTTTTTACTTTTTTTTCACTGCAAAGACAAAAATTTGGAAGAAATGTGTTTGAATTTTGTCAATGGAAAAAAAAACCCTAATGATAAATAAATAAGCAAACAAAATGAAGAATTTTTCATTATTTATTTTGTGTTAATTACTCCTAGCAGTTTGCAAAAATGAACCTACAAGAATAAAACTAAGAAAGAAAAATAGCAGGCAGGAAAACAAAAGAGGATAATTTTTAAAAGATGAAAGACGACTTACTATCTTAATGCTAAGTCTTATTCATGACTGAGGAAAACCAAAGGTGTTAATAATAACATTAACAACAACTCTGTTCTAGTAAAGTGCCCCAATAAGCCATAACAGTATGGCAGCAGGAATCAATAAATGAATCAGTCAGCCATTGTTAAAGGTACACTGTGCAGGCTTTGACCCCTAATATTTCTATGGAACAATATATTATTATAACATAGAAGAAGACTCGGAGGAAGAACATGGACGGAAATAATGCATGATTTTAATAAAAACCTACAAACTTGATCCTCGTTGAACAAATGTTTAATTAGAACATTTGTTAGAGCCAAGGACGTGCACATTACGTTTTGGTGAGAAATTCTGAATATAAACAGAAAATGCCTTTAATTTACACGTGTGCTTTTCCTGCTGTGACCTGCCAAAACTGTGAACTAAAAGACCTGTAAACAGAATTCACAATGCACAGGGCCCTTTGCAGCATCTGGTATTTCAGTAGTATCATGTCTCTGCCTGTGACGTCAGCTAATAATCCAGGGAAGTTAGACAAGGAGCAGTAACAAAACAGCCAGCACAAACCTGAAAACATGCAGGCCAGCATACAGACATTCATAAAAAAGGAAAGCTGACATTTACATTACATCATTAAGACCTGCATATGGATGTAATATCAAAGTCACTTGCAGGCGGCAATCCTCTGTGTTTGCAGACTAATGTCAGCTGTCAATCATCTAAATCTTCATCTAGATGTTAGCTTTCATTAGTTATATTCTTCATCCAGGCAAAGGGTAATATCTTTGATTGGATTAGGAGGTTTTTTGTTGTGCAGCCGACAGAATATTCTTTTATCTGGATGGTTGAAAGAGGTTTTGAGAACACCATCAGAACAGTGTTGTTACGACCTCCTTGGTTTTTATGAAACATCGCCAGGTATTTTATTCTTCAACAGAGGACTGGAACATAATACATAAGAGTCACAAAATGGGGCTAGCATGCTACTATGTTACTAGGCCACACAGCCTGTTGACCTCCTGTCACTCTTACAGTGAATGCATGAATGTTCTGTATCTATGTACTGTATCATAAGCTTAATAAGAAATACAGTGTAAAACCAGTGTCATCAGCTCTGGAGTATTGCACCTCGGGCCACAGCTCCCCTCACCTCCTGTCTGTCTCTGAGGTCTCAGGCTCAGAGGGTGGGGTCAGCGTGTGAAGACAAACCCTGACAAAAAGGACACAATGATGATTGATAGCGGCTCGGCCGGCCAGAGACGCAGGAACACCTCTGAAAGCCAACATGTGCCACTCTTTTTACTGTGTGCGAGCCCCCCTGCTATTTCTGTCCCCCTCTCCTCTGTGGCTCCATTTTTCATAAATGACAATTGTGCTGCTCAGCACTTTCCCAGCCCTGACTTCAGTGGGTCCCTATGGAGAAGGGTGTATCCCACTGTCCAGACAATGTGAACAACATCTCCCAAGTAAAGGAGCTGATGCTCGACAAAAAAGTCAGCCACACCGCACCAAACACTGTAGCTCAAAGCAGGGGTGTGTTACTGTAATATGTTGGAACATGAAACAAACCAAAACCACGTGAAATCAAAGAGAGGTGTTGATGATGAACAGATAGAAAGTATTACAGTACTAAGTAGGTTTTGTTCTGATGCTGTTTTAGTCCAACAGAAAAACACATTCTTCAGGTAGTCCATTTTTTTCCAGAGCACCTTGGCTCCCCATACTTGGAGCATATGGAACTGAGCACTCCTGCACTGATTCAATACGACTTTATTTATTGGTATAAGAGCACTTGAAGGGCAGCACTCCACAAGAACAAAGTAAAAATAATAAATTAAAAAGAAAAAAAACACAGACACATCTAATACCAAAAAGCAGTGTGAGTAATGAAAGATTTTCAGTTTAATGACAGTTGAGCAAACTACAACCAGTGATGAAGTGCAATACAGTGAGTTGGGATCATTTTGTATAATGTTTCAAGATGAAGAATTAAGTGTAAAACTGTAAAAATGAACTGAAGCTGTTTTTTTTTTTTAAATGCACTAAAATAAAACCAGTGAACTGATGCTACATAATCAGTGCACGTCTACTGAGAAGCACTAAAAGCTTTAGTTCTTAACTTTCGTGTTTTATAAGCTTTGACAACACTTTTAAATATCTAAAACAAAAACCCCACATGCAAGAAAAATAACATTTAAATATGCCCAAAGACATCATGGAATGGACAATAGTTCCTGGGAGTTAGTCACTCTCCGGAAAACCTGAGTATATTGAATGGTGACCTCATCCTTTACTAGAAGATGCTAACATAAAATCTAAGAAATAAAGCCATCAAAAGCTCTTAGGTAGTCCCAGTAATCCATTCTGGCCCTCATATCATAAATCAGATTCTCTTTTTTATGGTTTGTAATAAATGTTATGTCCTGCTCAAACAACCCGATTTAAAAGGAAACAAATCACATTAAAGCTGCACATTTCTTATTACAAATGGATCAAAAAGAATATGTGTAGTCTGATAAGTGTCACTCATAGTGATAATCATCACCCAACTTTAATTGAAAAGCTCTGATAAGTCCACTGCACAAACATCAGACAAAGTTAGCTAGTTAGCAACTAGCTGGTGAGCATAGTGGAGAATTTAACAACTGAAGAGCCAAACATGTCTCTCAGGAGTTGGTGGAGACCAAAACAGGCTTAAAGTATCTAAACATACCATTTGATTTGGTCTTTCAGTATTACAAAGGCATAGATAAATATTCCAATTTTGAAAACATCAAATAATAAATTCTGTAATTTCAGGTACACGATTAAGCTAAAAGACAGTGGACATCTTTTTCAAAGATCTGGATTGTTTTTGCATTGTTTGCTTGGTTCTGAACAATTCTGAACATGCTCTGAAATATGACTTCCCTTCCTCCAAGACAGAAAAAAATCGCAAAATAACAAAAGAAAAGTCGAGATTTATTGCCATTAGTAATTGAGTCCTTTTACTTTTGAGATGATGGGTTTATGGTGCTGGGTAAAGTGTCAATCTTGCAGCAAGGCTGTGCTTATTGTCAAACTGAGAGAGCACCAATCATCCCCCGGCCAATGCTTTGTTACAGTCTGGGTATTGACATGCTTCATAAATCAGAGCTATTGGATTGCCAGGTGCTATTTTTACAGCCGGTGACATGACCTGCCTGCCACGGGCCTCACATCCTGGAGAGCGTGTATTGACCTGATGCTCTGAGGCAGGGAACAGTCAGGAGAACCCACCATTATTTCTCCTGGACACACACATGCACAAACACACACACACTGTGGTACATTATGCACACCCACACACATTCCAATACTGTGGCATGGTTTTTCCTATCTCCTGTATATTCTTTGAGGCCTGGATACTAAACAGTGACACACCGCTCTCTCCTGTTTTTTCCCCAACACTTATCTGTCAACAAGCGGTGCCTTCATTACGGAGCAGGGGAATATGGGCTAAAGCGAGATGTCTTCCATCTGTCCACAGCCATTATACTTCCCATTAGACGGGACATCTTCATGTCCACCGGGACAGATGTGCGACCGGATTGAGCTGACTCCTGTGCACTGATGGAGAGAGACAATAGACTGTCAGGTGTCCGGTTCCATTTACGCTACCCAGCCATCCATTTTCATTAGGCGTGTCAAGAAGCGGACGGCGTATTTTCTATTGGACTTCCGCACATAATTTGTTCCAAATACGAGGGCTGTCATCAAAATGTGACAGCTCCGTCGAGAAAGGGGAGCAGGTGGGAGACTGAGTGGTTGCATGGTCGCCTTTTTGGAAAAGCCTCGACAACAAACGCCAGCCAATGATCCCGTTAAACAATTTTTCATCTCGTGAGATTCGTTGTTGGCCCAGAAGTGTCACTTTGCCACATTATATGCATTTGTCATCTATTTGAGCAGGAGGACATAGAGCAAATACAATTTATTAATCTACGCTGATGGAAATTAAAACAAAGTCAAGGCACAGTGGTGGCACGACCCACCAGTTTTTCAAATTAAATGAAATATTTCACCGACCTCGCCTCTACAAGTGAAAAATGATTTCTGAGCATTTGTCCCTCCTTCACAATAATATCAGTGGTGCAAACAATTAAAGCAAATTATGAAACACCAGATCTAATAAACAATTGTTCTCATTACCCATTCATGTACCCATGAAATCCATGCAAGCTTAATGTAGTCCTGCAACTAATGGAAATCCATTAACACTTGGAACCCTGTGCCATAACTCTCTCATGGCACAGTCACTATGTCATATATTATTGTTATTTTCAGAATAAGAGAGGCTATTCAGAAATTCTACATGTTCTCTACAGTATATAGTATGAAGCAATTTTGTTCTTTTTCTTTTCCAGTCAGTCAGTTTGCTGTGGCCTGCATCAGAGTGCTGATTTTTTTTGGCCCATATTTGTTTTCATGAAGCAAATTTTGCACCATGAAAAGTCATGTTTCATTTGTTCATTTGCTAAAACGGTTCTTGATTGCGTTGTAACCATGGATGTAGGCAACATTCAGTGGATTACTTTTAAAGCATTTGAAATTGACAATAATGAAGGGCATATTTTTTGCATGATCTCTTAGGGACAGGGACCGTGTTTTAGGGACATTTACCTGAAGGGATGTCAGAGCAACCAGCATCACTGGAAAGAACATGTGTATATGTATGACATCAGGTTGGACTGAATGACTGGTACTGGTGTTAAATTAATCTCTTTCACCTGTATGAATTAGCTGTTTTTGCTTAGTATTGAAGTGATTTACCTGAGTCTAATCAACTGAACTATCTTCGGTAGTGAAAATATATATTAAACAATTAAATATTCAACAACTGTGAGGAAAGACCTAAAGATATAAGCAACATATTTTTAACATAGTTTGTCTGGGAGCATCTTTTCTGGACCCTTATCTTTGGACACGGTGAGTTGCACTGATACCTAAAGAATGCGTTTGGCATCTGTGCACTTCTGTTTGAGTCAGAACTCAGAGAAGAAGGGGTGTGATTGTCGACACAAATCTAGAAGATTGTCAGTTTGCTTTCTTGTTGCTTGGGTTGTTTCTTTCTCGCAGTCCAATATTCACTCTCCTTTAAGCTCTGGTTTGGTCTCCACCAACTCCTTAGAACCCGTGAGCCAGTGACTAACTCTGTTTGTGTGCTGTTTGATGGTAGGCAGGTAGTCTACAGTGAATTTATGAGAGCTCTTCGGTAGAACAGTCGAGAAGATAAAATAAGATAGTCAATAGAAGATAAACAAAATGCTCTGTAGATCTGAGGGGAACTGCAGAGTTGGGTGATAGTACTCTGTGGGTTTGTCACTACAAGCAAGACCTTTCATGTTACACATTTGATTTGATCCATCGTCAATATGAAAGTATTGACAGGCGCAGCTTTAAAGCTAACAAAATTCACAACTGAAAGGTCTTCCATCATCAGTTATACTCCAAGCTTTTCCATGCAAGCTGATGTAGCGATCATGATCTACTCAGCAGACTGATCATTAGAATAGTGTGTCAGTTGTATTCGATGCAGCTCAGATCCTGCTGTTTGACTACAGGGTCTCTCTGACACATTATCCACACACACTTAGCAGACAGCTCTCAATCTAATGACTCTCTGTGCCCTCGCTCAAAGTCATTTTGCTGACACGTATGCACTCAACCAAATTAATATGCCACGACCGCATGACTGCTTCTGACTGGAAATCAGATATCGGCCCTGCTAATTTGAACAATATACAGAGCAATGCTACACATGACAGTCACTTCCAGTTGTTGTCACAGATGTATTGACCGGCATCAGAGCACGAATACAAATAGCTCAATACGGAGCATGGTGTGTTGGGTTTCTGAAGCACTTCACTGACTTGTCATGGTTAATTCTCAAGATTATTTTTGGTGACATTTCTGCTCTGCTGGACAGCGACAGCGGGGAGTGACAGCAGAGACGGCACAGAGGGAAGGGATGACATGCAACAAAGGTCACGAGGAGGGGACGTGTCACATACCTCAACAAACTGTCAGGACGCCCCATTCATTCTTATTTCTATGCTTAAACTTACAGACATTCTCCATCGTTATTCCTTTCAAACTTTGTGCTCTGTTTGATTTGCATTTTCTTCTCTTCGAGTCAGTCTCTTTCTCTAACCTGTAATTTACTTTGCCTTTCAGCAAACAAAGTACAGTGGGGACCACAGATGGGAGCTTTACCATTTGCTGGGGTGATGATAAGCGTTATAAAAGCAAATAAAATCCAATAACACAGCTCAGAGAGAACACAGATATATTTTCTATTTTATAGCACAGTGTAGCTTCTTAACAGAGCTACAAAACAGAGCACCATATAAACATATCAACGCAGAGTCATAATTAGTAACCATGGTGCCAGACTTTATCAGGTATTAATTAGCAAATGAGGACAAAGAGAAGTTAAAGTCACAATCAGCAAGAAGCTTTTTTTTCTTGTGATAACTTAGACATTAAAAAGCCCAGTATCCTGAGGACGTACCTTCATAATGGATGATGCAGTGTGCTATTTACATCCAGCGCCAATGTTCAGTGCAGGAAGTGTGTGTGCTTTATGTAACGAAGAAAGAAAGAAAAGCTGTATTCACATTACAGCAAAAAAGATCAAGAGTCTACAGCCATGCTAGCAGCTTTGAGCTAAATGCTAACATGCGCCCATGGGGCAAACGAACATCCGTTCATGGTTTGGACAGACCACAAGAATCTGACTAACATCCAGTTGGCCAATCACCTTAACTCTTGCCAAGCTCGATGGGTGCTATACCCTATAGCCTAAGCGGTCGAAACCGCAAGTCAGATGCTCTCTCCTGTCAGTTGACCTCTGAGGAAAGACCTTTCAACTCAGACACAATCCTTTCAGCATCCAATGTGGTGGCAGCAGTTATGTGGGACATTGAATAACCTCTTTCTTCCTCAGACTATCCACGCCCAGGTCCTGCAGTGGGCGCATACCTGTCAGTTCTCCTGTCATCTGGACATCAGTCGCACTCTGTCACTTCTCAAAAAGCATTTCGGGTGGCATTCAGTGGCTGCTGACACCTGTGATTTTGTGGCCACCTATAATATGTCTTTTGTCTCCATGGTATCCGCATTAACATTGTGTCTGATTGCCGCCCCCAGTTCATATCACAAGTGAGTCTGTCCTTTGGTCATCACCTACAGACTAATGGTCAGACGGAGCAGGCCAATCAGGACCTCGGGGCAGTGCTTCACTGCACAGCCTTCAGGAACCCCTGTTCTTGGAACACTCATCTGTTGTGGGTCAAGTATGCGCTTAACTCCCTGTCGCACACTACAACAGGTATGTCACCATTTCAATGTGCCATAGATTTTGAATCACCTCTGTTCCCAGCTCTGGAGGAGGACGTTTCAGTTTGCTCAGTTCAAGCCCACCTTTGTTGATTGCTCTGAGACTTCTAGCAGTCTCCTTAAACTTTTTATTCAGTGAAAACAGAGAAAACGGTTTCTTGGAGTAGTATCAAAAACAACTAAAATTCAGGCCAGGCATCCTTTTAGATAATGAGTCAATCAGTGTTGATTCAGTTTCAATCATGATTGGAAATCTGATGCAACATTAAACATAACAAGTTCTTTCCATTTGGTTTCAGTGTGATGAATGAACATCAGTGTAGATTCAGTACTTCTGCATGACAAGATGATGTACAGTTTGTAGTGACAGAAGTAAAAGCCAGACATGGTGGATATACTATATGCAATGTAAGACTTGCACTGTTTTACTGATGATAAGACCAGTGAGACTCAGCACAAGGCAATCACTAACAAACATGAGCTCACCCATAAATCAATCCAGAAATGAGGCTCAAAGACACTCCTGCACACATTGCAGACAGCGACCAGAAAGCTGGTCTCAGCTATATGTTCCATGTAAGCATTATATCCCAGATATGATTAGGAGTGGGATATGATGCATAACCACGACAGTAGCATGCATTTAAAAGGACTCAGTGGTGCACAGTGTAACATGCCATTTTGTCATTTTATGGTCAGGACTACATAAAAATTGCTGTGTCATGAAAACATATTCCCAGGTGTTGGGAGCTGCAAAAAAAGTGTTCAGTGTGTATGTTGTATCACCAACATCAATGTTACAGAATATAACTGATTTAGTAAGTCAAAACTATGGCTCTTTCTGTTGAAGAGCTCGTCATCATGTTCCTTGATCTTTTAGGCCAGTGTTTCACACAGTACCTGCAAAGACACTCCCCAGATGGCCGACGATGGCTGGAACAGGCCCCTGTATGAAGGCTCCATGTAAGCTGGCCCCAGATGCTGAAGGAGAATAGAGCAGACAGCGAGCCGGCCAACAGACACAACTGACAATGCTGTCACTGGCCAGGATGATGGTTGAGCTCTGTGGGAGCCAGAGCAGGACTGTGCAGACAAATACAGCAGGAAGGTGCATAATTTTTTTTTTTCGTTTTAGAGTTCAGGCTTTGACAGAGAACGATGGTGTGTCTGTACGTCTGCACACAAGCATGAGAGGCCACTGTAACACGGACAGTAAAAGTCAGTCACACAGAGAGAAGTGTTGGAATGGCAGGGAGGTTCAACTGCAAACCTTTTCCTAAGCATGACTTCAGCCCGTGGACTTTGGAGCAGCCCAAGTTTGATTTAAAAGGGGGATTTCCTGGAAAACATCTGCAGCGTGTTAGGCTGCAAACTAGCGCAGTATTTACACAGCGAGATCAATAGAATTCTGCAGGGAGCACTTCTCTGTGACCCACGCTAACAGATGGTGGAGCTCTGTCACAAGGTCACTGCTGGTTGGTCAATACATCTCATTCTTAGCTCCGATCAATCCGCTAATTAGGCCGGGTCATCTGTATGTGGAACTGGCATAGTCATGATAACAGGATGATCCCTACATGTTTCTGATCGAGTCTTTGATGGCCATTATGATAATGACTTAACTGCAAAGAGTGCTGAAGCAGGAGGTTTCATATGGTGTAACTGAATACAGGAACCTGAGGGTGAAATATCTCAATGCTGGAGAGTTTTTGGAGAGTTTCATCCCAGATTAGCTATCCACTATGTCCTTATTACAGCTTCTGTTAGAGAAAATGATTGCTGGCATCCAAGCAGCTCCAGTGAGTCAACTTAAAGATAGATTAGAAAAAGGTTGTACTTTTCTAAGTTTGTTTTGTGATTTAAACCGGACACGTTTTGGAAATAAGCAAGCTTCTTTTAAATACTAAATATAGAAATGTATTATTTGATAAATTGAATATATATTGCAGTAATGTATGAAAATATTTCTGTACGGCTGTTCTCTAGTTGTGCTACTTTTACATTATGTTTTAGCAGTTTACATCAAATCCTAATTAACAATACAAATGAACAATAACCCATAATTTTGGATATATTTTATTTCATTTAATTTCATTTATGCACGCTTTATATTTGTGCTCTTTACTAATTTGTACTGCAACTGCTGCACGATAACTTCCCTCAGGATAAATAAATCTTATCTTATGATTTAGAATAATAATCATTCTTGACTCTGTGAACAGTATTTTTGACAAAGCAATCTTAACTCAAGGTGCAGTTACCAGCTTTTTATGGGGCTTTCAACCATATCTTTATTATTATATACCGTATCATTATCAGTAAAGGAAGTTGTTAGAATTGCTTTTCAACAGTTTCTTACTGTGAGAACACACACACTGATGTAGGCGACTAGGGTGACCAGTTCAATGCAGTTCCATCAAAATTAAAGCACGTGGCACAACTGTTCTCCAGCACGCCATGATTTATTCACGAATAGCGGCTATTTCCTTGTTAATTTTGAACATTATTTCAGGTTCAAGGTTTAAGTTTCAGGGATGTTCTGAGCGTCCTGATGAACGGTGTAAGGTATATCCAGCAGTATGTTTATGTGCACTCTGACATTGTGTAGTATCATATTATCACCTTCAAATTTGAAAAAGAGGAGAAGAACATATGACATGAGGTCTACATTTGTGATGGCAATTTATTGCAATTATTTTTTTATTATTATTATTTTCATATGACAGAGCTCTAAGCAGAAGCTATCACATTTTTCCATAATTAATGAGAACACATTATGATATTTGTATTCTCTGTAGGAAAACTTACTCCTCCTTCATATTGCATTGTGTTTCCACCCCATGAAAAAGCATGAGTGGTGGCCCATCTGAATCCTGTGTCACGTCTCTTAACCCCAATCAGATTCTTTCCTAACAGCCAACAAAGGTCTTGATGAAAAACACATATTATCTGGACAAATGAATTTCATACTCAGTGGTGGACACACACTCCTCTGCCAACAGTAAAACTGCTCTGTGTGTGAACCGGCAAAACAAGGCCACATTGCTCATAGGTCATGTCATTTCCAAAAGCCACGACACACACGTCACAATATTCAACTCGCCTCGTGAAACGCGTGCCCACTCATATTTGAGATATAGTGACAGACAGGCAGATAAATACGTGAGCGTGTAGCACATGGAATCATTTTCATGGTCCAGAAACATTTATTTCCCCCCCCCTCTTATCATGAGCTCAGACAGTATCATCTAGTTACTCAGCAGCTGTCATGCTGAGAGATAGCGAGGCGAGGAATGTGAGTGGCGAACAGCTTCTTTATGGCAGTATATTGAGATAGCACACCCACACATGTACGCACTCCTCTTGCTTAAATGAAAGCAGCATAAAGCAACCTGGTAAACAAAACATTTTGCAGCCAGTTCAGCGCTGTAATGATGGCACAGGCATGCAAAGAGCCTCTGACAAAGACAGAAAGAGCATTAAAATGCATTGAGGCACAAATTCACCATGCATTCAGATAAATAGTCTTGAATAAAAGAGAATAAAGTGTGCGCCCTTGGTCGGTATTTCTCATTTTGCACGAGCTAATCGCTAACAGGCGAGCCGCTGAAACAAGCCGATGTGGATCTTGATGTAAAATAAGCCGTGGGACCAGACTTTTAATCCTGCTATATGAGCTCGGGGGCAACAATGTGATGTCGCTAAGTTACAATTCAAGATTTTTATTATAGATAAACACCTCAGACTGACGCAGTTCATAAAAAAGTATTAAGAATTTATGTTGCGATATCGAGCGTTGAGTGGGCCACATGTCAGGATTTTTAGCACCTCGTTAAAAGTCAAGCACAACATGAATTATGCATGGCTGAAATATTGTTCCCCTGCCCTCGCTGTGTTTCAGGGGATATTGTTGCGTGCAGAGACACATCTAAGAGCTACTTGAGCTATTCCATTTAGGAGCAGTTTACATAGACTGTATAAAGACGGCTATGGGCGAATTAGGCTCACACACATGAACAACACAGGATAGGCGTAAAGAATTTGTCATGAGCGGGGGTGAGTAGTGACTGCTTGGAAATGTCTGCACTTCCCTGATAGGAAATGGAGCAAAGCCCGTATTAAACTTAAACAGCTCTAAGTCTGATTTGAGACCTCCTCGCACTCGCTGGGAAGTGCTCAGATCTGGCACTCAGTAAATCACACTCCCCCCCTCAGAAAGGCTCAAGTTTGGAGGTTAAGCAGTAGACAGGGTCCCATGATCCTCAGGGTCACTGTTTGGCTTAAGAGAAAGACAGGCTCACCCAAAAAAAATCTTCAGTGGTCCCTCGGAGGAGAACTGAGCGATGATTCATTTCAATTCTAAGAGTCTTGAGATATGAGATGGATTATTGTGATGATGTAGGCAGAGGAATGTGGCAGTCTTCCCTCACAGCCAAGTCAACTTACTAAACTCTATCCCTGTGATTTCTAAACCCATGTCCACACTTGTCTTTCTCTCTCTGTTTCTGGCTTCCATCAACACTAAACCAGCTTTAATCACCCCTGAAAAAGTTTTGCTTTTTAAAAGTACTCTCCAAAAATAGATAGACAGATAGATAGATAGATAGATAGATAGATAGATAGTTTTATTTGTCCCAAACTTGGAAATTCTTGACAAAGTGGACACTCCAAACTGTTGTTCTTGTGTTAATGGACAAAGCTGAGCTATTTCAAAAAAGGTGGCTTACCTCTGTGCTTTAGTATAACCAGTCACACAGTGTTGATGCAAGGGCTGCATGACATATGTTTCAGCATCAATGCTGCAATGTGCGCATGTGCAGTAGTCACATTGTAGGACGTGCAATGCAGTAAGGGAAATCAAGCCAAACACGTGATGCTGTGACTTTTCTCCTTGTGTCTCATTTTTTTCCGAAGTACACGTGAACATTGTTGTTAATTATATCTTTATTTATTGTACATGGATAACACACTGCATGTATCTGGTGAAATTTCCTGTGTTTTGTAAAATCGTAATATGTGTCACAGAAAAAAGAAATATCGCAATGTCAATTTTTTCCACTAGTGTGCAGCCCTAGTTGACACTCATATTCTTTTCTTTCTGCTGAACGAATGCAGGAGTAAAAAACTAAGGTGAGAAATGACGGATTGTTATAACTTTGTGTTTATTTTACTGTTTATCTTCCAAATGAATTTGACTAACCTTTACAACCTGTCTGATTGTCCACTTGTGCTTCATGCCAAATTGGACCTTTATTTATACATAAAGCCAAAAATAGAGAGATGGCCGGAAATGAGGGGAGAGAGAGAGATGAGGAATGGTGTGCAACAAAGGTCTGTGGCCAAACCGGGCACGTTGTGGTTCATGGTCAGCGCCTTAATCCCCGGGCCACCAGGGTGCCGTTCGACCTATTTTTAAAAATGTTGCAGTGCTCCAAGATCTCAGCAGTTATTTGGTGAGTACAATGATAACCAATAGTATCAATGGCCAGAGCTTTACTAATAATAACCCAAATGCAATGCTGTTTTTCTTACACGCAGGAGTCTTCTTTATCAAATCCATTCTTCTTACTAGATACATTTTAAGACCATGTGACTTCTCTGACAGCAGCAGCAGCTGCAAGTGGTAATTATACTCTAATGTCAGGTTGAATTTCCCTTCATTTCCAAAAAAATCTCCAGAGTCAGATGCTGCAAAGACATCATCATTAGGTGACGTGACTGAGTGTAATGGGACCACAAGCAGGAAACAACACGTCCTGGTGAGGCACAATATATAGAATTCTTGTTTTATAATAAAGACCATTATAGCTTATCTGTGATGTGTTAAAAACACATTATATGACTGAGTGAGTGATGTTAGTTACACAGCAATATCTGTGTTAAGTTACTAACATCAGCCCTGGTAAACTAGTGGTCATACCAGAAGGCTGTTACAGTGAAACATGTGAGTGTATTTGACAACTGAGCAAAAAAAAAGTGCAATTGCTTATGAATTCCACTTTTCATTTGTGAGAAAAAGACCATGTTATTCCTTTAACCTTTACATAGCGTGACTTTAAACTAAATCACAAGGGAAATGAAAAGACAGTGTCTGATTGCTTTGTTGCGTCAATGTTGACATTTGTAAAACCATTCTAAATGTTGATGGAAAGCTTTTGACAGTGGTTTTCATTTCATACATTTCTTCCCGGTAATGTGGACATGGCCTTAGTAGTGCTTGGTCAGGATTCTGAGGAATATGACAGAGCGACAGACTTGACTCCTCAGTCACACCGGCAACATGCGATAGCCTATCTTTCGACTCAAAGAATCTTCCTCTGAGAGGTTATGTGAAGTGTCTTTGAAGTGTGATGTTAGTTATCAGCAGGATACACTATCTGGCGTGTTTGACATGGAATTACAAGCTTTTAATGCCACAGTTAAAGATATGAACAAATTCAAGGGCATAAAAATGCCAGTGGATGTAGAGCACTGTCATTCACATATCAGTCCATTTACATACGTGCTTGTGAATTCTGGGACTCCTTGTGTTGTTACAGATTAACCAGACATACCTTATATTATATCACATACAGGACTGACATCAGTTTCTTTCAAAATAAAAGCCATTTCATGTGGGGAAAAGGTTCTATAAATATTAAATGAATTGTGTCAGGTTCGTGAATTGCATTGACCTCATCTCAATCACAAGCGTATCACAATGATTTTTTTTTTCCTAGAATGGATGCTGATGGAAGAAGACATTCCTGGGTGCCTGTGTGTGGCACATGTGTTTGGTCATGTGCTCAAATAGCAGAAAAGCACAGAGCAAAACCCTGCTTTGCATTGCAAAACAAAAACACTGCTTGTCAGTTCAGATGTGGGGTGGGAAAGTTGGGGAGGGGGTGGGGGGGTTCGCCAGTTGTCAGCGATGTCAGAGCCCATCTCGACAAATCGTTTGTGTCAGCTGAGGGATGGAACGTGAGGCTCTGTTGTGGTTTTGAAGTACAGATCAATGTCAGGCGTGAAGCACCAGCTTGGTGCTGTGAAGGGGAGGACGGCGGTGTGGGGTTAAAGAACGGGGGAACCTGGAATTTAAATGATGTCGACTTCTTCCCCCGGTTGTCCCCTAGCAGACCTTGTTCCCTGAGACCAGCGAGGGCAGTGCTTGAGGGTGGAGAGGTGTCTGATTTCAGGCGCTCGGCCTGTTGTTTGGGAGCCTCGAAGCGCATGATTTCAGGGTCATGGGCTCACGTCTCAGGAGGGCCCCAGCTGCCTCCCTGCTGGCTATGGTCACCCCCTGATGCACACACGTTTCCCACACACACCCTCTTTGCACCTTAACCAGGCACCAGGGACTGACATGACTGTTTTCTTGTGATAAGACCGCTGCAATGTTTACACTCCAAGTGATACATAATGTACCTGGAGCACTGGATTTTTTCCTTAAAATAACTGTTGTTCTCGTAATTAACAGTCTTATTGTTGGGATATTGATGCACTTAACGCATCGATCTCTGTACAACCTGTGATATAATAGATAGAATAAAAATGTAATTGCTGTAACAGTGCTATTTTCAAAGCAAGCAGTTGTCAAATTCATGTTTACCTTTTTGTTTTCTGTGTTGTCTGGGTTTGATTTTCTTTCAAGCTTTCAGCTCCCACATAGCTCCAATTTCAGAACCTCTCACCAGCACATGAATGCACCATGACTCACCATTAGACTTGTCAAACTTACACAACAAAACAGATCATTAATGAAGAGCATGAGATGCAGTTTAAGGCTCTGAAAATGCTAGTAAGTGGACCTTGAGTGTAAATTAATTTGTCACACATACTGACCCAATGTCATGAATGAAATTCAATGCAAAGGTTTGGGTAACACCAGTTATTAGTAAGTGTGTAAATAAAGTCCTTCACATGTAGTAACCACTCATTTGTTTCAAACAAGTGATTTAATACATTGGGTTGCACCATGAAAACTTAAGGAATGTCTTCGATCAGACATGTTTGACTCATGGGCCAGATTTTATACAGCTCACGGCTGTCCTCCTTCAAATGGATCATGTACAGCCTGCCAGCACTGTCAAACAGAATTGATTATACAAGCTCAAGTTGTAATTTTTCTCTTCACCTAAGGGTGGCAGTGCCATTCTGTAGCTCTGTCTGGCAAAAAGAGAAAGTTTGATAAGGACGGCCGTCGCTTCCCAGAGCGATGGAAATTAGAATATTTCTTCACTGAAAACCAAAACTATTCTGTTGACTAAATTGCCAGCAAAGTGTTGCTAAGGAATTCAGCGTAAAGAGACACTATCAGACAAACCAGACTATGCACGCATGCATACGACAAGTTGACCGTGAGCGACGGCACAGAAAAAGCGAAGCGGCTTGAAATCGTCTCGGCCTCCCAGCAGTGTCTCTTCACACGGGCTTGTAAATCGAATGAAAACAGCACCGCAGCAAGCTACGACGTGGTTCTGTTAATCACCGAACATGGCAAACCTTTTATAGAGGGAGAATTTATTAAAAGCTCTTTGATGAAGACGGTGGATAACACTTGCCCCGAAAAGAAGCAGCAGTTCACAGATGTTTGGTTGGAGAACTGAAGAAATATCATCAGACATTAAGAGACAAGTGGGTGACAGGAATGAATTTAGATTTTTTTGCCTTTAGCCTGGCATGAAAGTACAGATTTATCTGACACTGGCCAGTTACTCATTTTTTTGAGAGGAGTTGATGATGACACAAACATAACAGAAGAGCTGTTTGACCTCCAGTGTCTCAAAGGCCAGATGAGCAGTGGATTTAAGTCACTCTGTCTGTTCAGCTGCTGACGAAATGAAACTGAAGCCATTGAGTAAAGTTAGTGGTACATGTGGAAAAAGCTGTTTTTACTATAACAGCACACAGTTTAGGTAAGAAAATTAAAAAACAACACACGAAGAATAGTAATTTCTTCTCAGATCCGTGCAGATATACAGAACATTTGCTGTTTGATGTTGGTAATATTTTCCTGCTCACCTCAAAGCATGAGAACATGTGAAGCAGTTTATCTCTTTCACTGCGTTTTCCAGTTCATAAGACGCGTGCTCTCAGCCTGTCCTTCGGCCACTGCTGACTTGTGCCGTGTTGAATCCTGTGTGACACGCTTTAAGGATCCGAACTGCACTGAACAGATTGAACCTTTGACCTTTTAGCACTGACGCAGTGGAGATGTGCCGCTGCCAACAAAGACATTTGGGATTCTCGCTCTCAGATGAGTCACTGTTTTGTCAAACCCTGCAATTTCCTGTCGCTTAGCCGTCTGTCACTCTCATCGTACTGAATTACAGCATCAGAACATTAACGAAATGCTGAAGAGGGAATTTCTAATCTGTGACAGCATACTAGAAAAATGATTGCTGCAGAGTAAACACAAAATACTTTATATAAAAGATGAGCCAATCAAAAACTACATTTATGATGTTTGAAATAATATTAAACAATAAATCTTCAACAGTATTGGGCAGTATCACATTACTAACCTATTGTATTAATGTGTTACACTAGCCTCCACCAAAAGAAACCAAAATAAGTCTCAAGTGTATTAGCTGATTTCCTAACTTTAGCCAGTGGTGAGACACAGTCAAGAATATGATGGAGGCTGCGTAGACAAAGTGATGTGTTCGTGTCGAGGATTTGGTGATAAAGAGAAGTTTTGACGGAGCTGGGCTGAGCAACAAAAGCAAAGAAACCAACAATGTAATAATTACTTTTGTGTGTGTGTGTGTGTGGGTGCATTTACAGCATATACTGTATTCTTCACTCTGGCATCGTCTCATACAGTCCTTTTTTTCTCCCATACTATATGAAACATTTCTGTATTTCAGACAGACTATGTCTATGAAAGAACGTCTTTCCATCTATGAAAGGTAAATTGTAACAGCTGCTATCACTCATATTTATTCAGGAAGGTGCCTCTTTTTCCAGAGAGTCTCATTTAATCGCATTCAACCTTTACCATAGAGCTATTTGCAAGTATTAGTATTGCAAGGTATGCACAGCAAGCTGCATACATGCAATCCAAACTAGAACAATGCATTGAAAACATAATAAATATGAATGTGAATATATGAAATATGTAAATCACTATTGTTGACAGTATTGTCATATGTTGATCCAATGCTGTCTAGGTTATAAAATAATTGAATGCCCAGTTGTGTACAGTGTAGACTGAAAAGGAAACACAGTCAATAGTTTATTCAATGTTGTAGAAATTTGTACAGTATGGTATAGAATAGTAAAAAACATTTTAATGTGCCTATCAACAGTTATCCTCCTTATCCTTATCCTCTGTCCTACATTTTTCAGGTGCTGTAACAAAACTCTTCTTCGTCGACCAGCAGGATACAGACCATACAAAGTGCAGGACTGTGACACCAGAATCCAGGGTTCGCTAAATTTAAATGAGCTCATTACTCGTTTCTTTTGTCTTCAGTGAAAATGGTGGACACCTGCATCGGACAGCAGACAGCCGATTACCCAGATTTTCCTGTGCAAGACAGCTCAGGCAGTGTGAGCTTGCTTTTCATCATACTGTCATGTTTCTAATATGAACTGAAGAAACTTTTGTTCATCAAATAGGCTACAATATTAACTACTATAGCAAACCTTGTTTAACATGCACATCCAACATAGTTTGGGTCCTACTAAGACAATGCAAGTGTTGTCCTGAGGTAGGAATGCTAGTCGTTGCTCTCCTCGGGTGGTGGAGAGTATTTATAACTCCTATCACTACAGTGATGATGGGAACAATGGTAGACAACTTTTGACAGTTGTCTCGTCCAAACACAAAAGTTCCTTTCTCCAGTAAATAATTACATTTGTGTGCAGTATTTGCTAAATAATTCAATTAGCTGTGAGAGGAGTAATGAGTAACTAACTAATTACAATTTTTCGGAAACTTGCACAACACTGCTGTTCTTACAGCTCATTAGACGCAAATAAAAAAAATCATAAATAATTAACATCCATTTAGGATGCACAATTTATAGGAGAGGAAATTAATAAAAAGGCAGCACTAATGGTGACAATATGACTATAAAACATGTTGTATAGTTGCCTTGGCTCTGAAATGGTGTCCAAATGTTCAATAATATCCTTAAATATGGCACCAAACAGCAACAGTTATGCAGTTCAGCAGCAAAGTGATGTCTTCATTAGACCCTGGAAAGTCATAATACTGTAACTCATAACTCTGCTTTTCCCCTCGCAGCAACTGAGTATATAATTTCACCATCATAAATGATGTGGGGGTCCCCCCTGCTCATCTGCGGCAAATGGATGGTGCCTGGATGAAGATACGCAGCAATGAATATGCTAGAACCATTACTCTGTCTCACTGTGACCTTTACACTGGGGATGCAAGCGAAACATATGTTCTCTAACAAGAATGCATTTTCTGCAGCTCCTATTTATCTCTTGGGTCTCATAAAGTCCTAGCCTTTGTTGTTTATGGTGACCCTTAACTTCTCAAGTCGCCTCCTCTGACAGTGAATTTTGTTGCCTCATTATGGTGATAAAATAAAAAGTGAAGCCAGAATCTCATGTCCTTGCTGAACTCGTGTTACATTAGTATTCAGATGCTGCCTCGACTCGTGCATATAGGAAGCAAACTCAAAATTTAGGCCAGTGGCTACATAAATAATTCAGTTGCTGATGGCACTCTTACGGTGAAGTCCAGGTTAAACATAAATAAAAAGATAAAAACGGCAACCTGCTGACTATCACTGTTGTCACACCAAAGTGTTTTCCTTGTTCTTACCTGATACAAAGGTTTGATGAGATGATGATTTAAATCATCTGTGACGGCCTGAATCCAATTGATCTTTCATATCTTTTCTATACTGAATACTGAAAAGAATTCTCAGTTCATAACAGATTTTTGATGTTTCATTACTGTAAAAAAAATCTGTTTCTATTTTTAGCAGCACTGTAACAAAACCAGTGATGGGAAAGTTACTTGAAATATATAATCCATTACTCATTACTTATTACTCATTTAAACAGAGGTTACCTTACGAGTTTCTCAGCAGCAATAGATACATTATTTGTTGCTTCCACGTTCTGTTGAAGGTGCCTTCCAACAACTCCAGGCCGGTCGCTATCAGTGAAGACATGGCCTTGTCCTTGTTGTTGTCTGTGGGAATTTGGAGGCTTTAACAATCTGTGACGTTTACATTCTACAGTTATACATAAGTTCCACATGGTGCATTTTGTTCAGGCTGATTCAGTTTTTTTGTTTTTCCTCCTTTGAGTAAATTTGACTTTTTTCATGGCAAAAAATACAAATACAGTGGAAGACAACCTGAGTGTCATAAGATAAATCAAAGGAGCCACAAGATGATTAACAGGCTTACTAACAGGCTTTTTACTATAAAGTTTGGAGGCATTAAGTTCACTGACCGTCAACAGCTAGTTTACCCACTGTGACTGCATGCAATACTATAGACCTCGCAGTGAAGCTGCAAGGACAGACACCTTCCGACTCTGAACAAACCCAGGAGATTCCTGAACGTAGGCTTACCAGTAACTCAGCTATAAGCTACCAACATGTAACTGTTCCTCTTGTGTTGGTGGAGGCTAGCCCACCTCCAGCCCATGTGCCAGGCGAACACGTCCAGGTGACCAGGGAGACTCTCAAGGGACTTACAGTGCGTGCTGTAAACCACAGTCAAGAATCCCTTCAGTGGCTTACTTCATTTAAATTATATTATATCTGTATTACTGTTCTACTTTTGCAGAATTGAGGTGTTTTCCATTACGCTCCTCTCTGCTTGACTGACATGAAAATCAGTGTGCTATTATATTCAATTATGGCCTTTTTTTTTTATCAGTAAACCCTACTCCAAAATCTTCCTTCCTTCTTTGATAGCATGCGTAATCATGGAAAACTTCTGTCAATCTCTTTGGAGTCTGTGAATTATCAGAAGGAAAAGGCCACATTTCAAAGGGTCGGGGCTGTATTGAACAGTTGAGAGTGAACATCAAAGACTTCAGCTTTGTGGAAATTTGTATGCTGTGAGCGTCTATAGGCGAAGGTTAATAAAAGTAATAGCTCGTATCAGGCTCAAGGGACAGCTGTGGCTCAGACAGCAGAGTGGTTGGTCTACTAATTGCAGGTTGGGGGTTTGATCCCCACCCTCCTCCCATCCACATGTCAAAGTGTCCTTGGGTAAGACACATTAACTTGGCTAACAATAATTCAATGCCATGTCATTTATGCATGTCCCATGACATGACTTTTGCTCCTCTCCTCGGGTCAACATTTTTAAGACATCCAATACTTCCTCTGCTTCCTTCATTCTGTGATAGGAAGGGCTCTTTGCAGTGGCTCATTCTGTCTTTATTCCTGTTTGATGCATATAATAGGGCACATAACAACCACTGTTTTATTTGATGTAGACAAGACCCACGAAAGCTCAGCAAATCTGACGTATGAGCTATTTGTGGCACGTGCAAAATCAAAAAATACAAAATAAGACATTGAATAAAAAGAGTGCCTAAATCCTTGGTTAAATTTTCTGTGAATTAAAATTCTACTCTTTGATTTGATTGTCTGTACGTAATTGGTAAATGAGGTCTTTATAAGCTTGAAAGAGTCGCTTTATCGCACTTGAAAGCCGATAAGACGTTCTGACACATCAGACACATCAGATATTCTTGTTGTAGAGTAGTGAGACAGCAAGTTCTGTTGTCTTAACAAATGAAACAAGCTAATTACGTTGGATCAAAGGACTGAAGAGTGAAATGGTGGAGGAAGAGGAACAGGAGGGATGTACCACAGTGAAAAGGCAGGCTTTATTCTCCATTTTTCACCCTCAAATGAGAAATAAAACAGAAAAGGAAATTAGTGTTTCAAAATAAGTGTCACACTAAGTACACTGAGGAGCCATCTGGAGTTTTGAAACAGTCTTATTTTTTTCCTTTATATTAGTAATTTACCCTCCAGCCACAGTTTTGAGTCTGGGTGCAAACAGGAATAACAAGCCAGTGCACACTGCAAACACAAAAGACAAATACTACATTTGCAATATCAACATTTTAAAGATGGTAGAGAGATGCAAGAGAAATGAATCATTATCTCTGACAATGAAATGACATTGCACTGGTTAATGGGGCAGCTAAATAAAAAAATAGCATATATGACCAACAAAGAAAGAGTAACCAGCAAATATAAAAAATATCAAAAGAACCAAAAGTTGCATCCAAAAAAAAAAAAAACACCATTCAGCATTTAGCAGCTAAAGAGCCAGATTACTTTCTCAGATGTCAGTGGAGACCAGAAACAGTGAAACCAGAAACTCAAGCGTTGACTTTTTCAACATTTAAGCAAGATCTGAAAAGTATTTCTTAACCTACTCATACACATGTAAAATTATTCATATAGCAAATATTTATTTTTTTCATTATAATATTGTAATTCATCATTAAACAAACAACATTCAAACAGTTTAACACTCAGCTAATCTGCTTATTGAGGAAAGTGTGGCTGTGGTTTAATGAGATCTGAACGTTCAAATGAGAGTCAAATGTTGCTAAATCCTGTTTGGTGCAAAGAAGTAAGTCATTTCATCTTTTTTCCCACAGAGCCCCACCCATGTCAAAATCATCTTGAAGACAAAAACACAAATTTAGAAATGTACAGAAATACAAAACAGTACACATAATGCAGCCAACTTTTCATTTCCAAACAGACATCTTTCTTCCTGCCACTCGGGTGTATGAGAAAGCAGTTTCTTGAAGAAAGGCTTGCAGCCACATACAATGGATGCCAAAAAAACTAAATGTGTTTTTATGATGAATTCACCTTCACATAATGAAGCTACATGATGAAATTCTTGCTCCTCTCTTGCTCTTTGTGCTTCCTCCTAACGGGAGATTCCTTATGTCTGTAGTAATAAACATGACTAATCAGTTGCAACTGAGCCTCGTCCATTGATACGTGCCCTTCGAGGCTGCGCTGCAAGCACAGCTAGGTGTTGCTCATCCTGTCGATCCGGTACACAAACATCGGATTATTTCACCTACAACTATCCGGCTGTATTAATTATTCATCAGCAACCCCCCACCACCACTCTCCTCTCGCATGTGCTGCATACAGATCCTTGCAGGACTGACCTATATTGCATTTCAGAGGAGAGACGGCGGTTTTTTTCTTCAGCGAGGCAGAGCGGGATTTGAACGATTCCCCACTGTGACCTCATCTTTATGACTGCATCCTCACCCTATTATCATGAAGTGGCCCAGATTTCAACAAACTCCTGAGCTGAGGGAAGGACTCACTCTTTGGCAGCCCTGTGTTGTTGAGTGGATCATGAATGCCGCTCCCTCTGATTGACCACAGAGCGAGTTTTCCACTTTAGCTCAAAGCTGTGGATCTCATTGCTGCTTCACATACCTACAAAGCTATGACAAAGCTGGTGACAATTGGCTGCGGAGTAAACGGAGTGGTACTTTTGGGAGGTGAAGGTAGCAGGGGGCTGGGGGAGTTGCAAAGGAGTGTGTGAGATCAGTGGTAAATCCATTGTAATCTCCTTCTAAGCTACAGACCTGCTCCATAGAGGCCTCATAAGCAGGAGATGGTCCGTTATGACTGGGTCTTTCATCTGGGCAAAGGAGATTACATCTGAGGAATGCTCGGCTTTCAGAAGTTCTGCACAGAGCTCCAACAATGCCTCATTCTAGTCACATCCGCATCAAGGAGACGCATCACAGACCTTCAAAACTAACACTTATATAATCTGCTTCAGTCCTATATTTCCACAGAACTGAAGTGCACTGCTGAATGTGCTGGTGACAAGTTTGCATCTGAGCAGCTCCAGAAGCCCGAGCACTGTTGTGTGCCAGCTTTTCCTGAGGGCTAAACACCACGATGGAACACTCAATTTGAACACATTAGTGTAACATTAGCATCTTACACCTTATCCAGTTGACGGAAAAATGTTTAAGATTGTATTTCACTTGTACCTGTTTATTTCTGCAGCTCTGAACTTTTTTCTCCCTTTTTTTCACAGATTCAGAATCACTTTAGTTTCTAAAATAACTGTACAAGAACGTGTCTTTAGTGCTGCAGGCAAGGTATAAGGTTTTTGCATTCTTTTAAGGGACTTTCTTTCTCTATGGGAGCATACCTTTGATTTACATATTGGCAAATTGTATATACTCAAATTACATGTATTTATGTCTCTTCCACTACTGGGAACTGGAAACAGGCCTTACAAAGGCAGTAAATGATGTTTTCTTTTTTACAGATATCTCTAGTTCATTTTCAAGCCTTAACTGCCTTTTGAGTATAATGTCATCTAGTCTGTCCATCCAGCGTCCATCCATCGAAAATTCTGTACAAAAACACGATATTTTGAGAGATTCGATTGACTTCAAATCTAGTCCTCTAGTATCTAGTAAAAATCTAAATATATTCATAGTCCCCAGAGGACTATAGCTAATGATTTTCATGACATCCTGACCTTTCCACCACCTCAGGTCAGAATTACATCTTAAGCAACACACTGATGAGATAAGATATTCCTTTATTTGTCCCACAGTGGGGAGACATTCACAATAAAATATGCAAAAAGTTTAAAGCCACATTTTCTTTAAAAATTGCAGTAAATATTCATCAGGAATGACTTGAAAAAAAAACTGGATCCCTGACCTTCATTCTCGTGCCAAAATATCCAATTAATGAAATAGAACAATTTACAGATTACTTTGAAACATACTGAGTACATTCATACTTCCCAGAGGAAGAATCCTTTCAGTTTTGGAAGCTCCACAATCTTTGCTCGAGCACCTCCTTCACTCCAAATGATCAATTACACCAGATATCTCAAAATTCAACCGGGCAGATTGCTATGAATTCTTCCCTAGAGAATGATCGCTAATGATTCTGGTGACCCCTGACCCCCTCTATGAGGTTAAAAAATTTCCCTTGATAAACACTTTGATCCAGACCAAGCTATCTAAAAAGAAAGGGCAGATTGAATTGTAACCTGTAAACACTGTTGGACCCAGAGGATGAATTTGAATTTCATTAATGAATGGTGGCTGATTCCAGTATTTCCAGCTTCAATTGTTCACAGTTGACCACTAAAGGCCATTCAAACAATAAGTAATAAAGGATTCAGTATTTCCTCGCCAGACTTTTATTTCTCTGGTGTAGAGAAGACTTTGACCAGCAGTTTTCCTGTGTTTGTTCCAAATGCAACCAAATAATCTCCTATCTACTAAATCCCGACCGCAGCCCTGGTTTTTGCAGTAGTTTGTGTTTGTCTGCATCATTAGTGAGTGCATGCCAGCATTTTCTATTGTTATGGGTTAGAAACAACAATAAAACTGCAATAAAACTGTTATTCTGGAAAGGACTGTCATATGTGAACCATTTACAAGTGAATTAAAACCATATGATCATTTTAATCCCACATGCCATTTTGTTAATTTAATTACAAAGGTATTTGAGGAATTGTCATAGGCCCACATACAATTTCAGCAGTCGTTGACCATTCATTCATTGGCCATTAAGAGGGTAGATTTATGACACACTATTCAAACATCTATAGAGAGACACAAAGACAGAGAGCAGCTCACTGGGGAATACCCTGAACCACAATATTGATGGTAAGGTTTTATTAATATGAGCAATGATCGAGAGCTGTCAGCGATGATGGATGATGTCGGAGGTAAAGAGACAGACGCGTTCCCCCCGCCTCACCGTTCATCTGTCTTCAGAACAGCTGTCGTGTGTTTTGCAAGAGGGGTGTGTGTGCATCACTTCGCTGAAGGGATGCGATGTGAACGCTGCGTGTACCTCCAACATTACAACAAGCTGTTTAGGGAAGAGCCAGCTCAGCAGCGAAAGCAGCACACTCATCCTATGTGTGCTCAGCGGATGTTCCTCGTACCACTGCAGCTGTGGTGTTTTAACTCACAATTACTCTGTTATGTCCAATTAGTCTTGTAATCACACTGTCGTAATTGCTGCAGCCGTCACAGCTTATACTGCAAAGCAACGTTCGTCACAACATATTGATTGCATCTATACTGGATGGTCTTAATCTTAGATCTCATTGCACCAAACTTCTTTTTTTCAACTTGACTGAATGTAATTGTCATCAGCCCGGTATGCTCATCATTAGACATCGTTAGGGAGATGCATTTCACATAAAATGTCTAACAAGGTCCACATGGTAATAATTGGGAGCACGTTGTGATAAATGCTCATTGTTTACCAGGCAAGCCAGACAAAGCCAAGTCAGCGGGATTGATCCCGACTCCGGCTGGAAGAGGAGTAATGTGAGGCTGAGAGTTATTTTTTAAACGAGTCACATATTTACAGTTAGCTGTATAACAGTTTGTTCAAGCTGGAAGGTTGTTTTTATATTATAAAATATTGAAAACATATTGAAAACAGCATCACTGGGGTAAACTATATGTCGTTATTTGTGCCAGTACATAAAATCCATGATATGTAAAGTCAGTGTTAAAATCATAATCGGTCAGGAACATTTTAATGTAAATGACTGATGGAATAATTAGTGACTGTTTTGAGTTAGAATCAAATAAAGAAGGGGAAAAATAAGATTTTCAGTTATAAAAAATAAAAAATAAATGTATCATTATTATTATTTTCTAACTTAGCCACATGGTGTCTGTCCATGCATGTGTTCATGATTACTGTTAAAGTTTTGAGATTATCATAGATAATGCTGCATAAATGGGACTTTGTTTCTAGTAAAACTGTTGAGCTGTTGCTGCTGTTGAGTTTTTCCGATGTATTTTTTAAATTTTTTGTTCAAATTTCAATGTCTTAATGTAACTCCAATTAAATTTGGGTTAAATGACCATTTTAAATAAATAAGTGTAATTGCAGTGCAGTTTTTGATGAAAAAGGTAATGATCATCATCATTTTATACAGAATATAGTATTTGTGGTATATGATACAGTACACGTGGAGTTAATACCCATGAGAATACAGTGAATTAAAACACAGATTTTAAGATTTTGTGACCTTTTTTTTGAAGATCTGATATTAAATCTGTTGATGTTGCTCCACCAGTTAGACTGCATTCTACCTCACGACACCACACTGTGGTTTTGCATTGCAACCCTCGATTCCAAAAAAGTTGGGATGCTGTGTAAAACAAATAAAACAGAATGTGATAATTTGCTAATCCTTTTTGACATTTACTCAATTGCAGGGTCGTAGATAAACTACCCTGGCAGCCCGGCTTTCTTTGTAATATTAGCGCAGATAGGATTATGACAGCTGTGATGGATGACATAACTGGAGCAGTGCAGCGGTCTCTGGAGCAGGAGGCCTAGAAGCTGCGAGGGAGGTCCGGGCTGAGTGGCCGCTGTGCACATGTCCGGCTGGCAAGGGATGACTCTGATGGTCTGGAGCCTTGTCTGCAGAGACGACACCTGGGAGCGTGACGGCTCACCCAAGAATGTGAGACTGGCATGGACAAAATGAGGCAGAAAATGCATTAGACTTGCCTATAGGCTGGGTCTTACTTGTCATTTTCTGGCAGCCTGGTGTATGTCATCACCATACGCTCTGCAGATTTATTCTTCTGCTCGGTTACGGCGAGGGAAAGTTCTGTTTTTCTCCCTCCCTTCTTCTCCTCCGACATCCCACACTCACAATGTTCGCTCGTGTCATTCCATTTAACAGCTTGTAGGATGTTTAACTGATGTGCAATATTGTGTTAAACTAGCCCATTTTTTGGCTTTTCAAGAGTTTTTTTCTTCCTTCTCCTTTCTTTCACAGATACATTTTTTCAGCATGTTGCAGGGTGTCATGCAGAGGCCAGATATTTAAAGTAAAGAGAGCGAGGTTCTGAAGTAGTGCTCAAGAGAGATGTCTGCATAATTCCACCAGGCAGATGAATAGGATCTTTCAGTCTGCAGCGCTGTCAATCCAGCGGCTTTGAAGTGTGCCAACTTCACAAGAAATCCCAAACAAAAAAAAAAGGGGGGGGGGATATGGTGTGGGGATACAAGGAGAGAAAAGTTGATGTCTATATTCTACATAAAAACACGATGTGGTTTTCTGCAGAACTTTTCAGCGGGAGCTTTATTTATGGGCCTAATGAGTAGCATGAGGAGCTGGAGGAAGAGGAATGGTTGAAATGTTCCTGTTGATCTGTCACAGCAGAATTACTGCGCCGCAACAAGGCTGTTATTTCAATGTGCATTTGTAGATTTTCAGATGGGTGTCTCGGCCGAACTCCAGCAAAGTGCAGCGTCGTCAAGCAAGGAGGCGGCGGAGGGAAAGTGAATCACTTAACCAGAGCTGCAGAGGAGGAGGATTACAGAGTGCACCCTACTTACCTTTTCTTATCATCGTGAATAACCTGCAATTTAAAGAAAAAATCCAGTTATCCTGTTTCACACCATCAAATTATGTTTTTTTTTTTAGCATCAAAGAGGTGAAGTCCAGGTTTTCTCATGCGCTGGGAAGCTTGTAGAAAATCCCCTGTTGACTACTCACAGTGTTGACATTCAGCATCTGTCCAGACTGAAAGGTTCTGGAACGCCCACAGACGTGTTGGGAACAATGCGGACGCAAATGAGAAGACCTTTCACACCCCGCAGAGGCTATGAGGGCAATGGAGGGGCAGGTAACAGTGAAGAAAGACCATTCAGTTATTATTCAAATTAATGTTACAGGTGACATATGCAGACGGCAAAATAGGGAGAACGCCAGCTTCCACGTACGCTCCAGGCAGGGGGAGGCTGGGAAGCCTTTTCCATTGCTCTAACTTCACAATAATTGAACGCTCTTTTTTTTTTTTTTTCAGACTCCTTCAGAGTCCTTCAAGTGACATTCATTACATGGGACTTAAAGAAGTGCCTCACAGAGGTACGAAGCAGATATATTATGTGTATTTCATTTTCTCCGAGTTTTGTTTGGTCAACTGAGAAATGGAAGACAATGAATCATTGTGTTAATTACAGCCGAGGAAAATGATGTAAATGGAAAGCAAACAGAGAGACTCAAAGTCTTAGCGAGGTAGGCTGTTAAACAAACTAATTAAACAATATGCTTTTTCCAAGACAGCAACACTTTAACGAACTCTGTAGCTGCTTTGATTGCACTTCTGAAGGTACGTCAGATTATATTTAGTTTGAACCTGTCTGTACGTCTTCTGTGCTCCCACTGTCTGTACATGTCATCTGCCTGAGAGTCAGATGGGACTTCAGCTAATACCTAATACGCTTGTCCTCTTTATTCTTATATAGGTCTAATGGGTATAGATATTTTAGAGCTACCAAGTCTAGCACAAATGTATAACTTTATACAGAATTTAAAAAAAAAAAACGGCAGCTGTTATTGAATAATTTACAGTCTCTACAAAGTCAAGTTCAGAAACATTACATGGAAAACGGGCTTTTTATTTTCCCACACCAGAGTTGAACTTGGTCAAAGTAGGCTGTTAACTTCTCCCAAAACTCCCTCACCTCATTAATACATTTGCAAACTTATCAAATCTGTTAAATAATTCTTTAAAGCTGCACTTATCACTTTTTTCTGAAGAATGGGCCAAAATATTCCATGTAGCATTAAAAGCACAAGTAAAGAGCCCACAGAGAATTGTCACCTAACTCTACACTTCCTCTCAGCTCTGCATAGAACTCTTAGCCCCTTTTAGTACATTGTTTTGATTTTATGCTCCACAAATGTATTGAAGTGGTTCAGCAGCAGCAGGCAGTTATTTTCAAAGGTCGGGTAAATCCTCTGTACATTTCCTGCCCAGCTACAAATGGTGGAAACATCAAGCTGCCAAAAAGCCAGATATGTTTCTTGGGAGGTGGTGGAGACTCATTTGAACTGTAGATTTAGTCAAGATAAAAGATTTGTCAAGTTAATAATCACATTTGTATTGACAATCAGATGCTGCTTCTGCCTACAGTCTTTCTTTGCTCATTTCAATATAAAAGGAACTCTATATAAGCACTCTTTGTGAGGTTAGTATGGAAACCACTATGAGTGTAACCAGGAATTGATATACTGTATATCATGACCGTGATGAGAACGGCACCTTCAGTCATCAAATACATTTCTGATTCAGTCAGTGACACTGACAATTCAATAAGCTGAGCACAGCTCGAGTATTCCGTATTAAAGATTCATTTCTTCATGTGCTGAACACCAAAGATTCACAACAGATCACAAATATAAGTAAGAGTTCAAGATTCTGCAACCAAAGTACAGGAAACATAATAGAGTGAATTATAAAAACATCATAACAACATCCCTCATGGGTCCAGTCAAACTTTTAGCCATCTTACATATTAGTGGGAAATCCCAACGTACTCTCTCTGAACTGGCTTAAAAAACAGTATTTGTGTGTTGTTATTGGTTCAGCTTCTGTGCAAGCTTGTGAAAGATAGACAGACAGAAGATGGTCAGTAGAAAAATAAAACATTAAAGACCGCAATTCTGTCAATATCTCAGTCTTCAAAAGAGCTTGAAATTATTGTGGTATAATACAACACACAGCAAAACAGCATGGCGATCCATTAATATGTGATATTTGCCTCTTTGAAATAAGCAGGGGACGATTTTGCTTCGATTTCAGCTTTGTTATTTTGTGGTCTTTGAAAGCGCAGACTGCATTGTGTGCTTTGTACGTCCTATATGAAACAGTGATGAAAAAGCTTGTGATTCTGAGAAGAATGTGAGTCGGCAGGGGGGGTTGAAAGTCAGTCTACTGCACGCTAATGGCATGATTTTATCAGCATCTGAGTCGCTTTACTCACTGAATGCAAAAGAAGGTGTCTTGGTGACACTGGCATATGGGCAGATTAACAACTCACACGCTGATACACTGTTTACAGCTGGTTCTGTTAAAGACACAGAAAAGATAACAGACTCTATTATAGCAATGCTCCACCTATAGAATGACAATATGGATCCCTCCTTGACTCAGAGCAGTGTTACTCCCACTACACTCAGTTATAGTTGGTCCCACCCCGACAATTGTCAGCCATCTTGATCTGTCCATCCTATAACTAGAGGGTAATGCCATGTTCACACTATTGTTAATAAAAGTGAAAGTGGTGTTTATTTGTTCAAGGTTTTACATCCATACCATATCACTTCATATGTAATGACACAAATGACTTCAAATTGAGAACTTTGCTCAGATCATGTTGTGTGGTTCATTCCAGATGTATGAATAAATAAAACAAGCAAAATAGTCTAATATGATTGTTTATTCAATATTTTCAGTTTTAGCTGTAATAATTAAAATATTGTAAAATATTATTGTAATATTAATATTGAATACTATTTACGTACAAACACCATTTCCCACAAGCCCAAGACTGACATGGGAGCAGCTCACAGCTGGTCCAGACATGGCTGTAACAATAGTAGCAAGACAAGAAGAGACACTAGCATAAAGCATTTTCTAGACAGCCTAAATTACATCTAAAAGCTCTGACATTAGAAGAAGGTGCTGGTGGATGTCATGGATAATATGGAAACCAATTACAATTAACCTCTTTGAGTCAAGCATCAAGGACAGTACACAGTTGGGTGGATAGGGAGAAGATGTGATTATACTAAGAATGGCTATTTCATATTTGAAATCATATGTATAAAAACATCACGTAGACTCAAATGGTGGTAGTCTGCGGCTTATTCCTTTCATTTATTGTAACTCATAACTTTGACACTAATTGAAAAATGGAAACGCATTAGCTCCACTTGCTCCATTGCTCATATGCCTACGCCAGTGACCCAGGAAAAACCTCTGCGGCCCAGAGTATTTCCCCACATAGGACACCATTATAATAGAGATGACAAAGAGAAACTGTTGACAGGACGAAATATACTCATTTTGTGTGATGTAAAATCTGTGTGCTGCACAACAGGACTGCACCAGCAGACTCTTGGAGTCCTGTATCCACCCATGCAACTTGCAGGAAAAAACAAGCGTGTCTCCTGGTGAGGTCCAATGTGATCACTTCTTACCCTTTCACATATTTACCTGTGATGTGCTAAAATCCAAAAGTAACATAAGTAGAACATATTTAACAAGTTAACTGAAATCATGTTTTATGTTAATGGTCATGTAACTTTTGCAGAACAGCCTCCTCTGTGTGCTTAAAAATAGTGTGACAGAAGCACAAGGAGAAAAAAGTGATAATGTCAGTGATCTGACTCAGTAATGTCAGTTATACAGCAATAACTACATACAGCTCGCCGGCTACCATCAGGTAACATTAGTCACCATTAACTACTAGTCATACTGGCCTGGCTGACTGTAGCTCAGGTCAAGTGGGTTGTAGCCAGTAATCACAAGGTTGGTGGTTTGATCCCCTGCTGCTCTTCACATAGACCTATTCGCATTAGCTCGAACAACCTTATCCAACATGCAGTGCACAATGCAAACTGGCCACTGGCAATTTGTTCATCAACTGTCCTTATACTCAAGTGTTTAACAACTTCTTTTCACAGAGGTTAAAGAGCCCTCCATTAAATCTCATCTCCCTACTTGCACTTCGCTTCTACATTATAACATAAATGGTCTGACAGGTCGGTCAAATACAAGACAGCACACTACTCCGGCTCATCAAGAATGCTCCAGAGGGTAATCATTCTCATTCAGCCATGAAATCAATAACTCTTACCTACTGAAATTGTACAAGCAGAGGCCTGAAATGTTCTATGTGCTTTTGAAGAGAGGGATGTCCTACTCCTGGTGTCATGTGACCCTGCAAGCTCTTAATCAGTTTTAACTTAAGATGTTAGAAAAATTAATTTTATTGATCTACAGTGAAACTAGGTTGAGGTCACAACACAATTAACAATTGAAATATTGATGGTTACAGGGTGTTCAGAGGAACGTCTATGAACAGACCAGACTATTGCATTCATAGGTTTGTGATAGAAAATACAGTAACTAAACAGTCATGAGTGTCCTTCCCATCTTGTATGAATTGGTTCCACATTGTTGAGATAGTGGTGACTGCATGGTTTATCGCCGGTCCTCGTGCGAGCCTGTCAGTCAACTCTCTGATGCCTGGGTGCTGTGACAACGTTGGACTCTGGGTGACTCATGGGATTGTGACAGCGAGGTGCTGCCGACGCAGTGGTGGGCAGATGTTGACAGCAAACACTTAGTGCAGGGCAGGTTCATGAGCCAGTGGTCAGCAAGAGACAGTGTGACGAGATGTCAGAGCAAATCAGCAGCAAGTGACAAACCAGGGCTGGTCTTGAAATACAAGAGGTCACAAAGCACAGAATGATAACTGTATCTACAGGAGGGCTGATGTGATTGTTTACCAGTATCAAATATCAAAGGACTACTTCACCAGGTGCTGACGTATTTGGTTTTTATAGGGATGGCAATGTCATCCCGGTGTTGGTCCACCACTTTGGTCCATACTGAAATGTCTCAACAACTATCAGATGGATTGCCGTGGAATTTGGCGTATGTATCCATGGTGCCCAGAGGATGAGTCCCTATGACCTTGGTGGTCCCTGAGTTTTAACTTATCCAGTTAAACTGTATTTTGTGTTTTGTGTTAATTAGCAAATGTTAGCATACAGTCTATTTAAACTGGTGACCATTGTTAACATGCCTACTAAAAACCAGTATTAACCAATACAACATTTTTGCAAAATTTTATCTCAAACCAAACCTTTAACCATATACAAGTTTTATTTTTTTGCATCTGAAGGTTCGTGATATATTTTATCTTGTTATTTGCATTATTTTTATTTACTGGTGTACAGTAAAAACTACTACTACACAAAACTACTTGCAGTATGTTAATGTGATCCATGAAAAGCCTAGCTCTGCCTATTTCTGTGATGGTGGCTGAAGAAAGTTTATAGTTTCCTAGAGAATTAGCCAATTACTAAAGTGATGTCCTCCATTCATTTATAATGATTTATGGAAGTAATGATCCTCCTTTATTATTATTTTAGATATAATAAAACCTGAAGAACCTGAGCTGGGGTTAGGGGTCAGGGTTCTACTTATGAAAAGGCTTGTGCCAGGCCTGATCTCAGTTACTGTACACATATGTATATATTTATTAAGTTGAAAATAAATGACTAAGCACCTACATTTCCTTCTCTTCATGTGGAACAAATAGCCCACACATCCAGGCTCTGACATGATTACCAAACAACTCCCGTAAACTGTGGTTGTTGGTAGAATTAATGTGAACCATGTAAATGCTTTAATCTAACTATTACCTTAATCTGGTTTAGCAGGCTTAGCATCCCGCTGAAGAGCTTTTTAATAAGACAAATGACTCTTAGTGGACACATTGTGTAGTGGTCTTACCAGCTAAAACATATACATATATACTGTTTAAATTTAAGGCAACAAAACAACTCAAAGTAAAACGTACTGTACTGTAAATCAGTGGTTCCCACCCTGGAAATGTTGACTTGAATAGGCCTTTAGACACTTTATCTTGTCAAAGAGGCGTAAAACACAATTGCTGCACTGCATTACAATAATTGCTGGATCAGAGCCATCATCAGTGTTGCACTTGTTAATGAGTTACACCTGAGCTTTACTCACGACAAGTGAAACTGGCTGCCATAAAGAAAGTCTGTAAATCTAATTTAAGAGTGCTGATGCTGCTAAGATTTAGGTTAGCAAGATTTATTAAGGAGGATAATGTACGTGCAAAAGTATGCCACAGACGGAATATGAAATGTTTTTTTCCTCAAATTTTCTCGAGTTTAAACTTTCATTTTGTTCTCAAAATTAGAATACAGAAATTCACATGCCTGAAAATAGTGTTTATACCAGATGATATAATTTCAATAAAATTCAGCTTGGCTCATTTTATAACTAGTTTCTCTTTTGTTACCAGTTGAAAATGCAACCAATTTATGTGTTGAGGGACAACTACTGTAAATTATTAAATAAAAATCTGGATGTACTCTTTGTTGTCTATCGACTATAGCATGCGAGGCAGCTTTTCTTCAGTGGGCCTCCACATGTGCATTTTAGTCAGGCTGTTGTGCCCACCCTTTAAAAATGAGTGTAAGCTGCACTTGGGTTAAGGTTAGAAATTAGACCATCCATGTCTGGTAAATGCTCACTTCTTTCAAACTCCAAAAGGTTAGTTTATAACAGGGCTTTCCTTTAGTTAGTTAGTTAGTTAGTTTGTCAGACTATAGAAAGCAAACATTATACTATGGTTTCAAAGGCTGAGCAGCCCTCCTCACAATCTCAGACCTATCTTCTATTGTCTGACAACAATTTAGCATCTGGGGGAAATGGCCAGTGTTTCCAGGCCTCCGGTGTATCAGTGGATATCCGGATAACAGATATCCAGTCCAAGACTTCTTCTTTTGTGTGCCGGTCATTATTTATAATCTGTTTAGCAACTTAACTTTCAAATTCAACAACAACTCAACCTTCCTGCTAATAGTCATGAGATAAAACCGACGGGTTCCAAGATTGTATTTCCGCCGGCTTCTGACACCAAAATCAGACTCTGTGTCCATATGCACATATACTCTTCATAATGGGTAAACTCACTTTTATGAGTAAAATCGGTGAAGCAAATAAAGAAGGGGAAAAAGCAGTCACTTTAACTGCTGCCCCTTTTTAATTCCCCATCTAATTTTAGCTTGCACCACATTACGAAGATATGATTAGAAGAGTGCCAGAACTCATGCACATGGGATGGCAAATGAAGCTGGACAGATTTTTTATTTTCTTTTTTTAGTGATTTTATGTTAGTATTTGGATAAAGTGGGAAAAAGCTTTTCTACCTCCTCACTGAAACTGACATCAGGAGATTTTCTGTTGATCCACTTTGTAATTCTTACATGGATAATACCTTAATCCATCGTGAACGGCCTGCCACTTGTTGACTGCTCATTCAGGAGTATGTTCTGAGCACACGCTTCACATTCATGGTCAGAGGTGTTATAAAGGGCAGCTGCAGCCCTGATGACTTGCCCATGGAAACCTCTGTTGTTTGAAGTCTGAATGTACTGCTGCCCCATTCAATAAAGCCGAGCGAGGCGAGCGGTTCTTCAGCCAGACGCTATCTCAAACACAGCACGAGTTAATTAGTTTGCCTTAAGATTCCAGTCAGACAGACTGGCAGCTTAGCAACTGCACTGTAAAAAGACTCATATTCTTTGTCATAAAATTATAAATTGTTAGAACTTGGAAAAATAAATTAGTAGCATTTAAGTGCAAAAATTAAAGCTGCATTTTTCATAACTTTTATATTAAGAATGTCAGTTAGACATATGTTTTTGGTGACATTTATATGATTCTGTACTGTGTTTTATAATTGTGATAAATTAATATGTTTGATGCTTCACCATCTTATCAGTTCTATTTTTAGCAGTGAACACAGCACCCCTCTTGTCTGTTAGAAAAGGCTGCACACAGACAGATAGTGAATATTGAGTGAACTGAGCTTCAAGAAACCCTGGAGGAAAAGAAAAAAAAGTGCTCTTGAGGAGGCCTTGGAGAGGGAAAATACAGCAAAAATCTTCACTAAAGAAGTCGTGAGGCAAGAAGTCAAAGATGCTCTTGTAAAGGCTCTAAAGATGGAAAAAGCTGATAAAGACTTTGCTGGTGTCAAAATGGAGAAAATAAAGACACCAATAGCTGGTCATGCAAAGTAACTGAACCAACAACCAGCACAGCACTGCAGAGCTTAAGGGTACCCTAAGGAGGTTATGACCATTAGTAGCACTATAAAGCATGTTTTTTTTTTAACAATTGCATTTCAGCAACAAGGACATGCTCTCTCAACTACAACTCTACAGGGCTCACTTAAATGGCAGCCTGAAAATGACAAGAAGCTGATGAAGAAGCTCTGCATGTTGTCATTGGGGTTGTCGTTCTTATGCTGACTCTTGAGAGATGCCAATATAATCTGATCAAAGTCCTGATGAAGATCGTCTTAGCTTTTGGGTGTTAATTTCTTAATAATTATAATATTAATGATGCCTAGGATTTTTTTTCAAACTTTGACTTTAATTGTTGCTTATTTCGTCACAAACGTTTAATGTTCTGATGAAATATGCACAAAGTTATCAAGGGCTTTGATGCACAGAAATGAGAGTTACACCAATCTTTTCAACAAACCCTCCAAAAAGACATAAAATAAGAGTTTCTCAAAATTTTGAACGACTTAATGAAATGTGATTTTTCAATACCATGTACACCACAAATGAAATTCCATTTACCTTCATTGTACTAGTGTGGAGAAAAAAAAATATTAACATGGTCACATACTACGAGAGGTAAGTGAAAATGTGTTTTTTGTTTGGGTGAACCAACTCTTTCTCTCTCTTATTGTCATTTTCCATACAGGTGGAGCACCTTGCTCAGGATTCAGGTTTACTCTGGGGCTGAACAATGCGGGGACTGAGTGTGACTAATGAAATATTTTCAGAAAAGTCAATTCTACACTTAGTGCCTACTCACTTCATTATCCCGCGGGTGGCACATTCTCACCGTGCACCCAAGTCTGGCTTTAGCCAGCTGCCAATTCCATCTTACACCTCTGATGTGCGGGGCCGACATTTTCTGCATATGTAACTGCCTGTTTCTATTTATACAAGGTGTTTATCTTTGCCAGGCTCTCAGCTTTATTTCTACCTGCAATTAGTTTGCCAGGTTTGAAATGGTTCACCCTATAATTTCACGACTGCTTCTGGCAAGTGGAAAGGGTAAAAAAAAATCACAAGGTGTTCCATTTTAACGTGACCTCTGAGTGAATAATGGGGTTCTTCAAATTGGCATCCTCACACACCATACGATGCAGATTTAACGTGGCTGAGCTCTCAGCAGGTCTTCTGGCAAAGAGGAATGTGACGCTTGTGGGCACGAAGTATTAGCACACTGTAAATGTGGGTGGTATGTTCCCACTAAGTATAAAAAGAGAATGTGAAGTCTCCTCGAGCGAGCACAGAAGATAGATGTATAAGTAAATCACAATCTGAATTCTTCTTCAGTCTGTCATTTGTTCTGAACGGAGATGCTTTAAGAGTCTTTCATTCCTAAAATAATAAACTTATGTATGTTTCTTTCCGTTAACCCTTCGTGCATCCTTTAGCAGTATGTCACCTTGAATTAAAAAACACTGGGTGTTCTGGAGATTCTGGAGATTGAAAATGTCTATTCTGGAGGACAGTAGCATAAAAAGTTTGGCATCGCAATTCTACAAATTTAACCAAATAGTTGCCTAAACCTACTTATAGATCAGACAACAGTCATATGAGTCATTGCTGTAATAGTTGTATGAATTGTTTTAGAAGGCACTGACAAACCATCCTGCCTGTTGAGGCAGGAACTGTTGTGGAAGCAGTAAAACGGTGTGGCACTGTGTGAAGACGCTCCCCTATTTTAAAGTGATCTACAAGTTTTAGTCACATTAGAGGCATGGCTCTATGATAGGCAAAATTGGACTAAGGTTACAGAATCTAAAATATAGAATATCTCTTTTAGTAGTAGCATTTTCCAGGTGGTGGTTATGAAAGGTGGTCTTATAAGATTTCCAGCTCTGAAGATATACAGTACATGTTTCTGGAGGCTGCTACTTGAAATATACTCTATATAATGAAGTAATAGATATTCATTGTTGGTGATATGTAAAAATACTCAATCGTAAACATAAAGACTGGTGAAAACTGCAAAAAGTATATCTAAAATGGTCCCCTGTGATTAACAACTACAGCCATGCTATCAGGTGAGACAGTACTTTGCACAATGGCACTTCAAGCCAAATGCTAATGTCAACAGACTAACATGCTCGCAGTGACAATGCTAGCAAGATGAAGTACAGCTGAGGTCGATGATAATGTCATTAGTTTTGCAGGTATGTAATCATTGACAAATTTCATCCTTGACCAAAGTGGTGGACCAATTGAAGACTGACCAGCATCGCCGGCCTTCAAAACTGACTAATTAAATGAAGAAACAGAACTAAAAAAACATCTTGATATCAGGATGTACCATGTTTTTTACATGCCAACAAACCAACATAGCCAACCTCAGACAAAAACTGAGAAAGTCTCTCATCAGCTGATGTCTTTTTGATCCACTGGAACATAAGCTGACCATTCATCTTCCATCAGTTCGCATATCTAGATGGCCGGGCCCGTGGCACTCTACTCACCGGCCCGCTGATCCTCTTGATTGACTTTGTGTTAGGACCTTAATTCCAGTCAATGCCACAGAGATCCATTTCATGGGGATTAATTGTTGCTTGGCATTCCAGGCAGAAGACTAAAGGCTCACAAGGCCGGAATTTTCCAAGCAGGTTGCTTTAAATCCCTTCTGAGCAAGGCACTGACTTTAATTCAATTTGAAAAACTGATAAAAGGCCGAGATTAATGAAGGCTGGATGGAATTCACTTTATTGCCATGAATTATAGGTATTAAGGCAGCTGAAGATTGCATTTATCAGTAATGTATTGGCTTTGAATAATATTTTAATGGACAGGTCTTCGGAGACATAGTATAAATTCAGCAGTAGGTATTGTTAAATTCAGTCCGAGGCGGGAGAAATCAGTATCACGGATCTTTGGATCTTATCACTGCACCTGCTATGTGAACATCACTGAGTCTCTCAGAGGGGCCTTGGATAATGGAAGATTTAGTATTGTATAATTGATTTCAGCTACTTCACCTGAACCATTTCATGTGGAGCTATGAAATGTTAAAACATTGTTTGACAGGCTTTGAAAAAAGTTCCACAAAGCCGATTCCGACGTCATCCTTCCCTTTTTCACCTCCTCATTTTTTTTTAGGTTTACATTATGTTTGTTTATTTCTTCCCTTGAGTTTAAAGAGAGAAAAACGTTCTTACTTTAAAGTGTGGAAGTGTGCAGAAAGCACTGCGTTGGCGACAGCCTCCCATTGGGTTTCTGACAGGGGACTTTGTAGCACACCGGGGATGTGCAACAGTTTACAGCCACTGGCATCATCTCCTGACAAGGCCCGCATGTTAAAATGAAGACCCAATGAGTTCTCACAGAGCTGGAGCTTACAGGTCGTCAAGAGGTCTGATGTATTTCATTTCAGCAAAACATCATCGCTGCTGTTTGGGTTTTTACTCCAACAAAACATAATAAGCATATATTGACATAAATGACTGTCATCATCCCTCTCTGTTTAAAGTCGTGCTTGAAAGATTCTTTTTAAATGTGGCGCTGCTGTGGCGTTTTTTGTTTAAAGGAGTAGTTTGACATTTTGGGAAACATACTTATTTGCTTCCTTGCTGAAAGTTAAATGGAATTATCCATGCCACTCTCATATCTGTCTGTTCAATTGTAAGCTGGAGCCAGCAGCTGCTTAGCTTAGCACAAAGAGAGTAAAGGGGAAATAGCTAGCCTGACTTTGTCCAAAGTTGTCTAGCAACCTCAGGGAGTTGACAAAACTCACACAACCTGTAAGCAATTACCTTTAGAGGTGTTGTTGGGTGTATTTTGGAACTTTGCACAGAG
The DNA here is from genome assembly GCA_025331565.1 of Holacanthus passer. Lineage (NCBI taxonomy): Eukaryota > Metazoa > Chordata > Actinopteri > Pomacanthidae > Holacanthus > Holacanthus passer. The sequence goes on along the minus strand of JAFREQ010000041.1, from coordinate 1,221,610 downwards.
CCAGGCTTAATTTCCACTGCCTCAACACTTTATACAAAGCTAAACTAAGTGGCTGATGAATCAGAAATACTCCTGTAAAGGACGTCTTTGACCGCATGAACAATAGTAGATATCAGCAGTGATACACTGAATGACAGGCGGCTCAGTTCCTTGGTCAATGTCAGCCTTTATTGTGTGCACCCAAGCTTCCTAAAATGAGGAAGTTAAGTCTAGTGTCATAAAAGCATATTTTATGATCAAATTTGCCATTTTGAATACTGCCATTACATTACAAAGATATCAGGCAGCGTTGCATGTGGTGATCCAGATGTTTTCAGATGGAAGACTTGAAACAGGTACTGTATGTGATGAATGTACTAACCACAAACACCAACACACACAAGTTGCAGGCACTGGATGAAAGATACTTGGAATGGTCAGTTTTTGACAGCTGTATTGATTTTGGATTTTTGGGTCCGATCTGTGGTACAGGGAAGATTAGCGATGTGATCGGCTGCTCTCTGTTATATAAGCAGGCAGTGTGCTGTAACACAGTGGGTTTTGTCCATTATTCTGAGGTGGAAATTTTATTTTAAAAAAAAATTTATTATTTGGCACATTCATTCAGGCACTTTATTGAGTACAGATCATTCAAATGCATCTACAGCTTAGCAGCTTAACAGTGAACTCCACAGTTGAGAAGGTAGAAGTTGTCCATATTTATGTTTAAATTTTATTTTACTCAGCTGCAGGCCTTATCTGAAACACAGCACAACTGCAGGCCTGTATTTTATACAGGCTCATAGTAGAAGCAGACTTACATCTCTGTTTATTTTGTTGATCTGCTCTCATTTTACTTTGTTGCTGATATAAACTTCCTTCAAGGATAACATATATTGCCAATCAGTACTTCACCGTTTGTTTTTGCTGTTGAGCTACTGTAAATGAAACTCAACATTTCCCGCACATATGTTTCCCATTAAAGGATAAAGCTGGTGTTATTCTATATTTTCCTATTGTCAACAGATCCCATGAGAAAATCAAAACCAACAAAGTCTTAGTCTGTCTTTTAATAAAACATAACTCAAACCAGAATAAATTGGGGGACTATTTTCTGCTGCACATGAATACACATTTGGTGTTGTAGTGCGTATTTGGGCAGCAGCATGGTGTATGTGGGATTGAGTCAAAATAAACTACAGTGTGTGTGTGTGTGTGTTCATGGTAATGAAGGAACATGTCACCCAGTGCAACAGTATGACTCATTGATGTGTTTTTTTCTAGTTATGTATTTCTGGACAACAATGGAGCTCTATAGCACAGAGGAAAGAGATATATCAGGCTTTGGATACACACATCATACTTGTTGGTTCATGGTTGTTTTTTTAATTGACAGGAACTTAACAGCAATAAAAAAAACAGCAAGGTAGAAGCAATTGGAAGTACTTAGTGACAGAAAACAGTAAAACTCAACAACAGAATTTTAAATATGACATGACTGTTGTAGTACAGGCGAAATTAGAAGTGTGAATATGTACATTAACTACACTCACTGTGGTACAGGGGTCCTGAAAGTGGCAGGGTTTAAGCATATTCACAAGTTTATTTATTTTTGTATAACAATTATTGATCAGTAGCTTAATTCAAAACCTCCTGCACAGATGTGTCACATCCGTTCAGCAGCTCAGCAGATATATTTTTATTCCACTCTTTCCTGGAAGCCGTTTAATGGGGAAAATCTGCAGGAAGTGTTGAGTTTTATTGGCAGTAGCTTAACAGCCAAAGAACGGCAAAGTACAAGCAATTGGAGGTCATTACTGAATGATTAGTACCTCTGTTAAAAAAAGAAACTCAGAGCAGCCATTACCAGTGTGACATGACTGCTGGAATGAGTGAAATGTACATTATGATGAATTTATAATAGAAGCCATTATAGTATATGTAGGTAATGCCACTGTACTCATGTTTGTTATCCAGCATTAATTGTTTGTGCTGGACACAATAACAGATATTATTTGAGACATTTTTGGAAGAGTAGTAGTAGTATTTGAGAATTTGCTGCAAGATTATTTTATTGGGAAAAAAAATCTTTATGTTCATTGCTCAGCGTGGAATATGCCAATCATGTACAATCCCAGTATTTTGAGCCCAAGCTCTTCGTGAAAGTTCCACCTTTCAAAATCAAGTGTGTTTATACCAAGGACAGCCTATTTTATCACTTGCTTTGCTTTGTGCTCAGAGTTCTCCTCAAGTGTTTTTCTGTGGAGAGCAGGCTGCCCTTTCTCCCTCTTAATCCACCCTATCTGTTTGTCATTCTATTTAAAGGGCGATCTGATCGGGGGGGATTAAAAAGATTAGTCAGTTTATACAAAGGTAAAATTTGATGAAATTCTGCTCTCTGACATGGACAAACATCTCAAGTAGCACAAAAGAATAACTGGAAAAAATAATAAAGCACAGTTGCGTGGTGCAAGGTCTCGGGCTGAAGTGTGTATTGTTATGTAGGTGAGATGTTAAAGTGAGGCACTTACTTTGCATGAACACACACTCCTGAGCATAAAAACACATTTCAAACATGCTGCTAAAGTTTAACTGCCATTATACTGCAAGTTTATTTCTGCCACAGCATACAGATGTCCTCTGCTCGCTTTTGAGGAAAAAACATTACCCAGATAGAGAAAATAGAGAATTTTATGTTTCATGCATTTTCATGGTACCACTTGTCTGCGCATTAACCACTGCGAACGCCATTGCTTTGCTATAGATGAAGGCAGATTACCCGACCAACGCAACCAATCTGCGATCGAAGAACTGGACATTCTTAACTGGGCGTTGCATATTTCTTATTGCTAACTTGATGGCACATGCAAAACAGACCCTAGAGGGATACACAGAACGCTGTAGTTTAGTGTAGGGTCATTGCTCAAGCTGCTGTATTCGATGAGTTGGGAGTGAAGTCATTGCATTCCAATTTTGCAATTTGCATAATTGACTAAAGAATCTTGTTGTAACAGGATACATTCAGGTATTGTGAATATTTAACAGACTGGAGACACAGTGTAGCCTTTAAGCAACTTTATGTAACTTCCAGTTTTCCCCAGGGAGACCCATTCCTAGGTATATATTCTCACTAAATCTCCCCCTTTTAGTGAAGTATCAGCTTTTTGTCATGTAGCTGCTATTTGCTTTTCCCCTACATACAAAACCATGAGTGCACAGTATGTAATCAGCTGTTTACGGAATAACATTTACCTTCGACCTAGAATGTTGAATATCCTGCTCTGCCTGTAGGGGTCCGAGTGGACTGCCTGAGGCCAGGAAGCAGTGCAGGGATTATTCTGTCCCAAGTGGACCTCTGCTCCACCTGCGGCAGAGTACCATCATCTGTTTATATTCTCTTCAAGCATCTTTTTTCAGGACCTCCAACTTCATCTCTGACAGGAAATACTGTATGTGACAACAAGACATATTCAGGTGTCGTGAAGACGTGACAGACGGGAACCACCATGTAGCCTTTTAGCCTTTTAACCTTTATTTAACTTCCTGTTTGAGTCCCCCTCTGCATATCTTCCCGAGATGCATTCATACAAACATATGTTCCTAGCTATATACTGTTACTATACTAATCACAAGGGCCATTTAGTCGTTCTGAAATGTTTGATTGGATCACGCAATCCTCCTCAGCGGTTGTCATGAAATTGTAGATGTCAAAATTGACCTCATTCTGAGCACTTTAAGTACTTTTCATCCATGTTGACTTAAAAGATGAAAGTGAAGTTCTTTCTTGGCCTTGGAAACAACATTTGATTAACTGATCTCTGCACAAGATTTATTAGTAGCTGTTCTGAACCTTAAAGCCAAAGCAGTACCCAAAACCACCTGTAGATTTCCAGTTAATGTCTCCTTCTTATCTACAAGCAAGGACACATGTCCTGCACCTTTTCTTGCTGATCAAAGAGATTGTCCTCACTAGACAAAAGACCAAATACCATTATGTCTTCTAACCATCAGGTGTGTATAATGACTTGTCTGTCAGACACATAGGCCAAAGTAGCATGACACTGTGATTAGTGTATACTTTGGAGGTGGAGGTCAGGGTGGAAGGATTTGTGTGATTAAGAAAAGAGAGACCACTAGTTGTTCCCATTTTCTACTGTCTAAACAAAACAAAACCGTAATGCCTTGAGATGGAAATCACAAATCACGCTGCTAATGTGAGTTATGTCATTCAGTTCAGTTCAAAGATTTGTAGTCATTGACTATGTAGTCCATTCATGTCCATTTTTTTTTCAAGGCCACATTACATTTCAACAACATACATTCAATGGCAATAAGCAGATACAGCAGTAAGTGAATGCATCACTGTTCAAAGGCACTTCAGTAAGTCCAACAGTAAGTAAGTCAGTGAATGCATCAGTGGTTGTACAGCCGCTACGCTCACCGTTGATTCTGTGTTCAGTTCAGTAATGCGTTCAGTCTGTTGCTAGTTCAAGCTGTCATGTTCAGTTCAATAGAAAAGGCAGCCTATAAAAGCACCACACATAAAGTTAACAGTTCAGCAGCCTGTTATTTACAGCTGCGTGGAAAAGGTTAGTTAGTGCAGCTTTAAGTGGAACAGTGTTACACCAGTCATGTGAAATCAAACAATGAAAAAATCAATTCAGATGCTGAATGGGTTGATCCTCATTTTTCAATGTCACTACCACCAAATGCTATCTGTAAGCTACCAGTTTCTTTATGTTGGGTCTTATGCCCCTGTTGGCTCAGCTGTCAATCAAACATGGCCATCCCACTCAGAGGCCTGGAGGCTAAATGAGCATTTATTGTCTTTCCAAAGACAATAACTGACTAGTTTTGTTGTTTCTGATTATTGACTGCACAGTGGGTTGACTTCTGTGCAAGAGAAGGAGGCCTGTGGCACAAAACTAAATATATGTATAACAGGAGGGGGTGATGGTGTGTTTTCCTCAGGCGCTCAGTAACAGAACACACATGCAATCGCTCACTGACTCACTCTCACCAAAGCATTGATAGTATACAAGAATGTAGGACAGCATTATATGCACTATTGGATCCATGACTATGTGCAGAAACTGCTAATTAGGGCAGCGTATCCAGAGGCTGTATGTTGCATTACACATGTGCACCAAAGATTCACAAATGATTCGCTGCTAAATCTCATCATAAAAAGATACTTGAAAATGTTTCAATCAGCAACTATTAATGGCGTGTAGAGGATTTTGAAGATTGTCTTCTTTGCTGAACACATGCGAACACTCATCGTGCTTAAAGTGATATATGAATTTCCATTTGTAAGCGCTGAAGATCCAAGGCCAAGTGTTCAAATTTGATAGCATAATGTTGTGGTGCTGTCATTTGCGCCGTCTGCTTGGATCTGTTGCGAGAATGACACAGCGTGAGATGGAAATGTTTTCAGATGTTTACAAATTGAGATGTCTGGGAAAAAATTCTGACAGCCTAATCAGGAGGGATGTCTGGATCCAAAAGGAGGGAAAAATAGAGAAGTTTGGCACGAAGGACAGTCCTCAGAGGAACCATCATAATCTCTTTTTCTGCCTTCCCAACCCCTGAAAGAGATTCTATAAATATATGATGGGAGCGAGAGGGAGGAGGGAGAGAAGAAATCGAACATCTTCACACTTGGAAAGTCAGAAGTTGAAAATGTTTGCAGCCTTAAAGGCGTGGGGAGTGTAACACATATAAGTAAATGTATGTTCATTGCAATGGGGACAATCTGCATTTGTTATCTTCTGATTATGGAACGAGCCATGTTGCACCTGGAGATCCTGGCACCTGCTGCTGCTGCTGGAAGCCTCATCCCACGCAGGAATATCAAACCTTTCATTTCCCTTGCAGGTTCAGCCCCAGTCATTTTCGGGAATCAATTAGAGCTGGTGCCGGCACTGTCCCATGTGTTAAGGGGATTAGTCGGTCACTCGCTCAGCTGCATTCAGCTCCGCCTGTTCTCACAGCTTTACATGCTGAAACAGGCTTACTTTACAACACAGGCAATATGAGGCAGATACAACAGATGCTAAGTAGAGATGGCAAAAATTGAGCCCACTCATCTTCTCCCCACCATAAACTGAAATTCACAGAAATGATGTCTTTCTGAAATGGCGACAGTCTTGGCTGTCTTTGCGGCAGGAGCAGGAACAAGGCTCACCTGTTTTTCTACAACGTGCATTTTTTATTACGATAAATTCTTGGTGAAAAAGGATTAGGGGATTACAGAGCGGTGACACTTGTCTCCAAGACAGAAAGGGGTCAGAAGTTCAGCACTACCCAGGAGTGTCAGCGCGGTGAAACTCTTTCCAAAAACTGAGGCTGTGATGCCGTGCCAGAGCAACTGGGTTGCCCAACAGCCTGCCAGAGTGAAGAGCTCGGTGCATGGCAGGAGATGAAGACACTCTGCTGCTGCTCGATAATAGGAGAGGATTGTGGACCAGACTAAGTGTCCAGTCCTACGCACACACACACACACACACACACACACACACACACACACACACACTGGTCAACTAAAACATTATCCTCATGGTCAGTGGTCAGGAGAGCAGTCAGGCTGTTTGATTCTCCTTGAGAAAAGAGGCAACAGTAACTTTCACAGTGAAAGCCTGAGTATGTTATCATGGCCAGACCCAGACATTTTGTTGCCCTTGGCAGGTTGTGAGTCAGTGTATCGAGCCAGCCTTCCTCTTAATGATTTTAAAGGACAGGCTGAGATTATTTCAAGTCTATATTAATACAATGCTCAGATGCCATAGGTTTGATGAATGAGTTGTTGCTCAATCATACTGGACATGAAGGGATATCTTCACAGCATGAAAATTATTTTAAAGGCCATCATAAGCTAAATGAGACTTCAGCAGTAGGAATATGCAAATACAAAAAAACAGTTCTTGATATAATACTTAAATTAGTAATTAATTAGAAGTTGACACTGGGGCTGTAGAGTCCTTTACATCTATATCAGATATTAGCATGAGAGTGCAGAATCAGAAGGTAAGGGACAAGAGTTTTGCTATTGGAAGCATTCTGGCTTAGTTTGTAGTCAGATTGTAGTCTGAGTAGTACTGACCAATCATGTTTGAGCCAGTTTGTGGAGAGCCAAAGAGGCCCATGAGCTATCATCTGGTGACGATTTTGATCTCCCTTCATATGCAGATATCTGTTCATAGAGATTAGCTGAACTGTCATCGGGACCTAACTCCATACTCGCATCTCAAGTAGCTAATCAGACTGCAAACAATGACTGGCACACAGAAGAGGAAGTCTCAGCCCGGATATCCACTATCTGGATATCCGCTGGCTGTGGCGAAGGCCCTGAAACACTGGCCGTTGCCCCCAGAGGCGAAATCGTTGTCAGGCGGGTCAGCCAATGGGTTGTGGGACTGTAGGGACCTTAGCAGCCAGCTCATGCCTCAGGCTCTCTGTCATTACTGAAGATGATAGAAAGAGTTTTGCAGGCTGGTATTTTTGAAATGTGACAGCAAATGTGATAGCAGCAGCATGTATAGTGCAGGGCCAGTGTTGCTCTACTCTGCTCACAGTTTGAATCACTTCCACTCTGAGATGCTGTTTCCACTGAAGAAAATTGCTCTGCCAGTGGGTATGAAGCAAAGTTTATAAAGGTGCCAAAAATATGTTTTAAAAAACTTACTCGACGTGTCCATGTGCAGTATTCCGGCTTTTCTTGGATGTCTTTTTTTCTTGGACTAATCCCAACTGAAAGTTTTCATTTCCAAAATGCTTCTGAGACCACATTCCCCAATATTCATTACTCAAATTACACTTATGATTGCATAATCAGAAATAAGATCATTTGTAAGTAATTAGCTGTCTTATAAAAAAAAAAAAAAATATTCTATAATGAGTGTTTTTCAATATCTCATTTTGGATTAGTGGCCCAAAGAGGCAAATAAAGTTCAGTCTAATCTGATAGAGCACCTCCCACTTCTTACAGCGGGGAGTGTTTTTAGCAAATGTCCAGCAGCTTTTCATTCTGTCTGTCAGTTTGTACCAGATGAGTATACGTTCCAGCCTGTTGGAGCTTACTTTAGTCTATAAATAAGATGAAGCTGCCTTCAGGGATTTATCCTAATTTCAAATAAAAATGGATGATTGCTTTTCAATGAGTCAGAGGAAGACTGCATTATGTAACAACTCAGCAATTCTATCTGGGCAATATATTGAATTTTAATGGTGGTTTTCAATGGCACGGACTGTTCAGCGGGTTTAGCGTTGCCTGCTCAAGGACAGAGCCAGATCCTATGAGCTGTGGAGACCATTACCATGATACTGATAGATTTTTCCACCGCAGCTGATATTGACCATTTCTAATAGCTATTGGGGGCACGGCAGCTGTGTTCCATGCGACCCGTGTTAGACGCCTGAGAGGGACACGCTAACACACAGTGCCCGCTGAACCCAAGTCTACTGTATGTCACACACGGACACAGGATGACAGCTATACATGTCATGAGTAGTGGTAAGTACTTTCACTCAAGTACTTTAAAGTACAATTTAAAGATATTTATACTTCACTTGGGTATTTTTTTGCCACTGTTTTTTTCTATTCAACTACATTTCAGAGGGAAGCATAGTTTTTTCTCCACTACAGTTATTTGACAATTTACTTACTTATGTCGCAGATTTTACACAGAAAACATATGACCTCATAAACTATGATGCATATTTTACTAGATAACAGTTTTTTTTGGCCCCAGTCCCAATTTCAGTCCTTAAACATTGGGTATCTGCTGATACCAAGCCCGCTCCGATGTGTAATTAAGTAAATAGCTGCAGAAGATATGCAGTTTTCAGGATTAAATATGTTTCAGGCACATTGAAATGAGAGCTGCAGCCCACAACATTTGGCAAAACTTATTTTTCATGAGATGCTTCAGTCAAATACTGAAGTTTAACTGGAGAATGTAACTCTGAAATTGGCAATGACATGAAATGATCAGCTAGAGAGAAGAGGTATTACTCCGTTGGAGCTCATGGAACTACTGAAACACGCAGTCCACTCGTGGTTGTACAGTGATGTTAGACATTGGAGATTCTTCCCTCATAAATAATCTTTGGCTTTGATTATGGACACCGGCTTGCAGCAAGCACACAAACCTTTGTCATTTTAACTGGGTAGGTGGACAAATAAAAACAGTAAAGAAACACAAGAATCAGTGTTTGATTGACTTTATTTTAGCTCATACAGTTCCATTAGAATATGCAGTATTTAAGGCATTATGATGTGTCATATGGATTGTACTGGTTTATTAATGGTTTGCATATTATTGATTATTATACTTTGTAGTGGTCGGGACACATTGCAAAGAGCAACCTCTGGGTTATCAGGTTTCTAAAAATCCATTTTGCTGGTGTATGACCTCCACCAGAATAACCTGCTTTGTCTTTAGAACTTGCTATTTGATTAACCAGGAAGGTGACTTTAATGGACAGTTCTCCCATTGGCCAGCGAAAAAAAGTCACGGTGCCAAAATCAGTGTATTGACAGCCTTGCAGACCTTAGGACTCACTCCCTAACAAGGCAGCTTTAGCTTCAACTTTAACCTTCAAATTATTATTCAGGAGGAAATTTGGTTTGCAGGCCGGCACACAGGTCACAGGCATACGCTGATGAACAATAAGCAGCAATAATCAATAGGACAGGAAAGGAAATGAAAGCAATAAATCATGCCGTATGTATTAAAATAACATATAGAGGTGAACAAAATACAGTTCCCGGTAAGACAAAGGGTAAGTCTTTCTTACATGAGAGGTTCAGTCTGTCCGTGGCAACAGGAATGAAAGTCTGAAACACTTTTATTTTGAGCATCCTGTGGCAGCAGCCTGAAGAAAACACACTCCTTATGAAGTCAGGACGTTTAATCAGGATGGTTCAGAATCATTTGGCCCTTACTGATAAGCCTTTTACAATAAATGTCCTGAAGCCTGGCTTGCTGCCCCCCAATCACCTTGCTGGCCACCCTGACCAGCTTAGCCAGCCTAATTTTATTTACCAGACTCAGGAAACCACACCAAGCCACAATACAGTAATAAAACACTGATAAACAAAGTCAAAGAACATTGCACACGTTAAAATAATCCATCTTTCTTAGAGAGAACAAACACTGCTGGACCTTTTGCACTATCAGTGTCTGACTTGAATAAAAGCTTATTATCAATGATAGTGCCCAAGTATTTGTACTCAGGAACAACATTAGTGTCTGTGTCTGTAATGGTTCTGTTATACTGGACTGTGTTCTTCTAAATGTTATCACGGCTTTGGTTTTTGCCACATTTATCCTTAGATGAAACTCATTATACCAAGCCACAAAGTCTGCAACCACTGGTCCATGTTCGCACTCATTATCATTTAAGAGACTGACAATGTCAGTTCATCAGGCATTATATGCTGTGAGGGTTTTATTGGTTGTCATCACTGGGTTTAATAATGGTCTGCACATCATGGATTATACTTTATATTACCAAGAGCAACTTCTGGGTTACCAGGTTGCTAAAAAACATTTTTGCTGCAAAACAAAGGGTTGTTCTTGCATACTGACTACTAATTAAGATGCTATCAGCTGTTAAGTTATCATTAACCACAGTAAAGCCAAAAGTTATAAATATGTAAACTTCTCATATAACATATGTCTTGTTAGAAAATATTATAAAATGGTCCTTAAAAAATGATGCACCAGTAATCATCCAGTACTATGTATAATATGTGAAAATACAGCATTGCACATCTGGGACTTTCAGCATAAGGATAAGTTTTACTTTTGGAATAGTAAATAGTAAGTAAGTTAAGTGTTAATGTGATGGAGTAGTTCTACCTTGTGGTAATGCTACTTTTGCTTAAGTAAAGGATCTGAATACTTTGAAAACTACTGAAATCTTCACCTTACCCCTAATAAATCATCTGACTGAGTATCTAAGATCTAAAACCTATTTTAAAACAAACATAAAAAGTGCCATTATTGAGGATTCTTCTAAATGAGGATCTTCTTTTCATTGTCACAAACAAACAAAATTGTCACCAGTGTTCTCTCATCATGTATCCCTATCTATCCCCCATCTTGTGTAAAAACCAATGGAAATCTCTTACGGTCCCTGGAAAATACTACGTCAAGCAAAGAGATGACACAGCTGTGAAAATAAACAGCTGTTACTGATTTACTATCTGTATGATCTTGATACAGAGTTGACATCATGCTGAAAGGTAGTGAAAAGAATGATTCCCATGGGCACGGTCAAGATGGGAATTGTCAGTTGTGATGAAGTTTGCACACTGAATGTTCAATGATAGGAACAGTCAGCCACATAGCTGTAGCAATAGTCTGATCAAAATAACATTCCACTGTTTTCTGTTACTTCGTTGCAATTAAACTCTGTGGGAAGCGCCTTCTCGACAGGTGCATATCAACTTGGCGTAACTGGATTTCATAGATTACTTTTTGATGACTTCTTGCCTCTATGTCCCAACTCACGGTGTAAAGGAAATACAGTGAGGAGAGAAACTGGGATGACATGCAACAGATTTTACAGGCAGGTTTGAACCCAGCAGGACGTAGTTAGCAGGCATTCCAAAAATGGCACCGCATTAAAGAAAACGCCGAGGGCCGTGTTGATGGTGCTGCCGCAAGTGAGATGATGAAATATCATTCGGCAAGTCCAGTTGGAGTAAAAGCCTGCTCACAGCACAAAGTTGTACAAGTGTGAGTCATCACAAAATGCATAGGCATATGTCAGTACTGACTGACAACACACAAACCAGTCAAGAAACAAAACTAATGCTCATCAGTCACAATAAACTATTAAAATGTTTGCTGACTTGATATCCATTCATTCACAAACACACTGGCAGACACTTAATAAACCATGATAACTTTCTCTCCTTTCTCTAATATGTCAGGACTGTGGAAATGCTTTGCTATTTCACTTTAGTTGAACATAAAAGATTTGTGCAAAAATGTTGTCTTCTGTCACAAAAGTCAAGTGGCCAACAAGATCCATGCAAATTGTCACCAAATTTTGAGAAAATCTGCCAAAGAAAATGCATTTCCATCCACTACTGTTACATGAATATTAGGAGTTAGACACATGGTTGGTGGTAATAATTCTGCAGTCAGGTGCAGAAGAAAAGCAATAATAAATGAACAGATGGATGGAAATAGGACAGTAGGGAACGTAGGAAACTTGTTAAAGCCACAACTTTAAAAACATGTATGTGTGTCTCGGTCAACTGTACCAGTACACGGGAGATCCACTAATATTTAGAACATATAAGAGAAGAATTTAGCCAGTTTTAATGTTTCTTTCTTCCAGATTATTTGAGACATTTTTTGCTGGAGCCTTCTGCCCCCACTGTGCCTATGGTCTCAAGAAATGAACTGTGGTTTTTGACGACGGGCAAATGTCAGAATTTGCCTTCGCCAAATGAGCCATCAGTAACTCTCAGCAGTCCTGACTGCCATAATCACCATTATTTTGTAGCAGCTGCCCACTACAGGCATGGCACCTTGACATCTGTTTCAAATCTGTTTCACTTTGGGATTCCAACTGGCAACTTTCCGGGTCACAGGCCTATAGCATGTCCAGACTCTGGGCCACTACTGCCCTCTTCAGTCTTGACTGACAGAGACTCGGTTAATGAGCAGGTGGTACTGAGAAAGGGTGACCATGTAATTAAGAGGTGACCTGGTTAATTGCGTCTCCCCTAACAACCACAACAAAGCCCTGAAAAACCAAGGCTGTTCAATTTTAGCTACATGTATCACTCACAATGTACTTGAACATACTGAATACTGCCGCCTGAAATACTCAAGCCTTTCAGTATTTTAGAGCCAGACAATATCGTCTTGGCAAATAGCTTATCCTGGCACCATAGCTCCTCTCACCCATCACTTCATCAAATAGAGCAAGCTGCTTACTATTCTTCTCATCCGGAGACGCTAAAGTTAAGTAGCTGTTTTGGCTGGAGGTAAGCCTTAAACCCTCGAAAGAAGCCGCCACCTGCTAGCCATTGTTACCCCACAGGCAACCTTGGAGGGCCGTTCAAAAGCCAGGCTACCAGTAAGGGGCCGCCTTCACACGGCCAGTCTAAAGAATACGATACACGAATGAGGCTCATAACATTAGACCTGCAAAGTAAATGCTAAGTGGTACAGTATCTGATTATCTAACTGCTGCTACTTCACACTGAGCAATACCACCGCCTTAATCCCCTAATATCCATGGGGAAAAGTCTAAGCTGCACAATGAGAGCAAATTAAAGCCTTTCCCATCATGCCACAGCAGGAGCGTGTGATGCCGTGGAGACTGTTCAAATCAGACCTACAAACACAACCCCACCAACCAGAGGGCTTTTTCCTATTTCCTCTGTATTCTGTGCTTCACATGGCGTATCGCTGACCTTAGCCGGTCAGTAGACAGAAGGCAGTCTGGTGAATTTCATACTTTGCTGCCTGTGATTTATCGCATATGTCACGATGAGGACAACTGACAACTGCACATTATGATATATAGCTAGAGTCTGCTGTGTCAAACAAAGTCTGTGTACATGTGGTTTTTTGTTTTGCTTTTCCAAAGAGATTAGGTCCAGTCTTCCATGTGCTCTTGATTCATCTGTGATATGTTTACATAAATGGCCCGGATTATTTGTCTTAGTGTCAACAAATCCCATGAAAAGGCCCAAACCCAGAATGAATTCATGCCATTAGCAAATATTGTGTAAGTATGCAAAATTTGATATATGTTATTCTTTAGCTGTCCAAAACTAAGCCTCCAGACCTCTGAGCCACATGTCTGGTTTCTTCATCATGTACATAGATCTAGGCCCTTCAAATGTGGCTTAACTAACTCAGGATAACATGCTGTTATCAGGCTAATATTGTCCAGTGAACTCCCAGTTAGCTTACTTATCTTATCTGACTAATCTTATATGGAGTTACATTGAATAACAGTGCACAAGTTTTTTTTTTTCAAATAAAGAAAAAAATGAGTAGAGGGTTGAAACCATGACAGCCTGAGTGCTGATCATGTGATTGCTGTTACATGCAGTCGGTGTGTAGGTGTACCCTCCCAGCATGCACTGGGGCAATGGATTCATGGACAAAGTCTCATTTTCTGTGTTGCTGCATTGTTACTGTTGTGCTCCACAATGTTTCAACACTTCCATCACTGTTAACAGTTAGATATGGCCAGTGAATGCTGTCAGACTACAACTGATGTCAGTGGTGAGGTTTTCCAATGGACATGCAAGAGACGTTTAACTGAATCATGTGATACCCCACTAAAACCTCTCACTGAGCAGCTTTAATTGAAAAATTGTACTTTGCTGTATATATTATTATGTATAAGTATAGGTAACTCTTCATTAAGCTGAGAAAATTGTGATATAAGTCATGATGATTACACCAACGGATCATCATGATTTATCAATAACATGCATGTTTTTGTCTAGAATCATAATTATATCAACATTATTTTAATATGAATCTATGAGAGCAACTTATTTGTATTTGGCTTCAATGTTTGGGGTTCACTCTAAAACATCTTGATCATGATCCAAGTCAATAAGCTGCACTTTTGCAGGTTTGAGATAAAGGACGTGTTGCTATGACAACAGTTATAGATGGATTTGAAGCAGTTTTGAAGAATCAAAACATCCAGACTTTTGTCAAATCGTCAACATTCTAATCTGGATAACTCAGTAGTTCATGTGTGAAAACCAGGGCCCTGATGTTTTGTGCTCATTGATGGTCATTTCGCAGTCTGAAGATACCATGCATAACTTTGTAGAGTGAATTATGAATGGATAGGTCTTCTTGCTACATAGTTCGCTAGCTCACTGAATGAACAATGCACAATACGATGAACAATGAACAATAGGCTTACAGTATATTTGTGAACTGTTTTTAAAGATTTATGTCTTCAGCCAGAACCAGAGGGTTGAGAGCCACAGTAAGAGTAAGGAAATCAGAAAATACTGAAGACAGGACCGGATAACTACCCATGATATATGTGTCCTTGTAACATATGTATTAATGATATATAACAGTGTTTCTTTTCCAAATCTACACGAGTTGCTCATCAATAAACCTCTTGTCTTGTCTCACCTTGGACCATGTGGCCCACACAAAATGTGGTATTTTGCCTTTCAGTTCCGTGGTTAAGATCATTTCTGAGGGTGATTGTTTGACTACCACATGAAGCATGAGACGCAGTGCCTCTTTTTGTGGTAGGAAACTGGCACAAACACAGCCAAAACATGCAAACCCCACATTCAAAGGAACAGGGCCAAGATCCAAACAAAGGGACCTTGCTGTGAGGAGGCAGCACTAACCACTCAGGCACCATGCTGCCTGTGATCACTCTATTTAACAGTCAGCGTGCAAAAAGGAGTGTAAGTGACATTTGGGAAACTGAAACAAGTTTTGTGTATTGTCTGAAATCTCTTTGTGAGCTCTTTGCGATGATTAAAGGAAAAACGACAAAAACTCAAGACCTCAACTAGCAAATGTTGGTAACTTGGCATGAAGGCAACATGAAAGACTTTTAATTCTTTTTAATTATATTCTTTTACTTTTTCATCTCTTGAGATTTTGATTTTGCCTAATGATACTATAGTGTCTGTACTATACTAGTTGTACCTTTTTTTTGCCAGTGTTGTGGCTCTAGGGATGGCAATGTTAGTTGGTCAAAGCACATCTGTGCCTAAGTACAGCATCACAGAGCTGCTAGCCTGTCTGCAGACTCTTTCACAAACTGGATGACACATGACAATATAAGTTTATTTAGTTTATTATGAGTTAAAATGAACAGGCAATACAACATCTATTTTGTTTTTATACACCTATACACTATTGTTTTTGATAGTTTATGATTAAATGATTAATGATGAAAACTTTTACTGAATAATGAATAGATCAGCTAAAAGCAATTAATGAAGAAAACATTTGGTTTGCAATTGAGTGGTTTTGGATTATCAGGAAGTTAATGCCATGTTTTCGTTTGACCTCTGACCTTCTGGAAAAGTGGTAGAAGGCACACGGACCATAATCTATTTATTGACAGCTTATCAAGATCAACAACTGCAGACTTGAAAACCCTATATTGGCCAATTATTGACATTTATAACTGCAAATAATAAATAACTTTTACTACTGTTTTATTAGATCATGAGAAACCAGTGAGCCTTAGTGAGTGACTGAGTTATTAACATTCATAACTGCAGACTTGATGAAATGTTGCAAAATCCTCAATTAGCTATTTGTTAACATTTAGAAGTGCAAATGAATTACTAAGTTTTGTTGTTGTCTTATTAGAAAGTAAGATTCTAGATTCTTTATTAATGGCTTATTAACACTGCAGACTGGAGGGCTTATTAGTGACATACTTGTTACCCTTTACTAATGACTATTACTTATTCATCACATAGATTTTTACTAAGTAAAGTTAAGTTAAAGTTAGTGTAACAGACCTATAAAGCATTAATAAGTGATTTATTAAGCCATTATAAATCACTCTATAACGTGAAACACATTAGGAAATAGTACCAAAATGTTTGAAAATGTAAAAGGCATTATTTTATGTGTTGTGATTTTCATTTAAAATGATGTAAATGCAAGAAGTTCTGTTTTTGCTCTCCTTTTAAATAATTAAAATTGCTCACCCTTTACACTCAACATTTGTAATGTGTGTGCGTGATTGCATACATATCTGTGTATTTATATGAATGACTGCACGTGCAAGTCGGAGCATTTTATCTGTGTAAATAAATTAATGGCCTTGTGAGCTATTTAAAGGCTGGCTGCCCACGTCAGTCTGAGAGCGCCTGTAATCTCCTGACACCATGCACAGCAAACAGATTCATGCTCCGACAAATCAGCTTCAGGAAATGGCTGTGTCGCCACAATCTGATTGCACCAACTTCAGCAGCCAAACAGCCACTCGAGTGGCTGATATCAGCTAATGGAAGTGAGTTGCTGTTACTGTCAATATGCTGTCACACGCGTCTGAGATCCTGCTCACATTATATGGAAGTGTGTGGCTGTGTGGCTTGATAACGATCCTGAACTGCCATGCCGCCACACTGTGGAGCAGTACCAGAGATCACTCCGGGTCAGCTACTGGCTGCAGGTACACTACTTCTCGACAGGTTTTAACCAAGTGGCCTCCATCGTGGCCGACAGCTGAGCCCATGTAATAGTGTCCTAAGGTGCAGCATCACTTATGGGCCCTTTCCCAAACCAATTTCCACTCACTAGCCCTGCACTAGAGTGCCACTCCATATGAAGTCCATATGCCACATTAATGGGGAGTATATCAATAGATGAATAGACTGTGGCTGCACTGCGCTATAACATTGATCTGTCCATATGTAGTGTGTATATAAGATTACTATGGATGGACTATTACTATGATGTACTTGTTATTTTACTTTGCTGCATTATTCTCTTATTATACTCAACAACTCAAACATTGTTTTAGTATTTGTAAAGTAGCAAGATGGGGTTTAAAGTGGCTATAATAAAAGTTTTTATAACAACAATGGCTCAGATGAGTAGGACTGTGAAATGGGTCACTCGTAGTGATGAACCCACAGACTTATCGCCCAACTCTACAGTTCTCCTCAGCTTTACGATGCCTTTTGCCGAGCCTTACAGATATTTAGTGACTAGATGATGAACATAGAGGAGGATCTAGCACCAAAAGAGCTGGATATTTTTCTCAGGAGTTGGTGGAGACCAAGTCAGATGTGAAAGGATGAATTATGTTTATGTTTGCTCTGTATGTGGTAAACAGGCAACCGTTTACTGACACATTAGCCTTAACAACTTCATCTGGTAATAACGTGTCAGTGTTGTGTTTGCAGCTTCCACCAAGTGACCATAAATCCGTTACTGCCTGTTTAAGTGCTATTCTAGTTTATGTTTGCTTCACTGACGGGTATGCCAGTCTTTTACATTCAGCCAAGTTAGTTGCTACCCACTCATCCCACCCTGCTTGCTCCCTTCAGTTGTCCAAAATTTTGATATTCTGCTCCAGTGCCAGCAGCAAGCAGTATAAACTCAAAAAGACAACTGTAAACTCGAGAAGTAACAGAAATTATGAATCCAGTTTGAAAATTTGCAGTTCAGAAATTCATAGTGATCCAGTGATTGCATATTTTGTGGTACACATCACTCTGTACACCCGCAGGGCTGTACGTAGGATTTTGGAAATATCAAGGTCCAAAAACTGAGCTTGTTACATGGGTTATAAATATTTTTGATTTCCCTTATCTGAATTTGCACATTTTGAGACATTTTGAAAGCAAAATCTTAATTATAATTGCTTTAAAACCATGTCAGGGCAGTGGAATAAATGATCTGTCAAACAGTAATCCATGAGAATCAGGTTACGCCACAGTGCGCCACACAAAACATCTAAAATGAATGTTGACAAAATATGTGTTCAAGTAAGGCTAAATTCACACTATGACCCCTCACTTGTCTCTCCTGCCAAAGTGTATTTTGTAAAATTACATTCACCATCTTTATTTCATCTTTGTGTTTGAGTTTGCATCATTTTGGATTTGAATCATAGATGTGTGTCTCAAACAGTACATAGACATAAGCAGTTATACAATAATATATTTATACAATAATACAACATTATTACACTATAATTATGCTAGTTGTTTGCATGGTTGTTAAATTGAGCCTATAGGCTCCACTGCAATTACCAAAGAAGATGTATATCTCTGTGGTAATTACATTATTTGATAAGGATCAGTTTTTGTTTGATTTGAACAGCACATGTACATAATGCTAATCCTATCATGGGCAGTACTTGCTTTTCTTCTCTCATCTCCATCACCTTCTCCCTTTCTTTTTCTCTCAGTTCCCTAACTCATCCTGTATCTCTTCCCATCTTCCAATAAAAATAATCACGTACAGAGTTACCTCATCTGAACATGAATTTTAACCTATTATACAAATGGAGTTGAAAGAAAAGCCTTTTAACTTTTGCTGAATCAGAAACCATTGGATGAATGCAATTAACTTTAGCTGGCTACCTAACTAGTGAAAAAAAAAAAAGTGAAACTAACTAACTATGGATTGATGACCCCGTTGAACAGAGCATTAACATTCATATTTACCTTTTTTGAGATGGGATAGCTATCCTATCCACCCAAGACGCATGAGGTGATTAAGTGTAAATGGGGTCATAGTGTTGGACAAATTGTACAATGAGATCAAACTATACGGTTTCTGTATAAAAACAATAGAATTATTCTCACAAGTCCACAAATCACAAGTAAAATCACTCTCCTCTGTCTCAAATTAATGTCGTGGCACAAAGGATTTTGTAACCAGTGAGACTTAAATCAAGTAACAAATCTTTAGCTCTGTTATATTCCTCCTTCGCTAAATTTATTTGATATAGTCATCCATATGTTCATTATGAATTGATTGCATCTAGACTTTCTGAATCCCATAATAAAGTGTAAACAAAATCACTCTTGTGTTTATCCACTCTGGCTGTTTTATTGCTTCCTGCTGTGGCTGGTGTGCAGTTGTCAAATTAAGGAAATCTAAAAAATATTGCCTTGAAATTTCTGTTTGTATACTCCACCGATAAAAAAAATAAAAAGCTGAATCAAACTGTCACATTGTCAGGTACTTGATCACAGCGCAGAGACTCACTCTTTCCCCCGCTGCCACTTCTCTTTCAAGTACAGCCCGGCTGCAAAAACAAAAGAATTGATTCTTTCCACCAGCTTTTCTCGAAATGACCACAAAACCACGCTAAAGTGAATATTAAGTCAAATAATTGGATTTGCTTCCTAAGCCGTCACCACCAAGGAACTGACAATAAGGGAGCGTAATGGAGGATCTCTGTATCTCTAGCCCTCAGTGGGATTAAAAGAAGAGAAATTAATTGAATTCAAATTATATGTGTGTTAATCTCACTCCGAGAAAGGCTGCAAACTTGAATGCAAAAATCGCCTGTGAGTACTTCACAATGAAGTGCGAATTGCTCTAAATGATAATCTGCCAACTCTAATATGGATCTAGTGATAGAAGTAGCGTTCCCCATTGATGGAAGAAGTGGAGAGAGTGTCTGAAATGTCAATCTGATCGTCAGTATGATTATCTCATTAAAGCAAAGCTCCCTGGGATAGTCTCGGGTAAGTGAGCACCAGGGCTTGCATAATGCTGTGAGAGATTAGTGCAGAAATTGAAACCAAAGATAGTCCAGTGTGGGCTGGTGCGAGTTACTTGCAGGGATGTGAAACTGACAGGGAATATTAGCTGCATGGTGTCACAGCAGGTAGAGCTTTATCAAGTTATGCCTTCGAGATTATTCTATGGCTAAGCATACTAATATGATAGCCGTGGAGACTAAGGGAGGAGCGCTGAGATCACCTTCAGGACACACCTGCCAGGTTCACTTATAGTTTTGTGGTCAGTTTTAACCAAAGTGTGGGGCTGAAAACCTCCAAACTTGAGGAAGAATGTGTTAATAAAACTAAGTATCAATTCTAAACTATATATTACTGGACCACTACCAGATTAACACTACACAAAATCAACGTGTTTGGTACCTCTGTTTGGATGTTTTCATCCATTCCACAGTTTCTAGTGTTGCTGAAATCGTAACACTTTAAATATATCTAAGCTCTTAGTTGCATTCAATATGTGAGCTGTGAGTCCCTGGACTAACTTGATGGTCTAGCTAATACACAACACCTTTCTGGCCTTTCTGCTGTCCCTATGTGATGTTGTGATATCTGGAGTACACATTTGTTCTTTTTACAGACTAGTATGACAAATACTTTTAGATGTTGCTTGAGAGAAGTTGAAATGTTAGCCTGGCATTTGAAGGAAGGTGGGGGAAAAGCATTTGAATTTGTCCACTAGAGATCGTCAGCATCAGTGTAATTCTCTGATATTCATACCAGATATTCAGGCCAACCTGGCTGTTAGCTGTTGAGACAGCTAGCTCTGAACCAACATCGCCACCTTTAGGCCAAGAATTACAGCCTAACCGCATTACATAACCACTTGCATCAGGTCAACAGCATTGTGCTTTAAAAAAGTTGACTTTCATAAGCCAACACAGTCAGTCTGGAGCTGCATCCTGGAAGAAGGAGTCAGGGAAAGTTGAGAAGCACCATCTTCCTTCCCCTCGCTCAATTCTCATTAATGTCAATTTCATAGTGCCGGTCCCGGGGCGATGCTCTCCTTAAATGTGTGTCAGGAATATAGTCGCATTTTGAATACACTTCCAGACATCAAAA
Organism: Holacanthus passer; assembly: GCA_025331565.1. NCBI lineage: Eukaryota > Metazoa > Chordata > Actinopteri > Pomacanthidae > Holacanthus > Holacanthus passer. The sequence continues at coordinate 1,200,309 of JAFREQ010000041.1, read as the reverse complement.
GAGTTCTTAGATAAGGATGTTTTTATAAACTTTCGGCTATGTTGCTTTGGCGAACTTTTACCCTCGTGCCCTTTCGACCTTAAACGTGTGCCAACCCCGAGATACTAGAGCTGGAAAGAGCTGTTGAACAGGAACGAGAAAGCTTAGGATGTGACAGGAATTTACAGTAACACAACACAGTGAATGGGAATAACACTAAAATATAAGTTTGCAGATGAGGAGAAAGTTGCATAGGAACTTTTTTAAACAGCTGATATGTGTCACATCAGTAGGCACATATGGATTTGTCACAGAAGGAATAATTCTGCA